>BSYR01000052.1:5190000-5937500 GCA_030270665.1 Hibiscus trionum | reverse complement strand
GCCTATTCGCCTCTCTGAAAACATTTTGGAAGCATACATCATTTAGCGCCGCACACGCTTCATCAATTCGCCAGAACCAGCGCCAAAACTTCCATTGTCGCTTCTCCAAATACATGACCCATGCCACAACCGTAGTGGAGTCCGATTCCACCACCAATGGACGTTGTTCCCACCCCGAGCCAACCACCATCTCCAATGCATGACAAATAGCTTGCAGCTCAGCTTCATTCGAATCCGCAACCCCTATCGGACCTGAAAATAATGCACGGCGAAATTCATCTCTTAGCACGCCCCCACATCCAGCTTTACCCGGTTTTCCTCTCGCCGACCCATCTACATTGAATTTAAACACCCCAACCGGTGGCCTCTCCCATTGTATATTCACCCGTGTTAAATTACTCGGTACACTAGCCGTACACTTCAATGGAGAATCCCACCACGCCGATTCCAAAATCACACACTCATTATTTATCATCCGCACCCAATACATCGACCTCAGCTTGATGAGAAAAACAATTTCCCCCGATGACGCCCGAATATTATTGAACAAAACATTGTTTCGCGCTAACCATAGTGACCAAAATGTCGCTGCACACCCTGCCATCCACCAATCACGCAATTGTCCCATAAACAAGGAACCAAAGCACATCTCCAGTAAATTATTCACACTCCACGGCTGCACCATATCCATACCCCACCATCGGAAAAAACCTGTCCAAACTGCCCAAGCCGCTGGACAGTGTAGCAAGATATGATCGAGCGTCTCTTCTCGCGTCCGACACCATACACAGCAGGCCCCTTCCCCCGTGAGCGGCAGCCCCCGTGCGCTCAACATCTCCATCGTTGGCAAACGATTCAGCCACGCAAACCATAAAAAATGTTGAACCTTTGGAGGTATCGGCAGCCTCCAAAACATATTCAGATCATTATTCACTACCAACCCAAACGATTGCATTAATTTAGCCAAATTCGCCACATAAAATTCACCCGTCTTGGAATGTAACCATACTAGACGATCACACTGAGCCGGAAAAAGATGAAAGCTCCAGCATAACGCACGGACCTCCTGGAGCTGATCAAGTTCCAAAGATCGCAATGGCCGAACATAGAATTTATCCCAATCATCATGTTCAAAATTACCTCCCTTCGTGTACTTCTTCACTGTCAACCCTTTCTCGATCACAAGGCGATACAATCTCGGGAACAAGGCAGCCAACGACATATCACTACACCACACATCTTGCCAAAAAATAATTTTTTCGCCATCACCCAATTGCCACATAAAAGCCTCTCTACCCATCAAACCATTCATCTCGCTCGCATCCTTAATATTAACAATTTGACGCCAAACGTATGACATTTTTCGCAACCCCACATCTCTCGGCCACCATTTCATAACATCACAACCATATTTTGCATCAATAATTTCCCGCCAAAGAGAATTTTCTTGCATCGCATATCTCCACTGCCATTTCGCTAAAAGCGCTAGATTTCTTGCGCGCAAATTCACCACTCCCAATCCCCCAAACCGACATGGTCTACAAGCAATTGACCAACTCACTCGACTCAATTTCAATTTAGTATCCGAACCACCCCACAAAAATCTCCGTCGGATCCGATCAATCTTATTTAATACACTCCTTGGCACCATAAACAAGCTCATATAATATAGAGGTAATGCGGATAAAACAGAATTAATCAACACTAACCTCCCCGCAAAGGACAATGTGTCACGTTTCCAACCCGCCAAACTATCTCTGAAACGTTGGATAAGCGGATCCCACATCTGTAGGCTGCGCGGATTGACTCCCAAAGGCAGTCCCAGGTAAATAAAATGTAGCGTATCACGTTCACACCCCAACACAGCAGCTAGTCGCGCCATCAAATCATCGTCCACCCCTACCCCATACAACCGCGATTTAGCAAAGTTAATTTTCAAACCAGTAGTGTACTCAAAACACGTCAAGATACGCTTCAAATCACGTGCAAACTCAAGCTTTGCCGGGAAAAAAAGGATTGTGTCATCCGCAAATTGCAAATGTGACACAACACATCCCTCGGCCACTACCACCCCATCAAACACTCCCAATCTCTTCGCATTACTCAAGAATTGATGAAGTAGTTCGGCCACAATAACAAATAGAAGGGGCGATAGCGGATCACCCTGTCGTAATCCCCTCTGCATTTCAAATTCTCCCGTCGGCGAGCCATTTACAAGAATCGACAACCTTGCTGTACAAACACACTCCATCACCCACTTACGCCATAATTCGCCAAACCCCATTTTGTACAAAATATGATCTAAACAATCCCACTTAATGCAATCATACGCTTTCGAAAAATCCAGTTTTAAGATAAGACCCCCCTCACCACCTCGTCGTTTCTGCATCGAGTGTATCGTTTCATTTGCTAATAAAACACCATCTAAAATCTGCCTTCCTCGCACAAAACCAGATTGCACATCGCTAATCAATTTCGGCAACACCTCCTGTAATCTTTTTGCTAAACATTTAGCTAAAATTTTGTACAACGAATTCAAGAGGCATATAGGTCTATAATCACTAAACACTTTCGGATTCACCTTTTTCGAAATTAGTACCACAAAAGAGGAATTAACCCCGGACGGCAGCTTACTCGTTTGCACAAAATCTGCTACGAATTTCAGCACATCCCTCTTTATAAACGCCCATCCCTTTTTATAAAACTCAAAGGTGAAGCCATCCGGACCTGGTGTTTTTGATCCTTCACAACTAAAAAAAACATATTATTATTTAGTAGTAACTACTTTTTTCAGTGTAACATAGTAATAAAAAAATTAACAATTTACTAAGTTAAAATATCCAATAAGTTCAAATAAATTATCTACGCAATAAAATCCTACATACTTTCATAATTTGTAAATTTGAAATCTTACTTTAAAAATAAGTAATAATTTTACTTTTAATAGTATTTACACTAACAACAATAACAAATTAATGAGTAAACAAGATCAAATTATATTTATTTTCCGGGGTGTGCAGCGACGTTTTGGTCTCTATGGTTAGCGCGTAACAATGCGTTGTTCAATAATATTCGGGCGTCAGCGGGGGAAATTGTTTTCCTCATCAAGTTGAGGTCGATGTATTGGGTGCGAATGTTGAATAGTGAGTGTGTGATTTTGGAATCGGCATGGTGGGATTCTCCTTTGAAGTGTATGGCTAGTGTTCCGAGTCATGTCACACGGGGGAATTTACAATGGGAGAGGCCACCGGTGGGGGTATTTAAATTCAATGTCGATGGGTCGGCGAGAGGTAAACCGGGTAGAGCTGGATGTGGGGGCGTGCTAAGAGATGAATTTGGCCGTGCATTATTTTCAGGTCCGATAGGGGTTGCGGATTCAAATGAAGCTGAGCTGCAAGCTATTTGTCACGCATTGGAGATGGTGGTTGGCTCGGGGTGGGAACAACGTCCGTTGGTGGTGGAATCGGATTCCACTACGGTCGTGGCTTGGGTCATGCATTTGGAGAAGCGACCGTGGAAGTTTTGGCGCTGGTTCCGGCGAATTGACAATCGTGTGCGACACTAAATGATGTATGTTTCCAACACGTTTTCAGAGAGGCGAATAGACTAGCGGGTGTTTTGGCTAAAACTGGTGTTGATAGACCGAGTTGGTTTAAGCAATGTGCCTAGCATGATGTATATTTTATAAATGGTGTTTGTACTGGGTACACGATCACGAGTACTCTTTTCCTCTGTAGGATTTAGGGAGGTTTTTAATGAGGCTTGTGAGCGTGTTGGTCATGTATGTTATCTTATTAATAAAACATGCATGTTGCCGATTAAAAAAAATTATATTTATTTTCAAATAATAATAAACTAATAACAACAATAACATTTTTAGCTTTAATAATAAAAAGGCTTAAGGCTGTAA
This sequence comes from Hibiscus trionum, assembly GCA_030270665.1. Classification (NCBI taxonomy): domain Eukaryota; kingdom Viridiplantae; phylum Streptophyta; class Magnoliopsida; order Malvales; family Malvaceae; genus Hibiscus; species Hibiscus trionum. The sequence continues at coordinate 5,933,590 of BSYR01000052.1, read as the reverse complement.
GAAGCCCTTGAACTTAAAAAAAATCAATTAAGCCCCTAAATTTTTTACACCCAATTAAGCATTTGAATCAATTAAGCCCCTTGATCATCATTGACTGTTGCAACTAACAGTTTTTTTTATCAATTAATGCAGTGTGTCGTGTCTCAATGTTGTCACTTGAATTTTTCTAAAATTTTTATCATATTTAAAAAATTATTTAAAAATCCTAAAATAAACTTATAAGAACATATATTTTTAAAAATATGTAAATTTCACATGATAAAATTGTAGTTTATAATGTAACAATCTAAAGGAAATAACAATAAAAATGTAATGGTCAAAATTGGTCAAATTACTTAATTGATTCAATTTATCTGTTTAATGGCTTAACTATGTGTAAAAGAATTTAGGGGCTTAATTGATTTTCTTTTCAAAAATTCAAGGACTTTTTACACCTTTAGGCCAAATAATGATGATGATGATTATTATTATAATATATTTTAGGGGTATAGAATTTGGATTTAAGGTTTAGAGTATGTGGTTTAAGAATATATGGTTTGTAAATTGGATAATAGGGTTTATGATATATGAAAAAAATTAAAAAAATTGAATTTTGGATTGAGTGGATAGTTTTCCTCTCAAACAATTGAGTTTTGGGTATATAAAAAATTAAAATATTAAATTTTGGATTGGGTAGGTAATTTCCTCTAAACAGTTAAGAGTTCTAGGTATATAAAAAATTGAAAAAAATAAAATATTAAGTTTTGGATTGCGTAAGTAATTTCCTCCAAACAATTAAGAGTTTCGGGGTTAAACTGAATACAAAGGGTACCACTTACTTTACTCATTTATAGGTTAGGTCAGTTAACATGTTGGGGTCATTTACAGGCCGGATCAACAACAAGTCGGGTTGATAATATGTCAAGTAAAATTGAATTTCATATCGCTTCAAGTCGGGTTTTATCGGATATTTGGATTGTCTTTATACATTTGAAGCTATTTCTTCGACAGTGGAATAAAATGGACTTCGGGGATATAGAGAAAGAAATCTCACATATACAAGGCCGTATTGATTGTTTAGATAGTGGTGAGGAGGAGCAAGCCGTGGGGGAGGGTAGTGAGTTATGCGATCGAAAGAGGGCTTGGTTGCAAGCTTTATGGCGAGCGATTCGTAGAAAAGAATCATTGTGGCGACAGAAGTCGCGAGCGACTTGGCTTAAATTGGGTGATAGGAACACTGCGTTCTTTCACAGGGCAGCGAAGTTGCGAGCGATACGAAATGCTATTGTTGGGTTAACTATAGGCGGTACTTGGGTAACTGATCCGATCAGGTTACGGAAGCATGTGGTGAGCTTCTTCTCTAAGCACTTCGCTGCGGAAGAGAGGTCTTGTAATTGGCAATTCGAGGGAGCTTTTAACAAGGTGAATGATAGTGAGAACTTGGCTTTGATTGTGCCATTTTCTATGGACGAGGCATGGGCTGTGGTGCGAGGGAGTGAGGGTTCGAAGTCTCCGGGTCCGGATGGATATAGCATGGAGTTTTACAAGAGGTGCTGGGAGGTTATTGGCGTAGATGTGGAAAGGTTTTTGGCTGATTTTTTCTCCACCGGAAAGTTACCATTGGGTGTCAATAATACGTTTATTGTGCTGCTACCTAAAGTGGATTCTCCAGTTTCTTTGCATGAGTATCGACCGATTAGTTTGCTGAATTCCATATATAAAATTTTAGCTAGACGATTACAGGTAGTGTTGGGCGGTTTGATTAGTGACCATCAGTCAGCTTTTGTCCGTGGACGTCAGATATTGGATGGAATCTTGTTGGCTAATGAGACGATTCACTCTATGCGCAATAGTCGAGTGGGGGGATGTGTGCTGAAGCTAGACTTTGCGAAGACCTACGATTGTGTCCGATGGGAATTCTTGGATCAAATTATGGGATCAATGGGTTTTAGCGAGACTTGGAGGGGATGGGTGATGGAATGTATTGTGACAGTTCGTTTATCCGTTTTTCTAAATGGGAGTGCAACGAAAGAATTTGATATGAGACGGGGGTTGCGACAAGGCTGCCCATTGTCGCCGTTATTGTTCGTCATCGTGGCTGAAGCTTTGCATCAGTTGTTAGTACAAGCGGAGATACTAGGGCTGATTCGTGGGGTGGTAGTGGCTCCGGGGGTGACGTTAACACACCTTCAGTTTGCCAACGACACCGTTCTTTTCTTTGAAGCATCAGTAGAAGCGGCTTTGAACATTCGCAGGCTATTGTGTTGTTTCCAGGTATGCTCAGGTTTGCGAATTAATTTTTCGAAGTCTTCCCTTTATTCGATTGGTGTGGATGAGGATTTGATTGCTTCCATGGCTGAGGTACTGTGTTGTCGTCAGGGGGAGTTACCGTTTGTTTACTTGGGATTACCGCTGGGTGTAAATCCGCGAAACATTGCTGTATGGGAGCCTGTAATTGCATCTGTCCGTCGGAAGCTCGCGGGTTGGAAGAGGACATCGCTATCGTTTGCGGCACGAGTCACTCTGGTAAACTCAGTTTTATCTTCCCTCCCAGTTTATTATATGGGCTTGTTCCGTGTGCCGAAAGGGGTGATTGCTGCTATAGATAAGTTGAGGCGAGCATTCCTATAGGGCGGGGTTAATTTACAGCGTAAAATGAGCAGAGTGAGTTGGAGTTTGGTATGCCGGCCTCGCCATCTTGGCGGCTTGGGGGTGGCTGATCTAGAGGTTCGAAATAAGACACTCTTGGCGAAGTGGTCATGGAGATATGCTTGGGATGTGACATCTCTATGGCGAGCTATTATTGTATCAAAGTATGATGAAGCGGCACTGTGGTGGCGGTTTAATACTTCGGTTAGGGGACAGATGTCTGTGATTTGGAAGCAGATAGTGCAAACTGTTAGTTCGGAGGGTGTGCAAAAGCATATGGGCGAGTCTCAATTCGTTTGGAAGGTTGGCTCGGGGGAACGAGTGTTGTTTTGGTTTGATGCTTGGTGTATTGAGCAACCGCTAAAAGATGTTTTCCCTCGCCTGTTTACCATTGTGGTTAATCGGTTAGCAATGGTAATGGATGTTGCTATCGAGGGGAGTTTTCAACATGTTTGGTGGGGAGACTTGTTCCGTCGTAGCCTGCGGTCTTTTGAGGCTCGGCAATTGCAGGACTTACGATCGTTGGTGTGTCAGGTACAGCTGCGACACGGTGAGCTGGATATGCTCGTCTGGACACCGGATAACCATGGGATTTTTTCAGTCAAGGGGCTGTCTCTTTTGCTTATGATGGATAAGGTGGGCGAGAGCGAATTTGGGGACTGTTTTGCGTGGAAGGTCCTGGTTCCTCCTAAGGTCCAGGCGTTCCTATGGTTTGCTTGGTTGCGCCACTTGCCTACGTTTGCATTTTTGCGGATACGTGGGATTGATTTGGGTGAACACCAAGGGTTGTGTAGATGGTGCCGCGAGAGGGAGGAAGATATTTAACATTTGTTTTATTCTTGCCCGTTTGCCCAAGGATTGTGGAATTGGTTTCGAGGGTGGTGGGCGATTTCACTGCCTATGCCGAAAACTTTAGCGGATTTCCTTCTCCCGGATATGCATTGTTCGTTTAAAGGCATTTTGAGGAAGCTGTGGGTGTCGAGTATTGCTGCATTGTTGTGGTCGTTGTGGCTTGCGCGCAATGACTTTGTTTTTAACGAAAAGTTTGTTCCGGCATCGGAGATAGGCTTCTTGGTCAAGTAACGATCTTTCTATTGGGTGAAGACCCTAAAAGAGGGATTGTCGGTCAGTGAATCTCTTTGGTGGGACTGTCCGAGTTTGTATCGGGAAGGGGTTGATAAGCAATTAGACCGGTTGGGAGTGTGTTGGGAGCCCCCTATCGGAGTAACTTTAAAATTCTCGGTGGATGGTTTCGCGCGTGGGAAGCCGGGGCCAGTGGGCTTCGGGGGGTGTTGCGTGATGCTCAGAGTCGTATCCTCGCGTTGTTCTCAGGGCCACTTGGTTCTCTTGATTCAAATGTGGCTGAGATTCGGGCGATAGCTTTTGCCTTGGAGTATTTTGTTGCGTCTAAATGGGTTGATCGTCCTCTAATTATTGAGTCGGACTCCAAAGTGGCAATTGGGTGGGTGTTGCAGGTGGAACGTCGCCCATGGCGCTTGTGGGAGTCATTTTGTGCGATTGACTGTGCTTGTTTGAGGTTAGGTTCTGTTTGCTTTTCTCATATTTTCCGGGAGGCAAATGGGTTAGCCGATGCGCTAGCGAAGGAAGGGGTGTCTCGAGTCTCTCTGTTTCAGGCTTCGATATGATGTTTTGTAAGGGGTGGGGTCTTTCGCTTTGTTTTAAAGTCGACATGTCGTACTCTTTTCCTCCATTAGGCTTAGGGAGGTTTTTGATGAGGCGCATGTCCGACTTGCGTTGTATATTTATCCTAATAATATATACTTCACTTTGCTGATAAAAAAAATATATTTTAGGGGTATAGAATTTGGATTTAAGGTTTAGAGTATGTGGTTTAAGAATATATGGTTTGTAAATTGGATAATAGGGTTTATGATATATAAAAAAAATTAAAAAAAATTGAATTTTGGATTGAGTGGGTAGTTTTCCTCTCAAACAATTGAGAGTTTTGGGTATATAAAAAATTAAAATATTAAATTTTGGATTGGGTAGGTAATTTCCTCTAAACAGTTAAGAGTTATAGGTATATAAAAAATTGAAAAAAAAATAAAATATTAAGTTTTGGATTGCGTAAGTAATTTCCTCCAAACAATTAAGAGTTTCGTGGTTAAACTGAATACAAAGGGTACCACTTACTTTACTCATTTATAGGTTAGGTTAGTTAACATGTTGGGGTCATTTACAGGCCGGATCAACAACAAGTCGGGTTGATAATATATCAAGTAAAATTGAATTTCATATCGCTTCAAGTCGGGTTTTATCGGATATTTGGATTGTCTTTATACAATTGTTGTATAAAATGATTACTTTTTTTTAACAATTTCTACATTGAGAGAGGGGAAGGGGAACGGAAATTTTGCTCATGCTTTGTCTTGAACACACAACCTAAGAGAAAGGGAGGAAAATTGAGAATTTTAACCACTTGCTCTAGATATTGTTGATATATTTAATATAATACTTGAATAAAAAAGAAAAATAATAAAAGTGGGTAAAAGATAATATTATATAGTCGCATAAAACGACCTAGTACACAACGAACAACTCTACATCCAGGATAACTCGAAATGGGAGTACTAGACTATCCGACTATCCCTATAGATTTTTAACATCCATTTTTATTCTTTTGCTATCATTATTTTCCCTTCCAATAGCTGATCGACTTCCATGCCCAAACTTTCAGTTTACGCTGCAAATGCAACAACAACAACAAAAATAGATCATCCATCAGTTAATAAATTAATAAGCATAACCAATCAACTCACTAATTAATATTAGATACGAACCTTTTGCAGTCAGTGCTGGGGCTGATCTGGTAAGGGATGCTCACACCGCACTTGCCTGGGAGTCCACTTGCAAGGCTATAATTGATGCCATTCATGCTGGCTGCCGCACTTTTAAGGCAGTTGCATGCTGCTTGGCGGTCGGGTGTTGTCTGGGCGGCGGCGTCGAGGGATTTGATCCCACTGCAGCAACCTGGAGGAACATCACCGCCGCTGGTCAGGTAAGGCATGCAGGGTGCGAGGGAGGATGTGACTTGACCGCAACTTATGGCTCCTTGAGCCAGGGGTGCACCCACAACCAAGCACAACACCACCACGCATGCAAGCTTAAGGGACATGGAGCAAGCCATATTGATTTCCTACAAGAAGATAAAAAGAAAAGGATTTTAAAGAAGTTGCAACTTGCAAGTAAAGTGCTATTGTTGATTGCTGATTGTTGTGTGGACTGTGGATAGGGGCTTGAGGGTTGGAGGGTTTTTATAGCCAAAACTTGAGTGAATGGAAAGTTGTTAAATCAAATGTGGTAATTAGATATTATCCGATCCAAATCCCCCATTAAGATTTGATGTAGTTTTCCATCCATTTATGAGCAACTGTCACCTACTACATGTTGTGTGTTGGTTGTCAGGTCATTCTCGACTTGTTTTCGATCCGAAGGTGGTAGAGGCTTGTGCTGTTATTCAAGAGACACTCTCTTGGGTCAAGTCATTACATTATGATTGTGTTCAAATTATGCAGTTCGCTACTACAACCAGCCACATGTCATCCAACTTTTATTACATCCACCTGCCTGCTTCCACAGGAAGGCTTTTTCTTTGTATACATTTCAAATATATGGTTTATGCCTCAACTAACCTCAAAATGGTTTTAATGATTCTGGATACGTGTCATAATAAACAATCTTTTACTTGAACAATCATAGTCGGTATTGCTTTTATTCTAGGGGTAGATTATTTGCCCTTATTATTTTTGTTTTTTTATAATCATCACTTAATTTGTTGGTTGATTAATTTGAATCGATTTATATATAAATTTATTATACAGTGATCCTCCTAATCTAATTGTTCCATTTACAACGTTGAAACTCGAATCTAACTTTATTAAAGAGATCTAATGTTTCATCTCACTGGATGAACTAGTTGTTGACATTAATTTTATTACTTTCATGTATATTAATAACATGTTTTCCTAACTAAGGCTGGGATGAATGCTTAGGAACAAGAACGTGTCATGATTTCATTATTATGATTCAGCTTAGAGTTTGACTTCACCGTCCCAATTAATTGGATATGTTTATCTGAAAAGAAGAGTATAATTCTTTCTTCTCTATTTCCCTATTCTATTAAATCTAAAATATTAACAATACTCCGATGAGAACCCTAACTCTAAATTTTTAACCTATTTTTCATGCCTTAAAGAAGCGTAAACTGCATCTAATTAAACTTGGAGATAAACAGAGACGAGTGTAAATGCCAGAAATTTTTTACTTAAAACTTGTAATAAATATCATGGTTTAAAAATATTTATACAAATCAATTGAAATAGTTTCAGGGTTAAGATGTTTTGCAGGAAGTTGGTCCTGGATTCAGCTTAGCTATCAAGCACGGGAACTTTTCATGTGTGTAATCACTTATTTTCGTCCGACTAAAGCCTAATTAAAAATTAAAATTACATAAGATATAGAAATATTCTAATTATGAGCAATTACATTTGGCCGGTTAGTCAAGCTGGTCATATTTGTTCCCCATATTCCTATAGGTTATGGGTTCGAGACTCACTAGGAGCACTCTCCTTCTTTCTCGTAAAGTCCGTCATTCTCCTCCCCTTTAGGTAGGATTATGATTAGGATTAGATTTAGAATTTGTCAAAAAAAATATATATCCTATCCTAATTACATCATGTATGAGAAGATTGCTTAAAAACGGTCCGTCTTTCAAGTGATATGATACGTTTTTATATGTACTTCACTTTAGTTTCCTACTTTAATTTTATGCATTTTCATGTATAAATAGATTGAATTATTTGAGATACATAATTTTTTTTTGGCAATGTTATATTTCCTTATGTATATAGAGTAGTATATATGGTATTTGTTTAAATGTATGTGATAGTTTTATCTGGTAATATATATATATATATATATACTTTAACATGTAATTAGATTTAATTACTTATTTGTTCACATGATTTCATTGTATATAACTTGATCACTTGTAATTATATTTGATTTTATTTTTGATACATTATTAATTGAGCATGTCATTTAAATTTTTTACATGTATATTTATTTGTTTGTTTGTTTAATTCTTTCATTACTTTATGTTAATAAACCCCTAGATTAACTTAGGTTGTCTATAAAAAACTATATCCTAGTTAGAATCTCTTTAATGATACTGGATACGTGTCATAATAAACAATCTTTTACTTGAACAATCATAGTCGGTATTGCTTTTATTCTAGGGGTAGATTATTTGCCCTTATTATTTTTGTTTTTTTTTATAATCATCAATATTTAATCTGTTGGTTGATTAATTTGAATCGAATCATATATAAATTTATTATACAGTGATCCTTCCAATCTAATTATTCTATTCACAACGTTGAAACTCGAATCTGATTTTATTTTAAAGATCTAATGTTTCATCTCACTGGATGAACTAGTAGTTGGTATTAATTTTATTACTTTCATGTATATTAATAACATGTTTTCCTAACTAAGGCTGGGATGAATGCTTAGTAACAAGAACATGTCACGATTTCATTATTATGATTCAGCTTAGAGTTTGATTTCACCGTCCCAATTAATTGGATCTGTTTATCTGAAAAGAAGAGTATAATTCTTGCTTCTCTATTTCCCTCTTTTATTAAATCTAAAATATTAACAATACTCCGATGAGAACCCTAACCCTAAATTTTTAACATATTTTTCATGCCTTAAAGAAGCATAAACTGCAGCTAATTAAACTTAGAGATAAACAGAGACGAGTTTAAATGCCAGAAAATTTTTACTTAAAACTTGTAATAAATATCATGGTTTAAAAATATTTATACAAATCAATTGAAATAATTTCAGGGTTAAGATGTTATGCAGGAAGTTGGTCCTGGATTCAGCCTAGCTATCAAGCACGGGCACTTCTCATGTGTGTAATCACTTATTTTCGTCCGAGACTAAAGCCTAATTAAAAATCTCAATTACATAAGATATAGAAATATCCTAATTATGGGCAAGCACATTTGATCGGTTGATCAAGCTGCTCCTCTCTATTCCCCATATTCTTGTAGGTCATGGGTTTGAAACCCACTAGGAGCACTCTCCTTCCTTCTCGTAGAGTCCGCCATTCCCCTACCCTTTAGGTAGGACTAGGATTAGATTTAACATTTGTCAAAAAAATATTATCCTAATTACATCAGGAGAAGATTGCAAGAGATCTTGTCTACAAATATGAGAAGTCAAATGATGTGATAGGAATTCTCACTGAGGACTCATGGTAAATTTTCGTTAGAATCCGGACATTTCTGGGCCAGAATGTCTACTTAAAAACTGACGTCTTTCAGTTACGTTTCTAACGCATCTTGAAATGTCTCAATCAGACGTGGGGAGCTCAAGATATGTTTATTTTACTGAAGACAATGCGTGCAGAAAACTGGATACTGATCTAATACAGGAATTTGATTTTGTTACGAATTTTTAATTAATTAATTGATTATTTGTAATTAAATTCAAATTTAAAAAATTTCCTATTTTTTCTAATTAATTTAGGATCGTTTTATGTGTAAGGAAAGTGGTTTGATGCCTAAGTAAAGGCATTATTCCATTTCTAAGTATATTTAGCATAAATAGATAATATATTTTTAGGGTTTTTAATTTTAGGGTTTCTTCAAATATAAAAAACTAAAGTTTTTTTAGCCTTTTTCTTGATTCAATATTTCATTTTTATTTTGACTTCACAACAGTGAAGATCTAAAGTGTTACAACGTATAAAAATTCCTCCACAATTTTATTATTTTTATTCCTCTTTTTATTTTTCAATTTCTCCTTCAAATTTCATTCCTTTTTTCTTGCTCTTCAATTTTTATTTCTTTAATTTTCACATCTTTATTTTATATTTCTTTCAATTCTGCTATGTTTAATTCATTTTTTTTAATTTTTTCCATTTTGTTTTGATTTATTCCAATTTCGTCCTATTGTCTTATATTTTAGTTGTTACGTTATTCAATCTCTGCCCCATTTTTTTCCATTTAACTCTTTGTTTATTCTTTTTATGTCGTGTACTCTTAACTTGTGTTTTAATTTATTCTCTTTTTATAACTTTTTTATATAGCAAATCATTTTCTTTTTATATACCAAATACAAATGTACATATGTAAATTAACTTTTTTACCTTAATTTTGATACGTATTTATACGTTATTCAATCACTTTAGTTCCCTACTTAATTTTATGTATAAATAGATTGATTTATTTGAGATACATAATCATTTTTTTTGGCAATGTTATATTTCCTTGTGTATATATAGTAGTATATATGGTATTTGTTTAAATGTCTGTGATAGTTTTATTTGATAATATATATATATATATATATATTACGTATTTGTTCACATGATTTCATTGTATATAATTTGATCACTTGTAATTATATTTGATTTTATTTTTGATACATTATTAATTGAGCATGTCATTTAATTTTTTACATGTATAATTATTTATTTGTTTGTTTAATTCTTTCATTACTTTATGTTAATAAACCCCTAGATTAACTTAGGTTGTCTATAAAAAAATATATCTAGTTAGAATCTCTTTAATTAAATGGTTAGATCACTTAATAATGCTAATTTCATAATTAACCTCTAGATTAGATTCCTTAGATTTATTTCTTAATTTAATTCTAGCCCTTTAGGTTAGTCTCTTGGTAGCTTAGCATATTAATGAGAGTTGTATATTTAGGGCCTTGTAAATAATTTTCTAATTTTAATTTATGCTTTTAATTAGAACTATTACCTTCAAAATAATGCCTTTTAGATTAATTAGACTTTTGATATATGCCATTGATGTTAGAAAATTAGACTTTAGGGATTTTCACTTTAATCATATGCAAATATGTTCACGAACCACAAAATAAAATATCAGTGACCAAGTAAGGGTCGTTTTACGGGCGTTCTAGGGAAACTACGGACTTTGGGAGAGTATAAAGAACGACAAGTTAGTATACGGCTAAGAAACGACAGAATGTTAGAGCCGTTAGATGGGAAAACTTTTGATTTTGATCGTTAGATTTAGATTCCCATTAAAAACTCAAGGAAATGGGAAGAGGTTGTTGCCGGTAAGTGTAACACCCCCTTCCCGGCCTGGTCGAGAACCGGGTCGGAGAGTGCTACCGATGAACAACACAATATTCAATGCGATAAATTTTCAATTCATAACATCATATAATCAATGTACTACTAATAAATCATTACCAAACATGCATTTTAGTCCAATAAATCAATATGAAACGGTGATCAATCGTTTAGGACCATTACATAAGCTATTTCAAATTTTAGGGACTAAACTATAAATCTTGACAAATTAGAGGTCCTTCGATGCAATTGATTGCACCTTAATGAAATTCAACACAATAACAACAATCCTGTAAAATTTCATGCAATTTGGAGTTCATTTACTCATCCAATTGCCTCGTCCTAAATACAGTAACCAATCTGTAAACATTGTTAACTTCCAGATTATGTCTTTTTAACCAACTTAACTAACCCTGTATCGAAACAATCGAAACTCCTTGATGTTGTTTCGATACGGGTGCATGATGATCAACCTTGGTTGACTTTTCTCATTACACCGTATCGATATGGGCAAGCCTTGTATCGGTACGGGTTGACTTTCATTGACTTTGACCCATTATGATACGGTTTAGGCCTGTATAGAAACAATAAATTCCAGTGGCAAAATTTTTCGACACAGCTCAAAACCGTATCGACACGCCCTGTTCCTAAGGTCCAATTATGCTTAACCGTATCGATACGCCATCACCCCGTATCGATACGGTCTGACCTGTAATCACAGATTTTTGCTGGTTTTTAATCGAATTGATCTACCAAACAGTGTTCGAATGCAGTGAAACTTTACACACAATAATTCAATACTGTAAACTATTGGCATGCCAAATTTCATCGTCATTCGAATACATTTACTAGGTTTTGACCTATGTGAGCCAAATAAGCCATTTTACCAACTTTTAGCCATACCAAAATTCATTTTATGGCATTTAACAATATTATAACTTATAAACAATACAAGCATACCAAAATGGGCACAAAGGACTAGTTCAACTACTTTGCCACCTTCTTAGGAGTTCATAAGGTCAAAATACATTACTTTAGGCTTGTAGTGACTTGTCTTGCCTCGACTATCTGATCTCCAACCACGGTGATCTCTCAACCTGAAATGCATGAGATGAGACACGTTAGGCATACATTGCGTAGTGAGGTAGTCACATGCAATATAATAACAGTGAGCGATGCAAGTACATATTCTCATGCTTATCAATAATAATATCATATTTCAATATACAATGTTTAATATACCTGTTGCGTGTAAAAGTGTCTATCGCAATGTAGTGCAAGTGTACACGACGCAAGTAGTAAAGTGATACGTAAGTATCGGATATCGTCCCCACAGGGACTGAGCTAATAGCTTCACCTTGGATTACTGCACGAGAGAAAAAAATAGTTTAAATTGTTGTCACGAAATAATAAAGAGAACTGGAAATTAAGAGTAAAGAAATCAAGATAGAGAAAATGGGCCGGTATTGAATTGCTCAGTAGTGTAGGTGTTGCAAAGTCTGGGAATATCTGTTCTGTCGTCGCGCCTGTCGCGGCAGCACCTGTCGTGGCAGCGGTCTGTTGTTAGTTGCGGCAGCGAACACACAACTCTGTACTTCAAGCTTGGCAAGAATCCCTGCTGTGCCTTGGCCTATCCCAAGGTCCAAGTATGTCAATGAACACGTCTTTGATGATACCTCCCGGCGTGAATCGAAGGATGAACACCGATGTTGTTGAATTCTTCCTTAGCCACTTAACCTCGTCCTATCCCTAGGTCCGAGATAGTTCAACCATAAACTAGAGAACCCGTACTTATTTCTTTCATATACTTAACTCTCATGATATTAAGTAAATAGATAATCTCACAATGCTCTCCCGATACTCTTGCAAGGTGTTGAAAACCAGAATAAGCAAACTTGAAGTCTATTTTATTGAACATAAAATTCCTAAAACAAATGCAATCCTTGCAACTACTTTACAAACCAACCCGTGGCCCTAAGGGAAGTTTAGAACATGATGAGAAGGGGAAAACGGCTAGGGTTTTGGGAAGAAGGCTAGAGATGAAGATATCCTTCCCTAGGTCGAATTACATGCCTTTATATAGGCCTTGGGTTCAAGTTTTCTAATATGGCAAGAATACAAGTTTAAACTAAAGTACAACTCTATTAAAGACTAAATCTTCAGAGAATATATCTTTAATTCGTCCTTCCTTCTTGCTTGGAGTTTCTTCCTTGAACCTTGGGCTTGGCCTTACTTCTGATCTAGGGCTTGGAAAAATATAAGGGTGCTTCACGTCAGGCCGGCTTAATTTTCTCTTTCTGTCGAGGCCCACTTTGCTTCTTCTCCGCACCACTACTGTCGTCCTTGGCTGCCACGGCAGCGGCCGTGGCAGCATCGTCCTCCTCATCTGCAATCCAGTTCCAGCTCTGCTTCTTCACTGCCCAGCGTCTGCTTCTCCATCTGCTATAGCAGCTACCTGCAAAAGCAATCAATTTTAGTAGAAACTATGCCATTTAATATATTTGTGATGTATAAATGAAATCTAATCTAAATGCGATGAATTATGCTTGAATGCAGCAGAAATATGGGTTAAATAGGGGTTAAATTATAGAACTTTTACACACTCAACACACCCCCAAACTCAAGTTTTTGCTTGCCCTCAAGGAATTCAGACCTAAAAGAAAAATGATATTTTTGTTTGGCTTAAAACAATGAACTTTTTTCGTACCTACCATTCATTCCCTATTGTGAACAACACCTTGTTGGATAATTCAGGATTTTTCCGGAACCTTGCTATAATTCTCGTGTAGTGTGTGCATGCTTGTGAACAATTATATGCCAAGACTCCCTTAGTTTACTAGAATAGTTAAACTTCTAACTTGAATTTTTATGCCAATTTTCATCTTTTTGGAGGCAATTCTTAGGCTCCTTTAGTTTTTATGCAGACTCGATTTTGTTTTCTCAAGCTTAAGTTTGACTAGAGCCGATTTCGGGCACCTCTAGCTAACTTCCTAGAGCCAGTTTCGGGCACCTCTAGGTGTATTGAGTCTATTTGTCTTAACTTCTTTTCCTAGAGCCAGTGTTAGGCACCTCTAGGGGCAACTCAAGTGCTAAGCTTTCTATTCTAGTTTACTAGTAGAGTTCTAGGCAGTATAAAAGTCACGAATGGTGTTTAAGTTTTCGAACTATAGTAAGGTTCTAAACTGCTCCTAAAACTATCCTAAAGGCACTGCCACGACAGAGGCTGTCATGGCAGGTAAGTTTAGTTCAAAGACTTAAGCCAAATTTTCATCATTTTTTTTGGGCAAAAATAAACTAAGTAGAAGACCCAATTTTTAAACTTAAAAGACTCCATTAATGGAGGGATGCCACCCCCAAACTCGAGGGTTGCAATTCCCTCAAGGCAAATGACAGATAAGATAAACAAAATACATCACAAAATATAAAAAAGAGGCAGACAGCAAAATAAGATAAGAAACTTAAAATTTAGGCGCTGTCGTCGCCGCTACTGCTGCTGCTGCTGAGCTGGATCTGCCGACGAGCAGTGACCTTCTTGGCTGGTGCTGGCTGGCGAGTGGGAGAGGCAGAGGTATTCTTGGTTTTGGCCTCCCTTGGAGGTTGAATACGGGTAGGGGAGATATGAGGTGGTTTCTCGACTACCTTAACCTCAGAGCTGCTACTGCCGCTGCTGCTACTGCCGCTGTCAGATTTGTTTTTGTTTGCTACTGTTTTCTGCCGCTTCTCTGGTGTGAACTCCTTGGACAAGTTTCTCTTGACAGAGGGCTCGTTGTCGGATGCCGCCCAGATTTCAGAAGAAGAGAAACCAGCAATATACCTGTCAAGGTCGTCTTCAGGCTCCTTTCTCTTGGTTCCTCGAGCAGAGGTGTCGGCTGTGCGGCTACCGCCAGCAGCTGTTGTAGCAGGGGTCGGTGTGGATACAGTAGATGGTGTTTTGGGCGTGGCAGCAGGGGTAGGGGTATGGGCAGGGGTGGTTGCAGTAAAATATTGATTGGGGAAAGTAGGGAACGCAACATCGGGGAAATTAAGAGAGGTGTGAATAAAGTGTACTGTGGCGGTGGTGAAGTCTCAGATGAAGCTCATGAGGCCAAGTTGTCTCTCCTCCAATTTTTGTATGGAAGCAAGGATCTGAGAGGAGGTGTCAGCTGAAGGAGCTGCTGCAGTAGGCTGCCTGGGTTCTGTGGCAGCAGGCTCAGTGTCGGTGGGCTCTGTCGGCTCTGCTGTTGTGGCAGTAGGGTCGAAGGACGACAAGGGCGTGGCAGCAG
This sequence comes from Hibiscus trionum, assembly GCA_030270665.1. Lineage (NCBI taxonomy): Eukaryota > Viridiplantae > Streptophyta > Magnoliopsida > Malvales > Malvaceae > Hibiscus > Hibiscus trionum. The sequence continues at coordinate 5,918,563 of BSYR01000052.1, read as the reverse complement.
TGAGTTCCATTAGGCTAAGTATGTTTATTTCTGTCCAGCCTTTCCCTTGAACTCGTAAATCTTCGACAGCTTCCGGTACATGGTGGCCGCGACAAAAGGCAGTGATGAGGTATGGGTAGAAGAGTGGTCCGGATGATCGGTATGCGCATTCCAATATGCCCTCTCGGACATATCTGCCAACATTAATCGGCCTCTCATGTAATATAGAATGTATGAGGGCTAACCTGGGTTGGTCGACTGTTGTATCGTGAGAGGAGGGCATAATCCACTTTTTGATAAAAGCGTTCCAAAGCTTTGCCTCTGGGGTGAGCTGAACTCTCTTCACCGTCCTTGGGTTTTTCGGATCGGTGTTCCACTCGGTACTCTCGTCTGTGAGTTCTGCCATCACAGCATCGTAGTCGGCATGCTCTAGACTCTCGAGAAATTGTTGGTGGCTATCTTCGTTTTTGCCCACATAGAACCCGTAGAGTGTGTTGATGTACTCGGGCTCGAAGGGCACCTCTTTCCCTCGTACTGTGACTGCTGTTACGTTCCTGCTTGCGATGGCAACATAAAAGTCCCGGACGAGAGTCACGTTCATCTCTTCGGGCTGCTCCGCGAATATCTGCCACTGCAGGGCTCTAATTTTTCTGGCTATGAACGGCTGCAACCCATGATCCCCGTTTTGGAAGTGTAAATAAAACCTCTCTCCTCCCACATATCACGGATCTGGAAGGATCTTGGAGTTGATGCTGCCGGGGCAGATCCTAAAGTAGAGCTTCGGCGGGTGTTTCTAGAAGTCATGTTGCAAGGACTGTGGAAGAAAATGAAAGCAAGTAAAAAATTCTAGAGGAAAATAAGTAAAAAGAGTAGAAGTGAGTGAAAAATGAATAGTAAAACGAGGTTTATATAAGGGGAGTTTGTTTCCCGTTGGAGCTGTAACGGCAGGCGCGAATAACGGGGCCAGCTGTTACGCGGTTTCTGACGCGTCTGTCAAGCGTTTCTATGTCTGCTGCGCGTCTGTTACGCGTTTGCGTGTCTGCCGCGACAGCGTGTTGACAGGCTGGATTTTCTGTGTCTGTCGCGGCAGCTATAACGACAGGCTCCAAAATTGGGCTTGTTGGGCTGATGGGAAGATGGTAGGCTGAATTCACTTCTCCTTTTTTCCTTGTCTCCTTTAATTCCTAAAAATAATGAAAATAAAGACTTTAGTTCCTAAAAATAAAATAATTCTAATTACCTAATAAATAAATATATAAATAAAAAATTAAAATAAAACTTATGTTAAATTAGAGATGCTAGGAGGGGCATCTCCTAAGGTAACCACTTCCTGCATTCTTGGGGCTTTAGTCCCCTGATAATGCTTCAATCTTTGTCCATTGACTTTGAATTGGTGCCCGTCTTTTAAAGATCAGATTGTTATGGCACCATGGGGAAAAACCTGCACCACTTGGAATGGGCCAGACCACCTAGATTTCAGCTTCCTTGGGAAGAGTTTCAACCTAGAGTTAAATAACAGCGCAAGCTGCCCTGGGCAGAATTGTCGTAGCAGTAACTTCTTGTCATGCCCCTTCTTGGTTTTGTCTTTGTAGATTCTTGCGTTGTCATACGCCATTGTTTGAATTTCTTCGATTTCATTCAGATCAAGTAGCCTTTTCTGTCCTGCTTTTTTCAAGTCCATATTCACTTCCTTGATGGCCCAGTAAGCTCTGTGCCCAATCTCAACAGGTAAATAACATGTTTTCCTATAAATCAGCCGATAGGGTGACATTCCCAATGGAGTTTTAAATGTTGTTTTGTAGGCCAACAATGCATCATTGAGGTGTAGAGACCAGTCCTTCCTAGTTGGCTTAACCATCTTTTCGAGAATGCTCTTAACTTCTCTGTTGGATATTTCAGCCTGTCCATTGGTCTGAGGGTGATATGCTGTTGCAATCCGATGTTTGACACCATACTTTTTCAAGGCAGCAGCTATAACCCTGTTGTCAAAATGCCTCCCTTCATAAATGATGATCGCCTTGGGGATGCCAAATCTGGAAAATATGTTTTTATGCAAAAACCTTTGAACCGTCTTGGCGTCGTTTTTCTGAGTGGCGATTGCTTCAACCCATTTGGACACATAGTCCACTGCCAGGAGGATATGTAAGTTCCCACATGAAGTTGGGAATGGTCCCATAAAATCTATCCCCCAAACATCGAAGATCTCGACTTCAAGAATATTTTTCAGTGGTATCTCATGTCTCCTTGAGATGTTTCCAGTCCGTTGACACTTGTAACAGTTTTTGTAGAATGTTTGGGCATCCTTGAACAGTGACAGCCAATAAAATCCCGACTGCAAAACCTTGGCAGCATTTTTTTACCTCCTAAGTGTCCTCCATACTGTGAAGCATGGCAGTGATGTAATATAGCTTCCTGTTCATCCTGTGGTACACATCTCCTAATAACCTGATCTGCACAATATTTGAAAAGAAGAGGTTCGTCCCAATAATAATGCTTAACATCAATTTGGAACCTCTTCCTAGCTTGATAATTAAGGTCAGGAGGAGTTATTCCGCTAATTAAATAATTAACGAAATCAGCATACCAGGGGAGTTCAGAAAACTTACCTGCCGCCATGGCTGTCGCGGCAGTGCTTGTGGCAGCAAACAGCTGCTCGTCAGGGAAGGTCTCCAGTATGTGTGTCTCGTCTGCCGGGAGACTCTTTCCTTTCTCTAACCTTGACAAGTGATCTGCAACTTGATTCTCTGTCCCCTTTTTGTCCTTGATTTCAAGGTCAAACTCTTGCAGTAGCAGAATCCAACCTATCAATCTAGGCTTTGCATCTTTTTTGGTGAACAGATACTTCAATGCAGAGTGGTCTGTGTGGACTATGACCTTCGTTCCAAGTATGTAAGAACGAAACTTGTTAATAGAGAATACCACAACTAACAATTCCTTCTCTGTTGTGGTGTAGTTCACTTGGGCGTCGTTCAGTGTTTTGATGGCATAGTATATGACATGAAAGAGCTTGTCTTTCCTCTGCCCAAGTGCTGCCCCGATAGCATAGTCACTAGCATCACACATAATCTCAAATGGCAGTTTCCTATCTGGTGGCTGTACTATTGGGGCTGTTACCAGCTTTTCTTTCAGAACATTGAATGCCTCAGTACATTCAACGTTGAAGTCGAAGGGACGGTTCTGCTCCAGAAGATGGCATAAGGGTTTGGTGATCTTCGAAAAGTTCGAGATAAACCTTCGATAAAAACCAGCATGCCCTAAGAAACTTCTGATTCCCTTGACTGTGGTGGGTGGTGGCAGCTTTTCGATTACTTCTATCTTAGCTCTGTCGACTTCTATGCCGCGGCAGCTAATTTTATGGCCAAGGACTATCCCTTCATCCACTATGAAGTGACATTTTTCCCAGTTTAATACCAAGTTTACTTTCTCACATCTTTCGAGCACCTTCTGTAGGTTGCCTAGGCAGCTTTCAAAGTTATCTCCAAAGACTGAAAAGTCATCCATAAATATCTCCAAGAAATCCTCCACCATATCGGAGAATATTGCCATCATGCACCTTTGAAAGGTGGCTGGTGCATTACAAAGTCCAAATGGCATCCTCCGAAAAGCATACGTACCATATGAGCATGTGAACGTCGTCTTTTCTTGATCTTCCGGTGCGATGGCTATTTGATTATAACCTGAGTAACCATCAAGAAAACAATAATAAGGCTTTCCCGCTAATCTATCAAGCATTTGATCAATAAAGGGTAAGGGGAAGTAGTCATTCCGGGTAGCTTTATTAAGCTTCCGGTAGTCCATACAAACCCTCCAACCGGTCACAGTCCTGGTTGGTATTAGATCGTTTTCTTCGTTGGCTACCACAGTTATTCCTCCTTTCTTGGGAACGCACTACACCGGGCTCACCCATTTGCTATCCGAGATGGCATAGATTATTGCAGCACCTAGCCATTTTATGATCTCCTTACGCACCACCTCTCGCATAGCATCGTTCAGACGTCTTTGTGCATCAATGGTCGGCTTATGATCATCCTCTAAAAGGATTTTATGCATGCATAGTGCCGGACTGATGCCTTGAATATTAGCTATCGTCCATCCAATAGCCTTTTTGTGCTGCTGCAGCATCCCTATTAGCTACTGTTCCTGCATCAACTTGGAAGAGATGATTACAGGCAACGTATCATTTAAACCAAGGAAAACATATTTTAGCTGCCCTGGCAGGGGCTTAAGATCTAGAACATGGGGCTCAACAGTTGATGGCTTTTGAATTATATGGTTATCCGAGGTATAATTTAAAGGCTCGAATAACTTACCTGGACGATTGCCTATCCAATTTACCTTCTCTTGATCTTCAGTATCAGATGTATCAGATTCTGAGGAGCTGCTGTCGTGACAGTCTTCTAAATGGCTGTTGGGGCAGTGGCCAATTTTGATGTCGTGGCAGCCCGACCTGATGCAGGGTTGGTCAAGAGTAATTTCAGTGATGGCCTTGCACTCTTCTTCTGCATCAGTATGTTTTATTTCTTGGAGAACATTCAGCTTGATCTTTTGATCGTTCACTCTCATAGTGAGTTCTCCTTTTTCCACATCAATTAGTGATCTTCCTGTGGCTAAGAAGGGTCGCCCCAGGATGATTGGTGCATTTTCATCTGCTTCACAATCTAAGACAAGAAATTCAGCAGGGAAAATAAATTTATCCACCCTTACCAGAATATCTTCAATTTTTCCTTTTGGATGAACGTAAGAGCGGTCTGCCAACTGCAGTACTACTGTTGTGGGCCGAGCTTTTCCAATACATAATTTCTAAAAAACATATTTGGGCATTAAATTTATACTAGCACCAAGATCACAAAGTGTCTTACCCACAAATTTATCTCCGATTATGCATGGTATGATGAAGCTCCCAGGATCCTTCTTCTTCTTGGGTGGATGCTTGAGCAGAATACTCATGCATCCTTCTGTCATCTTAACCGTTTCAAATTCCCCAAGTCTGGATTTCTTTGACATGGCATCCTTGAGAAATTTGGCATAACCAGGCATCTCCTTTATAGCGTCTAACAGCGGAATATTGATATGGACCTGCTTAAAAATATCATAAATTTTCTTAAGTTGTGATTCCTGTTTCAATTTCTGTAACCGCTGAGGAAAAGGAGGTGGAGGACGATAATCAACAATACATCCTTCCCACTGCATTTGGATCTGAGGAGATTTTGGTTCATCATCTTTCTCCTCTGTCCCTTCTACTGTCGTGACAGGCCCATCGGCAGCAGGCTGTTTGTTACATGTCGGGGCAGCTTCCTGGACAGTCGACTCTAAGGCTGGTTCCTTAACTGATTCAGCTTCCTTCTCTGACCCTGGTAATTTCTTCCCACTCCTAGTAGTGATGGCTTTACACTGCTCATGTGTGGGTTGTCTAGAGTTTTCAGTATCGCTAGGAAATCCTCCATTCTACCTCGGTTTAATATACTGGGAAACCTGACCCATCTGTGTCTCTAATGATTTCAGAGTAGTTTCATGATTGGTCATCCGCATCTCTGTTTTATCCATGAATGTTTCAGTCTTCTTGACGAAGTGATTCATTTTCTCAATGTAGGTTCCTGTTTGAGACATAAACGTAGCCAAAGTCTGTTCCAGTATACTAGTTGTGGCAGCTGGTGGCTGTTGCTGCTGCTGCGATTGCTGCTGAGTCAATAACCTAGGTCCTCCCTGATGCTGAGTATTCTGTGCTTGAGGATTCAGGGCATTATTAGGATTTCTCCAAGAGAACTTGGGATCCTTTCTCCAGTTGGGATTGTAGTTGTTGGAATTATAGTTCTGCTTATTGTAGTTCCCAACATACATCCCTTCTTCTAACTGTAATAGACACTCATCCAAACTGTGATTTCCATCGTAAGTCTCGCATACCTCTTCAGCAGAGTAGGCAGGCTGTGAATATTCTTTCAAGAGCTTTTTCATTGCCACCTGTGATTTTAAAGAACTGCCGGCCTCATAATCTTTTACAGCTAGAACTCGTTTACCCCCTCTTCTTGCTGTCGGAAACTGTTCCTCATTCTTCGCCAGATTTTTCAATACTGCCATTGCATCATCTGGATCTTTGTCCAGCAGTAATCCATTCGCTGCTGAATCAATTCTTATACGAGTTTGTAAGTTAGCAGCATTATAGAATTTAGTTACCTGGTTCCAAACAGGGAATCCATGCATTGGGCAGTTCCTTAGAAGAGTGGTAAATCTGTCCCAGGCTTCGTGCATTGGCTCGTCATCTTCCTGTTGAAAAGTAGCAATTTCATTACGTAATCGCTCAAATAAGTGTGAAGGATTACAACGAGACAAAAATTCACGAGTTAAATCTGCCCAAGTTCGTATTGAACCCGGCGTTAGTTTACTCCACCAAGTCTTTGCCCTGTCCCTCAATGAATGGGGAAATAACCGAAGCCTTAGTATCTCCGGATTGACTCCTAGTAGTTTAAACGAACCACAAATTTCCTGGAACGTTTTCAGATTCTTCCTAGCATCCTCTGTAGCAGCACCACTAAATTGGCCAGCGTTGTTAATCATGCTGAACATAACATGTTTCATCTCAAAGTTGTCAACATCTACGTCTGGCAGGGTGGTTTCTAGTTCTACATGATCATTGAGCATGTAGTCTCGGAATGACCGACGTGCGGCAGCGACAAGAGGGTCGACAAGTGGATGGTTCCCTCCGTCTCCGGCAGGATTTACATTATCCTGGGAATTCCTTTGGTCGTTCCTTGTTTCTTCACGTCTTTCGTTCACCATTGCTTCTAATTGTTCCTCTAGGTATTCATTTCTTTCAACGAGGTAACAGACTCTTTTCCTGAGATTGTACTTTTGTTCGATTTCAAGATCTAACTGGTGCTCAGGTTCTTTTCCTCGTTGAGATCTGCGCATACGCAAACAAAAGACCTTGTGAAAGGTATAGGTTGAACAATCCAAGTAAAAACAGAAAAGTAAAGGAAGTGTAGTAAAAGGTAGGGTAAAGATATGTTGTCAGTCCCCGGCAACGACGCCAAAAACTTGTTGCGTGTAAAAGTGTTTATCTCAATGTAGTGCAAGTGTACACGACGCAAGTAGTAAAGTGATACGTAAGTATCGGATATCGTCTCCACAGGGACTGGGCTAATAGCTTCACCATGGATTACTGCACGAGAGAAAAAAGAATAGTTTAAATTGTTGTCACGAAATAATAAAGAGAATTGGAAATTAAGAGCAAAGAAATCAAGATAGAGAGAATGGGCCGGTATTGAATTGCTCAGTAGTGTAGGTGTTGCAAAGTCTGGGAATATCTGTTCTGTCGTCGCGCCTGTCGCGGCAGCGGTCTGCTGTTAGTCGCGGCAGCGAACACACAAATCTGTACTTCAAGCTTGGCAAGAATCCTTGTTGTCCCTTGGCCTATCCCTAGGTCCAAGTCTGTCGATGAACACGTCTTTGATGATACCTCCCGGCGTGAATCGAAGGATGAACACCGATGTTGTTGAATTCTTCCTTAGCCACTTAACCTCGTCTTATCCCTAGGTCCGAGATAGTTCAACCATAAATTGGAGAACCCGTACTTATTCCTTTCGTATACTTAACTCTCCCGATATTAAGTAAATAGATAATCTCACAATGCTCTCCCGATACTCTTGCAAGATGTTGAAAACCAGAATAAGCAAACTTGAAGTCTATTTTATTGAACAGAAAATTCCTAAAACAAATGCAATCCTTGCAACTACTTTACAAACCAACCCGTGGCCCTAAGGGAAGTTTAGAACATGATGAGAAGGGGAAAATGGCTAGGGTTTTGGGAAGAAGGCTAGAGATGAAGATATCCTTCCCTAGGTCGAATTACATGCCTTTATATAGGCCTTGGGTTCAAGTTTTCTAATATGGCAAGAATACAAGTTTAAACTAAAGTACAACTCTATTAAAGACTAAATCTTCAGAGAATATATCTTTAATTCGTCCTTCCTTCTTGCTTGGAGTTTCTTCCTTGAACCTTGTGCTTGGCCTTCCTTCTGATCTAGGGCTTGGAAAAATATAAGGGTGCTTCACGACAAACCGGCTTAATTTTCTCTTTCTGTCGAGGCCCACTTTGCTTCTTCTCCTCACCACTGCTGTCGTCCTTGGCTGCCACGGTAGCGGCCATGGCAGCATCATCCTCCTCGTCTGCACATCCAGTTCCAGCTCTGCTTCTTCACTGCCCAGCGTCTGCTTCTCCATTTGCTACAGCAGCTACCTGCAAAAGCAACCAATTTTAGTAGAAACTGTGCCATTTAATATATTTGTGATGTATAAATGAAATCTAATCTAAATGCGATGAATTATGCTTGAATGCAGCAGAAATATGGGTTAAATAGGGGGTAAATTATAGAAATTTTACACACTCAACAATACCAAATTTATTATTAATCCTTGGATTGAATCATGATAGTGGATACGCGAATTCCTACGTCTCGCCAAATCAATGAATGGTCCAGTCCCTCCGCCTAGCCAATATGACCAATACCAAAACACATCCCTTCGCCTCGCCAAATGAATATAGGTCGTAGCCCTAGGACCATAGTCCACACATACACCGAGCTCATGAATTCTATGGCATGCCAATTGTATCCAATGTCCATTCAAATCCAAGGTTTCAATGTCAATATTCTTATTCAATATTCAATGATAATTCCGTTGACTAATGACTTCAATATTACCAATAGCGAACATGCCTCATTATCAATATTTCATAGTGTCAATATCAATGTCAATATCAATATCCGATGATATATTTACAATGTTTCAATAACAATAACTATGTCCGATGTTTATTAATAAACTTATCGACGCTTACCAATGGATCCGTTTAACAATCCGATGCAACTTCCTCAATGGTAATGTTAGCTATAAGTTTGAAATCAATAATAATTGATTTGGGAAGGCTCCTCGCCTAATCCCGAGACTCTGACTACACTCACCTTGCTAATTCGATGCTCCTACGGCTCTCGGATGACAACATCCTTGTTCCTAGCTTACAATGATGTCGATGGATGATCTAAATCGATCTCCCGAGCTAGGTAAATCAATAGGAAATCATTAGGACAATATTTCGATGTTGAAATCAATATAAAAATATCAAAATCAATGTCTAGGCTTAGGATCATCATTATCATTGAAACCCTCAATGGATGCTAATACTAACTTGAATTTACACCATCAAAACTCCATGGATTAATCTATAGTTTTTGGGAATTAAGCTTACCCAACAAAGAGAATGATTCGATAATAATAAGATGAAGAAAACCAAAGCTTGAAATCTCCTACAATGGAGGTGCTTGCTTGCTTTAGGTAAGGAAGAAGATGAAGATGGTTAGGAGTGAAGTTTTCGGTGAGCTTCCAATCCCCTTTTTCATTTCTTTTTATTAATTTGGCCGAATGACCTTTCCTTCAGATGAAGGAACCCATTCCTATTTGTTTACGGTACGACGACTTAAATGAGGAGGGGCTAATCACAAGATTAGTCCCTCAACTATCGGGAGTTCATAGCTTTACCCTCAAACTTTTAATTTTTCACAATTTAGCCACTAAACAAGTTCCGATATTATTCGGTAGGGTCCGATAACAATGATTTAACTCAATTAGAATCCAATATCAAGAATTAACTAGCCAATACTATATTTAGACTTTATCAACGTAAAATTTACAGATCACCGGAACCCAATTCTGACTAGACCGAATTTCGGTGTTACAGTAAGTTTTGAAAGTTAATAAATAGTATCGCAACTTTATGGGGATAAAATTCATGTTGCAACTTCAAATGTTAAAATAACACAAAAGTTTCGGAACTACGAGATATGTACCGGAACCATAGTTAAAAGTTTAAACCTAAATTGTTAGTAAAGTGTGTGACAGTTAATGTTGGAAGAAGATGTCTTAGAATTTGATATCGAGTACTGAAACTCTCATATGTGAATGTAATATTTTAGCGTTAACGCGTAACAATATACGTTTTTCTCCTGAAATCATAACTTGTGTACATGTACTGGAACCTGTGGAAACTAGAAATGTTTAAAGTGCCTTTAACAATACATGTTTGTATATTATATTTCAAAACTTAAGTACAAGTATCGAAACCTGGCGTATGGTATGTTTGATAGATAAAATTAGACGTAAAAATCGTAAAAGTGACGGGAGTAGATAACTTATTAGGTCTAATCACCAAGTATCAGAATTCATCAATGAGTTTTGTAACTAGAAGTAGATGATTTTAATATTTTCAGTTTAACGATTAATATTTCTAGTTTTTTGTTGGTCTCGCAACACATGTCGTCGTTTCACTACTTGTAGCGATTAAAACCCTTCGGCTTCCTAGAATGAGAATTGAACCTTCATTTGTTTAATAACATTTTAGGGTTATAACTCATTTCCCCACTAAAAATCTAGAGAATCCTTTGCATTTGGGAAAATGTTTCAGTTAGTGTAAAGGATCGAAACATCAATTCAGGTCTATAACTGAACATGTGCAATCGTCTCCATTGCGAAGGTAACAAGCAAAACCCTAAGTTTGTTTGTTTATTTGAAAAATACTTGAAATCTAGGGTTTGTGTTTCAAAATTTTGGTAAGAAATTGCATTTTTTGTTGGAGGAAATCTGTTGAGACTCAATATTTTGTCTTGTTTCATTTTTTTAAATGTTACCCTTTCCATCTCTTTGAACCTAAAAATGTTAGATTTGTTTGTAATGAGGATATGTTTATTTATAAGTGAGTTTGTTTGTTTCTACACTGATTCATGTGAAGATTTAATTCTTAGAATGGCAACTACAAATTTGAATATTGTTTTTTACCAGGTTGTTGATGAAGTTGGTAAAATAGTTGTTGCCGATGAGGAAATTGCTGATAAAGATGGTAATGATGAAGTTGTTGATAAAGATGGTGATGAAGTTGATGCTAATGAAGTTGTTGATAAAGATGGTGATGAAGTTGATGCTAATGAAGATGCTAATGAAGATGGTGATAAAGATGGTAATGAAGTTGATGATGTAGTTGTTGTCGTTGAGGAAGTTGTTGATAAAGATGGTAATGATAAATTTAGTAATGAAGATGCTGATAATGAAGTTACTGGTAAGGAAGTCGGGTCTTTAGCTATATGTGCTAGGCCATACGCAAAAAAAAAACATGTCCTCCCTTCATTAAGTTTTAGTAAGTTGATAAATTATTTACGCATTCTTATTGCATCTCAGAATGAAAGATTGAATGTATACCTTTGTTTTTTTTTTCATGTTTTACACTCAATGTGAATGTATAAGGATGAAGCAAACAGAGGAAAAAGTGACTACTGAGGTAGGTTTTAGTGGTTTTTGATATGTAAAATGTTAAATTCCTTTGAATTTGTTATTAATGGGTTAGGAAAGAGTCAGACAAGAAATGGAAGAAACTGCAAAAGGAAGACAAACAACCTTACATTTATGAAACTCAGAAGGAAAAGGCGGCATACAAAGAGTCTAAATTAGGACAACCGAAGAAGGTAATACCAGTATAAAGACATTCTTTGTTTGATAGAGTATAATAATTTATATTGAGATTGACGCATGAAGTTGTAATCTTATCCCCTCTAAACATCTTTTGACACAAGGTGTAGTCAAAAGCAATTGAACGATTTCATTAATGAAATGAAGACGATAGGGATTGATCTTGTTCTTGATGAAATTGGTTTTGGGTCGTTAGTTTTTATAAAATCGTGCATACTACGCCGGGACCTATATGGGGAATTGATGGAAAGTTTTAATGTTGGGAGGAGTGTTATAGATTTGAAGGACACAAAAATTCTGTATCAATTGAAGATGTAGAAGTTATATTGGGCCTGAAGAATTAGGGTGTTGATGTTCATTAAGTGTTGTCTAGGGAGAATGGTAGAGAACTCAGTGCAAAGTATAACATCAGCACATATTTAACTTGAGAGCTTTAACCAATTGCTCTAGAGATTGTTGATATATTTATAAAAATGCTTGAAAGAAAGAAATATAATAAAAGTGGGTAAAAGATAATATTATATAGTCGCATAAAACGACCTAGTACACAACGACCAACTCTATATCAAGGATAACTCCAAATGGGAGTACTAGACTGTCTGACTATCCCTATGGATTTTTAACATCCATTTTTATTCTTTTTCTATCATTATTTTCCTTTTCAATCAGGGATTTAAAAAGCGGACTGTGACTGCGATATAGCGGTTGCGCCGCCATCTGCAACCGCGATTTGGGTAAAAAGTGATTCATGATCACCGCAATTCAGCCGCTTATGTCCAAAACCGCGATATAGTGCCACAACCGCGATCACGACCGCGACCATGATTTAAAATCCTGCTTCCAATAGCTGACCAACTTCCATACCCAAACTTTCACTTGACGCTGCAAATGCAACAATAAAAACAACAATAGATCATTCATCAATTAATAAATTAATAACCAAAACTAATCAACTCACTAATTAATATTAGATCCAAACCTTTTGCAGTCAGCGCTGGGGCTGATCTGGTAAGGGATGCTCACACCACACTTGTGAGGGAGTCCACTTGCAAGGCTATAGTTTATGCACTTCATGCTGCCAGCCTATGAAGCACGAGGACGATAAAGTAACCCTGTTTTAAGTAGCTGATACATCCTCATCTTGAGAACGGCTAGGGGACATCCTGGGGACGTGCCATGGTGGTAGGGTACGGCTGAATGAACTCGGGGACGTTTCATGCTTACCTGGGATGTTTCAGGGACGACATGTGACTATCACATGCGTCCCGAGGGATAATTTTGAAATTTTCTATTGAAGGAAATTAGACAACAAAACCTAATCTAATGTACTATGTTCTAAATATAAACAAGACCCTTTTTATTTTCATTCGAATTCAGAGGAGCGAGCAACACCATCACACCATTTCAAGAAGCTAGCGCTGACGAAATATTGTACTCCGGCGTGTTCAAAACTTCGGCCTTAATTTCCAAGTATGTCTTCTTCTCTGTTTAACTTTATTTCCATGTTTACAGTTTTGGATGTTGTTTTATATCTGTTGGCTGCTAGGTGGATTGTGCTATATAGCTTTTATGTGTAACACCCCTTCCCGGTCTGGTAGAGAACCGGGTCGGAGAGCGTTACCGAAAAACATAATGGAGATCGGAGACATAAATCTTAATTTTTGAATCAATATTTTAGTGCCAATTATGACAATTTTTATTACTAACTCAAAAGTCATTATAGCTTTAAAACTTTATACAAAATATAGGCAACATATACACAATAGTAGGGCCAAAAGACTAGTATAATTATTTTAACTACTTTGCCACCATACTAGGAGTTTATAAGACAAAACACATTACTCTTTACATGTAGTGACTTGCCGATCTTCCAACTAATCCCGATCTCGATCCGTTACTTTCCTTAACCTGAAATGTTATGCAAATGAATGCATTAGACTTACATAGTCTAAGTGAGGTATCCAACAACAATGAATGAGCATGTTATGCAATGTTGCATACTTCAATGGCATATTTAATGGCACATTTCACATAAGCAATCTATATACATATTATAAATGAAAGGCATGTTATCCAATCATAACAAAAGCAATATCAATAATCAATATTTTCCCTTGGACCGATTCAATAGTATTTGGATACACGAATTCCACTGCAACACCAACAATAAAGATAATGGTCGTGTCATATTCCCTCATCCGCACCAATTGACCAACACACAACACATCCCTCCTCCGCACCAATGGCCGAAGCCCAATACCCGTACCAATGAGCTCATGAAATTTATGGCATGCCAATTGTATCCAATACTCACGAATCCAAGGTTCAGTACTCAATAGTTCAACAACGATATTTCAAAAGCAATATTTACACATCAATATCAATAACAGTAATTCAATAGCGGTAGACATATAACAAAGTTTCAATAGCAATGTGCAATAATCAATTTCTAATGCTCGATATGCAATACTTACTCATGCTTACCAACAAGGATTTCAATAATGCTTTATGCAAATTCCCATAATTCAATGGTTAGTAAAACAAACGAAATCAATAACGATGAATTCGGAAAGGCTCCTCGCCTACTTCCGAGACTCCAACTACACTCACATATCAAAACATAGAAACAAATATCAGAATGACACCGTGTCACCCGAGACAAATGCATCTACACTCACCTCGACAAGCCGACGTTTTTCGGATAACAATTCCTTTGACCCTAGCATTTGTTGGAGATGTCTGTTTACTTCTTTTCAATTCTTGAGCTAGGTTAATTAATAGGGATCATTTAGAATCGATAAAATAGTATCGAATTAATACGAAAATATTAATTAATTTTGATACCGAAACTTAGACCAATAAAGGATTTGAGCTTACCCCGACGTCGGCAGAGATTCGATATTACTATATCGAAAATATCGAACCACCAATCGAACACTAAACCTATATCCATATATATTATATTTTTCCCTCGATGTATCTTACTAACTTTCTTGAACCCTTTCTCACTTTGCAGTGAACGGCCAAAGCTCCCTTGCCTCTTATTTATAGCCAACTTTGGCCATTTAGCCTTTATGGCTATCATGCCATCACTTGCCACGTGTGGCATTGGTGGCTTATATTTGCCACATTGTGGCTTTAAGCCGAGTGTCCCCTTATGTGGGAGTTCACGGCTAAATTCCTTCATTTTTAAGGAATTTGGTCGTGGGTCCCACAACACTTATTATTTTTTTTAATAATAATAATAAATATTAATAATAATAAATTAACCCAAATAATATTTATTAGTTCAGATAAGATCGAATAACCTATTGAACCGATATAAAATACTCAGTCATCGAAACCTAATTTCGACTAGACCGATTTTCGGGATGTGACAATTCTATCCCCTTTAAAGAAAATTCGTCTTCGAATTTTCTCCGACAACAATATGCTCATCTATATGAGCCTGACTGAATTTAGACATCTAAACATAAAGAGATCGGATTAGTCGATAAGTCACAATACAACAATATAACTCCTAGGTGGCAAAATAACACAATAGACAATACAGACATGCATAGATTTAGTCCAGAACCGACTAAACTCTAGCTCTGATACCACAAATGTAACACCCCCTTCCCGGCCTGGTAAAGAACCGGGTTAAAGGGCGTTACTGATAAACAGAAAGGTAAACGGAGTGATAAATTCTAATTTTTCTAATCAATATTCTTAAGGCTTTTTGAACTTAGAAACATTATTAAACAACAAAATAAATCTAATTATTCCTATACGAACAATGTGTATTCAATTAGGACCAATATATAATTTTTACAAATTTTAGGGACTAAAATATAAATTTTACCAAATATAAGTCCTTAGTCGAAATTCATATTATTAAACTGAAATTAAACTTACTAATTATTAGCCTGCAAAAATTCGTTATCAACCAAGGTCGTTTACCTATCCGATTAGACGATACAATATTTTAGTGACCCTTTTGTAAATTGTCTAAAACTATTTTTATTCGAACTAACATGATATCTTAAGCACTTAAAATTTATATAAAACATGATCATATCGCATCCGAATTATTTTGCCACCATTCTAGGAGTTTATAAGACAAAACACATTACTCTTTACTTGTGGTGACTTGCCGCTCCTTTGACTGCTCCGATCTCGGACCGAACACTTTGTTAGCCTGAAATGTTATGCAAATGAATGCATTAGACTTACATAGTCTAAGTGAGGTATCCAACAACAATGAATGAGCATGTTATGCAATGTTGCATACTTCAATGGCATATTTAATGGCACATTTCACATAAGCAATCTATATACATATTATAAATGAAAGGCATGTTATCCAATCATAACAAAAGCAATATCAATAATCAATATTTTCCCTTGGACCAATTCAACAGTATTTGGATACACGAATTCCACCGCAACACCAACAATAACGATAATGGTCGTGTCATATTCCCTCATCCGCACCAATTGACCAACACACAACACATCCCTCCTCCTCACCAATGGTCGAAGCCCAATACCCGTACCAATGAGCTCATGAATTCTATGGCATGCTAATTGTATCCAATACTCACGAATCCAATGTTCAGTACTCAATAGTTCAACAACGATATTTCAAAAGCAATATTTACACATTAATATCAATAACAGTAATTCAATAGCGATAGACATATATCAAAGTTTCAATAGCAATGTGCAATAACCAATTTCTAATGCTCGATATGCAATACTTACTCATGCTTACCAACAAAGATTTCAATAATGCTTTATGCAAATTCCCTTAATTCAATGGTTAGTAAAACAAACAAAATCAATAATGATGAATTCGGAAAGGCTCCTCGCCTTCTTCCGAGACTCCGACTACACTCACATATCAAAACATAGAAACAAAGATCGGAATGACACTGTGTCACCCGAGACAAATGCATCTACACTCACCTCGACAACCCGACATTTTTCGGATAACAATTCCTTTGACCCTAGCGTTTGTTGGAGATGTCGGATTACTTCTTTCCAATTCTTGAGCTAGGTTAATTAATAGGGATCAATTAGAATCGATAAAATAGTATCGAATTAATACGAAAATATTAATTAATTACGATACCGAAACTTAGACCAATAAAGGATTTGAGTTTACCCCGACGTCGGCAGAGATTCGATATTACTATATCGAAAATATCGAACCACCAATCGAACACTAAACCTATATCCATATATATTATATTTTTTTTCCTCTTTTCACTCGATGTATCTTACTAACTTTCTTGAACCCTTTCTCACTTTGCAGTGAACGGCCAAAGCTCCCTTGCCTCTTATTTATAGCCAACTTTGGCCATTTAGCCTTTATGGCTATCATGCCATCACTTGCCACGTGTGGCATTGGTGGCTTATATTTGCCACAATTTGTGGCTTTAAGCCGAGTGTCCCCTTATGTGGGAGTTCACGGCTAAATTCCTTCTTTTTGAAGGAATTTGGTCGTGGGTCCCACAACACTTATTATTTATTTATTTATTTAATAATAATAATAATAATAATAATAATAAATTAACCCAAATAATATTTATTAATTCAGATAAGATCGAATAACCTATAAAACCGATATAAAATATTCAGTCATCGGAACCTAATTCCGACTAGACCAGTTTTTAAGATGTGACATTATGGGTCTGATGCTTTATTTTAATTGTTATTTTGTATATTGAAATTAAGTTGGCTTAGGTTAGTTCTTTTTGGGTGAAGTTCAAGGTGATACTCATTTGAATTTTGTGTAAGTTCATTCCTCTCCATCACTCTTTTCTTTTTCTTTGATTTGTCGGTGATTTTGGACTTTGGAGGCGTTTGGGTTATGTTCAAATGATGACTTTGTTAGTGGTAAAAATTTGAAAGGAGTTGATTTGTTGTTTTTTCAAAGAGACTTTTCGTATCAAAAATTGGGGAAATATGAAACTAGGTTTTCAACATCAGTTTGCGTCAAATTTTAGCAATGCATTTTTAGATTACACTAAATTAGGGTTACTT
Organism: Hibiscus trionum; assembly: GCA_030270665.1. Taxonomy (NCBI): domain Eukaryota; kingdom Viridiplantae; phylum Streptophyta; class Magnoliopsida; order Malvales; family Malvaceae; genus Hibiscus; species Hibiscus trionum. Next base: position 5,901,046 of record BSYR01000052.1, on the reverse strand, counting down.
GCCTTTTTTTTTTGGGTGAAAGGTGTTCTAGCAATGCCTTTTTGGATTACTTTATTTTTATGGACATTTTTGCTTCAAATTTATTATAAAGAAAAAAAGTCTTGCTTTGAAATTGGGATTTAAGATTAAGGAAATAGACATATATGCTAGTTCTGTGAATTTTTATTTTTATTTTTGGAATTTTTTCATTTTTAACATGGAAGAAGATGATTGAATTGAGATTTAGGAATAATGAAATAGACACTTGTTAATTATAATTTTTAGCATGATCTTTGAACACAATTGATTTGTTTTTTTGTTTAATGTAAACAGATCAATCTAATTTTAAATATGACATCTCAAAGTGGTAGCAGGATTGGAAGTTCTAGAGGGAGTTGGTCGATTTCATCATCCCAAAATGAGAGTTAAATCTAAGTCGTGCGGAAGATTTGGTTTACATCCACTACAATCTGCGTCTTTTATCAAGGAGTTATAATAAACACGAGGAAGAGAAAACCAAGATGTGGGATGTTGGTGGAGATGCTTTTGATTCATTGAGAGATGTTGGACATTTAGATTTTGTCGAGCTCTCGCTTGATGAGCCGGATCTAGAGAGCGAGTTAATCTCGGAAGATGTTAACAATGTTTGATTTGTGTTGTTTAATATTGTTCTAAACTTAATATTGTGTTTTTAGTCTTGAGATTCGACACTTTAATATTATGGTTTGTTCACAGATTTTATTGTTTTAGACTTACTATTATGGTTTGTTTATGGATTTTATTGTCTAGACTTAATATTGTGGTTTGAATCTTGAGATTTGACATTTTAATATTGTGGTTGTTTATGGTTTTTATTGTTCTAGACTTAATATTGTAGTTTGTGTTTTGAGATTTGACATTTTAATATTGTGGGTTGTTTATGAATTTTATTATTCTAGACTTAATATTGTGGTTTGAATTTTATTATTTATGGTTTAATATTATGATTTACTTATGTACTTTATTTTCTATGAAGTATGGACTTTATTTGTGATTTTTAGCTCTATATATAATTTTATTTTTTGTATATGTCATACCCTTGCCATCCTCGTACCCTGTAATTTTAGAAATTGAAGTTTTTTATCCTCGTCCTCGTATTCGTATCAGTGCAACATAGCTGTCAGCTGCACTTTTCAGGCAGTTGCATGCTACTTGGAGGTCGGGTGTTGCCTGGGTGGCGGCGTTGAGGGATTTGATCCTACTGCAGGAACTTGGTTGAACCTCACCGCCGCTCGTCAGCCAAGGAATGGAGGGTTCGAGGGAGGATGTGACTTGACCGCATTTTCTGGCTCCTTGAGGCAGGGGTGCACCCATAACCAAGCACAACACCACTAAGTATGCAAGCTTAAGGGACATAGAGCTAGCCATATTGATTAATTATAAGAAAACGATTTTAAAGAAGTTGTAAGTAAAGTGCTTGCTGCTTGCTGATTGCTGTGTGGATACGGCTTGAGGGTTCAAGGGTTTTTATAGCCAAAAGTTGAGCGAAGGGAAAGTTGTAATTTTTAATTCATTTATGAGCACCTGTAACCTTACCACTCTCTGAGTTTGTTAGTAAACTAATGTTTCTAACTAACCAAAGGAAGGTTCGGATATGTTGCAACAGATGTTTATTCCAAATGACTGACAAATCCTTGTTCACCGCCCAACCATCATTTCACACAAGCTTTTCATAAGCAACCTTAGTCACAAACATCTGGTTGTTAGACCATCTCCAAGCCGCAATATCCTTGCCCAAAGAGAAGTGTGGGGGTCTCATGGCCATAATGTTTCAGACGATGTTCTCCAGGACAAGTTGGTTCAATTTGGGGATATCCCATTGACCAGAGCCAGTCACCATAGTGGCCACCATGCATTAGGAAGGAGCATTACTGCCCAAATAATAATTCACCAAAGGTCCCTCCTTTGCTAACCATGTGTCATACATATTCCAACAAACACTATTGTAGACCTTCTCCCAAATCGCACAAATACCACGCCATAATCTCGAGAAATTAGACCTCCGAAGGGAGCGAGGAAAAGTACCCACCCATTTATATTTCTCTTTTAAAACACAGACCCAAAGACAATCTTCATTTGTGATAAGCCGATGGACAAGATTCAATAAGAAAGCTTGATTTTGGAGCTCAAGCTTCCGCATCCCCAAGCCACCACAATTAATCGGGTGTTGCACCATAGCACAATTAACTAAAGGTATGGCCGCCTGACCTTCCGTCCTACCCCAAACAAATTGACGAATAAGCTTCTCAATTTCTTCGCAGATACTTTTCGAAAGCCAAAATGATTGCATAGGGTAAATAGGTACCGCCTGGAGAACAACTTTAGCGAGGGTGATACGATCTGCTAAAGAGAGAGAACAAGTTGTCCACCCCGCTAGTCGATGTTTAATTTGATCAATAAGGTACGTATACGTTTCTTTTTTCACCCTACTATGAAGAAGAGGAACCCCAAGATAATTTCCTAAGTCTAAAACCTGTTCCAAACCAAACTCAGCAACAATATCCGATGCCAACTCTGGATCACAATTCTTATAGAAGTAGATTTGGGTCTTTGCCACACTTATCTTATGCCCTGACCATGAACAGAACTGCTCAAGCACATTTTTCACCACACTAACTTGACCACGGGTAGCCTTAGCGAAAAAAATGGGAAAGCCTCGGGCCATTGCGTGATAAGTGAACACACTTCCAAGTACCATCATTTACACGGCTGAAAATAGCTTGCCTGAGCTTTTCCATGCAAAGAACAAATAGGTACGGAGACAAAGGGTCCCATTGACGAATTCCCCTCGAAGGTCGAAACTCTTCCATCACTTCTCCATTCCATAAGACATTATTTAAAACAAAGCACTTTTAGCATCAATTTTACCTAAATTATCTTTTTCATTATTTAAAACAAAGCAGTTGCTTCAAAAAGGGTGAAAATAGCTAATACTTTTAGCCATTTCTTCTAAAGTTCAGTTTTTCCTCTCAACTACCTTGTTTTCTTGAGGAGTGCGAGGTGCAGAAAAATTGTGTCTTATACCATTAGTGTTACAAAAATCCTCAAATCCTAAATTTTGAAATTCAGTTCGATGGTCACTCATAATATGAGAAATATGTTGACCAATATCATTTTGAATTTTTTTTTGAAAATGTGATGAACTTTTCAAAAGCCTCAATCTTAGTACTTAAGAATAGAACCCAAATGCATCTAGAGTAATCATCTACTAACAAAAAAGCATATGATTTTCCTCCCAAACTCATTGTCCTAATAGGTCCAAAGAGATCCATATGGATCAATTATAATACTCTACTAGTTGAAACGTCATTGATAAGTTTTGAAGTTACCTTTAGCAGAAGCATCACAAATTTTATCTAGAGAAAATTTTAATTTAGGTAAACCTCTTACTATATCTTGGGACACCAATTTTTCTAAAATGTTCATGCTAGCATGTCCTAGTTTCCTATGCCATAACAATAAATCATGTTCATCCTTAGCTACAAAGCATGCATTAAAAATGTGAATGTCGTCTAGATGCACTATATATATATATTACCCAAGAGATTACCTATTAGCATTATCTTATTTGTTTCAATGTTCGTAATTTTGCAACCTTTAACATCAAAGAGAACATAAAAACATTTATCACATAATTGACTAATGCTCAATAAATTATGTTTTAGACCATTGACATGAAGAACATTTTCAATGAGAATGGAATAGTGATTAACAATTGAACCAAATCCTTCAATGTAGCCTTTGGAGTTGTCACCAAACGTCACTACTCCTTCACTTTTTAGCTTTAATTCCAAGAATCTACACTTGTCGCCGGTCATGTGTCTTGAGCATCCACTATCAAGGTACCATGTGTTTTGACTTGAAGCTTTGGCCTTCTAGAAATGCTCCCCTACAAACAAAGACCAGGTCTTGATTTTTGGTACCCAAATCATTTTAGGTCCATGGACATTAGCTCCCAAAATCTTTGTTCCCTTGGGAATCCAAGAAGTAATAGCATGCAAATCATTAGAAGTAATTATGTTCTTAGGAACCCAAACACTCCTGAACCTCTTACCTCTAGAGGGCATTTGGAAGCCTCTTTGTTTGTGGTCAACAAAGTTTATTTTTACATAGTTAGGTTTTGAAGATTCACCTTTTTCAAAACTTGAGTTCCCAACTTTGTTCAAAGAATCTTTGAGATCATTTACCTCCTTATGGTGATGATCATTAAGCTCAGAAAGAAGGTTGTTTAAATCAATGTTTTCTTTTTCAAAATAAGTTAAATTGTCTTTTAAAGCACAAACCTTCTTTTCAAATTCGGAGTTGATTCTTTACACTTTTCTACCAACTCATCGTAAACCTCTTTTAATTGATCATAAGCTTCTTGAAGCTCATCAAAAGTGAAATCAAAAGTAGATGAGTTAGGGTTTACCTTAGGATTTTTCTAAAAAGGCATAAGACAAAGGTTGGCAACTTCTTGCTCCTTTTCATCAGATGATGATTCCTCATCACTCCAAGTAGCAATGTTGGCGTTGAGCTTCTTCTTCTTCTTCTTCCCGAAACTCTTCTTTTTGAGTTGGGGGCATTCGATTTTAATGTGTCCCGGCTTCTTGCATTGTTCTTGAAGTCTCATTTTCTAAAGAAATTTTTTCCCCGGTTGGACATCATGAACCGAGTGAATCTTTTGGCTAGCATAGTCATCTCTTCAAGCTCCTACTTGCTTGAATCATTCTCTTCTTGTGAAGCTTTGAGAGGAATTCCAATTTTCTTCTTCTCCATCTTCTTCTCTTCTCTTCTCTTTTCTTCTTCTGTTCCTTGCTTCATGATCTCATGAGTAAGGAGAGAACTCATGAGTGCATCGAGCTTCAATGTCTTCAAGTCTTTTTCACGATGATAGCGGTTCTCTTCCCATCCCATGACTCGGGAAGAGAGTAGAGTTGTTTCTGGACAAGCTTGTCTTTGAGGATGACTTCTCCGAAACCTTTGAGATCATTGACGATGACTGAGAACTGGTCAAACATCTTCCTGATACTCTCGTCGGGCTCCATTTTGAAATTCTCGTAGCTTAAGTTGAGGAGTTCAATCTTGGTTTCCTTAACATCTTTGGTGCCCTCGTTGGTCATCTTGAGCGTGTCCTACACCTCTTTTGCACTTGTACAAGAGGACATCTTTGAATACATGTCCGGTACGAGTGCACAAAAGAGCATGTGCAAGGCTTTGTCATTGACTTGTAGCTTCTTCCTTTCTTCATCCGTCATTTCTTGTTTGGCCTTGGGAACTTGTCTATCACCTTCTTGTTTTATTGAAATGGATGGTCAGTCTTCGATTACATCCCAAAGGAGGTAATTGTTGGATTTCATGAATAGTCTCATTCGGTTCTTCCAATATGGGTAGTTGTCCCCATTGAAGAAGGGAGTTTTGGTGGTGGATTCACTCTCATACAAGTTGGTAGAAGTAGACATCATTTCTTTGTTTTCGATTAATTGGATTGCTTCAATGATCGCCTTTGTAGATGTTAATCTCTCAAAGAGTTAGGCTATGATACCAATTTTTGTGTAGATCAATCGATGAATAAATGGCCAAGAGGGGGTGAATTTGCTTTTAAAAGTTTGAGGGATGAAATTGGTAAATAAAAAATGAAGGCATAAGAGATTTATAGTGGTTCAAGCTTAAAACAAGCTGTACATTCACTACCTTAGCTCCCACTAAGGATTTTCAACCAATTTCACTAGAAATTCTTCCCTTTTTCTCAGATTAGGAGGAAACCTTACAAACCGATTAAGCTTTCTACCTAAAGCTTAATCAAAGATCACTCTTAACAAGAGAAGTTGTTGGCAAATGAAAATAAACCTCAAAAAGGTAAAATATTTTCCCCAAATTACAAGTACACTCTCCCCAATCTTGAAACAAAGAGGGATTATACAAGTTAGGTACAAAGGTTTGAATCTATTTGGCTCAAATTGGATTAGATTTTTGCTTAAATGTGTTTGACTTGATGAATAGTTGTTGATGTAGCTTTAATGGCTTGCTTTTATACCTCTTCATTGAATTATAACCATTTGGGTGGTTGGCATCATCAATAGAGCCGTTGGGCTTTTTTTCCACTATAAATTCACTTCTACAACCTACTGTATCGGTACTCGCATCACTGTATCGGTACCTTTCATAGCTAGAAAGAGTCATCGTATACAAAAAGGGTATCGATACACTAAGAGGTGTATCGGTACGAAAACCATATTTTACAAAGAGGATCGGTACGGCATAGTGCGTACCGAAACTGATTTTGCTCATTAGAATTTAGAAAATTGGTTAACCAAAAAGTGTATCGGTACGGTAGTGAAGCGTATCAGTACAGTTAACTAATTTTCAAAGTGTTTGTTTCCAATAAACTAACAAGGCAACGATAATAAATTTAATGCCAAGATTTATAAAATCTTACCAACTCGTATTGGTACGGTAGAGAGCGTATCGATACGATAAGTATTTTTTAGCTCCAAGATTTGCATCGATTCTAAAAACTGTATTAATACAGCAAGGAACATATTGATACATTTTTCTTAACTCGTTTTCTATTAGCCAAAAACCGTATTGATACGGATGTAACCGTATCGGTACGCCTAGACCAAACTTGAAAATTTTAGTTCGAAAATACTTAGAAAATATTTTGGATACTTGGCTTTTGATTTATAAATACTTAAAGTTCGAATCCTTGTCATTTTGTGAGTCTTCTGAGTATTTAAAATTTTATTTTATTTTGTAATTATGTTTTTGAAAAATATTGTTATATCGAAATCAATTTTGGTTTTTACAGTCTGCAAGTCATTATGGTCCCCATGTCAATCACCTCCTCTATGCCGATGATAGCATAATCATCATGCGTACTAATATAGAGGAAGCAAGAAGTCTCAAAGAGATCCTTCAGATCTCTGCCTCATCCTCAGGCCAACATGTCAATTTTATGAAATCTATGATTTTCTTTATCCCTCAGACCTCTTCTGACCTAAAGCTAGCCACTCATGAGATTCTTGTGGTCCATGAAGTTGATAACCCCGGTGTCTAACTAGGTATTCACCTTTTAGTAAGCCAGAACAAGTTTTAAGCTCTTGGCTATGTTTGGGACAAAGTAGGCACTCATGTCGCTAGTTAGACTTAGAACTTACTATCTTTTCAGTGGATGTGAAGTTTTCATCAAGTCAGTGGCTCAATCATTGCCTCAATATGTCATGTGTTGCTACCTCCTCCCTAAAAATATTGTGAACGATATGACCAAATCAGTTCGGTGCTACTTGGGGTCAGGTCAAATTAATAAAGTGGTTGGCCTCTTGTTGCTTGGAACTTCATATGCAGGCCTAAGAATGCCGGTGGTGTTGGTTTTCAAGATATGCACCTTTTCAATCTTGCCCTCTTGGGTATGCAAGTTTGGCGTTTGATCACTGAGCCAAACTCTCTAGTTTCCCGTGCCTTTCGTGCAAAGTATTTTCCTTCGGGAAACATTTTGGATGCTGAGTCTAGCAGACGGGCTTCATCTACATGGAATGATATCCACAACGCCTTGCGATGCTTACACCCGAGGTTCTTTTAAAAACTTAGGGTTAATAGAAATGTTCGCATGCATGTGGATCGTTAGGGTGGAACTTCAGCTATCACTCTCTCAGAAAACTACATGGACAACTCAGAGATGCCAATCCACTGCCGTGATTTTATGATTCGTTGTCAACCTTTGTGGGATGAGCCGAAAGTGTGACAAGTCTTCCTCCAGGAGGATGTTGATATGATCCTTCGCACCCCATATCTAATTCCCCTCATCATACTATTCTTTGGACATCCATGATTCAGGGATTTATTCTGTTAAATCGGTTTATACTTGTTTACAATGACCTCCTCACCTGTGGTAGAAGCTCATATCCAAGCTGTAGGTTGTTCCCAAAGTTTTGACCTTTGTATGGCGTATCGGACATGGCGCTCTGCCCACCGGAAGCAGAATCTGTGTTGCTAAATGAGACCCGGGTCTATGTCCTTTTTGTCGACTTTCTCTAGATAGTTGTAACACCCTAAAATTTCCCCCAAATTAAAAACCCTAATTAAGTAAATCCCTAATTCGAAACCCTAATAATTTGAGAATTTTTTTTATCTTAAAATCTAATTTGGTTTAAGGACTAAATTGAGAAAATTTAGACTTTTAGTGACCAATCTGAAATATAGACTACTTTAGTGGCCTTTATTCTATAATTTACCGTTTTCCTAGGGTATTTATACCCAAATTATAAACCCTAGCAACTTTTGTTCAATTTTTTCTAAGCTGCAGCTTCAATCTTATTTCGAATTTAACCACCACCCCCATCTTTTCCGTTCAAACTTCGGTTAAGGCCCTAACATCAGTCATTCGTGGATCGGAAACCACCAGTTCACTCCCCTTTTTGTTCTGATCAAAACCTACTCAACCATCACCACTCGGCGACCGTCCCTTGCTTGGAATCATAACAAAACCCTTCAGTTTTGCTTCGGAAATCCTTTACGCCACCGTCGTTTTGTCTTTGTTAGTTGGGTAAGCCATTGTGGCCTTGTTTCAGTTCCTTTTACGTTCTGGTATTGATGTTGTTGTTGTGTATTTTAGACGAAAATCGACCGCTAGGGCACCAAATTATGGCCACTGGCGAGCCGCGGCGACAAGGGTGTAAACCCTATTTTTGGCTATCAGGTTTTGAGATGGGGAAAGGGGATTAGGCTTGTGTGTGTGTATATTTGGATTTAACCCAAACCGATGAGCCCAATTGTGAGCCCAGTTCGGTGGCCTAAAGATAAAGCCCAAATTGGCTTAGTGGGCAAACCGGTACAGTGCCCATTAACTTAGTGTTCTAGTGTGCAAGAACCGAGCCGGTCAAGTGAACCCAAGCTAAACCAAGTCAGCCTTGAACTGGAATGTTCAGACCAATCTGTGACCAGATCCATTGACCAGAATTTGACCCGTTGACTAACCCAAACCGGATGACGTCAACATTGACGTGGTACATGATGTCAGCATTGACCTTGATGACGTCACCATCATCGTTGACCTTTGACCGCTATCGTTGATCATTGATCGCTGTTGTTGACCATTGACCGCCGCCGTTGACCATGACGTCAATGTTGACTTTGATGACGTCAACATTGACTTTTTAGGCGTTGACTTTTTCCATCGAAGTCAACTCTACATTTTCGACGTCCTAATTCCAAATCTACTGCCCGTTTTCCCAAATTCGAACTCAAAAGACTGTTTTACTATTTACATTTATTTGTACTTAATATTTTGAGAAATTGAGTACATTAGAATCTGATTTGAATTATTCGTATTTTCAAGTGACGTTGATTCAGATACCGAGATCCTTCCTCCTCCACCACCTGTGCGGCTTGCTGCTACACAACCTGCGTGATCCGCACGCTAGTATAGCTTGGTTTAGTGAATATCTCATGTTATTATTGTGGCATAGTAGTAGTGGAACCTTATGTAGTGCTTACTCTCGTAGGTGCTGACTCTGTCTGACCTAGTGCTAGGGCAGAGCCTTGGAGACGTCACTCTCGACGTTGAGTTATTAGCTGCCTAAGGTGTGTTCTCTTCGTGTGCTACATATTTCTGGGCTTAATGTGTGTATGTGAGTATGTTGGTATGATTCGTGAGTTTATGATATGTATGGCTTGTGATACATGACATGGCTTAAGCGATTTGTGATTTATGACATGATCTATCTGACTTGTGATTATGATATGATTTGTATGATGACATGCCATGCATCATATATTGGAATCGGAACAATTAATATCATACTTTTTATACATGCATCTTTGTTTATTAAATAAGAATGCATTCGGATTCAGAAGTCGGAATAACATGTCATATCATATGGGTTGGGAAATTGTACGGGGAAGATCTGTGATTTCACCCTTCGGGCTGAATTCCACTTCGGACATGGTGACATGTAAAGAGTGGTTCTCGGGAACCTTACTCTTCGGACGATGATGTAGTTGGGTGCATGACATTATATCATGTGCATCATAATATACATATTTGTATATCGAAATATCTGTTTGAGTTTGAGCATGTTGATCGGATTATCTTGATGTATGTCTTATTTGAACTTTAGAGAAACACTGAGCTTTATAGCTGACTCCCCCTTAGTTCATGTTTTAGATACTCAAACTTACGCACACGGTACTTGGAAGACCTTGTTTTATCAGACTTATTAGATATTATTAGTGTGGACTATTTCAAATATGTTCTACATGCTCTTCGTGATTGTCTATCTGCGGCTGAGACTCTTTGCCTAGCCAGAATGCCTCATGCTCTCATTCACAGTTCTATCTCTCCCACTCTTACCTGGATTTGTGATGTTGCCTATTTGCTTTAAGTGGACTCTTTTTCTTTGTTGCACACGGTGCTTTGGAATCTTTGGAATTGACATAATGACTAGGTCTATGAAGACCGTTTATAGCCCCCGTGGCTTACCGTTCTTCATTCCTAGGCTTTTCTTCATGATCATTCTACAGCTATGGCTTCCATCTCCCATGGTTCTCAGTCTGCGCCTACGGTGGTTATACACCCTTGATGGCAAGCTCGTGCACCAGGCCACATCAAAGTCAACACTGATGGGGCTTTCGACCCTACTCGTGGTTCTGCACTAGGTCTATAGAGACTGACTCTGTTGTGACCGTCAACAAGCTGAACATGCCCATGGTGACCTATCAATTCTCAGTCCTAACCTACATCAGGCGCGGCTCCGTCTTAATTCTCAACCTGACTATAGAGTCATCATCGTACCTAGGTTGGCTAATGTTGTAGCCCATTCTTTCGCCTCTTGGGCCCTTAGGTCGTTCTCTTCAATGTTTTTTTATTCGGTTTAACTCGAGATTATTTCTACCTTTGTACGTGATTGTTGCTCATCCTTTTTTCTTAATGAATATTAGATACTCTTTTCCCCTTAGGTGGTCAGGATCACACCTCGGTTTGATATTGCCTTTAAAGGGATTTTTATCGAGGCATGTCGTTTCTTTCAAAAAAAAATAATTTTAGATACATTTACATCTAAAAAATTGGACAAATAGACATCAAAATTTTGGACATCTTTGGTTATTAATCAAAGCTATTATTTAGGCACAATACATTCATGTATCGTGACTATGTCAAAACATGACATAATGCATATTGATTTCTAACTATTTTTTCAATGCTAAATGTTGATTGTGTAAAAGTTCTATTATTTACCCCCTATTTAACCCATACTTCTGCTGCATTCAAGCATAATTCATTGCATTTAGGTTAGTTTACAGTTAGACATCACAAATATATTAAAAGGCACAATTTCTACTGAAATTGGTTGCTTTTGCAGGTTGCTGCTGTAGCAGATGGAGAGGCAGACGCTAGGCAGTGAAGCAGAAGAGCTGGAACTGGACGAGCAGTCAAGGAGGACGATGTTGCCATGGTTGCCGCCGTGACAGCAGAGGACGACAACAGTTTTCAAGAGAAGAAGCAAAGTGGACCTCGACAGAAAGAGAAAATTAAGCCCATCTGTCGTGGAAAACCAGTATATTTTTCCAAGCCCTAGATCAGAAGGAATGCCAAGCCCAAAGTTCAAGGAGAGAAAATCCCAAGCAAGAAGGAGGACGAGTTAAAACTATTTTCTCTGAAGATTTAGTCTTTATTAGAGTTGTACTTTAATTTAAACTTGTATTCTTGCTATATTAGAAAACTTGGACCCAAAGCCTATATAAAGGCATGTAATTCGACCTAGGAGGGGACAACACCTAGCTCTAGCCTTCTTCCCAAAACCCTAGCAGTTTTCATCCTCTCAATGTAACGCCCCGGTTTTGGGCTTAGAAGTTTTGGGCGTTGACCGGTTTGGTCAAAGTGCTGTTCGAATCTAAGAGAGTGAATTTAGGAAAGCCTAGTTCGGGTTGCATTAAAAATATGGAAAAATGTTCTAAAATCATCTTTTAATATATTTAAGTGAACTGTGAAATCAATTTTGGAAAATGAGTTTCGGAAGGGTGACATTTTGGCTAGTGACCAAAATGTAATTTTTGAAAGTTTTGTCACTGTTTTAAAAAGGATTGAAACTTTGAATCTTTAAGGAGCTATTTTACCCAAAGGGAGTTTCTCCAGATTTTCTAGAATATTAAATGATTTAATAATGGTTTTAAATAAAAGTAAAAGGAGGGAAAGATATTTTAGTCATTTTTAACTAACTTTCTAAATTTTCCATTTCCCATTTTCTCTCATCTTTTCTCTCAAACCAAACACATTCTCTCCAGATCTTTTCCTCTGATTTTTATCACCTAAATACTTCTTTTCAATCCTCTTTTGATTCCTAATCATCTCATCATCAAAACCTTTGTAATTGCTACTTGATTCATCAAGCTTTTTGGTTCCAAAAGAGGAGAAATTCAAGTTTGGAGGTAAGAACGTCCTTCTCCTCTGAACTTCAAGTTCTTTAATGAAATTCCTAAGTTCTCAATCCTTAATTGATGTTTTATAAATGGCTTTTAAGATTGTTTAATGGATCTTGGCTTAAAATGCAAGATTTGGTGTGTTTTTGATGAAATTTCGTTGGATCTGTTAAAGCAGTGTTTTAAGGTGTTAAAATGATGATTAATGAATGTTAATTTGATAAGGAATTGAGTTTTGATTAATGCAATCCCGGATAGGTTGAATTTCCTAAGTTTAGCTTATGATTCTTGGTTGTTTTTGAGGTGATCTTGTGGATCTGGTGTTGCTGGAGGTATAAGGATGTTGTTAGGTTCTTTTTAGATGTTGAAAGATGTTAAAGGATGTTAGGTTTTGATGGTTAATGGCTGGGCTTAGTTGAGAAGTGGTTTGGATGCATTTTCGGTTGTGTTTGGTGGCCGAAAATGGAGTGTGAATGAGAGCAGCGAGTTTAGGTGCTTTCATTGAAGTTATTAATGCATGATGATGCATTAATCTATTGTTTTAATGTGTTAAAACAGGGGAGTCATCTTTGGATCCAAGTGGTGGTGATCCGGAGGCTTGATTTGGTACTTCGGCAAGAGGCGAAGTGGAATCGGTGAGTGAAATTGGGTTTTCGGCTTTGAAACCAATGTCTTGGGAGCTTAGTTTAAGTCTAAACAACTTTGCTAAGCTCAAGTGTAAGTTTTCGGAAAATACTCTCTAGTGGTGGCCATGATTTGATTGTTGTGCAATGTGGTTTATTGCATGTTTTAAATTCTGTTTTGAAAGCATGATTTAGCATGGTTAATGCTGTTTTTGTAAGCCATATGTTGAAGGAAGCTCAAGGTAAGAGTTCCTTGTTTTTGAACATTGATCAAATGTGGTTTGATGCTTTTAAATGCATGATGAATATGGCTTGGTTTAATGCTTTAGAACAGTGGATAATTTGATGATAATGATGTATATTGGCAAGTGATGTTTTAAAAAGGTTGAGGTCACTAAGGTGGTTAAAAGTCCTTGAGTGAGCTTTGTTACTTAAGAACATCAAGGTGGTTAAAAGTCCTTGGATGATTCTTGTTACGGACACAAAGGTGTTTAAAAGTCCTTGTGTGGTCCTTTCTATGGTGTTTAAAAGTCCATAGGCCAAGGTGTTTAAAAGTCCTTGGGGTCAAGGTGTTTAAAAGTCCTTGAGGTAATTTATATCATGGTGTTTAAAAGTCCATGGCCAAGGTGTTTAAAAGTCCTTGGGGTCCAAGGTGTTTAAAAGTCCTTGGGGTGAAAGTTGATGAACTTGTTTTCAAAGAAATGAAATGTATCACTTGTGGCCAATATGACATGTAATGAAATGAAGCATGAGATGCTTGTTTAAGTATGCTTTTAAGCATGTGTAAATGATGATTTGAAGCATGATTTATAAAGTGTTTTATAAATGCATTATTGGATGGTTTTATTGAGCATTTCTCACTAAGCTTTTGCTTACGCTCTCTTTGTTTTCTCAAACCAATATTGCATAGCATTAAAGTACTTTGAGGGCAGCAAGGAAGGCAAGCATTCAAGTGGTAGTAAAGCTCAAAGTATGGAAGGTTTTCTTAAGTACACTTAGCTTTTGGTAATTTGGCAATGGGGGACCTATGTGTATGTTTTGGGAGATGTTTTGAACTCCCTAAGTATGTTGAATGTTGTTGAGAATGCTGGTTTTTGTGGTTGGCCTTTATATGCTTGAATTTGGAAGTTTATGCTTGAATGGTTGCTTGTGTAGGAAGCATGCCTATAGATTTGGGGCTTTTCATATATGCGGATGTTTTGATGAATTGTTGATGCAAGTATGTCTTATATATGTTGAATTGCATGTTGGCAAAGTTTGGTGACATTTGGAGCATGATTGGTTGGTCAATTGCATGTTTAAGTATGCATTTTTGGGCAATCTGTGCAGGGTGTTTCGGAACAGCACCTACCGTTTCGGAACGGGTGCCTTAAACAAACCCAGGCGTCCGAAACGGGAGGGACCGTTCCGAAACGGAAAGGCTACTGCCCGACCCCCGTTTCGGTACGCGTTGCGGAACGGCCCCGTGTTTCGAAACGGGCTGTCTCCCGTTTCGGAACGGGTGACCGTTGGGGGCTGACATTGGCAGTTAAATGTTTTGAAATGTTTGCATTTTGGTCCTGAATCTTGTTTGTGCAATTGTATGAGTTTGGGAAGTCCTTTTGAGCTGAAATTTCACAGAGAAGCATGAAACATGATTAATTCCAAGATGGTAACTTCAATTTGGGTTAAGTCCTTATAATTATCAGAATTTACAATTTGGTCCCTAAAGTTGTAAATTGTTCAATTGGGTCCCTGTTTGATCTCTGATGTTTATGATCTTTGAGTATGCTGTTGTATGATCATATCTAAGGCTTAATATGCATCTAGACAAGTTTTAAAAGAAAAAAAAGGGTCGTTAATCAAGGTTGACTTTCGGGTTGACTTTGATTTTCCCCGTGTGACTTTCTTAATTCGGGTCAACCGTCTAGGCCGGGTTAAGGGGGTTACATTTGGTGGTATCAGAGCTGAGTTCTCGAGTAATTGGGAATGAATGTGTGCATGATTGAAGTGTGTATGCTTTGTATGCTTGTTGAGTGGAAGCATGTTGAGTGAATTGCATGTATGTTGTATTTGAGATGTATGTTGTGATGTAGCATGTTTTGGGTACCCATTGCCAAATAAAAGCTAGTGAAATGGTGTTGATTTTGAATGAAATTGAGCTTGAATACTTGGATTGCTTACCTTGCTGGGCCTGACTTTGTTTTATTTGTGTTGTGATTGCATGGTAAAAGTATGGCACCACGTAGAGAGTTACGAGGTAATGTGCGAGCTACGGCTCCTAATGAGAACGAGAATGAGGAAAACACGGGTAGTGCGGTGTTACCTCCTCCTCCACCTAGTGGTGGTGGTGCTGGGGCTGAGGAAGCTGGAGCTGCAGCTGGCGCTGGAGCTGCTGGACCTGGGGCTGGTCAGGGGCAAGCTATGCCTGATATGACGATGTTAGTACAAGCTATTGCTGGTGCTTTTCAAGCAGCAGTAGCTGGGGCTCGTGGAGCGGGGCATCAGGAAGATGCTGGAGTTAGACTACCTTTGGAGCGTCTGCGCAGTCTTGGTGGGACTGAGTTCAGGGGTATGTCTGCTGAGAGTTCTGAAGCTTGGCTTGAGAGTACCAAGCGAATCTTGGGTCAGATGAGCTGCACGGATGTGCAAAAGCTGGGTTGTGTTGTGTCCTTGCTGCAGAAGGATGCGTATACGTGGTGGACAACCACTATTGCTGGGATGGCAGAAGCTGATGTGACTTGGACATTCTTTCAGAATGTGTTCAAGCGGAGATATCTTGATGAGAAGAAGCGTGAATTCATGTCTCTTACCCAAGGGAGCATGAGTGTGGCTGAGTATGAAGTGCAGTTTGTGCGACTCAGTCAGTATGCACCTGAGCTGGTACCTGATGAGCGGGCAAGGTGCGAGAGGTTCCGTTATGGCTTAGAGACGGATGTG
The DNA here is from genome assembly GCA_030270665.1 of Hibiscus trionum. Lineage (NCBI taxonomy): Eukaryota > Viridiplantae > Streptophyta > Magnoliopsida > Malvales > Malvaceae > Hibiscus > Hibiscus trionum. Next base: position 5,885,090 of record BSYR01000052.1, on the reverse strand, counting down.
AAAATGTATTTGCTGGCCGCCGAGTATGATGATTTTGATGTGTTGGTGGGCCGAGCCAAGGACGTTGAGATGAACTTGAGTTTATCTGCTAAGGGTGCTGGCAAGCGAGCTGCTGAGTATAGTTCTGGAGGTGGACGGAACAAGAGGGGACGTGATCAGAAGTATCAGTCTTCTGCTAAGAGAGGTGGTGGTGCACCTGCTAGAGGAGGTAATGCTAGAGCTGATCCGAGTGCTTGTTGGATCTGTGGTTCATGTGGTCACATGAAAAATGACTGTCCCCGTGCTGTGAGAGAGGTGCAAGCTCCTGTTGCGGCAGCTGGTAATGGGTGCTGGAATTGTGGATCCGTAGACCATTTGAGGCGTGATTGTCCTAGGTTGGCTGGTGATCAGGTGCGTGCTCCTGTTGTTGCTGCACCGCAGAGAGGTCGTGGGCGCGGCCGTGGTAATTTCCAGAGGAGAGAGGAAGGTGGTCGTGGAGTGGCCCATGTTGTGGCTATTCAGCCTGAAGGTGGAGGCCAAGCGAGGGTGTATGCTCAGCGTGAGGGAAGGGATGATGCGGATGTGATTGCAGGTACCTTTACTTTGCAATCATTGTCATTGCTTTCTTTGATAGATTCTGGATCTACGCATTCATACATTTTGCGTGAGCATGCTGAATTGCTTGGTTTGCCTGTTGAGTCTTTGGATGTTGGTGTTCGTGTCACTAGTTCTTTTGGTGAGACTGTTGTGACTCGTAAGCTTTATAGAAGGTGTCCCTTGGTTGTTCAAGAACATGTTTTTCATGTTGATCTTATGGAGTTGCCCTTTTATGGTTTTGATGTAATCCTTGGTATGGATTGGCTTGCTGAGCATCGCGCTGTTGTGGATTGTGAAAACAAGCGAGTTTCGCTTAAGCTTGCGGATGATTATGAAGTTGTTGTGGTTGGTGAGAATGTGAAGTTTCTTGCCAATGTGGTGTCTACCTTGGAGGCGAGCAGGATGCTGAGACAAGGTTGCGAAGCCTATCTAGCTTTTGTGATGAATCCTAGCTCTAAAGAGTTGAGGGTGCAAGGTATCAGAGTTGTGAAGGAGTTTCCTGGTGTTTTTCCTGAGGAGTTGCCTGGTTTACCTCCTAACCGCGAGGTGGAGTTTGGAATTGAGCTGTATGAGAATACAACTCCTGTGTCCATTACTCCCTATAGAATGGCACCTAAGGAGCTGAAGGAGCTGAAGACGCAGTTGCAAGAGTTGCTTGATCGTGGTTTCATCCGGCCGAGTGTGTCACCTTGGGAAGCGCCGGTCTTGTTTGTGAAGAAGAAGGATGGCACTATGAGAATGTGCATTGATTACCGTCAGCTGAACAAGTTGACTATCAAGAATCGGTATCCTTTGCCGAGGATTGATGATCTCTTTGATCAATTTCGGGGAGCTGCTGTGTTCTCTAAGATTGACTTGAGGTCAGGGTATTATCAGTTGAAGGTGAAGGATGTGGATGTGCCTAAGACAGCTTTCAGGACAAGGTATGGGCATTATGAGTTCCTTGTGATGCCGTTTGGGTTGACAAATGCTCCTGCTGCTTTCATGGACATGATGAATCGTGTGTTTCATGAATACCTGGACAAGTTTGTTGTGGTGTTCATTGATGATATCCTCGTGTACTCGCGTACTGAGGAGGAGCATGAAGAGCATTTGAGGATTGTTTTGCAAGCTTTGTTGGAGAATCAGCTTTATGCTAAGCTGAGCAAGTGTGAGTTCTGGTTAAGGGAGGTGGTGTTTCTTGGGCATGTGGTCTCAGCTGAGGGGATTCGTGTTGATCCTCAGAAGATTGAGGCGGTGATGAATTGGAAAGTTCCTAAGTCTGTTCATGAGGTCCGTAGTTTCCTTGGTTTGGCGGGATACTACCGAAGGTTTGTGGATGGTTTTTCCAAGATTGCTGCTCCTTTGACGAAGCTGTTGCAAAAAGATGTTAAGTATGAGTGGACGGAAGCGAGACAGCAGGCTTTTGAGAAGCTTAAGGCGGCTTTGACGCAAGCTCCTATCTTGATTCAGCCTGAATCAGGGAAAGAGTTTGTGGTTTACAGTGATGCATCCTATGTTGGGTTGGGGTGTGTGCTGATGCAGGAGGGTAAGGTGGTGGCTTATGCATCGCGACAGTTGAAAGTGCATGAGCGCAATTACCCTACGCATGATATTGAGCTGGCTGCAGTGGTTTTTGCTCTGAAGATCTGGAGACATTATCTGTATGGTGAGAAGTGTACTGTGTACACAGATCACAAGAGTTTGAGGTATTTGATGTCTCAGAAGGAGTTGAATCTTAGGCAGCGGCGTTGGTTGGAGTTGCTCAAGGATTATGATCTGACGATTGAGTATCATCCTGGAAAAGCTAATGTTGTTGCGGATGCCTTGAGTAGGAAAGTAGCTGTTGAGCTGAGGGCTATGTTTGCTAGCTTGAGCATATCGCAAGATGGTGGTCTCGTTGCTGAGTTGCAAGTGAAACCCTCTTTGGTTCAGTTGATCAAGGATAAGCAGTTGCTGGATGATTCCTTGGTGTCGCATGTTCAGGATATCGCGGAGGGTAGACCTTCGGATTTCTGTTTTAATGATGATGGTGTGTTGTGTTTTGGGAGTCGGATAGTAGTGCCTGCTGATGCTGAGTTGAGGCGTGCTATTCTGACTGAAGGTCATAGTAGTCCTTTTACTATGCACCCTGGTAGTACTAAGATGTACCGTGATCTTCGTGATGAGTACTATTGGGTGGGTTTGAAGAAAGATGTTGCGGAGTTTGTTAGCAAGTGTTTGGTATGTCAGCGAGTTAAGGCTGAGCATCAGTTTCCTTCAGGGTTGTTGCAACCGTTGAAAATCCCTGAGTGGAAGTGGGAACGGGTTACCATGGATTTTGTATCTGGTTTACCTTTGTCTCCCTCGAAGAAGAATTCGGTTTGGGTGATTGTGGATCGCCTGACGAAGTGTGCGCATTTCCTGCCTGTGCACACCACGTTTTCTTTGGATAAGTTGGCAGAGCTGTACATTGCTGAGATTGTGCGGCTGCATGGTGTGCCTAAGTCGATTGTGTCGGATAGGGATCCGAGGTTCACATCGCGGTTCTGGCAGTGTTTGCATCAAGCTCTGGGTACAAGGTTGCATTTCAGTACATCCTATCATCCTCAGTCGGATGGTCAGTCTGAGCGAGTTATCCAGATTTTGGAGGATATGTTGAGGTGCTACGTGATTGAGTTCCAAGGTTCTTGGGAGAAGCATCTGCCTTTGGTTGAGTTTTCTTATAACAATAGTTATCAGGCAAGTATACAGATGGCACCTTATGAGGCTTTGTACGGGAGGAAGTGTAGGACTCCTCTTTGTTGGGCTGAAACTGGTCAAAAGTTGGTTTCGATGCCGGCTTTGTTGAAAGGGACCACAGAGAAGGTAAAGCTCATTTGTGAGCGGTTGAAGGCTGCTTCTGATCGGCAGAAGTCTTACGCGGATTTGAAGCGTAAGGAGATAGAGTATGCGGTGGGTGACCGTGTGTTCTTGAAGGTTTCGCCTTGGAAGAAGGTGATGTGGTTTGGCCGGAAGGGCAAGTTGAGCCCTAGGTACATTGGACCATATGAGGTGGTTGAGCGTGTGGGTCCTGTTGCGTATCGGTTGAGGTTACCTCAGGAGTTGGAGAAGATTTATGATGTGTTCCATGTCTCTATGCTCCGGAGGTATAGATCTGATCCTTCGCATGTGATGCCTGTGGAGGAAGTGGTTTTGAATCCGGATTTGACCTATGATGAGGAACCGGTGAAGGTTCTGGATTCGGATAGCAAGATTCTTCGTGGCAAGACCATTGAGTTGGTGAAGGTGCTGTGGAAGCATCGAGGTGTTGAGGAAGCCACGTGGGAGCGGAAGGAAGACATGCTGAAGCAGTTTCCTTATCTCTTTCCTTCAGGTAAATTTCGGGGACGAAATTTCTTAAGGGGGGGAGAGTTGTAACGCCCCGGTTTTGGGCTTAGAAGTTTTGGGCGTTGACCGGTTTGGTCAAAGTGCTATTCAAATCTAAGAGAGTGAATTTAGGAAAGCCTAGTTCGGGCTGCATTAAAAATATGGAAAAATGTTCTAAAATCATCTTTTAATATATTTAAGTGAACTGTGAAATCAATTTTGGAAAATGAGTTTCGGAAGGGTGACATTTTGGCTAGTGACCAAAATGTAATTTTTGAAAGTTTTGTGACTGTTTTAAAAAGGATTGAAACTTTGAATCTTTAAGGAGCTATTTTACCCAAAGGGAGTTTCTCCAGATTTTCTAGAATATTAAATGATTTAATAATGGTTTTAAATAAAAGTAAAAGGAGGGAAATATATTTTAGTCATTTTTAACTAACTTTCTAAATTTTCCATTTCCCATTTTCTCTCATCTTTTCTCTCAAACCAAACACATTCTCTCCAGATCTTTTCCTCTGATTTTTATCACCTAAATACTTCTTTTCAATCCTCTTTTGATTCCTAATCATCTCATCATCAAAACCTTTGTAATTGCTACTTGATTTATCAAGCTTTTTGGTTCCAAAAGAGGAGAAATTCAAGTTTGGAGGTAAGAACGTCCTTCTCCTCTGAACTTCAAGTTCTTTAATGAAATTCCTAAGTTCTCAATCCTTAATTGATGTTTTATAAATGGCTTTTAAGATTGTTTAATGGATCTTGGCTTAAAATGCAAGATTTGGTGTGTTTTTGATGAAATTTCGTTGGATCTATTAAAGCAGTGTTTTAAGGTGTTAAAATGATGATTAATGAATGTTAATTTGATAAGGAATTGAGTTTTGATTAATGCAATCCCGGATAGGTTGAATTTCCTAAGTTTAGCTTATGATTCTTGGTTGTTTTTGAGGTGATCTTGTGGATCTGGTGTTGCTGGAGGTATAAGGATGTTGTTAGGTTCTTTTTAGATGTTGAAAGATGTTAAAGGATGTTAGGTTTTGATGGTTAATGGTTGGGCTTAGTTGAGAAGTGGTTTGGATGCATTTTCGGTTGTGTTTGGTGGCCGAAAATGGAGTGTGAATGAGAGCAGCGAGTTTAGGTGCTTTCATTGAAGTTATTAATGCATGATGATGCATTAATCTACTGTTTTAATGTGTTAAAACAGGCGAGTCATCTTTGGATCCAAGTGGTGGTGATCCGGAGGCTTGATTTGGTACTTCGGCAAGAGGCGAAGTGGAATCGGTGAGTGAAATTGGGTTTTCGGCTTTGAAACCAATGTCTTGGGAGCTTAGTTTAAGTCTAAACAACTTTGCTAAGCTCAAGTGTAAGTTTTCGGAAAATACTCTCTAGTGGTGGCCATGATTTGATTGTTGTGCAATGTGGTTTATTGCATGTTTTAAATTCTGTTTTGAAAGCATGATTTAGCATGGTTAATGCTGTTTTTGTAAGCCATATGTTGAAGGAAGCTCAAGGTAAGAGTTCCTTGTTTTTGAACATTGATCAAATGTGGTTTGATGCTTTTAAATGCATGATGAATATGGCTTGGTTTAATGCTTTAGAACAGTGGATAATTTGATGATAATGATGTATATTGGCAAGTGATGTTTTAAAAAGGTTGAGGTCACTAAGGTGGTTAAAAGTCCTTGAGTGAGCCTTGTTACTTAAGAACATCAAGGTGGTTAAAAGTCCTTGGATGATTCTTGTTACGGACACAAAGGTGTTTAAAAGTCCTTGTGTGGTCCTTTCTATGGTGTTTAAAAGTCCATAGGCCAAGGTGTTTAAAAGTCCTTGGGGTCAAGGTGTTTAAAAGTCATTGAGGTAATTTATATCATGGTGTTTAAAAGTCAATGGCCAAGGTGTTTAAAAGTCCTTGGGGTCCAAGGTGTTTAAAAGTCCTTGGGGTGAAAGTTGATGAACTTGTTTTCAAAGAAATGAAATGTATCACTTGTGGCCAATATGACATGTAATGAAATGAAGCATGAGATGCTTGTTTAAGTATGCTTTTGAGCATGTGTAAATGATGATTTGAAGCATGATTTATAAAGTGTTTTATAAATGCATTATTGGATGGTTTTATTGAGCATTCCTCACTAAGCTTTTGCTTACGCTCTCTTTGTTTTCTCAAACCAATATTGCAGAGCATTAAAGTACTTTGAGGGCAGCAAGGAAGGCAAGCATTCAAGTGGTAGTAAAGCTCAAAGTATGGAAGGTTTTCTTAAGTACACTTAGCTTTTGGTAATTTGGCAATGGGGGACCTATGTGTATGTTTTGGGAGATGTTTTGAACTCCCTAAGTATGTTGAATGTTGTTGAGAATGCTGGTTTTTGTGGTTGGCCTTTATATGCTTGAATTTGGAAGTTTATGCTTGAATGGTTGCTTGTGTAGGAAGCATGCCTATAGATTTGGGGCTTTTCATATATGCGGATGTTTTGATGAATTGTTGATGCAAGTATGTCTTATATATGTTGAATTGCATGTTGGCAAAGTTTGGTGACATTTGGAGCATGATTGGTTGGTCAATTGCATGTTTAAGTATGCATTTTTGGGCAATCTGTGCAGGGTGTTTCGGAACAGCACCTACCGTTTCGGAACGGGTGCCTTAAACAAACCCAAGCGTCCGAAACAGGAGGGACCGTTCCGAAACGGAAAGGCTACTGCCCGACCCCCGTTTCGGTACGCGTTGCGGAACGGCCCCGTGTTTCGAAACGGGCTGTCTCCCGTTTCGGAACGGGTGACCGTTGGGGGCTGACATTGGCAGTTAAATGTTTTGAAATGTTTGCATTTTGGTCCTGAATCTTGTTTGTGCAATTGTATGAGTTTGGGAAGTCCTTTTGAGCTGAAATTTCACAGAGAAGCATGAAACATGATTAATTCCAAGATGGTAACTTCAATTTGGGTTAAGTCCTTATAATTATCAGAATTTACAATTTGGTCCCTAAAGTTGTAAATTGTTCAATTGGGTCCCTGTTTGATCTCTGATGTTTATGATCTTTGAGTATGCTGTTGTATGATCATATCTAAGGCTTAATATGCATCTAGACAAGTTTTAAAAGAAAAAAAAGGGTCGTTAATCAAGGTTGACTTTCGGGTTGACTTTGGTTTTCCCCGTGTGACTTTCTTAATTTGGGTCAACCGTCTAGGCCGGGTTAAGGGGGTTACACTCAACATGTTCTAAATTCCCCTTAGGGCCACAGGTTGATTTGTAAAGAAGTTGCAAGGGTTGCTTTTGTTTTAGGAATTTTCAGTTCAATAAAATAAACTTCAAGTTCTCTTATTCTGGTTATTAACATCTTGCAAGAGTATCGAGAGAGCATTGCGAGGTTATCTATTTACTTAATATCAGGAGAGTTAAGTATACGAAAGGAATAAGTGCTAGTTCTCTAGTTTATAGTTGAACTATCTCGTACCTAGGGATAGGACGAGGTTAAGTGGCTAAAGAAGAATTCAACAACATCGGTGTTCATCCTTCGATTCACGCTGGGAGGTATCATCAAAGAAGTGTTCATCGACAGACTTGGACCTAGGGATAGGACAAGGCACAGCAGGGATCCTTGCCAAACTTGAAGTACGGAGTTGTGTGCTCGCTGCCGCGACAAGCAACAGACTGCCGCCGCGACAGGTGCTGCCGCGACGGGGACGACGACAGAACTGAATTTCCTAGACTTATCAATACCTACACTACTGAGCAATTCAATACCAGCCCATTCTCTCTATCTTGATTTCTCTACTCTTATTTTCCAGTATTCTTTATTTTTTTCGTGACAAAATCTTAAATAATTCTTTTACTCTCGTGCAGTAATTCAAGGTGAAGCTATTAGCCCAGTCCCTATGGAGACGATATCCGATACTTCCGTATCACTTTACTACTTGCGTCGTGTACACTTGCACTACAATTGCGATAGACACTTTTACACGCAACAAGTTTTTGGCGTCGTTGCCGGGGACTGGCAACATAACTCTACCCTTTCTTTTACTGCAATTTTCTTTTTACTTTTATTTCTGTTTTAATTTGGTTTGTTCAACTTTTGCTTTTCATAAGGTTTCTTGTTTATGCGCAGATAGAGACGAGGAGAAGAACCTGAGTATCCATTAGATCCTGAAATCGAACGTTCGTTCAATCTTAGGAACCGACTTCGTCATGTACTAGCGAGGAACGAGTACCTTGAAGAACAGTTAGAGACGATGAACAACCAAGGGAACCCCTAGGGTAATAACCCTCCTGTCGGAGATGGAGAGATTATACCCCCTGTCGGCGACCCGCCTGCCGCTGCCACACGACGGTCCTACCGAGACTACATGATGAATGATCATGTAGAACTAGAGACCACGCTGCCGGATATCGATGTTGACAACTTCAAGCTGAAACCTGTTATGTTCAGCATGATCAACAACGCCAGTCAATTTAGTGGTGCTGCTACAGAGGATGCTAGGGAGCATCTAAAAATGTTCCAGGAAATCTGTGGTTCGTTTAGACTACCAGGAGTTAATCTGGAGATACTGAGGCTTCGGTTATTTCCTCATTCATTGAGGGACAGAGCAAAGACTTGGTGGAATAAACTTACGCCGGGTTCAATTAGAACTTGGGCATATTTGTCTCGTGAATTCTTATCTCGTTTTAATTATTCACATTTATCTGAGCGATTACGTAACGAAATTGCTACTTTTCAACAGGAAGATGACGAGCCGATGCACGAGGCCTGGGACAGATTTACCACTCTTCTACGGAACTGCCCAGTGCATGGATTCTCCGTCTGGAACCAGGTAACTAAGTTTTATAATGCTGCCAATTTACAAACTTGTATTCGAATTGATTCAGCAGCAAACGTATTACTACTGGACAAAGACCCAGATGAGGCTATGCAAGTATTGAAAAATCTGGCTAAGAATGAAGAGCATTTTCCGACAGCAAGAAGAGGGGGTAAACGGGTCCTAGCTGTTAAGGATTTTGAGGCCGACAACACAATGAAATCATAGGTGGCACACCTCACCAAGGCAATGAAAAAGCTCTTGAACGATGATACACAGCCGGTATTTGCTGTCGAAGAGGTATGTGAAATTTGTGAAGGAAATCACAGTTCGGATGAATGTCCTATACAGTTAGAAGATGGAAAGTATGTTGGAAATTACAATAATCAGAATTACAACTTCAACAACTACAATCCCAGCTGGAGAAAGGATCCCAAGTTCTCTTGGAGTAATCCTAATAATGCCCTGAATCCTCAAGCACACAACAATCCGAATCAGGGAGGACCTAGATTGCTGACTCGACAGCAATTGCAGCCGCAGCAGCAGCAACAGCCACCAGCTGCCACAAACAGTATACTGGAACAGACTCTGGCTACGTTTATGTCTCAGACAGGAACTTACATTGAGAACATGAATCAATTTGTCAAGAAGACGGAGATATTCATGGATAAAACAGAGATGCGGATGACAAATCATGAAGCTACTCTGAAATCTTTGGAGACACAGATGGGTCAGGTTTCTCAGCATATCAACCCAAGGCAGACTGGCGGATTTCCTAGCAATACTGAAAATACTAGGCAGCCCACACATGAGCAGTGTAAAGCCATTACTACTAGGAGTGGGAAGAAACTATCAGGGCCAGAGAAGGAAGCTGAAACAGTGAAGAAACCAGCCTTGGATATACCTGCTGAGGAAGCTACCCCGACAGGTAACAAACAGCCTGTCACCGATGAGCCTGTCACGACAGCAGAAGCGACAGAGGAGAAAGATGATGAACCCAACCCTCCTCAGATCCGTATGTAGTGGGAAGGACGTATTGCTGATTATCGCCCCACCTTCTTTTCCTCAACGGTTACAGAAATTGAACCAAGAATCACAGCTTAAAAAGATTTATGATATTTTTAAGCAGGTTCACATCAACATTGCACTGTTAGATGACGTTAGGGAGATGCCCGGTTATGCCAAATTTCTCAAGGATGCCATGTCGAAGAAATCTAGACTTGGGGAATTTGAAACGGTTAAGATGACAGAAGGATGCATGAGTATTCTGCACAAGCATCCACCCCATAAAAAGAAGGATCATGGGAGCTTCATCATACCATGTGCAATCGGAGACAAATATGTGGGTAAGGCACTTTGTGATCTTGGTGCTAGCATAAACTTAATGCCAAAATCTGTTTTTCAGAAATTAGGTATTGGAAAAGCTCGACCCACAACAGTAATTCTGCAGCTGGCAGACCATTCTTATGTTCATCCGGAAGGAAAAATCGAAGATATTCTGGTAAGAGTGGATAAGTTTATTTTTCCTACTGACTTTCTTGTTTTAGATTGTGAAGCAGATGAAAACGCACCAATCATCCTGGGGCGACCCTTCTTAGCCACGGGAAGATCACCGATTGATGTGGAAAAAGGAGAACTCACAATGAGAGTAAACGATCAAGAAATAAAGTTGAATGTTCTCCAAGCTATGAAGCATGCTGATGCAGAAAAAGAATGCAAGGTTATCATTGAAGTTACCCTTGACAAACCCTGCATCAGATTGGGCTGTCACGACATCAACATTGGTCACTGCCTTGACAGCCACTTACAAGACTGTCACGATAGCACCGACGACAGCAACTCCTCAGAATCTGATACATCTGATACTGAAGATCAAGAGGAGGTAAACTGGATAGGCAATCGTCCAGGTAAGTTATTTGAGCCTTTAAATTATACCTCGGATAAGCATGCAATTCAAAAGCCATCAACTGTTGAGCCCCCTGTTTTAGATCTTAAGCCCCTGCCAGGGCAGCTAAAATATGCTTTTCTTGGTTTAAATGATACGTTGCCCGTAATCATCTCTTCCAAGTTGATGCAGGAACAGGAACATCAGCTAATAGGGATGCTGCAGCAGCACAAAAAGGCTATTGGTTAGAGGGTTTGTATGGACTACCGGAAGCTTAATAAAGCTACCCGAAAGGACTACTTCCCCTTACCCTCTATTGATCAAATGCTTGATAGACTAGCGGGTAAACCTTAATATTGTTTTCTTGATGGTTATTCAGGTTACAATCAAATAGCTATCGCACCGGAAGATCAAGAAAGGACGACATTCACATGCCCGTACGGAACTTATGCTTTTAGGAGAATGCCATTTGGACTATGCAATGCACCAGCAACCTTTCAAAGGTGCATGATGGCCATATTCTCCGATATGGTGGAGGACTTCCTAGAGATTTTTATGGATGATTTTTCAGTCTTTGGAGACAACTTTGAAAGCTGCATAGGCAACCTAAAAAAGGTGCTCGAGAGATGTGAAAAAGCAAACTTAGTTTTGAACTGGGAAAAATGTCACTTCATGGTGGATGAAGGGATAGTCCTTGGCCATAAGATTAGCTGTTGTGGCATAGAAGTCGACAGAGCCAAGATAGAAGTGATCAAAAAGCTGCCGCCGCCCACTACAGTCAAGGGAATCAGAAGTTTCTTAGGACATGCTGGTTTTTATCGGAGGTTCATTGCGAACTTTTCAAAAATCACCAAGCCCCTATGCCATCTTCTGGAGCAGAACCGACCCTTCGACTTTAACAATGAATGTACTGAGGCATTCAAGGTTCTGAAGGAAAAGCTGGTAACAGCCCCAATAGTACAGCCACTAGACTGGACACTGCCATTCGAGATCATGTGTGATGCTAGTGACTATGCTGTCGGGGCAGCACTTGGGCAGCGGAGAGATAAACTTTTTCATGTCATATACTATGCCAGCAAAACACTGAACGACGCCCAAGTGAACTACACCGCCACAGAGAAGGAGTTATTAGTTGTGGTATTCTCCATTGACAAGTTTCGTTCTTATATACTTGGAACGAAGGTCATAGTGCATACAGACCACTCTGCATTGAAGTATCTGTTAGCGAAAAAGGATGCAAAGCCTTGATTGATACGTTAGATCCTGCTATTGCAAGAATTCGACCTTGAAACCAAGGACAAAAAGGGGGCAGAAAATCAAGTGGCAGATCACTTGCCAAGGTTGGAAAAGGGACAGAGTCTACCGACAGATGAGACAAACATATTGGAGACCTTCCCAGATGAGCAGCTCTTTGTTGCCACAGTCACTACCGCGACAGCCATGGCGGCAGGTAAGTCTTCTGAACTCCCCTGGTATGCTGATTTCGTTAATTTTTTAGTTAGCGGAATAATTTCTCCTGACCTTAACTATCAAGCCAGGAAGAGGTTTCAAAATGATGTTAAGCATTATTATTGAGACAAACCTCTTCTTTTCAAAATCTGTGCAGATCAGGTTATAAGGAGATGCGTACCACAGGATGAGCAGGAAGATATACTTCATCACTGCCATGCTTCACAGTATGGAGGACACTTAGGAGGCAACAAAACTGTTGCCAAAGTTATGCAGTCAGGATTTTCTTGGCCGTCACTGTATAAAGATGCTCAAATCTTCTACAAGAGCTGTGACAAGTGCCAACGGACAGGAAACATCTCAAGGAGACACGAGATGCCGATGCAGAACATTCTTGAAGTCGAGATCTTCGATGTTTGGGGGATTGATTTTATTGGACCATTCCCATCTTCATGTGGGAATTTATACATCCTCATGACAGTAGATTATGTATCTAAGTGGGTTGAAGCTATCGCCACTCAAAAGAATGATGCCAAGACAGTTCAAAGGTTTTTACACAAAAACATCTTTTCTAGATTTGGCATCCCTAAGGCGATCATCAGTGATGAAGGGAGACATTTCGACAACAGGGTTATTGCTGCTGCCTTGAAGAACTATGGTGTCGAGCATCGGATCGCAACAGCATATCACCCACAGACCAATGGACAAGCTGAAATATCCAACAGGGAAGTTAAGAACATTCTTGAAAAGATGGTTAAGCCAACTCGGAAAGATTGGTCTTTACACCTTAATGATGCGTTATGGGCTTATAGGACAGCTTTCAAAACTCCATTGGGAATGTCTCAATACCGATCGATTTACGGGAAAACATGCCATTTACCTGTCGAGATAGAGTACAGAGCATACTGGGCAATCAAGGCGGTTAATATGGACTTGGAAAAGGCAGGGCTGAAAAGGCTATTGGATCTGAACGAAATTGAAGAAATCCGGACAATGGCCTATGACAATGCAAGAATCTACAAGGATAAAACTAAGAAGTGGCATGACAAGAAGTTGTTGCCATGACAGTTCTGCCCAGGGCAGCTTGTATTGCTTTTTAACTCTAGGTTGGAACTCTTCCCAGGGAAGCTGAAATCTAGTTGGTCTGGCTCATTCCAAGTTGTGCAGGTTTTTCCCCATGGTGCCATCACAATCAGATCTTTAAAAGACGGGCACCAATTCAAAGTCAATGGCCAGCGCTTAAAGCATTATCAGGGGACTGAAGTCCCAAGAATGCAGGAAGTGGTTACCTTAGGAGATGCCCCACCTGGCATCCCTAATTTAACCTAATTTTTATTTTTTAGTTTATTTATTATTATTTATTAGGAAATTAGATTTATTTTATAGAAATAATGTTTTATTTTTCTGTTTTTTAGGAAATAAAGGAGACAAGAAGAAAAGGAGAAGTGAATTCAGCCCACTATCCTTCCACCAGCCCAACAAGCCCAAATTTTGGAGCCTGTCGTTACAGTTGCCGCGACAGACGCGGAAAAGAAAGGCTGTCGACACGCTGTCGCGACAGACACGGAAACGCGTAACAGACTCGCAGCAGACACGGAAACGCGTGACAGACGTGTCAGACACGCTACCGCGTAACAGTTGGCCCCGTTATTCGCACCTGCCGTTAAAGCTCCAACGGACAGCAAAATCTTTCTCTATATAAACCCCGTTTCATTTTTTCATTTTCACTCACTTCTACTCTTCTTACTTACTCCTCTAGAATTTGTGCTTTCATTTTCATTTTCACAACCCTTGCAACAATGTCTTCCTGAGATACCCGTAGGAGTGCTGCCTCCGGCTCCACCCCGACAACAACCACCCCACGCTCATTTTAGATCAGAGATATGTGGGAAGAAAGGGAATTCATTTACACTTCAAAGGAGGGAAATTTGGGCCTAAAGCCGTTCATTGCCCGAAAAATTCGAGCTCTACAGTGACAGATCTTTGCCGAACAACCTGAGGAGATGAACGTCTCTTTGGTGCGAGATTTCTACGCTGCCATCAACAGTAGGACGGCGACAGCAGTCACTGTATGAGGAAGGGAAGTGCCGTTCGAAGCTGAATACATCAACACCCTGTATGGATTCTACATCGGCAGCAACGACGACGGCCACCAACAGTTCCTGAACACCCTTGACCCTGCTGCCTATGATGTTGTCATGGCAGAGCTGACTGATGAAGGAACACGGTGGAACACCAACCGCAAGAACCCAAGGACGGTAAAAATAATTCAACTCCTGCCGGAAGCCAAGTTATGGAACGCTTTCATCAAAAAGCGCATCATGCCGTCGTCACATAATACCACTATCGACCAGCCCAGGTTAGCCTTAATTCATTCCATTTTACATGAGAGGCCCATTAACGTGGGCAGCTATATCCGCGAAAGCATACTGGAATGCACACACCGGCCGACGGGACCGCTCTATCTGTCGTACCTCATCACAGCCCTCTGTCGCGACCATGGGGTACCTGAAGCTGCCACGGATATTATAGTCCAAGGGAAAGGATGGACGGACAAGAACATAATCAGCTTAATGGAGCTGACTGTAGCCACCCCTCTGTCATCATTTGATCCAGCTGCCACGATAGCAGACACGACAGAGCCACCGGAGACTGAACCTGCTGCCACAGAAGCCATGCAGCAACCAGCAGCAGCAGCCCCGACCGACTCCTCCTCCCAGATCCTTGCTGCTATCCAAAAGATGGAGGAACGACAGCTCGGTCTGATGAGCTTCATCAGGGATTTCACTGCATCTACGGTACACTTTATCCAAAACTCTTTAAATTTCCCTGATGTCGTATTTTCCACCTTCCCTGCACATTATTTTGCTGTACCAACCCCTGCCCACACCCCAACACCTGCTGCCACACCACGGACACCATCTGCAGCATCAACACCAACACATGCCCCGACAGCTGCTCGCAGCAACCGTGCTGAGACTTCTGCCCGTGGAATGAAACGCAGAATGCCCTCGGAAGAGCTTGACGCCTTCATTGTCGGTTTCTCTTCTTCCTCCGTTTGGGCCGCAAGCGACAACGAAGCCTCTGTTAAGAGGAATCTCTCAAAGGAGTTTACACCGGTGAAACGACAGAAGAGGATGGCAGACAAAAACAAGCCGGACAGCGGCAGCGGCAGCAGCAGTCGTGAGGACAGCAGCAGCAGTCGTGAGGACAGTAGCAGCAGCTCAGAGGTCTAGGTTGTGGAGAAACCCCCTCATATCTCCCCGACCAGGATTCAACCTTCGAGGGAGGCCAAAACGAAGAACACATCTGCCTCCCCCATCCGCCAGCCTGTTCATAAGGCTCGTGCCCGCCGCCAGATCAGAGTCAGCAGCAGCAGCGACGACATCGCTTAAAATTTGAGTTTCTTAACTTATTTTGCTGTCTGCTTATATATTTTGTGATGTACTATTTTTATTTTTATTTTGTCATTTGCATTGAGGACAATGCAACCCTCGAGTTTGGGGTGGCATCCCTCCATTAATGGAGTCTAATTTAGTTTAAAATTGTGTCTTTTACTTAGTTTATTTTTCTCTTAAAAAATGATGAAAATATGAAAATTTTGGCTTAAGTCTGTGAACTGAACTTACCTGCCGTGACAGCTCTGTCGTGGCAGTGCCTTTAGGATAGTTTTTAGGAGAAGTTTAGAGCCTTTCTATAGTTCTAAAAGCTTAAACACTATTTGTGACTGTTATACTGCTTAGAACTCTTTTAGTCAACTAGAATAGGAAGCTTAGCACTTGAATAGCCCCTAGAGGTGCCTAACACTGGCTCTAGGAAAGAAGTTTAGCAAAAGAAACTCAATAGCCCTAGAGGTGCCCGAAACCGGCTCTAGGAAGTTAGCTAGAGGTGCCCAAAACTGGCTCTAGTGAAACTTTAGCTTAAAAAAATAATAAATGAAATCGAGTCAAAACAAAAAAAATCAAAGGAGCATAAGAAATGCCTTCAAAAGATAAACTTTGGCATAAAAATTCAAGTTAGAGGCTGAAATATTCTAGTGAAACTAAGAGAGTCTTGGCATATAACTGTTCACAAGCATGCACACACTGCACGAGGACTATAGTGAGACTCCGGACGAATCCTAAGTCATCCGACAAGGTGCTGTCGTCGACAGAGAATGAATGAATGGTAAGGGAAAGTTCAGTGTTTTAAGCCAAAACAAAAATATTTTATTTTTCTTTAGGTCTGAATTGCTTGAGGGCAAGCAAAAACTTGAGTTTAGGGGTGTGTTGAGTGTGTAAAAGTTCTATTATTTACCCCCTATTTAACTCATACTTCTGCTGCATTCAAGCATAATTCATTGCATTTAGGTTAGTTTACAGTTAGACATCACAAATATATTAAAAGGCACAGTTTCTACTGAAATTGGTTGCTTTTGCAGGTTGCTGCTGTAGCAGATGGAGAGGCATGCGCTGGGTAGTGAAGCAGAAGAGCTGGAACTGGACGAGCAGTCAAGGAGGATGATGCTGCCATGGTTGCCGCCGTGACAGCAGAGGACGACAGCAGTTTTCAGGAGAAGAAGCAAAGTGGACCTCGACAGAAAGAGAAAATTAAGCCCGTCTGTCGTGGAAAACCAGTATATTTTTCCAAGACCTAGATCAGAAGGAATGACAAGCCCAAAGTTCAAGGAGAGAAAATCCCAAGCAAGAAGGAGGACGAGTTAAAGCTATATTCTCTGAAGATTTAGTCTTTATTAGAGTTGTACTTTAATTTAAACTTGTATTCTTGCTATATTAGAAAACTTGGACCCAAAGCCTATATAAAGGCATGTAATTCGACCTAGGAGGGGACAACACCTATCTCTAGCCTTCTTCCCAAAACCCTAGCCGTTTTCATCCTCTCAACATGTTCTAAATTCCCCTTAGGGCCACGAGTTGATTTGTAAAGTAGTTGCAAGGGTTGCTTTTGTTTTAGGAATTTTCAGTTCAATAAAATAAACTTCAAGTTCTCTTATTCTGGTTATTAACATCTTGCAAGAGTATCAGGAGAGCATTGCGAGGTTATCTATTTATTTAATATCAGGAGAGTTAAGTATACGAAAGGAATAAGTGCGAGTTCTCTAGTTTATAGTTGAACTATCTCGAACCTAGGGATAGGACGAGGTTAAGTGGCTAAAGAAGAATTTAACAACATCGGTGTTCATCCTTCGATTCACGCCGGGAGGTATCATCAAAGACGTGTTCATCGACAGACTTGGACCTACGGATAGGCCAAGGCACAGCAAGGATCCTTGCCAAACTTGAAGTACGGAGTTGTGTGTTCGCTACCGCGACAAGCAACAAACTGCCGCCGCGACAGGTGCTGCCGCGACGAGGACGACGACAGAGCTGAATTTCCTAGACTTAGCAATACCTACACTACTGAGCAATTCAATACCAGCCCATTCTCTCTATCTTGATTTCTCTACTCTTATTTTCCCGTATTCTTTATTATTTTCGTGACAAAATCTTAAATCATTCTTTTACTCTCGTGCAGTAATTCAAGGTGAAGCTATTAGCCCAGTCCCTGTGGAGACGATATCTGATACTTCCGTATCACTTTACTACTTGCGTCGTGTACACTTGCACTACAATTGCGATAGACACTTTTACACGCAACACTAAATAATGCATACAATTGAGATCAAGAATTAACTTATTTTTAAACTTACAACAACTAAAAATAGATTAAATCAAGACATGGAAAATTTTATGTTATCACCTATTCATATTACTAAACATAGAAAAACACATACATATGAATTCAGTATTACACATCCACACACAACCATATTACACTCACCTTAAAATAAAATCTTTCAATTTTCACTCATACCTTATCAACATTTTTTTTTTGAAAAGCGATGATTTTATTGAATCAAAATCATACAGAGCACTACTAATGGCCTCGTTAAAAACCCCCCTAATCCTAAATGGGGGAAAAGAGTACCATTAGTAATGTCACAAATAGAGCGAACACGCATACAACTCACGCCAAAACCCAAAGCCACGATCTCCGATCTACACCCCCTTTAGCTAAAGCATCCGCTAATTGATTACCTTCCCGTAGAACATGCGCAAAACACACATTCGGCAGAGCCTCACAAGCTTCATCAATCTGAAAAAACCAACGCCACAGACGCCACGGTCTCCGTTCAATCCCTTGAATCCACGCAAGAGCCACCCTTGAATTAGACTCGATTACAATCGACTGAACCCCCTCTCGCGACGATTCCCATATCAGCATAAGCGCATAAGCAATCGCCTGAACCTCAGCCTCATTCGAGTCCGCAATACCGATTGCCCCAGAAAACAACCCACGGATTCGGCTTTCCCAATCTCTGATCACTCCTCCACATCCCGCTAAACCTGGCTTTCCACGAGCTGCTCCATCGACATTGCATTTCCAAGTCCCTTTCCAAGGCGGTACCCACGACACCGGTCCCCTGCACGCCTTTCGCCTTGCTGCTTCAGTCACGCATAACAACGGGCAGACCCACCATGCCTCCTCACGGATGTCCCCCTTCTCAAATCTAATGCGTGTCCAATGGAACGACCGCAATTGTATCAAAAACATAATCCCCCCAAGCGGCATTCTCTTGTCTTGAAACATTATCGCATTTCTTTCAAGCCAAATAGACCACAACACACATGTACATCCGATAAGCCACCATTCCCTCACATCCCCATAAAAGAAACTACTGTAACACATAACAATGAATTCTCGTACCTTCCTCGGACGTGTCACCGCCACACCCCACCATGTAAAGAACCTGTCCCAAATCATCCATGCCGTTGAGCATTCCCAAAACATATGATCGATTGCATCCTCACCGGCCCCACAAAATCGAAAAACGACAGATGTTTCCCCCAACGATACACCTCGTGCCATCAGCATAGCCAACGTAGGCAGTCGATCAATAAGAAGAAACCAAATAAAGCATTGTAATTTCGGTAACACTGGCAACTTCCTTATCAACATGATCATGCCTTTTCTTCCTCTTTTTGATTTAAGTTTCGAACTCTCCACTTGATTTCATAAAATATATACATGTAAATACACAATT
Source organism: Hibiscus trionum (assembly GCA_030270665.1). Taxonomy (NCBI): domain Eukaryota; kingdom Viridiplantae; phylum Streptophyta; class Magnoliopsida; order Malvales; family Malvaceae; genus Hibiscus; species Hibiscus trionum. The sequence continues at coordinate 5,865,990 of BSYR01000052.1, read as the reverse complement.
TCCCATCATTACTTAGAATCAAAATTCACATTAAGAATATAAATGGAAAGTTATGATTGATAAATTTTTACCTTGATTTTCTTCAATATCCAACAATTTTCTAAGCAATTTATTTTCTAAAATTTGAATCAAATAATAGTTATTTATGTTTTGGCTTAAACCTCATTTTCTCTCCATAAGTTCAATGAAAATTTACTCTTTCTCTCACTAGAATCCCACAAAATAGAAAAGAAGAAGTCATCTTTTCTTTTTGCTCTTTCATCTCTTTAGTTTTTTTAATCAATTAATAAATTCTAACTTAATAACTTGATGACACATAAACTAGCTTACTCATCTAAATTCACTAAAGTTAGGTTTACAGATAATAGGCATGCAAGGGTTAATGTTTCAAGTTTACTCATTTTAGTCATTACCACATAGACTTCACATTCCTTATTTATTCCAATTCAGTCCTTTTCATAATACACCTATTTTGGGAAGGTAAGTACTTCAACTACTAACACATATATGTTTAGATGCAGTAAATGTTCATTGAAAAATTAATGTCCTTTAATATGTTTGCGTAGGTGTTCGCCCACCAATGCTGGTGTTAATAAGTACCAGATTTCATGTGGACCACACACCCAACATGTGGTGGACTTAACTGAGCGTACTTGTTCATGTAGAAATTGAGACTTGACGGGTAACAAATTTACTTATCATAAATTGTATTTTATTTACTGAGACTTGTAGTGCTACCGCATGTATGCTTATTTACTGATTTTTTGTTTCTTTAGCTGTTGACTTGTTTACTTACCATCACATTATTATGTTTTATATATTTGTGTAGAAATTTCATGCCACTATATAATTTCAGCGATACGACTGATTGGAGGAGGCCTGAATCGTACTTAGATGAGTGCTATAAAAAGACCACTTAACAAGCAATATACTCTCAAATGATGAATTTAGTTAGAAATCCTAATAAATGGGTTAAATAAGATTATTGTAGGTCCATCTTACCTCCTACTCTAAGAATAAAATCAACGTAAAAGCACAATGTTTAGAGGCAGAGTTCAATGACATAATCTGTTTCATTTTTCTCGATGTCAAATAACAAAGGTACAAGGCCTTTTATAGGCTAATTACAAAGAGTTATGTTACAAATACACCACTCTAAATTGAAATTAAATTCAACCTAGGAGATAAGATAAGAGATAAGAATCTTAGGATAAGGGATAAATATTTACAATAATTCAAACTCGATAATCTACACTCCCCCTCAACATGGAAAGTATATGTTGTAGATTCCCAGCTTGGATGAAAATTCTTCAAGTATGTTTCTTGGTAATGCCTCGGTGAGAATATGAGCTACCTGGTGTTTTGTAGGAACATAGTCAAGTTTTATAACCCCATCATTGACCTTTTTTAGAGATGAAATGTCTATCTCCACATGTTTCTTCCAATCATGTTGGATAGGATTTTTCACAATACTTATTGTATATTGATTACCAGTTTTCATTTCAAACTATTTGTGGTCACCGAGTCCTAGTTCAGTCATCTATCATACCAGACCAAAAGAACAATACCCAATGGTTGATATTAAGTCTGTTAATTCTCTAGCCCAACTAGAATCCGTAAAAACTTTTATTGATCTATCTTAACTTTTCATGAAGATCAAACCAGTCCTAGAGTAATTTTGAGGTACCTCAAGATCATATTTACTACACCAAGATGCTCTTCTCTTGGATCGTTCATATGTTGGCTAACCACACTAACCGAAAAATCTATGTCAGGTCATGTAAAGGAGAGATAAATGAGTTTACCAACCAATTTTTGGTACTGTTCTTTGCAAACTAAAATGCCTTCACCATATTTTCTGAACTTTAAGTTCACCTTCGTTGGTGTTTCAGCCGGCTTACAACCTATCATACCAGATTCTATTAAAAGATGAAGAATATACTTTCATTGACTAATAACAATACATGCTTTAGATCTTGCCACTTCCATTCCAAGAAAATACATAAGATGGCTGAGATTATTGGTTTCAAATTCCTTGGCTAGTAACGCTTTAAGATTTTTTATTTATGCAAAATCATCTATGGTTACAATTATATCATCCACGTAAACAATTAAAATTGTTCATTCACCTCTTTGATTTACCTTAATGAACAAAGTATAGTCAGTCTGACATTGTTTGTAACAGCTCCCAACAATAACATTGGCAAATCTATCGAACTAGGCCCGTGAAGATTGCTTTCAGCCATATAAAGACTTTTGCAATTTGCACACGTTGTGAGTTGTCGAAGCTTTCTTCATACTCGATGGGATCTCCATGTACACATCCTCAGTTAGGTTGCCATTCAAGAAGGCATTTTTTATATCTAACTAAAAAAGTGGCCAATCTTGATTTACAGTCAACAATAACAAGACTCTCACCGTGTTTAGTTTTGCAACTAGAGCAAAGGTCTCTAAGTAATCTATACCATAAGACTGTGTGAACCCCTTTGCTACTAACCTTTCTTTGAATCATCTGAGCTCCCCACCGAGTGTGTAAATTCGAAGGCAATGTTTTTTGTATACCATAGTCCGCTAACAAGAAAATCATCAATAAATTTCTGTTTAGTTTCTAAGAAAATGACCAAACATTGCACCACCTTTCATTTCGATACCGACCCTAAGCCCCTTGTATCCCACTACAACACCCACATCCCTCGATGCTATTGCCTTGATCATCATGCAACACACCCCCGAAACCTGCTGGACCCGGCTTACCACGCGCGGACCCGTCGACTGAGAATGCCAACGTCCCTGCCATCGGTGGTTCCCAACAAATGCCGCTACGTATTGGCCGCGAACCAGAAGGTTCAGTATATAGGCTTGGGCAATCCCACCACAACGCCTCACCAATGATCTCCAAGACGTTGCCATAACAGATTTTGTGCCAACACATCGCAAGGAGCATAAACGTTCAAAATGCAGCAATGCAAATCCTCCACGCACCATCTCCCCTATAAAAGAATAAAATATCGGTTCACCTCCACCGGATCTAAACTGAATCGTGAACCTTCCCATATCGTAATCAAACCTCCTGAAGCACCTACCGAAGGTGAAAAAATGACCTCATATCCATCTGATACCCATAAACTTGCAACCAATAATGACGACGCATCCTCTAATTTTGATTCTTGCAACATCACCATGTCTGCACGTTGTTTATTAACTACATCGCTCACCGCCCTGCATTTTAAACATGAGCCTAACCCCCTGACGTTCCACGATACCACACGCATCCCTATTAACCTCGCTTCTCCCTGGAAAAAACTCGTGTAAGATCCTTTATAATATATGCTTCACACTCCACGGTTCTTACCCCAACAATACTACCCAATGCCACTGTCGCCGCTATTTCCTTAGTTAACAGTTGCTGACGGTTCTGAAAATCCGAATCAGAGAGTGAAGCGTTCCCTCCAGCCTTATCTGTTATCCTATCAATATTTGAAATTGATTTATCCACCAAATCCACGGTAGTTGTAATCGGTTCAACCATCTCCACATTGTTTGCATCCAAATCCAAAGTAGTCGAGTGTGATTGAACTACCTCAAGCTGGTTGGCTAGTGTAGGACTCTTTCCAGCCTCGCCCATCACCCTATTGGAAACCTGCTCCTCCATCGGATCCGCCACACCACCTTCTTGCATCTCATTTATCTCCGGCAGCCCCTTCGAACCAAGCTCATCCTGGGAGGCTTCGGCATGGTCCAACCGGTGATTCACCTCCCAAAGATTATTGCAGCGCCACAACCTCATCCCCTCTGTGTGAACTTGATCCCCGATCGGTTCTACATGCCCTATTTTCTTCAGTTGGTGAGCATCACCCGTGCGCGGTGTCCCCCCATCCGATCCCTGTGTCAAAGGCTCAGAGTTCTCATCATCAGACAGCACCGTCGTACATTCACACTCCATCCAAGGGCCAAAGGAATTAAATTCTCGAACAAGTATGGGAAAACACACACCGTCCACCTCCAGCTTCACCTTAGCATCTATGCACGACATGAATGATGTTTCGATCAGTATCCATCCGCATTCAAACGATTGTGGAGATTCGGTAGCATCCGCTAAACAAACCAAGTTCCCCCAAATATTCGCGATACTCTCGAAGGATTGTTGTGACCACGGGTGGATCGGTAAACCCTTGATCGTCAACCAAACCCGCCTCGTCTCGAAGCCTATCTCCGGTGACCACTTTTCTAGCCTTGAGAAACACCCTCGTATTGATTCTAAAAGCATCCCCTTATCACGTGTTGAAGGGTCCTTGAACATGAGCAATATCATTGAACCGGCGATACGCATGATCGACAAGCCCTCTACTGCCATCAAGTGCATTTTCGCTGCATGTTCCTTGATACTCCATGGTTGTTTGCACCACCCCACTGCACAGTTGTGCAAAATTTCCAACTTGTCCACTACCACAAACCCCTGCACTGAATAATCAAACGTGTCGCCATGATTGACCTCCTCTTTCGATCGCTGCTTCAACGGCACTTTGGGTCGCACATTCCCTGCTTGTGCCGACTGATCTGTGCTTGTGTTAACCTGTTTCCGTCGCCAGAACGAATTACGGTCTCCATATTTCGCTGGAAACACAGAGATGCGGGAACCATAGATCCATTTACCATGCAGGCGTTCGACCACCCGCTCAGCATCCTCTCGACTGCACATTCTCACAAACCCAAATCTAGATCCGTTTCTAGCTAGTTTCCGAGGGATGAAAACATCCACCACTACCCCGTGTCGATCGAACACCTGTCATACCCCTTTCTAGTGAATAGACGTAGAGAGATTTCCCACAAACACCATCCACACCTTCTGGTGACCATTCTCCGTTGGCATTTTCAAAAACTCCGACTGAGTACAAGCTAAAAGGATCGTCACCAATGTACTTTCATTAGGCACAACATTCTCAAAGGACTTTTATCAAACAGCAAACGCGCATTACCCATTTCACTACTTTGAGCAGATATCATCGTCAAACCCTGTCCATGAACCTGTACATAATAAGGGGTAGTCTGCCGAAACGGACTATCCTCGTTTGTTACGGATCTAGGAGTGTTGTAGGCACGTTCCTGCAATAAAAACAACAAGGAAACAACACAAATTATATGACATATTTATTTTTAAATAGGGACTTAAAGATGAACAAAATAAAAATAAAAATAATATAGAGTAATATGATAATTTTGGCGTTTTGGAAAGAACTTCAACGATGGTGAAGAAGGCTTCAAAAACGACCGATGTTGGAAACGCTAAACTCGAAAGAACCTGCACAATCTACTGAGCAAACCCGAATCGAATCTGTTTAACGTCGAAAGGACTTGGACCCGCTAAATAACAATTTAGGAACCCGAAGTATCAATGACAAACAAACAAGTTTGAGTGTCGAATAGTTCTAAAAAGAACCGAAAAGAGAAAATTCTCTCAAATGTGATTTTATTTCAAAGTTGGTAACCCTTACACAAGCATTCGGTTTACATATATATAGGCTACAAAGAAATTCACCGAAATTGAAAATGTGGCTAATATTCTGCCACTTGAAATTCAAGTTAAAAATTATAATTAACTTCCAAAGCAGATTTTGAATATCAGCCATGCGATCCAAATAGGAGTGACGCCATCCTTTGATTTATGCACATGTTAAATGTGTGTATGTTTGAATTTGGAATTTCAAAATGGAGAAACTGGTTGCACTTATCCATTCTGCCGCGCTGTTTAATTCTCTGATTGCCGCACATCAACATGGTTCGCCTGCTTGTTTATTACGCGCATATGAGACGGATCACGCATGGGGCCATGCACACTCATCACACACGTACACTTGGTACTGTCAAACAAATATATAATAATAATAAGTCACCTTATATTAATTTAAAATTAAGCCAAAACAAAACATTATAAGTCATACTCAAACACACCTAATAATTAATATAATATAAATGTCACATATCAACATACAAAACATTAAAAGGCTTACTATCTAAGGCACAAACATTATCAAATGATTCTGAAATGTTAGCACAAGTAAGGAAAAGAACTTCCCTGAAACGTTGCGCCCTAGATCGCGTAATCGGTCCTAACGGCAAGACCTCCGGATCAACATCAAGTGTAGGTGAAAATGTGCTCACATCATCCCCCCCTTCTTGAAAAGGATTTGTCCTCAAATCTGTACAATCACCATAAGGGGTTAAGTCAGAAACATTAAATGTGGCACTTACATTGTATTCTCCGGGTAGATCTAACTTGTAGGCGTTGTCATTCACTTTCTCCAACACCTGAAAAGGACCATCTCCTCGCGGTAACAGCTTGGACCGCCTTTGGGCCGGAAATCTTTCCTTTCGGAAATGAACCCAAACCCAATCACCAACATCGAAGGTGACTCGCTTCCTTCCTTTGTTTGCTTGCTTTTCATACTGCTGAGTCCTTCGTTCAAGGTTCTCCTTCACCTGTTGATGCAACTTTTTTACGTATTCTGCTTTTTCTTGACCGTCCCTGTTCGTCACCTGTTCCTGTGGCAAAGGCAACATATCTAGAGGCGTAATAGGATTAAAACCATAAACAACCTCAAAAGGTGACATTTTAGTAGCAGAATGTACAACATGATTATAAGCAAACTCAACATGTGGCAAACAATCTTCCCAAGTCTTAATATTCTTTTTAATGATGGAACGAAGTAAAGTAGATAAAACCCTGTTAACAACTTCAGTTTGTCCATCAGTCTGGGGATGGCAAGTAGTAGAAAACATAAGTTTCGTACCTAATTTGCTCCAAAGAGTCCTCCAAAAGTGACTCAAAAACTTCACATCCCTGTCAGAAACAATCGACCTAGGAATACCATGTAAACGTACAACATCCCTAAAGAATAAGTTAGCCACATTAACAGCATCATCAGTCTTATGGCAAGCAATAAAATGTGCCATTTTCGAGAACCTATCAACCACAACAAATATACTATCTCTACCTGTCCTAGTTCGAGGCAATCCCAAAACAAAATCCATCGATATATCAGTCCAAGGGGAATCAGGAATAGGTAAAGGTAAGTACATACCATGTGGTGAAACCTTCGATTTCGCTTTTCTACAAGTCACACAACGTTCACAATACCTTTCAACATCTCTACGCATCTTCGGCCAAAACAAATGTTCTTTCAAGGTATGTAACGTCTTGGTGACTCCAAAATGACCCATCAATCCACCTTCGTGCGCCTCACGGATCAGAATATCACGCATCGAACCCTGGGGAATGCAAATCCTGTTTTCCTTGAAAAGATAGCCATCATGCCTGTAAAACTTTCCATCTGCACCTTTCGAACAAGCATTAAACTTATCTCTAAAATCAGGATCATCAGGGTATAAATCACGAATATATGCAAAACCAATCAGATGTGAATCAAGATAACTCAAAAGTGCATACCTACGTGACAATGCATCAGCAACGACATTTTCTTTCCCTTTTTTGTAACGAATGACATAAGGAAAAGATTCTAAGAATTCAACCCACTTAGCATGTCGTTTATTCAATTTATGCTGACCTGTGATGTAACGTAAGGCCTCGTGGTCGGTGTGGATCACAAACTCCTTAGGCAACAAATAATGCTGCCATGTCTCCAATGCCCGAATCAGTGCATACATCTCTTTATCATAAACCGGATAGTTCAATGTAGCACCACTCAATTTCTCGCTAAAGTAAGCAATGGGCCTCTTTTCCTGCATCAAAACAGCACCTATACCAATTCCAGAAGCATCACATTCAATTTCAAACGTTTTATCAAAATCAGGTAACGCTAACACAGGTGCTCTAGTCAAACAATCTTTAATTTTCAAAAAGGCATCTTCTTGTTCTTTACCCCATGAGAAGACTGAGTTCTTCTTTATAATCCCAGTTAAGGGGGCGGTAATAGAACTGAAGTTAGGAACAAACCGTCGATAAAAACTCGCTAAACCATGAAACGATCTAACCTGAGTAATCGATGTCGGTCGTGGCCATTCCTGAATTGCCTTGATCTTCTCAGGATCAACTTCAACTCCCTGAGAACTAACAATGTAACCAAGAAATGTGAGTTTGTCAGTACAAAATACACACTTCTCCATGTTACCAAACAATCTTTCTTCTCGCAAAACCTGCAAAACAGCTCGCAAATGTCCTACATGATCCTGTAAAGACTTGCTATAAATCAAAATATCATCAAAGTATACAACACAGAATTTACCAATGAAAGATCGTAGAACATGATTCATCAAACGCATAAAAGTACTAGGTGCATTAGTTAAACCAAAAGGCATTACTAACCATTCGTACAAACCTAGCTTTGTCTTGAAGGCTGTTTTCCACTCATCGCCTTCTCGCATGCGAATCTGATGATAGCCGCTCCTTAAGTCAATTTTGGAGAAGATGACGGATCCGCAAAGCTCGTCCAACATGTCATCAAGTCTTGGAATGGGATGACGATACTTAATTGTGATCTGGTTCACAGCTCGACAATCTACGCACATCCTCCAAGAACCATCTTTCTTCGGCACTAACAGCACCGGAACAGCACACGGACTCAAGCTCTCTCGAATGTAACCCTTGTCCATCAACTCAGTAATTTGCCTTTGAAGCTCTTTCGTCTCTTCAGGGTTGGTTCGATAAGCTGGCCGGTTCGGAATAGTAGCACCTGGAATGAAATCAATCTGGTGCTCAATGCCACGAAGAGGTGGCAATCCCTTCGGTGTTTCAGCTGGAAACACGTCCTCAAACTCCTGCAAAAGTGTCAAAATCGGTGAAGGTAGATCAGTAGGAAAATCTGTCAATAAACAATAATCTTTAAACATCAAAATAAGAACAGATTGTTGAGAGGAAAGACATTTCCTGATTTCTCTACTGCTCGCATACACAGACATTTTCTTCTTCTCTTTTGCAGTCTCTTTACTCTTTTTCAAGCTTGCCTGGTCTTCAAACACTTGACTCGGTGTCAAAGGAGCCAATGTGATCTTCTTACCTGCATGCATAAAAGAGTAACGATTTGTATAACCATCATGCATTTCCCTTTTATCATACTGCCAAGGGCGTCCCAATAGTAGGTGAGTAGCATCCATGGAAACAACATCACAAAGGACCTTGTCCTTGTAGTTTCCGATCGAAAATGGTATAATAGTCTGTTTGGTCACTTTAAGCTCGCCACCATCATTCAACCATTGTAACTTATATGGATGAGGATGCTTTGTCGTTTTTAGACCTAACCTGTCAACCATCACTGAACTGGCAACATTAGTACAACTACCGCTATCAATAATCACAACACATACCTTGTCTTGCACCTTGCATCGTGTGTGAAAGATATTCTCACGCTGTAGATCATCCGGTACCTGTTGCACATTCAGACTTCTTTTAATAACCAAAAGTTCCATTAACTTACCAGATTCAGGAACCTCTAGGTCGGTCTCGTCTTCCTCTTCAGTAGGGACATCATGCACTTCCTCCTCGGAATCTGACTCAATCTCACCATCATCTCGCATCAACATAGCCCTCCGGTTAGGACATTGACTAGCAACATGTCCTCTCCCAAGGCACTTGAAACACTGGATATCTCGCGCTCGCTCTTGCGCCACCACTTGATGCTTACCACGCCCATTATCAGCAACGGGGGCCTTTGGTTTGCTGGTTTCGCCTTGCTCACGAATCCGAAGTGGTTGTTGTGGTGCTTGCTTCCTGGAATTGTTAGGAGTATATAAAGGATTTGAAAAAGATTTAAAAGAAGGGTTACCTCGATTTGAAGACTTCCTGCGCTGTTGTCGTTCAATCTTTATTGCCATCTGCACCATGTCATCAACCTCGACATAATGCTGTAACTCAACAGCATTGGCAATCTCGGTGTTCAACCCTGCTAGAAAACGTGCCATGGTAGCTTCTCGATCTTCCTCGATATTCGCACGCATCATAGCCATTTCCATATCCTTGAAATAATCTTCAACACTCCTACTTCCCTGTTTCAAGTTTTGCAATTTTTGAAACAAATCACGATGATAATGAATAGGAACAAACCTTTTACGCATTAGTCGTTTCATCTCGATCCATGTTGCAACTGGATCATCACCGGTACGTCTACGATTAAGCAATAACTGGTCCCACCATATCAAGGCATAATCAACAAACTCTGTTGCTGCTAATCGAACCTTCTTCTGTTCCGAGTAATTATAACACTCGAAAATGTGCTCCACTTTGCTTTCCCAAGCCAAGTATGCATCAGGATCTGAGCGTCCCTGAAATGAAGGAATAGCAATCTTAATGTTAGTCAAATTATCGTCTACCTGTTGCACACGTCCTTGTCTAGGAATATGCTGCCTCGGTGACCGTTCGTCTTCATTTTCGTTCAACACATCATTAACAGAGTTGGATCCTCCATCAAACCTATCCATCCTCGACTGTAATGGCTCTAAGGCGGTAGCCACTACTCGTTGCATCATTCTCTCTAAGGCTTGCATTTGAGGAATCAGTGGATCCTGTTCAACCGTGTGATCATCGGAACCTGCCATAATCAACAACAAAAACAAACAAACAAAAGAAAACACTATTATAGGTCAGTAAAAAAAAACAAACAAAAAGGACCTCACAGCACACTCAATCAAAGTCTCGCAGATGTCACTCCAAAGAACAGTGCACTCAAAAATTAACACTCAGCGCTCGTGTTTCACTCGGGAGAATACTTGAATGGCTCTTTTTGTCTCCCCTTCTGGTCTCACAACGCTCAATGCCTTTTTCCCTTACACTTTCTCGTAATCAGCTCTTTAAAGAACTAATCCAACGTCTCGAAACTTGTTACAACGGTGTTGGCTACAAGGAAACAACGGTTAAGGAAATAAAGAAAAGAAAAAAAAAAGTGACACAAAAAGAAAGGAAATAAGATTAAAAATTAAAGAAAAGATGAAAAGGATAATGACACGAAAAAAAAGGAACCAAAAGATGAAAAATGAAGAGTTTAGAGAACCTTACTGCGAAGACGTGCTTACAACCTTCCTATTACCGAACAAACAAGCATAGTTCACTTCGGTTGATTTCCGAGCACATCAAAGTTACATAACAAACTCGTACAAATTTCATCATTTATAATAGGAACACAACAATAATAATACATACATATATAAACACTTTCGAATCTGTTTTTTTTTTTTTTTTTTTTTGAATCTGTTTTTTTTTGTTCGAATCTGTTTTTTTTGTTCGAATCTGTTTTTTTTTTTCGAATCTGTTTTTTTTTTTAATCTGTTTTTTTTGTTCGAATCTGTTTTTGTTTTTTTTTCTTCGAAATTCTGTTTTTTTTATATTCGAATGCTGAAAATTTTTTTTTGTTTAATTCGAATGTTTTTTTTTTTCTCTTTTTTTTTTTTACTCGAATTTGCAGAAACTTACAACGAATCCAACAACCTAGGCTCTGATTACCACATAATAAGGGGTAGTCTGCCGAAACGGACTATCCTCGTTTGTTACGGATCTAGGAGTGTTGTAGGCACGTTCCTGCAATAAAAACAACAAGGAAACAACACAAATTATATGACATATTTATTTTTAAATAGGGACTTAAAGATGAACAAAATAAAAATAAAAATAATATAGAGTAATATGATAATTTTGGCGTTTTGGAAAGAACTTCAACGATGGTGAAGAAGGCTTCAAAAACGACCGATGTTGGAAACGCTAAACTCGAAAGAACCTGCACAATCTACTGAGCAAACCCGAATCGAATCTGTTTAACGTCGAAAGGACTTGGACCCGCTAAATAACAATTTAGGAACCCGAAGTATCAATGACAAACAAACAAGTTTGAGTGTCGAATAGTTCTAAAAAGAACCGAAAAGAGAAAATTCTCTCAAATGTGATTTTATTTCAAAGTTGGTAACCCTTACACAAGCATTCGGTTTACATATATATAGGCTACAAAGAAATTCACCGAAATTGAAAATGTGGCTAATATTCTGCCACTTGAAATTCAAGTTAAAAATTATAATTAACTTCCAAAGCAGATTTTGAATATCAGCCATGCGATCCAAATAGGAGTGACGCCATCCTTTGATTTATGCACATGTTAAATGTGTGTATGTTTGAATTTGGAATTTCAAAATGGAGAAACTGGTTGCACTTATCCATTCTGCCGCGCTGTTTAATTCTCTGATTGCCGCACATCAACATGGTTCGCCTGCTTGTTTATTACGCGCATATGAGACGGATCACGCATGGGGCCATGCACACTCATCACACACGTACACTTGGTACTGTCAAACAAATATATAATAATAATAAGTCACCTTATATTAATTTAAAATTAAGCCAAAACAAAACATTATAAGTCATACTCAAACACACCTAATAATTAATATAATATAAATGTCACATATCAACATACAAAACATTAAAAGGCTTACTATCTAAGGCACAAACATTATCAAATGATTCTGAAATGTTAGCACAAGTAAGGAAAAGAACTTCCCTGAAACGTTGCGCCCTAGATCGCGTAATCGGTCCTAACGGCAAGACCTCCGGATCAACATCAAGTGTAGGTGAAAATGTGCTCACATCAGTTTTCGCGCTAGATTGACAACACCGGACCCGATCAATTTTAAAAAGAAATCCAAGGCTCCGTTTCCAGGGATAAGAGCATTGATGGTTTTTTGAAATTCTGCTGGTTCTACCTGTTCAATCTTGTTGATTAGAGAATAATTATCACATCTTCAGGGACGAAATCCAACACATCAAAGCTGGGAATCCTGATATTAGTCACAAAGAAGCCTTCAGTGCTGCTGCCAAGAATGTGAGATCCAAGATTCGAGATAGTTGATTCGTAGTTGGTAGGGTGCAAGGTGGATCCATTCCTGGCTGAGATTACTTTCACCTTGTTGCGACTCGAGACTAGTTGCCACCATAATATCAACGTGATTCTACCCTTCCATTGACCGCTTAATCATTCCAGTTTCCTCTTCGGCCATCCAACTCGAATGTTTAGACGTTGTATCCAAGACCCTCATGTCCTCCCTAAAATTCCCATCCCAAATCTTTGTTAGGTGGTCAGGGCTTGGTTCCTTTTTTGACTCCGATTCAGGGGCAACTATTCCATCCACAAACCTACTCAAAGACCCCACTTTGGCAGCACTTTAAAACTCCTCCTGATTAGCACTGCTACAGACAAATTCACCCCCTCTTCCTCACTACTCATATCTTGCTCAATACCACAGCTATAATCACACTTTGGCCCAATCGCTTCTTCAATCTCTACCACTCGAATCTGAAAGGTATTGTCCTCTACACGTAGCTCCATTAATTCATCAATCTTATATATCAAGTGTGATTCAATTTGGAATCGACATCTCTCAAAAGTAGATGGTGATGTTGTTTCCAAATCAATTTGTATCAAATCACACCATATCACAGCAATGTTTTGAAAAGTCTCTTTCAACCAAGCATGGATTGGAATGCCACTCACCGATAGCCATAGTCTTCGATTAAGCATTCCTAATGTTGGCGACCATTCCATCACATTCTCAAGCCATTGATAAAAACATCGTTCTTCCATAAGTTTCTTCCGGATAGCGCTATCCCCAAACATGAGCAAAACTAAGGCGCTCGCGGCACGCATCACCGAACAACCTTCAATATTTAATTTCTAAAATTCTTGTGCCAACTCCTTAATACTATGGGGTTGTTTACAAAAACCTGTTGTGCACGCCTGTAGGATTTCCCATTTGTCCTTATCCCCCAAACCCACAATCAATCTAGACTCAACTTGCGGTTCCTTTATCTTCTAGCTCTCAATTTGTATCTTGATCTGCTCTTGTCGCCTAGGAGTCAGTGATTTCAACTGGTGAGTCCTTATTTTTTGTTTCAATGTTTTCGATGTCCCTTGATAACGTCTGGGATTCAATTGGTTTTGTGAATGATGTGTCCCCTGATTATGTGGTTTCGGTTTCCCCTTATTACACCTGGGATCAAATTTAGAATGTTGTTGATAATTTGATCGCTTCTTTCTCAAATACGAATCTTGCCCATCTCGCAAAGCCATACGTACCCTCACCCTCAATCCATACAGTCGAAACCCATCAAATCTTTCAATCACCCTCTCGGCGTTAGCCTTTGTTTTCATTCTTACAAACCCAAATCAAGAACCATCTTTTGCCCTTTTCCGTGGTACAAAAACATCAACGAAAATCCCATGTTTGTCAAAAATTTGCTATATTCCTTGCCAATGAAGTTGCATCGGCAGGTTTGCTACAAATAGAGTCCAACAATGTTGTTTGTCTTATCGTCCTCCTTGTGATCTCCAATGATCTCTCGGTGATCGCCATTGAACACCATCAGATCGCTTTGACAATTAGCACTTTGGACCGTCTTAGTAGTTTCTGGCATTTTTTATTTGTCCTTGTGAATGACATGAATGGCTGCTACTTTGAACTTGATTAGTCGCTTTTTTTCTTGTTATTGAATATGAACTTACTTTGATGTTTAGCAGTTTAATCGAAATTTTAGAATATTTCTAAGTTATTATTTCTTATAGTTTATTTATGTTTAGTAGCTTCTTCTTAAATGAAGTGATTAGTTGTTTCTAAGCTTGATGCTTACTAATTTCATAATGTTTTCTTCATGTTGTAAGTTTTATGCTTACTTTAAACTTAAATGTTTATGATTTATGCAATTTTTTTAACGTTACAACATTGACATTGCGTTTCAAAGCAAACCAATTTATTTCATTCATTTTACTTCAAACACTTACACAAGCGTTAACTCTTAAATAATTTTACCATCAACCCTACATAAACTACAACATTTTACGAATAACCTATAAAACCCTTAACACAAACAATAACCTTAACAAATCATACACTGGAGTGGGCTACGACAAACCTTTGGAAGGCACAGAGATTTGATTGATTCTTTTATCACAACGAAACGAGATAAGGCAGGGAGAAAATTCGGCTTCGTTAGATATGGAAGTAGAAGAGATGCTTATAGAGCTATTGAACGACTAAATGGTTTCAGGTTGTATGGCTTTAGACTGACAGTATCATTGGCGAGATTCAAAGGGAGAACTTCATACTGGAGGAAAACGAGTAACAACATTAACATACAACAAAGGAAGTCAGATACGAAAGTGTTCACCTCTGTTAGAAATGAAAGACAAAAAGAAAGTGCTCGAGGCAGTGAACACCAACCGGATGATCCAGATGGAAAAGGAAAAAGCAGCGCCGGGTTTACTCAAAACTCAAAGATAATACAAGGCTATGTGGAGGAAGATTTGCTAAGGAAATTAAAGTTATGCGTAATAGGAACGACTGCCAGGGTGTGTTCGTTTGAAGTAGTGAAAGGAAGATTAGATAGTTGGGGGCTTGGTGAGTTAAGGGTAAAGAGCCTAGGTGGCCAAAAGTTCCCGATTGAGTTTCAAGATGAAGAACTGTTCCAGCTTATGGAGAAGCAAAAATGGTCACTGTTGGAGGAAGTATTTACTGATATAGAGAAATGGACAGATTCATTTAGATTATCAAAAAGGATAACTTGGGTGGAGATACATGGAATTCCATTGCACTGTTGGAATATAGTAACTTTCAAAAGAATTGCAGGATTATGGGGCTCACTTGTGGCTCTAGGAGAAAATGCAACACAATTTTACGGTTGTGACAAGGTGACTATGTTAATCTCAACAAACCAGATTCAGAACATTGAAGAGGTAATTGATCTAGAAGCTGGCAGAGACATTTTTGTAGTAAGAATTTCAGAAATAGAGGCTTTCCGGAGCGTGACAGGTAATCTGAAAAATGACTCGTTAGACAAACCATCGACAAGGCCGTGTTCATCGAAGATAGAATCTTCGTCAAAATCGATAGCCAGAACTGATGCAAGGAAGAAGTCGAAGAGTCTGGAAGACAAGGAACATGGGTTAGAGAAGACATTCAATGAGGAGGACGTTGGAATACTCTCAAGTGATTATGTTGGAAGCTTACAAAAAGATGAGACAAGGCATATTGGAGAAACCGATATTGCAGGTGTGTCAAACGAGGAAAATGTCGGAACTGGAAAATGAGCGGACTTAAATGAAGACGAGATTGGAATTTTGGGATGAGAAAATATGTGTGATAATAGGCAGCAAAAAGTTTGAAAAAAAGAAAATATGTCGACGTTGTCTCCAAACCGGACCAAAGTGATGGAAGACTTGGGGTGTATGGGCTTTTGAAAAGATGAAATAGACCCAACTAGGGAGACTGATGCAGACTTAGATTTTGAGATGGTCTAGGAAACAAACAGCAATGGAAAACAACTCTCGTGGGCCGAGAGAGTCAACATGCTGAATAATAAAAAATTCAACGGATAAGGGGTATGAAACTGAGCAGGAAGAGTCGGAAGGAAAAAAGTAAAGACAACATCTCTAAAGCTGGATTCCCTAAACTTCAAATTAAGAAAGGAATTCAAACCAAGGAGAGAAGATATGCTTCTTTACAGGATCTACAGGGTAAAGCTTTATCTGAAATGGAGAGGAAAAAAAGAGACCGAGCCCTAAGAAGAGAAAAGAAAAAAGGGGAAGCAATCAGAAATTTCAGAATTGGAAGGGAGGTCACTGCCAGATTCGGACTTACAGGCAAGATGGGCAAATTATACAGTGGAAGCAAAGAAGACCCTTAATCTGGGACATAATCTAGGCATCGAAATACAAGGAGATGAACTTGAAGTGGTAGAGGAATTGGCAAGATTAGAAGAACAAGACCAGGTAAATAAAGGTCTGTGAAGAGAAAGGAAGTGAAGGCCGGTAGATTCAGTATGAAGATTTTATCCTGGAATGTCTGTGGTTTGGAATCGAAGGAGAAGTTATCAGTTGTAAGGAAAACAATTAGAAGACATAAGGCAGAAATGGTATTCTTGCAAGAAACGAAAAAGGAAGATTTTACCGAAATTGAGATAAGCAATTTGTGGTATGACGATGAGTATGATTTCAAGACTGCAAAGGCTACAGGGCGATCAGGCGGACTATTAACAATATGGGACAAGAACAAGTTTGCAGTAGAAAAGGACTTAATAACAAACAGGTACACTCTAATCTCTAGAAAATGGGTGGATGATAATGCTTTTCTTACATGTATAAATGTGTATGCACCTTGCGATATGTTGGAGAAGAAATCCTTGTGGGTTGAACTGGAGTCACTGAGAAATGTTTGGAAATATCCCTGGTTGTTGGGAGGCGATCTAAACGCGATCAGATTAAGAGAAGAAAGAAAGGGTCGTGGTGTTTGATATCCATGAATTGAGGATTTTAATAATTTCGTTGAAGGCTGTAAACTGATTGAGATCCCTTTAGTAGGGAGAAAATTCACTTGGATAGGGTCGGGTAATAAGCGAAGCAAATTAGATAGATTTTTTGTGGATGAAGCATGGTACCAAAATATTGATGATCTATAACTTAGAAGCCTTCCAAGAAATGTCTCAGATCACACCCCCTTACTACTAGCAAAAGACCATACAGATTGGGGACCAAGGCCTTTCAAGACATTCAATGCATGGTTTTTGAAGGAGAGTTGCTTGGAGGTGATCAAGGAAGCCCTTCGAGACAAAAACATGACAGGGAAGAATCTGCCAACAAAACTAAGAGGTGTGAAAGAAGCTTTAAAATGTTGGAATGCCACTCAAGGAGATGTCAGCAGCAAAATAATAATGTTAGAGCAACACGTGAATGCACTAGAAAAAAAAGGTGATATTGATAGCTTGGGTCCGGATAAGATTGAAGAATGAAAACAACGCAAGATGGAACTTTGGAATTGTATAAGAGCACAAGAGGATATTTGGCGTCAAAAAGCAAGAATAAACTGGCTAAAGAATAGTGATTTCAACACAAGATTCTACCACAGGGCAATAAAAGTAAGAGCAAAGAGAAATGTTATACATGCTGAGAATTTGGGGGGAAATGGAAATGAAGTACCCAATAGATTGAAACAGTTTGTTTTCAATCATTTCTTGAATCAATTTAGTAGTAAAAAGAGGAACTGGGAAGTTGTGTTCAACCTTGCGTTTAAAATAATCTCTGGAGATGAAACGAAGGAATTAGAGAAGCCATTTACATTGGAGGAAATAAAAGATGCAATTTGGAACTGTGAAGATTCGAAAGCCCCAGGACCGGATGGTTTTACGGCACTATTCAATAAAAAATACTAGGAAATTGTGAAAGATGACATTAAAGAACTCTTTGAGAAGTTTCACAGAACAGGGAGATTGTCAAATAATATAAATTCCTCCTTCATTGTGTTAATCCCGAAGACAAAACAGCCGAGAAACTTGTTGGACTACAGGCCAATTAGCTTGGTGAGTTCACTTTACAAAATAGTGTCAAAGGTATTGTCTAAGAGATTGAGCTTGGTAATGGGAAAAATTGTGAGCGAAACACAGTGTGCATTTTTGAAGGGTCGTCAAATATTTGATGGGGTGCTGATAGCTAATGAAGTCATCCATTCCCTACTATATGATCGGAGCAAAAAGGGTGGGTTGCTACGGAAACTAGATTTCTAAAGAGCTTATGATTGCGTAAGATGGGACTTTTTGATGATGGTATTCAACAAAATGGGATTTGGGAAAAACTGGTGCCAGTGGGTGATGGATTGCGTGTCAACAGCAAAAGTTTCTATTCTCTTGAATATTCTCCTACAAGAGAATTCAAGATGTGTAAAGGACTAAGACAAGGAGATCCCTTATCCCCATTTCGTTGCGATAAAAGAATCAACCAAATCTCCGTGCCTTCCAAAAGCATGGTCAGCAATTTTTTTTAGTTTTTTTTTTAACAAAAGGTGACCAAATTAATATTGAAACGAAACATTAGGGATGTTTTTTATGAAAAAAATTAATTTGGTGACAAAAACATGAAAATATGAATAGTTTGGTGACCACCCGTGTAGTTTTTCCTATTATTTATTATCCTTTTAAGTTATTTTATTGTAATTTGGAACACATGTATTGTTTTTCCTCTTTCACTAATTGCGTGATTGACTATTAATAGCGGTGTGATTTGTAAATAGACTTGTTTATTCAGGTTAAAGGATCAACTTATAGTTTATTCGAGTATGATTTAAGTCGAACTAATTCGAGTAAAAAACATATTATTATTTAGTAATAAATACTTTTTTCAGTGTAACATAGTAATAAAAAATTAACAATTTACTAAGTTAAAATACCCAATAAGTTCAAATAAATTATCTGCGCAATAAAATCCTACATACTTTCATAATTTGTAAATTTGAAATCTTACTTTAAAAATAAGTAATAATTTTACTTTTAATAGTCTTTACACTAACAACAATAACAAATTAACGAGCAAACAAGATCAAATTATATTTATTTTCAAATAATAATAAACTAATAACAACAATAACATTTTTAGCTTTAATAATAAAAATGCTTAAGGGTGTCAGAAGCCCTTGAACTTAAAAAAAAATTAATTAAGCCCCTAAATGTTTTACACCCAATTAAGCATTTGAATCGATGATTAATTTGAATCAATTAAGCCCCTTGATCATCATTGACTGTTGCAACTAACAGTTTTTTTATCAATTAATGCAGTGTGTCGTGTCTCAATGTTGTCACTTGACTTTTTCTAAAACTTTTATCTTATTTAAAAAATTATTTAAAAATCCTAAAATAAACTTATAAGAACATATATTTTTAAAAATATATAAATTTCACATGATAAAATTGTAGTTTATAATATAACAGTCTAAAGAAAATAACAATAAAAATGTAATGGTCAAAATTGGTCAAATTACTTAATTGATTCAATTTATCAGTTCAAGGGCTTAACTATGTGTAAAAGAATTTGGGGGCTTAATTGATTTTCTTTCCAAAAATTCAAGGACTTTTTACACCTTTAGGCCTAATAATGATGATGATGATTATTATTATTATAATATATTTTAGGGGTATAGAATTTGTATTTAAGGTTTAGAGTATGTGGTTTAAGAATATATGGTTTGTAAATTGGATAATAAGGTTTAGGATATATGAAAAAAATTAAAAAAAAACTGAATTTTGGATTGAGTGGGTAGTTTTCCTCTTAAACAATTAAGAGTTTTGGGTATATAAAATATTAAAATATTAAATTTTAAGGATACTTCTACTCACTAGTGGTGAGGTTATAAGGATGATAAGAGTGATAAAGATCATTCTAATGAAGTAAAATTATTTTTATTACCAGTGTGATGTTATAAACCATTAATCTCGTACTTGTCGTACATTGAAAAATCAACAATCTATGGTGGCGATTTATGCTCAACATAAGCATAAGATATATTTTCTCATTTAAAATGCAAGGGGATAATGTGAGTACTATATCTCAAAGTACTGAAAATATTGATGCTCTGAAGAGCAATAAATTCTTGAGAGAAAGCACACTATGAAAAGTGCAGAATTGTGAATATTGCAATAATTGTCGCTAATGGTAATAATATCGTCACCACTAGAATTAGAAATTTTAAGAGAGCAAATATGAGTTTGTAAAATATCGCTTTGGGAATTATAGATAACATATGTTATCAATTAGCATTTGAAATAAGCAATTGTGAATATAAGTTTCGGGAGCCAAAATGTCAGTTGAAAGCTCTAGAAAAGCTATATATATTGCTACCAAAAGATAATTTCCATTGAAAGCTCCGAAAGAGCTAAATATATTCCTATTCAAAGGAACAATTTTGATGATCATACTAGACATGTACGAGTGAGATTGAATCACATGTTATGGTAAACCAAAAGTTTACGAAATTCAGAAATGTATATACACACTTGTATGTAGTTGGTATGATCGGTTAGACCATCTTGATCAATAATGATGCGAAAGCTATTGAGATTTACATGCACGTATATTAAAAGAACCTGGAGTTCTTATGGTGCTTATTCTTAAAGGAATGAATTAAATTCCACTTATTAAAGAACGTGAAGTTCTTGTGTTGCTTAAAGGAATTGATTAAATTCCACTTACTAAAAGAACCTGAAGTTCTTGTGTTGTTTGTTATCAAAGGATATAGATGATCCCACTTACCAAAAGAATTAGAACTTGAAGTTCTTGTACTGAAGTTGAGACTGTATGTCTTGCATATCTGAACGAAATATGGGCCCATATATCCACAAATGTGGAAAGTTTTATATGATTTTAGTAGATGCATCTACATTGTTTTATCAACTTACAACCAGAAGTTTGTGAGATTGATTCTAAAATGATTCAGATTATGCAATTAGACTATTCGTTTTGCAAAAGCTTGTGGGTTTATATTTTAGGTTATATCGGTTGTTACAAAGCCTATTGATTATGAAAAATACGGTTTAGCAAATTTTTAATTGGATGCCTCCTATATAATAAACTCCCCATTATGATTTGACTTTTGGTCAGAAGTCATATTCCCTTTTTTGAATTTTTGAATGTGCGATATATAGTTGAATTGCTCCACCATAACACACAAAATGGGCAAGTAAAAAGGGTTGAGAATATATATTGAGTACGAGTCTCCTTTTATGTTTATATTCTAAACATTAATTGGAGAATCGTTTATTAGATGATTTTTCTCAACATCAGGGGGAGAGAATAATGTGCTGGATAAAGAAGGAAATGAATTATCATTATCTAGATCCTCGAATATGAACTAGAAGTTCATAAGATAATTCATGTTATTTCATGTCAACTGCCAGACATATTTACTGACCCAATTAGAGTAATTAAGTCTCATATACCAGCTGAAATGCTCTAAGTTTAAACTACATGTTAGAGCAAGTGGATGTAAATCATGCTTGAAGCATGATAGTTGAAATGGTTCCAAATATCAAAATTCTCGTAAATGAAAAATATTATGAGATGGTCATATATTGGAGGCGGGTGCTCCTAAAGAGACCCAAGACATAAATAATAATAGAACTCTTGAAGAGTTTCAGGTACCTGAAATAAAGATTGAAATCTTGAAGAGATCTCGATGAGTTATGTCATTACGAGAATGGAACCAGAAAATTAGAAAGTTGTCGAAGACGATTTTACAAACAATTTTACATAAAATACTTCTATAGAAGTAAAGAAAGAAATCGAGGATCTTTTATAAAATCTATCTAGAAGTATAGATATTGAATTGGCCGTTGTTGAAAGACGCTTTGAACTTCTAAAATAGAAGTATTTGGACCAGCAGTCCAAACACCTTAAGGTGTAATGCAAGTGAGGCACACATAAGTAGCTGTAAATACGACTTGAACTATGATTTATGAAAAGTTTTAATTACTTCATGGTGGATGCAATTACTTTGGCAGTTATGAAAAATTTCACATGCGTCTAATTATTTGTGGATCCACATTTATCCTTGAAGGATTTAAAATGCTAGAAGCATTTGGAAATTTCCGAGGAAATTTATTTAGACATGTCTCATGAATATTTTGGCGCATTTGGTATAATCTCCTTAGCGAATACTAATTGAGAAAATACTATAAGAATGATCGGATTTCATTATGTATTTTATAAATGATTTGGGATCAAGATCCATTATGATAATTTTAGAACTCCTAGAAAGCTTCAAATTGGAAACTCATGAAGTACTTTCAATACAAGTACTTGAATCTTGACATCAAGTTTATCTCGACCTAAAGATCGAGCATTTTTATATATTTATTTTTGTCTATGAATAGACATAAGCTGAAATAATCTTAAAGGAGATTCAATATGAATAGAGCATATCTATTGAGTATCCCAATTGTTGTAAGATTGCTAGATGTGAATAAAGATAATTATATCTTTTCTTGGTCTTGAAGCACTATATATTAGTTAGTCAAGAAATATCTATGAATATACAAAGATCATTACATTTAGATCTTCAAACATTCGTCGATGTCTCCTCAAATCTTGTAGAAATAATTGTTATGCACAAGGCAAGCAAAAAATGTGTTTGGTTAAGAACATTACCCAACATATCCAGAAGATATGTGATTTACTTTCAAAAGATATGATACAAATACTATCTTGTGTAGAGATAATGGAAGGTCGATACATCATGGAAAATATTACTCCAAAGTTTCATCCCCCACTATCTTTAGAAAAATAATATTAAAGTTTGAATTATGAAGATTCAAAGATCTTCTAAAATGTTTTCATGAGGAGGACTAAATATGCGTTGCATTATTTTTCCCTTAACCGAGGTTGTAACACCCCAAAAGTTTAAGGGAAAAAAAGAAAGAAAATGAATGATAAAAATAAAAGTGCTTGCAATTAGTGGGAATTGAACCCATGACCCTTTGAGTGGAGAGCACGTGACCTAGCCATTTGAGCTAAGGTAATTTCTGGTTGTAGCCTACCATAGTTTTCTCTTAAGGTATTGGTTTTGATATACTGAAAATAAAAAAAGGGAACCGTTCATCTACCCACAAGTCTGCTCATTTCGAGTATGAAGAGAACTTTCTAGATCAAAAACATCTTCCCAAACTCTTCTGCTACCTAAATCGAACGCCACTCCGATCTCCTTCTCCGGTCGCTCGTGGCATGCACCGCCGCCTTCTTTGCGATCACCGTCGGACCCCGCTCCTAGCCCACCATCCCACTCGCGCGTTAGCGCCGCCGTCCGTCACGCAGCTGGGTTCGAAAGTTTGGTTAAAACCCTAAGTCGACCCTTTTGTATTCTGGTGATTTTGTCGTCGTTCGCCCTCCGTTCGTCGCGCCGCCAACACCAATAGATTCCTTATGCCACGGCGGACAAAACCCCTCCGGCCGTTTGCCGATCCAGCACTGGTAAGAGCCTCATCGGCGTCGCGCTCTTCCGGTCACATCGTGTCCAATTTAGGGCTTTTTCCAGAAAGATTCCAACCATTTTGAGTATGGTATTAGTTTCATCTGTGAACACTTTCGTTGATCTATCGTTTTCCGACAGATTCATGGTCAAACGCGTCTCCGGCAACCACTCCAGTAGCTTCCGACGACGTTCTCTGTTTTGGGTATTCAAATGTCGTATCACGAATCGCTTGATGTAGCTCGGAGTTAAGGTAATACATTACTACCCCTTGTATGCTTTATGTACATGTCGATATTCGGTTAACGCATGCATGCTTATGATGAAGTGTTTTGTAGACTCTGCTTAAGCCGAATTCGATACGAGAAATAAGTATGAAAATTATTAAAGCCAAAATATTCGAATAAGAATACTAATAGACCAGAAGTATCGAAAGTTAATAGTAATAAATAATACAGTTAAATCTGCAAATCGATCAATGGTGTCTAAGATTCAATGCCCATAATATGGAGTAAAGGATATTGGATATGAGATTACAGAAATGCCCTTGAGGTATAAGAATGACTAAACTGCCCCTAATAAAGGAAGTGACCCGAAATCTTCATTCAAATTGATTAAAAAAATTACCCCACCTAAGATGTATGTTCTATTGGAAAAGACTTCGGCACCATTATTCGAACGCGTGTGATACTAAAAGAAACTTGGATTTTTCCCCTAAGCTCTGTATAACACACGATGCTGAATTTATTAGAAATATCGTTGTATTCCTGAGCTGATCCTTACGACAGTAATGAATGAATTAACTGGAATGATCGTAATGACCAAAAAGAATGTAGTGCCTTCGAGCACCGAAATTCTTAATTAATCAGAATGAGAATTATGCCTTTAAGTTCTAAATGAGTAAACCGTTTGTAAGGGCCGAATGGATTAGAACGACCTAATTTCTACCGAGTATGTAAACGATAGAGGTGCTAAATAGTAAAATTCATAAAAATGGTGGATTTATCCCAATTTCCAAAATGACTGAAAAACCCTCTTGAGTTAAATAGGCAGTTATGCTTTGTATGAAATTATGAGATTTCTAATAAGACTTTAAGGGCTAAAGAGCCCCTAAGTGTTAGGAAGCACACTCATGTATGTTAATCAATCCTGATATTAATATAAGGTCAGAAGTTTTCCGCACAAAAATATAAGTTCGGCTACTCCGTGGCGAGTCCTGTGGTGAATTATGAAAGCAACCGTTCAAATATATATTAAACATTATAAATCATCATTTTATCATTACTAGGCTAAATTACAAAATCATCCCTGATAGTTAAAAGACTAAAATGCCTTCGTTGGCCAAAGCAATTAAGATAGCCCTGAATGTATATGACATCGTGAAATATCTTGACATAGAAATCTTTCAATGCCTGATTGGAAACCTGATGAGCAAATAGAATTTCCTAAGCAACTGTTCATGCCCCGTTAGTATAAGTTACCAATACGCCCATGTATGATAAAATGATCATAATGCCCTTGTATGCTTAAATGACTAAAGTACTCATAATATATCTGAACTTTCTAAGATCTTGATGTACCAATTCTTGAATACATGATATGAATCGTTTTACGAACCCCTTTCTAATAGGGACCTCGTTCTTGAAATTCGTCCAAATTGTAAAAATTCAATGTGTCCCCTTCTGTAAGTATCGAGTATCTTTAAGAAATAAGATGTTCTATCTAGTGCGTTCCATGTGTGCTATATTCTGTTTAATGAATTGCATAATGATTTAATCATAAACAATGTTATGTTTGATTAATATGTTAATTGTTATTGAGATTGTATCACTATGTTGGAAAATGAGATGAAATGATCAACTAGATATATATGATGAAATTCTCTGCGTACCTGATGTATATATGTTCAATATGTATACTTGTTATGTGATTGCTTGATCTGTGATGGTATTGTCTGGTTGTCTGATGAACTTGATAGTATGATCTGTTAGCTTGACCTATAATGTTTCAATCTGTTTGCATGATGAATGATGAAAATGGCTGCTCTGCTCAATGGTATGCCCATTTATCTGTCAAAAGCATGAATCTCCCGTTTCTGATACTCTGAATAGAATATGTCTGCCACATGTATTCTGTTACTCATGTCTGAAATCTGAATACTGATTGTCATCCAGGGTATACTGTTGGGTTATGTTATGAAGTCTCGGTTGGTACAGTCGTGATCAAGCTGGTAAATCCTTATGGACTCAAGGTCTCCCCTTGAGTAGCTATCGATGCTTTAGCACGGGTAAATCCTTATGGACCTAAGGCAACCCCTTAGGTGGCACCTATGCCCATCGGGCCTAAGGTAAGTCCTTATGGATGCAGTTCTAGGGGACTGCATATTGGTCTAAGGTTGGAGGGTAGTTACTAGTAAACCCTTGTATGTACTTGAGCATTTGCATTGAATTGTTATGTGTTCTTATGATATGGCTAGTATGTATTTATGCCTGTTTGATCTGCACTTATTGGAACACACTAGACGCTAAACTCTTTGTTTCCATCTTCGTAATCTATTAGCTTGAATTTCCTGTTTGTTTCTCGATGATTGAATAAAGAGCCAGTACCATTATTCTCAAGTATGACGTTACCCTAAAATAGCGGAAAGAAAATGAAAACTGTTGCTACTTGGAACATTATGAAAATGTTATGCCTACCATGTATCTGCATGAGCTTATAGTATCTTTTGGTAGTTCTGTATTACTGAGCTTTTCCAAGCTCACGTAGTTTTTACCATCGTAGGTTAAAAGAATATATCATGGTTTAATGTTTGACATCAGTGTTCAGCGTTGCCTCTGGAGTACGGTATTGTATAGTTAGTGGGCATGTATGTCATGTATTGTTTTATGAAAGTGTCTGTAAAATAATTTCTGAAATTTTTGTTATGTGTTTAAATGATTTCCTGAAATTGTATTTTAAACAAAAGTTGATTTTACAGTTTAATAAATGTTTTGAGAAAGAAAATGTTTTTTTGTGTATTTTTATTGTGGGTCGCTCTTGTGGCCCTAATGTGACTTCCTAGGATCCGTTGTAACGCATAGGCGGGTCTAGGGGTTACATTTAGTGGTATCAGAGCTTAGAGTTGCGTTTTTCTAGGTAGATCGACGTTATCGTCTATCATAGGGTGTCTGGTCTGTGCATGCCCCTACATTATACCGTACTCTTCCAAGCCGAAACTCTGATGTCGAATTCTTTTCCTAAAATAACTAAATCTAAGTATTTTGCCTTCCATAGCTCAACCCCTGCTTGCAGAAAATGTCTATAATGTTCTTTTGTTTTTTGAATAAAATGGTTGAATTTGAATCTGGATAAGGGATTTGAGATGGTTTATGCTTGTGAATCAGATTAAGAATAAATGTTTGATCATGTGAGATAACCGATGTAAGATTTCATAAAAGGCTATTCAGTGATAACGATCGTGTTTGAGAATACCCTAACGGAAATGTGATAAAAAAAACTCTATGAACTTTAGAGAGAAGTGTTTGCGGTTGTACCGAAAGTGTATATTCTGTGGTGCCTCTGTTAAACACGAAATAAATAGTTGTCTGAATATTACGTTGAAGGTAAGTGATATCCATTAAATACCTTAGTTATGTTCGATCAGTATGAAGAAAGGTATCTCCTCCAAGGTGTGGCTTGGTATATTGTTAAATATCCTCCTTGATTGAAATTTGATGTTTACATCCTGATTCTGGGAGTAGCTGTTGGAGTCCTAGAGTGCTTGTCTGAATTGTAGTTGCAGTTTTTCATCTGGAAATTTATGGTCAACCTAGAAGAGTAATCCGGATTCTAGAAGATATACCTTTGGGTTGTATGATTGACTTCTGTGGTAGTACGAAATGTCTCTTATTCTTGATTGAGTCTGGTTATAATAAAAGATATAAGCCAACTTTTCGCTTGGCACCGTATGAAGTTTGGTATGGTTGAAAATATCGTATTCAAACAAGTTGGTCTGAGTGTAAGACGAGTTGGTTTTTGGCCAAGTTGGTCTAAGTGATTAAGAGCGCTATCAGATTGACCTGTGGCCGTTTGAGAGGCTCGAGAAACAAGGTACTCTAATGTATAAGTTTAAGTACAAGAAAGGATGAAAGAGCGGTTTTTACATTTCTCCGATTGATAAATTTTGAGGACGAAATTTTTTTAAGGGGGAGAGAGTTGTAACACCCCAAAAGTTTAAGGGAAAAAAAGAAAGAAAATGAATGATAATAATAAAAGTGTTTGCAATTAGTGGGAATTGAACCCATGACCCTTTGAGTGGAGAGCACATGACCTAGCCATTTGAGCTAAGGTAATTTCTGGTTGTAGCCTACCATAGTTTTCTCTTAAGTTATTCGTTTTGATATACTGAAAATAAAAAAAAGGAACCGTTCATCTACCCACAAGTCTGCTCATTTTGAGTATGAAGAGAACTTTCTAGATCAAAAACATCTTCCCAAACTCTTCAGCTACCTAAATCGAACGCCACTCCGATCTCCTTCTCCGCTCGCTCGTGGCATGTACCCCGCCTCCTTTGCGATCACCGTCGGACCCCGCTCCTAGCCCACCGTCCCACTCGCGCGTTAGCGCCACCGTCCGTCGTACAGCTAGGTTCGAAAGTTCGGTTAAAACCCTAAGTCGACCCTTCTGTTTTCCGGCGATTTTGTCGCCGTTCGCCCTCCGTTCTTCGTGCTGCCAACACCAATAGATTCCTTACGCCACGACGGACAAAACCCCTCCGGCCGTTTGCCGATCTAGCACTAGTAAGGGCCTCATCGGCGTCGCGCTCTTCCGGCCACATCGTGTCCAATTTAGGTCTTTTTCCCGTAAGATTCCGACCATTTTGAGTATGGTATTAGTTTCATCCGTGAACACTTTCGTTGATCTATCGTTTTCTGACAGATTCACGGTCAAACGCATCTCCGGCGACCTCTCTGGTAGCTTCTGACGACGTTCTCTTTTTTGGGTATGTGAACCTTGGTAAGTGGCCTGAACCGGCTCAGACCGGCCGCCTTGGACCGAACCCGTTCGTTTAAACTGGCCCAAATTTGGTATGGTTTAAGCCCAAGTCGTGATACCCAAACCCGTCGACCCAACATGTTTGAGCCTAACCAAACCAAGCCCAGTTTGGTATCCGACCCGACACATCTGCCTAAGTCCGACCCGACCCGTCTGCCTATGTCCGACCCGACTCGTATGCTCGGTCAACCCGAAGCCGACCCGGTCAACTTGAGTCAACTCGTCCGAGTGAGTCGAGTCAACTCAGCCCGAGTCAGCTCAGTGAGTCAGTCGAGTCAACTCAGTTGACCTCTCTTGTTGACCTACTGACGTCAGCGTTGACCTGCTGACATCATCGATGACTCTAACCCGTTGACCGTTGACCTGCTAACGTCAGCGTTGACTTTGACCGTTGACCAAAAAGTCAAATTTTCTGAAAACTCCTATTTTATGTTTTTCGACGTCCTGAGTCCATTTTTGAAGCTCGTTTTGCAAAATTTTGATCTGAAAGCCTCCGAATCTGACCTTGAACCCGAACTTGTTTATGTACTTAATTAATTGGTTAAGAGCTTGTGAGTAAGGTCTGATCTTGGAATTTGTGTAATTGAAGGTATTCTCGGTTCCTTGGATACTCGATGCTAAGGAATGTCGAATTCGGGTTTGAGGGTATTCGAATGTCGTATCATGAATCGCTTGATGTAGCTCGGAGTTAAGGTAATACATTACTACCCCTTGTATGCTTTATGTACATGTCGATATTCAGTTAACGCATGCATGCTTATGACGAAGTGTTTTGTAAACTCTTCTTAAGCCGAATTTGATACGAGAAATAAGTATGAAAATTATTAAAGCCAAAATATTCGAATAAGAATACTAATAGACCAGAAGTATCGAAAGTTAATAGTAATAAATAATACAGTTAAATCTGCAAATCGATCAATGGTGTCTAAGATTCAATGCCTACAATATGGAGTAAAGGATATTGGATATGAGATTATAGAAATGCCCTTGAGGTATAAGAATGACTAAACTGCCCCTAATAAAGGAAGTGACCCGAAATCTGCATTCGAATTGATTAAAAAAATTACCCCACCTAAGATGTATGTTCTATTAGAAAAGACTTTGGCATCATTATTCGAACGCGTGTGATACTAAAAGAAACTTGGATTTTTCCCCTAAGCTCTGTATAACACACGAAGGTGAATTTACTAGAAATATCGTTGTATTCCTGAGCTGATCCTTACGACAGTAATGAATGAATTAACTGGAATGATCGTAATGACCAAAAAGACTGTAGTGCCTTCGAGCACCGAAATTCTTAATTAATCAGAATGACAATTATGCCTTTAAGTTCTAAATGAGTAAACCGTTTGTAAGGGCCGAATGGATTAGAACGACCTAATTTCTACCGAGTACGTAAACGACAGAGGTGCTAAATAGTGAAATTGATAAAAATGGTGGATTTAGCCCAATTTCCAAAATGACTGAAAAATCCTCTTGAGTTAAATAGGCAGTTATGCTTTGTATGAAATTATGAGATTTCTAATAAGACTTTAAGGGCTAAAGAGCCCCTAAGTGTTAGGAAGCACACTCATGTATGTTAATCACTCATGATATTAATATAAGGTCGGAAGTTTTCCGGACAAAAATATAAGTTCGGCTACTCTATGGCGAGTCCTGTGGTGAATTTTGAAAGCAACCGTTCAAATATATATTAAACATTATAAATCGTCATTTTATCATTACTGGGCTAAATTACAAAATCACCCATGATAATTAAAAGACTAAAATTCCCTCGTTGGCCAAGGCAATTAAGATAGCTCTGAATATATCCGATATCGTGAAATATCTTGACATGTAAATCTTTGAATGCCTGATTGGAAACCTGATGAGCAAATAGAATTTCCTGAGCAACTGTTCATGCCCCGTTAGTATAAGTTACCAACACGCCCATGTATGATAAAATGATCATAATGCCCTTGTATGCTTAAATGACTAAAGCACTCATAATATATCTGAACTTTCTAAGATCTTGATGTACCAATTATTGAATACATGATATGAATCGTTTTACGAACCCCTTTCTAATAGGGACCTCGTTCTTGAAATCCGTCCAAATTGTCAAAAATTCAATGTGTCCCCTTCTGTAAGTACCGAGTATCTTTAAGAAATAAACTATTCTATCTAGTGCGCTCCATGTGTGCTATATTCTGTTGAATGAATTGCATAATGATTTAATCATAAACAATGTTATGTTTGATTAATATGTTAATTGTTATTGAGATTGCATCACTATGTTGGAAAATGAGATGAAATGATCAACTGGATATATGGTGACATTCTCTGCGTACCTGATGTATATTTGTTCAATATGTATACTTGTTATGTGATTGCTTGATCTGTGATGGTATTGTGTGGTTGTCTGATGAACTTGATAGTATGATCTGTTAGCTTCACCTATAATGTTTCAATCTGTTTGCATGATGAATGATGAAAATGTCTGCTCTGCTCAACGGTATGCCCATTTATCTGTCAAAAGCATGAATCTTCTGTTTCTGATACTCTAAATAGAATATGTCTGCCACATGTATTCTGTTACTCATGTCTGAAATCTGAATACCGATTGTCATTCGGGGTATACTGTTGGGTTATGTTATGAAGTCTCTGTTGGTACAGCCCTGATCAAGCTGGTAAATCCTTATGGACTCAAGGTCTCCCCTTGAGTAGGTACCGATGCTTTAGCGCGGGTAAATCCTTATGGACCTAAGGCAGCCCCTTAGGTGGCACCTATGCCCATCGGGCCTAGGGTAAGTCCTTATGGATGCAGTTTTGGGGGACTACATATTGGTGTAAGGTTAAAGGGTAGTTACTAGTAAACCCTTGTATGTACTTGAGCATTTGCATTGAATTGTTATGTGTTCTTATAATATGGCTAGTATGTATTTATGCCTGTTTGATCTGCACTTATTGGAACACACTAGACGCTAAACTCTTTGTTTCCATCTTCGTAATCTATTAGCTTGAATTTCCCGTTTGTTTCTCGATGATTGAATAAAGAGCCAGTACCATTATTCTCAAGTATAACGTTACCCTAAAATAGTGGAAAGAAAATAAAGATTGTTGCTACTTGGAACATCATGAAAATGTTATGCCTACCATGTATTTGCATGAGCTTATATCATCTTTTGGTAGTTCTGTATTACTGAGCTTTTCCAAGCTCACGTTGTTTTTACCATCGTAGGTTAAAAGAATATATCATGGTTTAATGTTTGACATCAGTGTTCAGAGTTCCTTCGGCGTTGCCTCTGGAGTACGGTATTGTATAGTTAGTGGGCATGTATGTCATGTATGTCATGTATTGTTTTATGACAGTGTCTGTAAAATACTTTCTGAAATTTTTGTTATGTGTTTAAATGATTTCCTGAAATTGTATTTTAAACAGAAGTTGATTTTACAGTTTAATAAGTGTTTTGAGAAAGAAAATGTTTTTATGTGTATTTTTACTGTGGGTCGCTCTTGTGGCCCTAATGTGACTTCCTAGGATCCGTTGTAACGCATAGGCGGGTCTAGGGGGTTACAGAGGTTTTGTCCCAAAGGGTTTTCCTAGTAAGGTTTTTAATGAGGCAACATGTTATGCGTATCAAAGATGTGTGTACTCTTTTTCCTTCACTAAAGAATTTTTTTCCCACTGGGTTTTTATCTTAGTAAGGTTTTAACGAGGCACATTATCTACATAGACATTCAAGGGGAGTGTTATGAATATTTATCTATGTGGATTTCTATCATGATTAGAACTTTATCTAAAGAGTTTGATTTACTTTATCATTAGGAATATTATGTCATTTAATTAGAGTTCAATGTAATATGTACTTCTTATGCCTATAAATAGATGATTTGATGAAGATATTGTACACAAGTCTATATTTGAGAATAATACAAATCTCTCTCTTTCTCTCATCTCTTTGTTCTTCTATTTTTGTTTTTTGTTCTTATTATTGTTCTTTATTATTTTATTCACAACAAAATTAATAACAACAATGACATTTTTAGCTTTAATAATAAAAATGCTTACGGGTGTAAGAAGCCCTTGAACTTAAAAAAAATCAATTAAGCCCCTAAATTTACAGGTCATTTACAAGCCGGATCAACAACAAGTCGGGTTGCTAATATGTCAAGTAAAATTGAATTTCATATCGCTTCAAGTCGGGTTTTATCGGATATTTGGATTGTCTTTATACAATTGTTGTATAAACTGATTACTTTTTTTTTAACAATTTCTACACTGAGAGAGGGGAAGGGGAACGGGAATTTTGCTCCTGCTTGGTCTTGAACCCATAACCTAAGAGAAATGGAGGATATCAATTGAGACTTTTAACCACATACTCTAGAGATTGTTGACATATTTATAATAATACTTGAATAAAAAAGAAAAATAATAAAAGTTGGTAAAAGATAATATTATATAGTCGCATAAAACGACCTAGTACACAACGAACAACTCTACATCCAGGATAACTCGAAATGGGAGTGCTAGACTATCCGACTATCCCTATGGATTTTTAACATCCATTTTTATTCTTTTGCTATCATTATTTTCCCTTCCAATAGCTGATCGACTTCCATGCCCAAACTTTCAGTTTACGCTGCAAATGCAACAACAAACAAAAATAGATCATCCATCAGTTAATAAATTAATGAACATAACCAATCAACTCACTAATTAATATTAGATACGAACCTTTTGCAGTTAGTGCTGGGGCTGATCTGGTAAGGGATGCTCACACCGCACTTGCCTGGGAGTCCACTTGCAAGGCTATAATTGATGCCATTCATGCTGGCTGCCGCACTTTTAAGGCAGTTGCATGCTGCTTGGCGGTCGGGTGTTGTCTGGGCGGCGTCGTTGAGGGATTTGATCCCACTGCAGCAACCTGGAGGAACATCACCGCCGCTGGTCAGGTAAGGCATGCAGGGTGCGAGGGAGGATGTGACTTGACCACAACTTATGGCTCCTTGAGCCAGGGGTGCACCCACAACCAAGCAAAACACCACCATGCATGCAAGATTAATGGGCAAAGAGCTGGCCATATTGATTTCCTACAAGAAGATAAAAAGAAAAGGATTTTAAAGAAGTTGCAACTTGCAAGTAAAGTGCTATTGTTGATTGCTGATTGTTGTGTGGACTGTGGATAGGGGCTTGAGGGTTGGAGGGTTTTTATAGCCAAAACTTGAGTGAATGGAAAGTTGTTAAATCAAATGTGGTAATTAGATATTATCCGATCCAAATCCCCCATTAAGATTTGATGTAGTTTTCCATCCATTTATGAGCAACTGTCACCTACTACATGTTGTGTGTTGGTTGTCAG
The DNA here is from genome assembly GCA_030270665.1 of Hibiscus trionum. Taxonomy (NCBI): domain Eukaryota; kingdom Viridiplantae; phylum Streptophyta; class Magnoliopsida; order Malvales; family Malvaceae; genus Hibiscus; species Hibiscus trionum. The sequence goes on along the minus strand of BSYR01000052.1, from coordinate 5,831,851 downwards.
GTCATTCTCGACTTGTTTTCGATCCGAAGGTGGTAGAGGCTTGTGCTGTTATTCAAGAGACACTCTCTTGGGTCAAGTCATTACATTATGATTGTGTTCAAATTATGCAGTTCGCTACTACAACCAGCCACATGTCATCCAACTTTTATTACATCCACCTGCCTGCTTCCACAGGAAGGCTTTTTCTTTGTATACATTTCAAATATATGGTTTATGCCTCAACTAACCTCAAAATGGTTTTAATGATTCTGGATACGTGTCATAATAAACAATCTTTTACTTGAACAATCATAGTCGGTATTGCTTTTATTCTAGGGGTAGATTATTTGCCCTTATTATTTTTGTTTTTTTATAATCATCACTTAATTTGTTGGTTGATTAATTTGAATCGATTTATATATAAATTTATTATACAGTGATCCTCCTAATCTAATTGTTCCATTTACAACGTTGAAACTCGAATCTAACTTTATTAAAGAGATCTAATGTTTCATTTCACTGGATGAACTAGTTGTTGACATTAATTTTATTACTTTCATGTATATTAATAACATGTTTTCCTAACTAAGGCTGGGATGAATGCTTAGGAACAAGAACGTGTCATGATTTCATTATTATGATTCAGCTTAGAGTTTGATTTCACCGTCCCAATTAATTGGATATGTTTATCTGAAAAGAAGAGTATAATTCTTTCTTCTCTATTTTCCTCTTCTATTAAATCTAAAATATTAACAATACTCCGATGAGAACCCTAACCCTAAATTTTTAACCTATTTTTCATGCCTTAAAGAAGCGTAAACTGCATCTAATTAAACTTGGAGATAAACAGAGACGAGTGTAAATGCCAGAAATTTTTTACTTAAAACTTGTAATAAATATCATGGTTTAAAAATATTTATACAAATCAATTGAAATAGTTTCAGGGTTAAGATGTTTTGCAGGAAGTTGGTCCTGGATTCAGCTTAGCTATCAAGCACGGGAACTTTTCATGTGTGTAATCACTTATTTTCGTCCGAGACTAAAGCCTAATTAAAAATCAAAATTACATAAGATATAGAAATATTCTAATTATGAGCAATCACATTTGGCCGGTTAGTCAAGCTGGTCATATTTGTTCCCCATATTCCTATAGGTCATGGGTTCGAGACTCACTAGGAGCACTCTCCTTCCTTCTCGTAAAGTCCGTCATTCTCCTCCCCTTTAGGTAGGATTAGGATTAGATTTAGAATTTGTCAAAAAAAAAAATCATATCCTAATTACATCATGTATGAGAAGATTGCAAGAGATCTTGTCTAACAAATATGAGAAGTCAAGTGATGTGATAGGAATTCTCACTGCAGACTCATGACAAATTTTCGTTAGGATTCGAGCATTTCTGGGCCAAAATGTTTGCTTAAAAACGGTCCGTCTTTCAATTACGTTTCTAACGCATCTTGAAATAATTTCAGGGTTAAGATGTTTTGTAGTCAGTTGGTCCTGGATTCAGCCTAGCTATCAAGCACGGGCACTTCTCATGTGTGTAATCACTTATTTTCGCCCGAAACTAAAGCCCAGTTAAAAAATATCAAATACATAAGATACATAAATATTCTAATTACGAGCAAGCACATTTGATTGGTTGGTTAAATTACTCATTTTTGTTCCCCATATTCATGCAGGTTATGGGTTCGAGACCCACTAGGAGCACTCTCATTCCTTCTCGTAGAGTCCCCCCTTCCCCTCCCTTCTTCCCCTCCCTTTAGGTAGGATTAGATTTAGATTTTGTCAGGAAAATATCCTAATTACATCATGTATGAGAAGATTGCAAGTGATGTTGTCAAACAAATATGAGAAGTCAAGTGATGTGATAGAAATTCTCACAGCAGACTCATGGCAATTTTTCTTAGGATCCGGGTATTTCTGGGCCAGAATGTCTGCTTAATAACTGACCGTCTTTCAGTTACCTTTCTAACGCATCTTGAAATGCCTCAATCAGACTTCGGAAGCTCAAGATATGTTTGTTTTACTGAAGATAGTGCGTGCAGAAAACAAGATACGGATCCAATAAGAGAATTTGATTTTGTTACGAATTTTCAATTAATTTATTGATTATTTGTAATTAAATTCAAATTAAAATTTTTTCCTATTTGTTCTAATTAATTGAGGATCGTTTTATGTGTAAGGAAAGTGGTTTGATGCCTAAGTAAAGACATTATTCTCTTTTCAAGTATATTTAGCATAAATAGGAAATATCTTTTTAGGGTTTTTAATTTTAGGGTTTCTTCAAAAATAAAAAAACTAAAGTTTTTCTAGCCTTCTTCCTGGTTCAAATATTTCATTTTTATTTTGATTTCGGAACAGTGAAAATCCAAAGTGTTACAACGTGTAAAAATTCCTCCAAAACTTTGTTATTTTTATTCCTCTTTTTTTTTTCAATTTATGCTCCTTCAAATTTCATTCCTTTTTTCTTGCTCTTCAATTTTTATTTCTTTAATTTTTCACATCTTTATTTTACACATTTCTTTCAATTATGCTCATGTTTAATTCATGTTTTTAATTTGTTTTCCTTTTGTTTTGATTTATTCCAGTTCGTCCTTCTATTGTCTTATATTTTAGTTGTTACGTTATTCAATCTCCGCCCCATTTTTTTCGCATTTAACTCTTTGTTTATTGATTTTATGTCGTGTACTCTGTTTTAATTTTTTCTCTTTTTATAACTTTAGCATAACATATTATATAAAATCATTTTCCTTTTATATAGCAAATACAATGTACATATGCAAATTAACTTTTTTTTACCTTAATTTTGATACGTTTTTATATGTACTTCACTTTAGTTTCCTACTTTAATTTTATGCATTTTCATGTATAAATAGATTGAATTATTTGAGATACATAATTTTTTTTGGCAATGTTATATTTCCTTATGTATATAGAGTAGTATATATGGTATTTGTTTAAATGTATGTGATAGTTTTATTTGGTAATATATATATATATATATATATATATATATATATATATATATATACTTTAACATGTAATTAGATTTAATTACTTATTTGTTCACATGATTTCATTGTATATAACTTGATCACTTGTAATTATATTTGATTTTATTTTTGATACATTATTAATTGAGCATGTCATTTAAATTTTTTACATGTATATTTATTTATTTGTTTGTTTAATTTTTTTTTGATCAGCAACATGATTTTATTTTATTGATAAATCATGTAAAAACCAATGCACCGGCCTCATTAAAAAACCCCCTAATCCTAAGTGGGGGAAAAGAGTACCTGTGCATATGGTACAACGACGATTCCAAACAGCCTGAACCCCGACACAACTCAATACATCCATACCCATTTAGAGCGTAAGACACCACTCTTAGCTAGTGCATCCGCGATACAATTGGCTTCTCTAAAAATCTTATTAAAACATATTAAAGGCATCGCCTCCCATGCATCGTCAATTTGATGAAGCCAACTTCCCAAACGCCACGGCCGATGTTCCACTCCTAATACCCAAGAAATTGCAACGGCTGAATCCGACTCAATAACCACGGATTGCACTCCCTCACAATCAATCTCCTGCACCATCCTCATACCATACGCTATCGCCTGTAGTTCAGCCATATTGGAATCCTCGACCCCGATAGGCCCTGAAAACAACGCCACAATCTTGCTGCTCCCATCACGGAGAACTCCCCCGCAACCTGCCGCACCTGGTTTACCCCTCGAGGCCCCGTCGACATTGAATTTCCACACCCCCTGTTGTGGCGGCATCCACACGATACCCTGCCTATGCTCCCGTCGCTGTACCCGTGAAGGCCGGCACAGGATGGGGCATGACCACCAGGCTGCCTCGCCCGATTGGAGCAGCTCAAATCGAGCACATGTCCAATGAAAGGACCGAAGTTGAACCAAGAAAATATCGATCGGCATGACTCCCTCTTGTCCCTGAACATCAACTCGTTACGAGCAAGCCACAACGACCACAACATAATCGCGCAACCAATAATCCACCAAGAGCGTAAATCACCCTCAAAATAACTCATGCAGCACTGATGAATAAACTAACTAATGTGCCATGGACGAACCGTCGATACTGACCACCAATCAAAAAACAAATCCCACACTCCCCTCGCAATCTCACATTGCCCGAATATATGATCCACATTATCTTCCCCATCCGCACACCATCGGCAACCAATACTACTTAACCCCAACGGCATTCCACGCTCCATCAACATCCTCAAGGTAGGCAGTCGGTTCAACATTAAAAACCATATGAAATATTGTATTTTTGGTAACAACGGCAGTTTCCAAATCATGCTAATATCGGATGTATCATGTAAGCCAAAAGATGCCATTAATTTATGTAACGCATTTACCGAGAATTGCCCCGCCACATCATGAATCCATATCAATTTGTCCATCGCCTTAGCACGAATAGAGTATCCAGCGATACAAGCTTGCAATTCACGTAGTTGGGCACTTTCGAAAGTGCGCAATGGACGTCGAAAACAACCAGCCCACTCATCTCTTGACATACCCAAATAGTCACACACCCTTGCCATATTATTACAAGCCAAGCTAAACAACCGGGGGAAAGCAAGTTTCAAAGGATCCGCAAGGCACCAACAATCCCTCCAAAAAAGAATGCTCTTCCCATCGCCCAATGCCCAGGTGAATTGCGCAGAATTCATAAATTTTTCCACATACTCATCGCTTTGAACCGCAACGATTTGTTTCCACATCGATGACATGCTTAACAAGCCCCTCGAATTGAGTCGCCATGCAAGGACATCGGTGCCATATTTCGCCACGATAATTGCTTTCCAAAGCGAACCATCCGCTTGAGCATACGGCCATGCCCACTTAGCAAGCATGGCCAAATTTCGGGTATGGAGATTCACCACTCCTAATCCACCAAAACGCTTCGGTTGGCAAGCTACCATCCAATTCACTCTGCTGATTTTCGCCCTTTCTTCCTTACCCCCCACAAGAAATTTCTACGGATGCGGTCTATTTTCAAAATGATTTTCTTCGGAATTAAGAAAACCCCCATGTAATACACTGGCAAAGCAGACAATACTGAGTTAACCAAGATTAATCTTCCCGCAAATGATAGAGAATCACGCTTCCATCCTGGTAATTTTTGACGAAACCGCTGAACTAAGGGGTTCCAAACCTCCATGCCCCTCGGATTCACCCCTAGTGGGATCCCCAAATACTTCATGGGAAAAGATCCTAGTTGGCAGCCCAAAATTCCCACGATCAAACTCAATGCATCCTCCTCAACAACAATGCCATATACACATGATTTATCATAGTTTATTTGAAGCCCCGTCACATACTCAAAGCAAGTAAGAATACGCTTGAGTTGTCGTGCAGTGTCACGCTCACCCTGTATAAAAAGCACTGTGTCATCCGCAAATTGTAAATGTGAAATGGACACTTCCCTCGCTACTTTAATCCCACGGATTAACCCCCGCTGCTCCGCATTGAGTAAAAATTGGTGCAGTACCTCGACCACTAATACAAAAAGCAACGGGGATAGAGGGTCTCCTTGCCGCAAACCCCTCCGCATGACAAATTCTTTCGTCGGACTGCCGTTAACCAAAACTGATAGCCTTGCCGTCTCAACACATGCTCGAATCCAATTTTCCCATCTTTTCCCAAACCCCATCCGTTGCATCTCATAAAACAAACAAGACCAGCTAATGCAATCGTATGCCTTGGCGAAGTCTAGTTTCAGCATTATTCCCCCCTTCCCCAATTGATCTTTCTTCATCGAATGGATAACTTCGTTAGCAAGAAGTATACCATCCAAAATCTGACGACCACACATAAAAGCTGCTTGTACATCGCAAACAAGTATCGGCAACACCTTTTGTAACCTCTGCGCTAGGCATTTCGCAAGAATTTTATATATTCAATTTAACAAACAAATGGGGCGATAGTCACCAATTCCTTTCGGATTATCTCGCTTCGCTATTAACACCACAAATGTAGAATTTGCACCATGTGGTAACTGACCCGAAATAAAAAAATCTGCCATAAACTTTAGCACATCCCCCTTAAGAAATTCCCAGCCCTTTTTAAAGAATTCGAATGTAAACCAATCTGGTCCCGGTGCTTTAGCCCCCTCACAATTCCATACTGCCTCCCGAATTACCCCCTCGTCAAATTCTACTTCTAGTGTTGCACTTTGTTCACTCGATAGCTTAGCAAAATTCACCATCGGAAGCAATGCCCCCATTGTCGTAGGCTTGGAAAAATGCTTTTTAAATTCCCTACGGATTACAAATTTCAATCGCTGTGGATCTTTAATCCATCGGCCATCAACATACATACCTGGAATTGCATTTTGCATCGCTCTCACTTTCGCTGCCCTATGGAAAAAATGAGTGTTGCGGTCACCCTCCGCTAACCATGATGCTCTAGATTTTTGTCGCCAAAGCGATTCCCTGAGATTCGCTATTTTCCATAAGCGTGAATGTAATTTTCTTTGATCCTTCAGCTCAATTCCGCTGCCCTCCCCGCTCCCAATCCGCTTATCCATCCGATCAATATTTGCAACAATATCACGGTACTGTACCTCTAAGTCCCCAAAGCAATTTCGGTTCCAGTGTTTCAACATCCCTTTTAGCATTTTTAATTTCTGAATAATCGTTGCCGAGCTATCGCCTTCCGCTAAACCTTTCCACTCTTTCTCCAACACTGGTAGTTCCGATAACCATGCATTGAAGAATCGAAACGGTTTCGGACCACTATCCTCGGCATCACTCTCCAACACAATCGGTGAATGATCCGATAATTCTTTTGGGAGATTACGTACCACCAGCGAATCAAATCTTTGAACCCAACCATGCGACACCAAAAATCGATCTAATCTACTACATTTTCGCCCCGATCCGAACCACGTATACCGCTTGCCTTGCATCGGCACATCCAGCAAAGCCATGTTATTTACAAATTCACAGAAATTTTCCATACCTCGATTGGATTCCACACAACCATGTCTCTCCTCCGGCTTCATAACCACGTTAAAATCCCCCACGACACACCAATTTAAAGCTCTAGCATTCACCACTGTCATCAGCTCCTCCCAATAATTACCCTGTTCCGTCAATGAGCAAGGTGCATAAACGCCTATCACGCCACACTGCCAATCTTCGATTACCCCTCGCCCTATAAGAACTACCATATTATGTCGCGCCTCTGCCATCTCCATTACAAAACCCGTCGGTTCCCAAACAGCCAATACCCCTCCTGATTTCCCATTCGAAGGTGCAAAAATAAACTCAAACCTGTCCGTGTACCATAATTGACGCACCACAAAGTCAGTCACCATCTCCATTTTGGTCTCTTGAATAAGAGCCAAAGTACACCGTTGTTGTCGCAGAACACGCTGAATGCTTCTCCGTTTTGCTGCCGCATCAATCCCCCTTACGTTCCACGACAACACCTTCATCCTTCGCTGCTAATTCTTTTTTTCGCGCGCCTCAATTATGCGCGCTATATCCTTCACAACCACCTCCTCTCTTCCTCTTGTCACTACCCCAATTAATTTACCCAAGTCGACCGTTTCCTTTGCCTCCTTTAAAATTGATTGCTTGCGATATACAAAATCCGAATCTGACAGAGAGCCATTCACGATTGCCACTGCCTCAGGAGGTATCTCCGATTTATTTTTCCTCGGCCTTCCCCTTCCCCGCTTAGGTCCTTTGTTGGTATCCGCTTGCGCCGTCGTGGGGTTTAAACTGGAGGTGATCTCCGATAATTGTCTCACGCGACGGCTCTCTCTGTTAACCTCTATAACATCCGCTTTATTGGCCCTAGGAATTTCCAATCTCGGCCCATCCACCTGCGAGCTGTTATCCTCGACCTTCTTTCATTACTTTATGTTAATAAACCCCTAGATTAACTTAGGTTGTCTATAAAAAACTATATCCTAGTTAGAATCTCTTTAATTAAATGGTTAGATCACTTGATAATGCTAATTTCATAATTAACCTCTAGATAGATTCCTTAGATTTATTTCTTAATTCAATTCTAGCCCTTTAGGTTAGTCTCTTGGTAGCTTAGCATATTAATTAGAGTCGTAGATTTAGGGCCTTGTAAATAATTTTCTAAGTTTAATTTATGCTTTTACTTATAACTATTACCTTCAAAATAAAGCCTTTTAGATTAATTAGACTTTTGATATATGCCATTGAGGTTAGATAATTAGAGTTTAGGGGTTTTCACTTTAATCATATGCAAACATCTTCACGAACCACAAAATAAAATATTAGTAACCAAGTAAGGGTCGTTTTACGGGAGTTCTAGGAAAACTACGGACGTTGGGAGAGTATAAAGAACGACAAATTAGTATACGACTAAGAAACAACAAGATGTTAGAGCCGTTAGATGGGAAAACTTTTGATTTTGATCGTTAGATTTAGATTCCCATTAAAAAACATACAGAAATGGGAAGAGGTTGTTGCCGGTAAGTTTCGAAACTAAGTAAGTAGTATCGCAACGTTATGGGGATAAAATCGTGTTGCAACTTCAAATGTTAAAATAACGCAAAAGTTTCGGAACTACGAGATATTTACCAGAATCATAGTTAAAAGTTTAAACCTAAATTGTTAGTAAAGTTTGTGATAGTTAATGTTGGAAGAAAGTGTCTCAGAATTTGATATCGAGTACTGAAACTCTCATCTGTGAAAGTAACATTTTAGCGTTAACGCGTAACAATATATGTTTTCTCCTAAAATCGGAACTTGTGTACATGTACCGGAACATGTGAAAACTGTGTAAACTAGACATGTTTAAAGTGTAACACCCGGCTAATAAGACAAAAAAAGAGAGAAGAGAATGTATGAAAATAAAGACCTAGTTGGAGGTTGGGGGATTCGATCCCGCGACCTCATGGTTTTAGGCTAGTAACCCAACAATCTAAGCTAGGCAGCTCTTAATAATTAAAGCATTTCTGGTAGTGTACCTAAAATAATTAAAGCCTCATCTGACTTATCACCTACCTCATTAATTTCAGTCGTCTCTTGAATCTCCAAACTTTGTTTTTTCTCTCTCACCGAACCATGCTTCCCTCGGCTTCTGGCAAACCAACAGTCGTCATCACTGCCGCTCCGTGTGCGAAACCGTCGCTGCCGGCGTGTAGATCGCCTCGCTCTGATCACCCAGCCGCTGAGCAGGGCGTTGTTGTGCTGCCGTTCACCGTATATAACGGTTCGAAGCTCTGGCGTTTTTAGTTGTCAAGACCGCCCCCCTCTATTTCCGGCCGATTCCACCATTGGTTCGTCGCGCAACCACCAGATCTAAGGTCCTCACACCGCGGCGAGAAAAACCCATTTGACCGATTGTTTGTCCGACGTCGGGAGGGGCATCATCAGAGTTTCGTCCATTCCGGCGATTTTCGAATCGTTTTGGGTCAATTCTGTTTGTTTTCCGGCTTAAATTATTGTTTTCCCGACTTGAATGAACTAAGTGAATCATGGGCTTTTCTCCGACTTAAATTATTGTCTCCAACGAGTTTTCCGGCGGCTGTCCGGTGACCAGAACCGTTTTGGGTAAGTGGGCCGGCCTGATAAGGCTCAATAGCCTTAACCCATACCCGTTTGGCCCAATCCTGGCCCGATAACCTACTGGCCCGAAACCTTTAACCAAACCCGGTCTGAGCCCAACCAAACCAAGCCCAGTTTGGTGTTTGACCCGACCCGTCTGCCCGAGTCCGACCCGACCCGTCTGCCTGAGTCCGACCCAACCCGTTTGTCAAGTCGACTCACTGAGTCAGCTCGCCCATGTTGACTCAGCTGAGTCAAACCGGTTGACTCTGACCCCGTTGACCGTTGACCTGCTGACGTCAGCGTTGACTTTGATAGTTGACCAAAAAGTCAACATTTTCTGAAAACTCCTATTTTATGGTTTTTGACGTCCTGAGTCCAATTTTGAAGCCTGTTTCGCAAAATTCTAACCTGAAGGCCTCCGAATTTGACCTTGAACCCGAGAGTGCTTATGTATTTAATTAATTGATTAAGAGCTTTGTGAATGAATGTCTGATCTTGGAATTTGTGTAATTGAAGGTACTAATAGTTCTTGGAATACGAATTGTTGAGGGATGTCAAATCTGAGTTCAAAGGTGTTCGAATGTCATTCACAGATCGATCATTGTAGCTCGGAGTTAAGGTAATACATTACTACCTCTTGTATGCTTTATGAACATGTTGGTATTTGTTAATGCATGCATAAAAGTGATGATGATTACTGTTAATTCTGCTCAAGTCAAACCGAATATGGAAATGAGTGTGATAATCTAGATAAGAAAATCTTCAAATCCGATTATTAGTGTCAAATGACAAAATGTGAAAAATATCTGGATATGAAATTACGAAAATGCCCTCAAGGTATGAGAATGACTAAAATACCCTTGGAAATTGGAAGCGGTCTAGAAATCTACGCTAGATATGGTAAAACAACCTGATTCATTTGAAAACATCGAACTACTTGGAAAGATATGGTAACAAGATTTAAACCTTCGAGATTGTAAGGTGTTAGGTCTCCTTGGATTTGGAATGAATCTCCGACTATAGATTCAGGAGAATCTATCCATACCCTTGAATTAAGCAAGTGGCTCGAAATTCTGAATTTATTTAAATGACTAAAAGTACTAGAAATACTGATATGGTTAAACTAATCGGAATGATTATATTAACCAAAAAGGGCTGAAGTATCCTCGGACACCGGGGTTTGCAGATTAACCAGAACAATGGATAAACCTTTAAGTTCTGAAATTGAATGAAGTGGTTGGAGGTATAGAAATTTCGTGAATGGCCGTATCACCCACGAGTACTTAAATGATTGAAATATTATACACAGTTCAATTGATGGGAACGGTGGATATCCCGAGCTTCAAAATAACTAAAATACCCCCATTGACTGGAATAAGTAAATTGCCTTTGATAAAATTTTGGAAATGCCAATAAAGCTAGAAATGACTAAAATGCCCTAAGGGTTGAAGCATGAATCATGTATGTCAATCACTTCTGATGTTAGTATAAGGTTGGAAGTTTTCCACCCATAATATAAGTTTGATTATTTTGTGCCAAGCCCTGTAGTGAAATATGAAAGCAACCGTTCGGATATACGATACAATTGGATGTATTAGAAGGGTTAGTTAGTACTGCAAGGTTGGAGATGTTAATTCGAACGGATTGAAAACCTCGAAAAACTTCTAGAAATCTTAAATTTTGTAAATCATTATTTTATCATTATTGAGATAAATTACAAATCACCCCTGATAGTTAAATGACCGAAATGCCCTCGTTGGCCAAAGTAATCAAAATAGCCCTGAATGTATCTGATATCGCGAAAGATCTTATCATAGAAATCTCTGAATGCCAGGTTGGAAACCCGATGAGTAAATAGAATTTCCCTGAGCGACTGTTTATGCCTTGTTGGTATAAATTACCAAAATGCCCATACGTAATAAAATGACCATAATGCCCTTGTAGGCTTAATTGACTAAATAACTCATGATGCGTATTAAATCTCAAAGATCTTAATGTATCACCTCCTGAATATATGGGTTAAACCGTTAGTACGAACCCCCTTTTAATAGGGGCCTCGTTTCAGAAATCCGTTCAAATTGTCAAAAGTTTAATGTGTCCCCTTCCGTAAATGTCAAATGTCTTCAAGAAATGATCTGTCCCACCTAGTGTTTCCATGTGTGCTACTCTCAGTTGAATGTGTTATATGACTATTACATGTTAGTAAACAATCTAATGACTTAATTATAAATGATGATATGCTTGATGAAATGGTGAACTGGACATATGATAACATTTTCTGCCTACCCGTTGTAAGTCCGCTTGATCTGTATACTTAGTATATGACTGTGTTATGTGGTTACTTGATCTGCGATAATGTTGTCTGTCTGCTTGATGTAAGTAATAATATAATCTGTTAGCTTAACCTATGATGGTACACTCTGTTTGCATGATGAATGATGATATCGTCTGCTCAATGGTATGCCCGTATATGTGTCTAAAGAGCATGAACTTCTGTTTCTGATACTCTGAATGGAATATGTCTGTCACATGTATTCTGTTACTCATGTCTAGAATCTGAACACCAATTACTATCTGGATATATTGTTGGGTTATGTTATGATGTTTCTGCAGGTGCAGCCCTGATCCAGGTGGTAAATCCTTATGGACTCAAGGTCTCCTCTAGGATAGGTGTCGATGCTTTAGTACGGGTAAATCCTTATGGACCTAAGGCAACCCCTTAGGTGGCACCTATGCCCATCGGGCCTAGGGTAAGTCCTTATGCATGCAGTTCTGGGGGACTGCATATTGGTGTAAGGTTGGAGGGTAGTTACTAGTAAACCCTTGTATGTACTTTAACATTTGCATTGAATTGTTATGTATTCTCATGATATGATCGATATGCATTTATGCCTGTTTGATATGCACCTATTGGAACACACTAGACATTAAACTCGTTGTTTCCATCTTCGTAATCTATTAGCTTGTATAATTCTCGATTGTTACTCGATAATTGAATGAAGAATAAGTACTGTTATTCTCAAGTAGAACGTTACCCTGAAATAGTGAAAAAGAAATGGAGACTATTACTACTTGGAACATAATGGAAATGTTATGCCTACCATGTATCTGAATGAGCTTATATCATCTTTTGATAGTTCTGTATTACTGAGATTTTCCAAGCTCACGCTGTTTTTACCATCGCAGGTTAAAAGAATACAACATGGTATAATGTTTGACATTAGTGTTCGGAGTTCCCTCGACGTTGCCTCTAGAGTACGGTATTGTATAGTTAGTGGGCATGTATGTCATGTATTGTTTTATGATAGAGTCTGTTAAGCACTTTCTAAAATTTCTGTTAAGAATTTAAATGACTTCTTGAAATGTTATTTTAAATATAAGTTGATTTTACAGTTTAATAAATGTTTTGAGCAAAAAAAATGTTTTTACGTGTATTTTTACCGTGGGTCGCTCTTGTAACCCTAATGTGACTTCCTCGGATCCATTGTAACGCATATGCGGGTCTAGGGGTTACATAAAGTGCCTTTAACAATACATGTTTGTATATTATATTTCGAAACTTAAGTACAAGCATCGAAACCTGGCGTATGGTATGTTTCATAGATAAAATTAGATGTAGAAATCGTAAAAGTGACGACTGTAGATAACTTATTAGGTCTAATCGCCAAGTATCAGAATTCATCAATGAGTTTCGTAACCTGAAGTAAATGATTTTAATATTTTCGGTTTAACGATTCATATTTCCAATTTTTGTAGGTCTCGCAACGTATGTCATCGTTTCGCTACTCGTAGCGATTAAAACCCTCCGACTTCCTAAAATGAGAATTGAACCTTCTTTTGTTTAATAACATTTCAGGGTTAGAACTCATTTCCCCACTAAAAATCTTGAGAATCGTGTACATTTGTGAAAAACATTTTAGTTAGTGTAAAGGACCGAAACCTCAATTTAGGTTTATAACTGAACATGTGCAATCATCTCCATTACGAAGGTAACAAGCAAAACCCTAAGTTTGTTTGTTTATTTTTGAAATAATTGAAATCTAGTGTTTGTGTTTCAATATTTTGTATGGAATTGCATTTTTTGTTGGAGGAAATCTGTTGAAACTCAATTGTCTTGTTTCGTTTTTTTAAATGTTACCCTTTCCATCTCTTTGAACATAAAAAGGTTAGATTTGTTTGTAATGAGGATGTGTTTATTTATGAGTGAGTTTGTATGTTTCTGCACTAATTCATGTGAAGATTTAATTCTTAGAATGACAACTACAAATTTGAATCTTGGTTTTTACCAAGTTGCTGATGAAGTTGGTAAAATAGTTGTTGCCGCTGAGGAAGTTGCTGATAAAGATGGTAATAAAGTTGCTGCTAATGAAGATGCTAATAAAGATGGTGATAAAGATGGTAATGAAGTTGATGGTGTGGTTGTTGTCGTTGAGGAAGTTGTTTATAAAGATGGTAATGAAGTTGATGGTGTGGTTGTTGTCGTTGAGGAAGTTGTTTATAAAGATGGTAATGATAAAGTTGGTAATGAAGATGTTGATAATGAAGTTACTGGTAAGGAAGCTAGGTCTTTGGCTATATGTGCTAGGCCATACACAAAAAAAACACGTCCTCCCTTCATTAAGTTTTAGTAAGTTGATAAATTATTTACGCATTCTTATTGCATCTCAGAATGAAAGATTGCATGTATACCTTTGTTTTTTTTCCATGTTTTACAGTCAAGGTAAATGTATAAGGATGAAGCAAACAGAGGAAAAAGTGACTACTGAGGTAGGTTTTAGTGGTTTTTATTGTGTAAAATGTTAAATCCCTATGAATTTGTCATTCGTAGGTTGGGAAAGAGTTAGGTAAGAAATGGAAGAAACTGCCAAAGGAAGACAAAAAACCTTACATTGATGAAACTTAGAAGGAGAAGGTGGCATACAAAGATTCTAAATTAGGACAACCGAAGAAGGTAATAGCAGTATAAAAACATTCTTTGTTTTATAGAATATAATAGTTTATATTGAGATTGACGCATGAAGTTGTTATCTTATCCCTGTAAACATCTTTTGACACGAGGTGTATTCAAAAGCAATTGCATGATTTCATTAATGAAATGAAGATGATGAGATTGATCTTGTTCTTGATGAAATTGGTTTTGGGTCGTTAGTTTTTATAAAATCGTGCATACTACGCTGGGACCTATGTGGGGAATTGATGGAAAGTTTTGATGTTGGAAGGAGTGTTATAGATATTAAGAACACAAAATTTCTGTATCAATTGAAGATGTAGAAGTTATATTGGGCCTGAAGAATGAGGGTGTTGATGTTCATGAAGTGCTGTCCAGGGAGAATGCTAGAGAACTTGGTGCAAAGTATAACATCAACACATATTTAACTTGAGAGCTTTAAACAACTGCTCTAGAGATTGTTGATATATTTATAAAAATGCTTGAAAGAAAGAAAGATAATAAAAGTGGGTAAAAGTTAATATTATATAGTCGCAAAAAACGACCTAGTACACAACGACCAACTCTACATCCAGGATAACTCCAAATGGGAGTACTAGACTGTCCGACTACCCCTATGGATTTTTAACATCCATTTTTATTCCTTTTCTATCATTATTTTCCCTTCCAATCAGGTATTTAAAAAGCAGACTATGACCGCGATATCGACCGCGATAGAGCGGTCGCGCCGTCGTCTGAAACCGTGATTGGGGTAAAAAATGATTCGTGATTGCCGCAATATAGTCTCTTATGTTTGAAACCACGATATAATGCTGCAACCGCAATCACGACCGCGACCGTGATTTAAAACCCCACTTCTATGCCTAAACTTTCACTTGGCGCTGCAAATGCAACAACAAAAACAACAACAAGTCATTAATTAGTTAATAAATTAATAACCATAACCAATCAACTCACTAATTAATATTAGATCCAAACCTTTTGCAGTCAGTGTTGGGGCTGATCTGCTAAGGGATGCTCACACCGCACTTTCCAGGAAGTCCACTTGCAAGGCTATAGTTTATGCCCTTCATGCCTTCAACCTATGAAGCACGAGGACGAAAAAGTAATGTCGTTTCAAGTAGCCGTTATGTCCTCATCACGGGGACGACTAGGAGATGTCACGGGGATGTGCCATTGTGACAGGGTACGGCTGAACGAACTCGGGGATGTTTCATGCTTACCTGGGGACGTTTCAGGGACGACATGTGATTATCACATGCGTTCCGAGGGATGGTTTTGACATTTTCTATTTAAAAATAATTCAGATAACAAAACCTAATCTAATGTACTCTGTTCTAAATCTAAACACCATCTCTTTTATTTTCTTTCAAATCGAGAGGAGCGAGCGACACCATCACACCATTTCAAGAAGCCAACGCTGACGAAATATTGTACTCCAGCGTGTTCAAAACTCCGGCCTTAATTTCCAGGTATGTCTTCTTCTCTGTTTAACTTTATTTCCATGTTTACGGTCTTGGATATTGTTTTATATATGTTAGTTGTTATGTGGATTTTGGTATATAGCTCTTTATGGGTCTGATGCATTATTTTAATTGTTATTCGTATTTTTAAATTAGGTTGGCTTAAGTCAGTTCTTTTTGGGTGAAGTTTAGGGTGATACTCATTTGAACTTTGGGTAAGTTCATTCCTCTCCATCACTTTTTTTCTTTTTCTTTGATTTGTCGGTGAGTTTGGACTTTGGAGGAATCTTGGTTATGTTCAAATGATGGCTTTGTTAGTGGTAAAAAATTGCAAGGAGTTGATTTTTTGTTTTTGTAGAGAGATTTTTCGTATAAAAAACTAGGGAATTATGAAACTAGGTTTTCAACATCAGTTTGCCTCAAATTTTAGCAATGCATTTTTATATTACTTTATTTTTAGATTACCCTAAATTGGGGGTTGCTCGCCCTTTTGTTTTTTTGGTGAAAGTTGTTCTAGCAATGCCTTTTTAGATTACTTTATTTTTATGGACATTTTTGCCTCAAATTTTATTATAAAGAAAAATTATTCTTTCTTTGAAATTGGGATTTAATATTAAGGAAATAGACATCTATGCTAATTCTGTTAATTTTTTATTTTTTGGCATTTATGGATGTTGCAAATCCTTTTCATATTTTTTTTATTTTTAACATGGAAGAAGATGATTGAATTGAGATTTAGATTAATGAAATAAAAACTTGTTAATTATAATTTTTAGCATGATCTTTGAACTCAATTGATTTGTTTTTTTTTGTTTAATGTAAACAAATCAATTTAATTTTAAATATGACATCTCAAAGTGGTAGCGGGATTGGAAGTGCTAGTGGGAGTGGGTCAATTTCATCATCCCAAAATGAGAGTTAAATCCGAGTCGCGCCGAAGATTTAGTTTACATCCACTACAATCTTCGTCTTTTATCAAGGAGTTATAGTCAACACAAGGATGAGAAAACCAAGATGTGGGATGTTGGTGGAGATGCTTTTGATTCATTGGGAGATGTTGGACATTTAGAGTTTGCCGAACTCTCACTTGATGAGCCGGCTTTAGAGAGTGAGTTGATCTCGGAAGATGATAACGATGTTTGATTTTTGTTGTTTAATATTTTTCTAGACTTAATATTGTGGTTTTAGTGTTAAGATTTGACACTTTAATATTATGGTTTGTTTATGGATTTTATTGTCTAGACTTAATATTGTGGTTTGAATCATGAAAATTGACATTTTAGTATTGTGGCTTGTTTATGGATTTTATTGTTCTAGACTTAATATTGTAGTTTGAGTCTTAAGATTTGATATTTTATTATTTATGGTTTAATATTGTGATTTACTTATGGAATTTATTTTCTAATTTTCTATGAAGTATGGATTTTATTTGTGATTTTTTAACTCTATATATAATTTTATTTTTTTTATATGTCGTACCCTTGCCTTCTCCGATCCCTGTAATTTTAGAAATTTTTGTTTTCATCCTCGTATTCGTATCAGTGCAACATAGATGACAGCCGCACTTTTCAGGCAGTTGCATGCTACTTAGAGGTCGGCTGTTGTCTGGGCGGCGGCATTGAGGGAATTTATCCTACTACAGCAACCTAGAGGAACATCACCGCCGCTCATCAGGTAAGGAATGGAGGGTTCGAGGGAGGATGTGACTTGACCGCAACTTATGGCTCCTTGAGCCAGGTGTGCACTCACAACCAAGCACAACACCACCACGCATGCAAGCTTAAGGGACATAGAGCTAGCCATATTGATTAATTATAAGAAAAAAATAATTTGAAAGAAGTTGTAAGTAAAGTGCTTGCTGCTTGCTGTGTGGATAGGGCTTGAGGGTTCGATGATTTTTATAGCCAAAATTTGAGCGAAGGGAAAGTTGTAATTTTTCATTCATTTATGAGCACCTGTAACCTTATCCCTCTCTGAGTTTATTAGTAAACGAATGTTTCTAACTAACCAAAGGAAGGTTCGGATATGTTGCAGCACGTGTTTATTCCAAATGACCGACCAATCCTTGTTCACCGCCCAACCATCATTCCACGCAAGCTTTTCATAAGCAACCTTAGTCACAAACATCTAGTTGTTAGACCATCTCCAAGGCGCAATATCCTTGCCCAAAGAGAAGTGTGGGGGTCTAATGGCCATAATCTTTCAGACAATGTTCTCCTGGACAAGTTGGTTCAATTTGGGGATATCCCATTGACCAGAGCTAGTCACCATAGTCACAACCATGCATGGGGAAGGAGCATCACTGCCCAAATAATAATTCAACAAAGGTCCCTCCTTTGCTAACCATGTGTCATGGATGGAAATCCTCTACCTCTTTTCGATGCCCCTATATATGCCCCCATGCTCAAAATTAAATTTAGGGTTTAGGGTTTTAGGTTAGGGGTTGTGGTTAGGGTTTAGGGAATTTATGATAGGGTGTATTTTTTATGGTATAAGGTGTTTAGGATTTAGAATTTAGGGTTAGGGCTTGGAATTTAAATTTGTAGTGTTGGGGCATAAGTAGGGGCACCAAAAAGGGGCAGACGAATTTTATCCATGTGTCATACATATTCCATCAAACACTATTGTACTCCTCCCAAATCGCACAAATACCACACCATAATCTCGAGAAATTAAACCTCCGAAGGGAGCGAGGAAGAGTACCCACCCATTTATATTTCTCTTTTAAAACACAAACCCAAAGACAGTCTTCATTTGTG
Organism: Hibiscus trionum; assembly: GCA_030270665.1. Taxonomy (NCBI): domain Eukaryota; kingdom Viridiplantae; phylum Streptophyta; class Magnoliopsida; order Malvales; family Malvaceae; genus Hibiscus; species Hibiscus trionum. The sequence continues at coordinate 5,813,122 of BSYR01000052.1, read as the reverse complement.
ATAAGCTAATGACCAATATTCAATAAGAAAGCTTGATTTTGGAGCTCAAGCTCCCTCATCCCCAAGCCACCACAATTAATCGGGAGTTGCACCATAGCTCAATTAACTAAGGGTATGCCTGCTTGACCTTCCATCCTACCCCAAACAAATTGACGAACGAGCTTCTGAATTTCTTCGCAGATACTTTTCGAAAGCCAACATGATTGCATAAGGTAAATAGGTACCGCCTGGAGAACAACTTTAGCGAGGGTGATACGACCTGCTAAAGAGAGAGAACAAGTTGTCCACCCCGCTAGTTGTTGTTTAATCTGATCAATAAGGTACATATACTTCGCTCTTTCACCCTACTATGAAGAAGGGGAACCCCAAGATAATTTCCTAAGTCTAAAACTTGTTCCAAGCCAAACTCAGCAGCGATATCTGAGGCCAACTCTGGATCACAATTCTTATAGAAGTAGATTTGGGTCTTTGCCACACTTATCTTATGCCCCGACCATGAACAGAACTGCTCGAGCACATTCTTCACCACACTAACTTGCCCACGGGTATCCTCAGCTAGCAAGAATAATTCGTCAGCGAAAAAAAAGTGGGAAAGCCCCGGGCCATTGCGTGATAAGCGAACACACTTCCAAGTACAATCATTTACAGGGTTGAAAATAGCTTGCCCAAGCTTTTCCATGCAAAGAACAAACATGTACGGAGACAAATGGTCCCCTTGACGAATGCCCCTCGAAGGTCGAAACTCTTCCGTCACTTCTCCATTCCATACGACATTATTTAAAACAAAGCACTTTTAGCATCAAATTTACCTAAATTATCTTTTTCATTATTTATAACAAAGCACTTGCATCAAAAAGCGTGAAAATAGCTAATGGTTCTAGCCATTTCTTCTAAAGTTCAGTTTTTCCTATCAACTACCCCATTTTTTTGAGGATTGCGAGGTTCAAAAAAAAGTGTGGCTTATACCATGAGTGTTACAAAAATCCTCAAATCCTAAATTTTGAAATTCGGTTCCATGGTCACTCATACTATGAGAAATTTGTTGAAACATCATTTTGAGAAAATTTTTAAAATGCGATGAACTTTTCTAAAGCCTCATCCTTAATACATAAGAATAGAACCCCAAGTGTATCTAGAGTAATCATCTACTAACACAAAAGCATATGATTTTCCACCAAAGTTCATTGTCCTAATAGGTCCAAAGTGATCCATATGGATCAATTATAAACTCTACTAGTTGAAACATCATTAATAGGTTTAGAAGATACCCTTTTATGTTTACCCTTAGTAGAAGCATCACAAATTTTATCTAGAGAAAATTTTAGCTTAGGTAAACCTCTTACTAGATCTTGGGAAACCAATTTTTCTAAAATGCTCATGCCTGCATGTCCTAGTTTCCTATGCCATAACCATGAATCATGTTCATTCTTAGCTACAAAACATGCATTAGAAATGTGAATGTCATCTAGATGCACCATATATATATATATTACCCAAGAGATGACCTGTAACACCCTTAAACCGGGCTTAGAATAATTACTACTAAATAATTAAATCATGGCTCAATTAAATAGAATTAAGAAATTAATTGTAGTAATTAAAAGAAAACAAATTAAGGACTAAAATGAAAGATATACAAATATGAGAGCCAAATTAAAAAGGATGTAATCGATGTAGAAGCAAAATGTAGGGGAATGCATGTAAAGAAAATTGTTGTCACATGACACAATTAGGTGTTATGCTCTCACCCTTGGAGAGTGGCATGTCCAACCACTAAAGAGATGGTGGAAAGATGAATCATCTTCATCTCCTTCATTCTTTTCTTTTACCGTTTCACACAAACAATGAGAGAGAAAGCAAAAACATAAAATTATGGAGATTTATGGAACCAAAACGCATGCATGTCAATGGATTTAAGCTAGGAGAAACATAGGTTCTTACATCCACAAACAATTCATGTAAGTGTTCTAGCTAAAATTCTGCTCATGTTTTTGTTTAAATGTTCTTGAAGAATTGAAGTGTTTCTTGAATTGTTTGTGCTGTGAATTTGATTTGAGAATGATCATTGAAGTGTTGAGAGGTTTTATGATAGCTTAGGTTAATCAAAATGCTAGAAAACTTACATGTATGAAGCTTGACTAATGAATCTGCCCAGAATTTTTAATTATAGACACCTTTCGGAAATCTAGAAAATTGAGCATGTTAGAGTCATTTCTGGAAAAAAGTGTTCTTATACAAAGTTGTATAGGACAAAATTGTACATGATATAGAGGTAAGAATTGCACGAAAAAGTTAAGTATAGGTCTTTGAATTGCTATTAGAAGTTACTGGACTGAAACTGGATGAATCTGGAATCTGCTGGATTAAATTGCAAATTTCGAAAAAAAAATATAGGGGTTTAAATAATGCCAATAAAATTCTGGAAATTTTTGCTTGAAACAGGGGATTCATGAAATGAATGAAATTAAATGGCCAAGCTTGAATTAAGTCTCAATTGGTGGGTTAAATACATTTAGATCACATGTAGGGTTATTAAAGGATTAAAGGGGACTGTTTTGTGGAAATTGATAAATTGAGGACTTGAATGCTTTTTTTTAACTCGGCAACATGGATGTTTTATTAAAGAAGTGAACATACATGACCATCACGCCCATAGGCCTCGTTAAAAACCTCTCTAAATCCTACAGAGGAAAAGAGTACCCATGGGCGGGTGAACAAAACAAACACCAATGTTCCAAACAATCAAACGATCTAAGCACATTGTTTAAACCAATTCGTCCTATCTACGCCACTTTTCGCCAACGCATCCGCAAGCCTATTCGCCTCTTTGTAAACATGCTGAAAACACACATCATTCAACGCCTCACATGCCTCATCAATCCGCTGAAACCAACGCCAATATTTCCACGACCGTTTCTCCAAATGCAAGACCCATGCAACAGCTGTTGTGGAGTCCGACTCCACCACCAACGGACATTGGCCAATACTTGATACTAACACAAGCTCTAGCGCATAAAAATGGCTTGGAGCTCCGCTTCATTCGAATCCGCAACCCCTATCGGCCCCGAAAACAGAGCAAAATATGCCCAAACTCGTCCCTTAACACACCCCCACACCCTGCCTTACCCGGCTTTCCCCTCGCCGATCCATCGACATTGAATTTAAACACTCCCGCAGGTGGTCGTTCCCATTGCACATTATTCCGTATCGATGCAAAATGTGATTGAAATTCACACTTCCACGGACAATCCCACCACGCCGACTCCAATATCACACATGCACTACCTCCCATCCGTACCCAATACATCGACCTCAACTTGATTAAGAAAATGATTTCCTCCGATGTCTCCCGCGTGTTTTTAAACAAACAATTGTTTCTTGCCAACCATAGTGACCATAGCGTCGCTGAACACCCCGCCATCCACCATCCGTGCAATTCTCGCACAAACAAACAACCGAAACAAATTTCCAGCAGCTCCTTCACCCCCACGGCTACACCATGTCGACATTCCACCACCAAAAAAACCAGCCCAAACCTCCCAAACTGCTGGGCAACGAACCAGTATATGATCGAGCGACTCCTCCCTCGCCCGACACCACACACAACGTGCATCCTCCCCCGCTATTTGCACCCCCCGTTCAATCAAAACATCCATCGTCGACAACCTGTTCAACCATGCAAACCATACAAAAAATTGTACCTTTGGCGTATGGACAACCTCCAAATCATAGCCAAGTCCACGTCCACCTCCAGGCCAAACGATTGCATCAATTTGTATAAACTTGGCACGGAAAACTCGCCTGTATTGGAATGTACCCACACGAGTCGATCACTTTGTGTCGGAAAGAGGTGTAAATCCCAACACATTGCACGGACCTCCTGGAGCTGAACTAGTTCCAATGAACGTAAAGGTCGGACAAAGAAGTTGCCCCATTCCTCATGGTCAAAATTCCCTCCCCTCGTATACCGTTTTACCGTCACCCCTTTCTCAATCACAAGGCGATATAATCGCAGAAACAAAGCCGCCAAGGGCTCGTCACTACACCACACATCCTGCCAAAAGAGAATTTTCTCACTGCCAAACAAATGCTACCCGACACATCAACCCATTCACATCCCCCTCGTCATGTAGTTTAACAATTTGTCGCCAAACGGTCGACATTTTCCGTAACCCCACTTCATTTGGCCACTATTTAGTAGAACTACAACCATATTTCGCATCAATAATAGCACGCCACAACGAATCCTCATGCATAGCGTATCACCACCTCCACTTGGATAATAGCGCTAAATTTCTTGCGCGCAAATTAACCACGCCCAAACCCCCAAGTCGACATGGTCTACAAGCAATAGTCCAATTCACTCTACTTAGTTTAAGCTTAGTGTCCGATCCTCCCCACAAAAATCTACGTCTAATACGGTCAATCCTATTTATGATACTCCTCAGAACCATAAATAAGCTCATATAATATAACGGTAGGGCTGATAAAACCGAATTAATCAAAACTAACCTCCCCGCAAAAGATAGTGTGTCACGTTTCCATCCCGACAAACACTGCCAGAACCATTGAATTAAAGGATCCCACATTTGTAAGCTCCTCAGATTGACACCCAAAGGCAATCCCAAATATGTAATCGGTAATTGATCACACTCGCACCCCAAAATTGAAGCAATCTGCACCATTAAGGCGTCATCCACACCTACTCCATACAACCTCGACTTTGCAAAATTAATCTTCAAACCCGATGCGTATTCAAAACACGTCAAGATGCGCTTCAAATCTCTAGCATAAACAAGCTTCGCCTAGAAAAAAAGAATCGTGTCATCCGCAAACTACAAATGTGACACCACACACCCCTCGGCCACTAACACCCCATTAAACACCTCCAAGTTCATAGCATTTCACAAAAATTGGTGTAATAATTCAACAACGATTACAAAAAGTAAAGGCGACAATGGGTCACCCTGCCGCAACCCTCTCTGCATTTCAAATTCAACTGTCGGCGAGCCATTGACGAGAATCGACAACCTTGCTGTGCATACACACTCCATCACCCATCTACGCCATACCGTTCCAAATCCCATTTTGCTCAAAATTTGATCCAGACACTCCAACTTAATACAATCATAAGCTTTCGCTAAATCTAATTTCAAAATTAAACCCCCTCACCTCCTTGTCGCTTCTGCATCGAGTGAATTGTTTCATTTGCTAACAATATGCCATCCAAAATCTGGTGCCCCCGAACGAAACCTGATTGCACATCGCTAATCAATTTTGGCAGCACCTCCTGTAACCTCTTCGCCAAGCATTTAGCCAGTATTTTATATAGGTAATTCAAAAGGCATATTGGCCTATAATCACCAACCACTTTCGAATTCTCTTTTTTTGGAATCGTCACCACAAATGCTGAATTTACACCTTGTGGAAGCTTACCCGATGTCGCAAAATCCTTAACAAACTTCAAAACATCGCTCTTTAAAAAGGACCACCATTTTTTATAAAACTCGAAAGTGAACCCATCGGGTCCGGGTGTTTTTGATCCCTCACAACTCCACAACACCTCACATATTTCCTCCTCGGTAAATTCAACCTCCAACCATGCCGCATCATATTCACTTAAGCACGGAAAATCAACTAACGCCTCCATCGACCCGGCCATCTCAAGTCGTGCAAAATGTTTCCTAAACTCGAAGAAAAAATAGGCCTTCAATTGCGTTGGTTCCGTGACCCATCGCCCTCGCCACAACGCCCCCTAATTGTAGTTCGCATCATTCGGATCCTCGCAGCTTGGTGAAAGAAATTTGTATTCTGATCACCTTCATTTAACCAAGTCATACGCGACTTTTGTCGCCAATACACCTCACAGAATTTCGATAGCCTCCACAACTCAACATTTAACTTCCAACGTTCCTCTATGTCCTCCCATCCAACCGAACCATCCTCCATCTTACTATCAATATCATCCAACTTCCTAATAGACATTTTAATACAGCCATCAACATTTCCAAACGAATGCTCATTCCACTTCTTTAGATAAGACTTCATCCCTCGCAACTTCGCTAATATACCCAAATCTCCCCACCCCACATCCGATGTCCCCAATCTCACCCATTCATGCTCCATCAACTCTATCGAACCCTTGGATAACAGCCAAGCATTCATAAAACGGAAAGTATTTGGTCCAATGTCCCTCGGATCACTAGCCAACAGCAACGGCACATGATCCGACACTCCCCGCGATAAGCCAATCAATTGCAATTCTGGAAACTTTTCCAGCCACTCCGACGCCAAAAAGAACCGATCAAGACGACTACATTGCGTGCCCGGACCAAACAAAGTGCAACACCTGTCCCGCAATGGCATATCCAGCAGTGCATTTGCTTCCACAAAATCATGTAGCATAATCATTCCCCTCGACCTTGCGACACAGCCACGCCTCTCCTTCGGATGTACCACCTCGTTGAAATCCCCTCCTATACACCAGGATATCTCCTTATTCGACATCTCAGCCGTCACCAATGTCCACAATACCACTTGTTCATTCACCGCACAAGGTGCATATAGCCCGATCACACCACAACGCCAATTCTCTAGAATCCATACTCCTTCAACCGTCACAAAACGTTCACCAACCCGCATCGATTTTGCCCGAAATCATGTTGTATCCCATATCACTACAACACCCCCTGATCGTCCCTTTGATGGAGCAAAAGCAAATTCGGATTCATCAGAAATCCACATTCTACTCACCATATCGCCCAAAATTTCCTCCATTTTCGTTTCCTGCAAAATGAGCAGCTCACACCTATGTTGTCGTACCAAACTTTGCACCGCTCTCCGTTTCACACCTGAGCCCAATCCCCTCACGTTCCACGACAACATTCGCATCTCTAGATTCTATTAATTCCCGTCCCGATCCGCGATCAACCGTTCAATATCCTGAACTATGTTTTCCTCGTTACCAATTGCCTCTGCACCAATATATTTCCCCAACGCCAATGTCTCCCTCGCCTCCTTTATTATCGATTTCTTCCTATTCTCAAAATCTGAATCCGAGAGGGAAACATTTGCAAAATCCTGTGTGGGAATCGATTTCTTTTTTGGTCTACCTCTGCCCCTTTTCGCCAATTTTTCTCTGCTTCTTGCCTTTTTTCAGGGGATAATTCACATAATAAAATTTCAAATATATTCCTTACCCTCCGAAGTTCCCTATTTTTTTCATCCACTGTCGCTTTGCCAACTCGCTAGACTTCATACCTTATCACATGCATCCACGGTTGCTCCTCCGTACCAATTTCCATTGTTGAATCTCGAACCTCCTCACTCAAAGCCCTCTCATACTCCACACCAACCAGCTGCACCTATTCATCAATGGGGCGTGACACCAGCCCCACGTCTTCATCCGCCAACCAATTCCTATCCCTCGTCGAGGCCTCCAAAATTTTCTCCTCACCTCTCTGTTGATCCTTCCACAGATCATTACAATGCATCACTTTATTTGTTGCCCCTGACATTGAATCCGGGACAATTGTGTCCCCGTCAACATGGCTACTTCCCCCCCCCACACACGGTATTTTAATGTTGCCTCACTCGATCCCTCATCACTGCCCGTTTTCTCATCCCCAATATCCTCCTCTAACCCACAGCAGAAATCACATTTCACGCCCAAAATTTCCTCCGTCTCCGATACATGCACCCTAAACGACTACCCTCCTACATTCACAGTAAGTACCTCATCGATCGTGTCCAGCCAATCCGTCTCAATTAGAAATCGACACCTTTCGAAAGATGACGGTGCGATCGTTTCTCCATCCATTTGGATGAATTCACCCCATAAATCAGCGATGTTCCGGTGTTGAGTGTGTAAAAGTTCTATAATTTACCCCTATTTAACCCATATTTCTGCTGCATTCAAGCATAATTCATTGCATTTAGGTTAGATTTCAGTTATACATAACAAATATATTAAATGGCACAGTTTCTACTAAAATTGATTGCTTTTGCAGGTAGCTGTTGTAGCAGATGGAGAAGTAGACGCTGGGCAGTGAAGAAGCAGAGTTGGAACTGGAATGCAGACGAGGAGGACGATTCTGCCATGGTCGATGCCGTGGTAGCCAAGGACAACAGCAGTGGTGAGGAGAAGAAGCAAAGTGGGCCTCGACAGAAAGAGAAAATTAAGCCCATCTGTCGTGGAGCACCCTTATATTTTTCCAAGCCCTAGATCAGAATGAAGGCCAAGCCCAAAGTTCAAGGAAGAAACTCCAAGCAAGAAGGAAGGACGAATTAAAAATATATTCTCTGAAGATTTAGTCATTAATAGAGTTGTACTTTAGTTTAAACTTGTATTCTTGCCATATTAGAAAACTTGAACCCAAGGCCTATATAAAGGCATGTAATTCGACCTAGGAAAGGATATCTTCATCTCTAGCCTTCTTCCCAAAACCCTAGCCGTTTTCCCCTTCTCATCATGTTCTAAATCCCCCCTAGGGCCACGAGTTGATTTGTAAAGTAGTTGCAAGGATTGCATTTCTTTTAGGAATTTTCTGTTCAATGAAATAAACTTCAAGTTTGCTTATTTTGGTTTTCAACATCTTGCAAGAGTATCGGGAGAGCATTGTGAGATTATCTATTTACTTAATATCGGGAGAGTTAAGTATACGAAAGGAATAAGTGCGGGTTCTCCAGTTTATGGTTGAACTATCTCGGACCTAGGGATAGGACGAGGTTAAGTGGCTAAGGAAGAATTCAACAACATCGGTGTTCATCCTTCGATTCATGCCGGGAGGTATCATCAAAGACGTGTTCATCGACAGACTTGGACCTAGGGATAGGCCAAGGTACAACAGGGATTCTTGCCAAGCTTGAAGTACAATGTTGTGTGATCGCTTTCGCGACTAACAACAGACTGCTGCCGCGACGGGTGCTGCCGCGACAGGCACGACGAATAAACAGATATTCCCAGACTTTGCAACACCTACACTACTGAGCAATTCAATACCAACCCATTCTCTCTATTTTGATTCCATTACTCTTTTATTTAAATACTCTTTATTATCTCGTGACAACAAATTAAATAATTCTCTTCTCTTTCGTGCAGTAATCCAAGGTGAAGCTATTAGCCCATTCCATGTGGAGACGATATCCGATACTTCCGTATCACTTTACTACTTGCGTCGTGTACACTTGCACTACATTGCGATAGACACTTTTACACGCAACAAGTTTTTGGCGCCGTTGCCGGAGACTGGCAACATATCTTTACCCTATCTTTTACTGCACTTCCTTTACTTTTATGTTCTTATTTGGATTGTTCAACCTATACCTTTCACAAGGTCTTTTGTTTGCGTATGCGCATATCTCAACGAGGAAAAGAACCTGAGCACCAGTTAGATCCTGAAATCGAATGAACATACAATCTCAGGAAAAGAGTCTGTTACCTCGTTGAAAGAAACGAATACCTAGAGGAGCAATTAGAAGCAATGGTAAATGAAAGACGCGAAGAAAGAAGGAACGACCAAAGGAATCCTCAGGATAATGTAAATCATATCGGAGACGGAGGGAACGATCAACCTGCCGACCCTCCTGTCGCTGCCGCACGCCGGTCATGCCGAGACTACATGCTCAATGATCATGTAGAACTAGAAACCACCCTGCCAGACGTAGATGTTGACAACTTTGAGCTGAAACCTGTTATGTTCAGCATGATTAACAACGCTGGCCAATTTAGTGGTGCTGCTACAGAGGATGCTAGGGAACATCTGAAAACGTTCCAGGAAATCTGTGGTTCGTTTAGACTACCAGGAGTTAATCCGGAGACACTGAGGCTTCGGTTATTTCCCCATTCATTAAGGGACAGTGCAAAGACTTGGTGGAATAAACTAATGACGGGTTCAATTCGAACTTGGGCAGATTTAACTCGTGAATTCTTGTATCGTTTTAATCCTTCACACTTATCTGAGCGATTACGTAACGAAATTGCTACTTTTCAACAGGAAGATGACGAGCCAATGCACGAAGCCTGAGACAGATTTACCACTCTTCTAAGGAACTGCCCCATGCATGGATTCCCTGTTTGGAACCAGGTAACTAAATTCTATAATGCTGCCAATTTACAAACGCGTATATGAATAGATTCAGCAGCGAATGGATTACTGTTGTACAAAGACCCAGATGAGGCAATGGCAGTATTGAAAAATCTGGCGAAGAATGAGGAACAGTTTCCTACAACAAGAAGAGGGGGTAAACGAGTTCTAGTTGTAAAAGATTATGAGGCCGACAGTTCGTTAAAATCACAGGTGGCATATCTCACTAAGGCAATGAAAAAGATCTTGAAAGAAGATTCACAGCCTGTCTACTCTGCTGAAGAGGTATGTGAAACTTGCGATGGAAATCACAGTTCAGAGGAGTGTCTGTTACAGTTAGAAGAAGGGATGTATGTTGGGAACTACAATAAACAGAACTATAACTGCAACAACTACAATCCCAACTGGAGAAAGGATCTCAAGTTCTCTTGGAGCAATCCTAATAATGCCCTGAATCCTTAAGCACAGAATACTCAGAACCAGGAAGGACCTAGATTACTGTCTCGGCAGCAACCACAGCAGCAGCAACAGCCACCAGCTGCCACAACTAGTATACTGGAACAGACTTTGGCTACATTTATGTCTCAAACAGGAACCTACATTGAGAACATGAATCACTTTGTGAAGAAGACGTAGACATTCATGGATAAAACAGAGATGCGAATGACCAATCATGAAGCTACTCTGAAATCATTGGAGACACAGATGGGTCAGGTTTCCCAGCATATTAAACCAAGGCAGAATGGAGGATTTCCTAGCGATACTGAAAACGCTAGACAACCCACACATGAGCAGTGCAAAGCCATCACTACTAGGAGTGGGAAGAAATTACCATGGCTAGAGAAAGAAGCTGAATCAGTTAAGAAACCAGCCTTGGAGTAGACTGTCGAGGAAGCTGCCCCGACAGGCGACAAGCAGCCTGCTGCCGATGAGCCTGTCACGACAGCAGAAGGGACAGGGGAGAAAGATGAAGAACCAAAATCTCCTCAGATCCGAATGCAGTGGGAAGGACGTATTGCTGATTATCGTCCTCCACCTCCTTTTCCTCAGCGGTTACAGAAATTGAAACAGGAATCACAACTTAAGAAAATTTATGATATTTTTAAACAAGTCCATATCAATATTCCACTGTTAGACGCTTTAAAGGAGATGACTGGTTATGCCAAATTTCTCAAGGATGCCATGTCGAAGAAATCCAGACTTGGGGGAATTTGAAACGGTTAAGATGACAGAAGGATGCATGAGTATTCTGCACAAGCATCCACCTCAAAAGAAGAATGATCTTGGGAGCTTCATCATATCATGCATAATCAGAGACAAATTTGTGGGTAAGGCACTTTGTGATCTTGGTGCTAGTATAAACTTAATACCCAAATCTGTTTTTTAGAAACTAGGTATTGGAAAAGCTCGGCCCACAACAGTAGTACTGCAGCCGGCAGACCGCTCTTACGTTCATCCAGAAGGAAAAATTGAAGATATTCTGGTAAGAGTGGATAAGTTTATTTTTCCTGCTGACTTTCTTGTCTTAGATTGTGAAGCAGATGGAAATGCACCAATCATCCTGAGGGGACCCTTCTTAGCCACAGGAAGATCACTGATTGATATGGAAAAAGGAGAACTCACCATGAGAGTGAACGATCAAGAAATCAAGCTGAATGTTATCCAAGCAATGAAACATGCTGATGCAGAAGAAGAATGCAAGGCTATCACTGAAGTTACCCTTGACCAAACCCGCATCAGGTCGGGCTGCCACAACATCAAAATTGGTCACTGCCTCAGCAGCCACTTAGAAGACTGTCACGACAGCACCGACGACAGCAGCTCCTCAGAATCTGATACATCTGATACTGAAGATCAAGAGGAGGTAAATTGGATAGGCAATCGTCCAGGTAAGTTATTTGAGCCCTTAAATTACACCTCGGATAAACATATAATTCAAAAGCCATCAACTGTTGAGCCCCCTGTTCTAGATCTTAAGCCCATGTCAGGGCAGCTAAAATATGTTTTCCTTGGTTTAAATGATACGTTGCCCGTAATCATCTCTTCCAAGTTGATGCAGGAATAGGAACAGCAGCTAATAGGGATGCTGCAGCAGCACAAAAAGGCTATTGGATGGACGATAGTTGATATTCAAGGCATCAGTCCGGAACTATGCATGCATAAAATCCTTTTAGAGGATGATCATAAGCCGACCATTGATGCACAAAGACGTCTGAACGATGCTATGCGAGAGGTGGTGCGTAAAGAGATCATCAAATGGCTAGATGCTGGAATAATCTATGCCATCTCGGATAACAAGTGGGTGAGCCCGGTGTAGTGCGTTCCCAAGAAAGGAGGAATAACCGTGATAACCAACGAAGAAAATGAGCTAATCCCAACCATGACTGTGACTGGTTGGAGGGTTTGTATGGACTACCGGAAGCTTTAACAAAGCTACCCGGAATGACCACTTCCCCTTACCCTTTATTGATCAAATGCTTGATAGATTAGCGGGTAAGCCTTACTATTGTTTTCTTGATGGTTACTAAGGTTATAATCAAATAGCCATCGCACCGGAAGATCAAGAAAAAACGACGTTCACATGACCTTACGGTACTTATGCTTTTCGGAGGATGCCATTTGGACTTTGTAATGCACTAGCCACCTTTCAAAGGTGCATTATGGCAATATTCTCCGATACGGTGGAGGATTTCCTAGAGATATTTATGGGTGACTTTTCAGTCTTTGGAGACAACTTTGAAAGCTGCCTAGGCAACCTGCAGAAAGTGCTCGAGAGATGTGTAAAAGAAAACTTGGTATTAAACTGGGAAAAGTGTTACTTCATGGTGGATGAAGGGATAGTCCTTGGCCATAAAATTAGCTGTCGTGGCATAGAAGTCGACAGAGCTAAAATAGAAGTAATCGAAAAGCTGCCACTGCCCACCACAGTCAAGGGAATCAGAAGTTTCTTAGGACATGCTGGATTTTATCGGAGGTTCATCGCGAACTTTTCAAAGATCACCAAACCCCTATGCCATCTTCTGGAGCAGAACCGTCCCTTTGACTTCAACACTGAATGTACTGAGGCATTCAAGGTTCTGAAAGAAAAGCTGGTAACAGCCCCAATAGTACAACCACCAGATTGGAAACTGTCATTCGAGATCATGAGTGATGCTAGTGACTATGCTGTCGGGGCAACACTTGGGCAGAGAAAAGACAAGCTCTTTCATATCATATACTATGCCAGCAAAACATTGAACGATGCCCAAGTGAACTACACTACCACAGAGAAGGAGCTATTAGCTGTGGTATTCTCTATTGACAAGTTCTGTTCTTATATACTTGGAACGAAGGTCATAGTCCACACAGACCACTCTGCATTGAAGTATTTGTTCACCAAAAAGGATGCAAAGCCTAGACTAATACGTTGGATTCTATTACTGCAAGAGTTCGACCTTGAAATCAAGGATAAAAAGGGACAGAGAATCAAGTTGCAGATCACTTGTCAAGGTTAGAGAAGGGAAAGAGTCTCCCAGCAGATGAGACACACATACTGGAGACCTTCCCTGATGAGCAGTTGTTTGCTGCCACAAGCACTACCGCGACAGCCATGGAGGCAGGTAAGTTTTCTGAACTCCCCTGGTATGCTGATTTCGTTAATTATTTAGTTAGCGGAATAACTCCTCCTGACCTTAACTATCAAGCTAGGAAGAGGTTCCAAAATGATGTTAAGCATTATTATTGGGACGAACCTTTTCTTTTCAAATATTGTGCAGATCAGGTTATAAGGAGATGTGTACCACAGGATGAACAGGAAGCTATACTACATCACTGTCATGCTTCACAGTATGGAGGACACTTAAGAGGTAACAAAACTGCTGCCAAGGTTTTGCAGTCGGGATTTTACTGGCCGTCACTGTTCAAGGATGCTCAAACATTCTACAAAAACTGTGACAAGTGTCAACAGACTGAAAACATCTCAAGGAGATATGAGATGTCGCTGTAAAATATTCTTGAAGTCGAGATCTTCGACGTTTGGGGGATAGATTTTATGGGACCATTCCCAACTTCATGTGGAAACTTATATATCCTCCTGGAAGTGGACTATGTGTGCAAATGGGCTGAAGCAATCGCCACTCAGAAAAATGATGCCAAGACGGTTCAGAGGTTTTTGCATAAAAACATTTTTTCCCAAATTCGGCATCCCTAAGGCGACCATCAGTGATGAAGGGAGGCACTTCGACAATAGGGTTATAGCTGCTGCCTTGAAAAAGTATGGAGTCAAACATCGGATTGCAGCAGCATACCACCCTCAGACCAATGGACAGGCTGAAATATCCAACAGAGAGGTTAAGAACATTCTGGAAAAGATGGTTAAGCCAACTCGGAAGGACTGGTCTCTACACCTCAATGATGCATTATGGGCCTACAGAACAGCATTCAAAACTCCATTGGGAATGTCCCCCTATCGGCTGATTTATGGGAAAACATGACATTTAACTGTCGAGATTGAGCACAGAGCATACTGGGCCATCAAGGTAGTGAATATGGACTTGGAAAAAGCAGGACAGAAAAGGCTGCTAGATCTAAATGAAATCGAAGAAATTCGAACAATGGCCTATGACAAAGCAAGAATCTACAAAGACAAAACCAAAAAGTGGCATGACAAGAAGTTGCTGCCATGATAGTTCTGCCCAGGGCAGCTTGTGTTGTTATTTAACTCTAGGTTGAAACTCTTCCCAGGGAAGCTGAAATCTAGATGGTCTGGCCCCTTCCAAGTGGTGCAGGTTTTTCCCCATGGTGCCATAACAATCCGATCTTTAAAAGACGGGCACCAATTCAAATTCAATGGACAACGATTGAAGCATTATCAGGGGACTGAAGCCCCGAGAATGCAGGAAGTGGTTACCTTAGGAGATGCCCCTCCCGGCATCCCTAATTTAACCTAAGTTTTATTTTTATTTATTTTTATTATTTATTATTTATATATAAGGTAATTAGAATTATTTTATTTTTAGGAACTAAAGTTTTATTTTTATTATTTTTAGGAAATGAAGGAGACAAGGAGAAGAAGAGAAGTGAATTCAGCCCACCATCTTTCCATCAGCTCAAAAAGCCCAACTTTGGAGCCTACCGTTCCAGTTGCCGCGACAGACGCGGAAAATCTAGCCTGTCGACACGTTGTCACGGTAGACACGCAAACGTGTAACAGACGCGCAGCAGAAACGGAAACGCGTGACAGACACGTCAGAAACCGCGTAACAGCTGGCCCCGTTATTCGCGCCTGCCGTTACAGCTCCAACGGGCAACAAACTCTCCCATATATAAACCCCGTTTTACTATTCATTTTTCACTCACTTCTACTATTTCTACTTGTTTTCTCTAGAATTTTTACTTGCTTTCATTTTTCTTACACAATCCTTGAAACATGTCTTCTAGAAACACCCGCTGAAGTGCTGCTTCAGGATCTGCCCCGGCAGCATCAACTCCACGATCCTTCCAGATCCGTGACATGTGGGAGGAGAAGGGTTTTATTTACACTTCCAAAACGGGGAACCTGGGACTGCATCCATTCATAGCTAGGAAAATTAGAGCCCTGCAGTGGCAGATATTCGCGGAACAGCCAGAGGAGAGGAACATGATTCTTGTCCGAGATTTTTATGCTGCCATCAGCAGAAGGAACTCGACATCAGTCACTGTAAGAGGGAAAGAGGTACCCTTCGAGCCCGAGTACATCAACACACTCTATGGGTTCTATGTGGGCAGAAACGAAGATGGCCACCAACAATTTCTTGAGAGTCTAAAGCCTGCCGACTATGACGCTGTGATGGCAGAACTCACGGACGAGGGTACCTAGTGGAACACTGATCCGAAAAACCCAAGGATGGTGAAGAGAGTCCAACTCACCCCGGAGGCCAAACTTTGGAACGCCTTCATCAAGAAACGGATTATGCCCTCCTCTCACAATACAACAGTCAACCAACCTAGGTTAGCCCTCATCCATTCTGTATTACATGAGAGGCCGATTAACGTTGGCAGATATGTCCGAGAGGGCATATTGGAATGCGCATACCGAACATCCGGACCACTCTTCTACCCCTATCTCATCACCGCCCTCTGTCGCGGCCATCATGTACCGGAAGATACCGAAGATTTACGAGTCCAAGGGAAGGGCTGGACAAAGAGAAACATACTTAGCGTGATGGAGCTCACTGCTGCCACGCCCCTGTCGTCTTTTGACCCTATTGCCACAGCAGCAGAGCCGACAAAACCCACCGACACCGAGCATGCTGCCACAGAAAGAAGGCAGCCTACAGCAGCAGCACCTCCAGCTGACACATCCTCCCAGATCCTTGCTGCCATACAAAAACTAGAGGAACGGCAGCTGGGCCTCATGAGCTTCATCCGAGACTTCACAACTACCACGGTACACTTTATTCAAACCTCTCTTAATTTCCCCGATGTTGTGTTCCCTACCTTCCCCAATCAATATTTTGCTGCCACCACCCCTGCCCATACCCCTTCCCTCGCTGCCACGCCCAAAACGCCATATGTTGCGTCCACACCGACCCCTGCCATAACAGTTGCAGGCGGCAGCCGCACATCCTACACCTCTGCCCGAGGAACCAAGAGAAAGATGCCTTCGGCTGAACTTGACGCCTATATAGCAGGTTTCTCCTCTTCCTCAGTTTGGGAGGAATCCGACGGCGAACACTCTGTCAAGAGGAATTTGTCCAAGGAGTTCACACCAGAAAAGCGACAGAAAATGGCAGCTGACAAAGGAAAAGAAAATAGCGGCAACAGTAGCGGCAGCAGCAGCAGCTCCGAGGTTCAAGTAGTGGAGAAACCACCTCATATCTCCCGTACCCGTGTTCAACCTCCAAGGGAGGCCAAAACAAAGAATACCTCTGCCTCCCCCATCCGCCAGCCAGCACCAGCCAAGAAGGTCACTGCCCGTCGGTAGGTCCAGCTCAGCAGCAGCAACAGTGACGACATCACCTAAATTTTAAGTTTCTTATCTTATTTTGTTGTCTGCCTTTTTTATATATTTTGTGATGTATTTTGTTTATCTCATGTGTCATTTGCATTGAGGGCAATGCAACCCTCGAGTTTGGGGGTGGCATCCCTCCATTAATGGAGTCTTATTAAGTTTAAAATTTGTGTCTTTTACTTAGTCTATTTTTGCTTAAAAAATGAAAATTTTGGCTTAAGTCTTTGAACTGAACTTACCTGCCGTGTCAGCCTCTGTCGTGGCAGTGCCTTTAGGATAGTTTTAGGAGCAATTTAGAGCCTTACTATAGTTCTAAAACTTTAACACCATTTGTGACTTTTATACTGCCTAGAACTCTACTAGTAAACTAGAATAGAAAGCTTAACACTTGAGTTGCCCCTAGAGGTGCCTAACATTGGCTCTAGGAAAAGAAGTTAAGAAAAATAGACTCAATACACCTAGAGGTGCCCGAAACCGACTCTAGGAAGTTAGCTAGAGGTGCCCGAAACCGGCTCTAGTCAAACTTAAGCTTGAGAAATTAAAATCGAGTCTGAATAAAAACTAAAGGAGCCTAAGAATTGCCTCCAAAAAGATGAAATTTGGCATAAAAATTCAGGTTAGAGGCTTAACTATTCTAGTGAAACTAAGGGAGTCTTGGCATATAATTGTTCACAAGCATGCACACACTACACGAGAATTATAGCAAGGTTCCGGACGAATCCTGAATTATCGGACAAGGTGTTGCTCACAATAGGAAATGAATGGTAGGTAAGGGAAAGTTCAATGTTTTAAGCCAAACAAAAATATTTTGTTTTTCTTTTAGGTCTGAATTGCTTGAGAGCAAGCAAAAACTTGAGTTTGGGGGTGTCTTGAGTGTGTAAAAGTTCTATAATTTACCCCCTATTTAACCCATATTTCTGCTGCATTCAAGCATAATTCATTGCATTTAGGTTAGATTTCAGTTATACATCACAAATATATTAAATGGCACAGTTTCTACTGAAATTGAATGCTTTTGCAGGTAGATGCTGTATCAGATGGAGAAGCAGACGCTGGGCAGTGAAGAAGCAGAGCTAGAACTGGAATGCAGACGAGGAGGGCAATGCTGCCATGGCCGCTGCTGCCGTGGCAGCCAAGGATGACAGCAGTGGTGAGGAGAAGAAGCAAACTAGGCCTCGACAGAAAAGAGAAAATTAAGCCCATCTGTCGTGGAGCACCCTTATATTTTTCCAAGCCCTAGATCAGAATGAAGGCCAAGCCCAAAGTTCAAGGAAGAAACTCCAAGCAAGAAGGAAGGACGAATTAAAGATATATTCTCTGAAGATTTAGTCATTAATAGAGTTGTACTTTAGTTTAAACTTGTATTCTTGCCATATTAGAAAACTTGAACCCAAGGCCTATATAAAGGCATGTAATTCGACCTAGGGAAGGATATCTTCATCTCTAGCCTTCTTCCCAAAACCCTAGCCGTTTTCCCCTTCTCATCATGTTCTAAATTCCCCCTAGGGCCACAGGTTGATTTGTAAAGTAGTTGCAAGGATTTCATTTCTTTTAGGAATTTTCTGTTCAATGAAATAAACTTCAAGTTTGCTTATTCTGGTTTTCAACATCTTTTAAGAGTATTGGGAGAGCATTGTGAGATTATCTATTTACTTAATATCAGGAGAGTTAAGTATACGAAAGGAATAAGTGCGGGTTCTCCAGTTTATGGTTGAACTATCTCAGACCTAGGGATAGGACGAGGTTAAGTGGCTAAGGAAGAATTCAACTACATCGGTGTTCATCCTTCCATTCACGTCGGGAGGTATCATCAAAGACGTGTTCATCGACAGACTTGGACCTAGGGATAGGCCAATGCACAGCAGGGATTGTTGCCAAGCTTGAAGTACAGAGTTGTGTGATCGCTGCCGCGACTAATAACAGACTGCTGCCGCGACAGGCACGACGACAGAACAGATATTCCCAGACTTTGCAACACCTACACTACTGAGCAATTCAATACCATCCCATTCTCTCTATCTTGATTCCATTACTCTTTTATTTAAATACTCTTTATTATCTTGTGACAACAACTTAAATAATTCTCGTCTCTTTCGTGCAGTAATCCAAGGTGAAGCTATTAGCCCAGTCCCTATGGAGACGACATTCGCTACTTCTGTATCACTTTACTACTTGCGTCCTGTACACTTGCACTACATTGCGATAGACACTTTTACACGCAACATCTGACACCTACCTTCGGACCATGCGTGGATTGGAATTCCACTAGAGGACAACCATACTCTCCTATTTGGCATTCCCAACGTCGCATTCCACGGCATCACATTCTCCAGCCACTTCGCAAATGCTTGATCCTCTAATAGATGCGATCTAATTTTGATGTCCTCAAACATCAAAAGGACCATTGAACCCGCCACTCTCATGATTGAGAAGCCCTTCAATTTTGCTTTTCGGAATTCCAAAGCAAGCTCTCGGATTTGGTAAGCCGATTTACTAAATCCCACCGCACATTTACTAAGAATCTCCATTTTGTCTATATCCACCACGCCTTCCACAGTTCGATTATCCCTTATTTTATCCGTCATCCCCTTTCGCTCTTGGGATTCACAATCCGCCTGCAAGCTAGGCCTTGTCGAATCTGCTTGCTTCTCAATTGGTTTCTTCCTCCAATACTCTATTCGCGCCTCCCGTTGTGCATACGACACCCTAATCCAAGCCCCATACAACCGAAATCCATTCAACCGCTCAATAACCCTATCTACATCTGCCTTCGATTCCATTCTCACAAACCCAAATCTTTTTCCCTCTTTTGAGTTCTTCTTAGGTATAAAGACATCAACCACTACCTCATGCCTATCGAACACCTGCCACACACCCTTCCAATGCAATTGTAGCGGAAGATTCATCACGAATAGGTTCCATACCGTGCGTTGTGATCACCCTTGAGAGTGCTCCGGTGCCGACGCCATTTGATGCACTTCAATTTTTTAAAAAAATTAAAATTTTAATCTTAAAACTAGGACTTGAATGCATTGATTTTGAATATGTTAGAACTTCATTATTATGATAATACATGTAAGTTAATATGGTTAAACTATCATAACAAATGAATTGTGAAACATATAATTTATATGCTTTAAATCCACTATGTTTAGCTTGGAGAGATTCGATCCTGAAATTGACCTGTTTTCAAATGCAAAATTGTATTGATTGGGAAATGCTAAAAATATGTGCCATACATGATTTTAATGGTGTGTTTATTAGCTTTCCAGAATGGTATGATATGCTTTATTTGGATTTAGGAATAAAGAGTTATGAACAGATTAATGGACACTGCTCAAAACTGCCATGTTAGGGACAACTTGTGTGTTTATTGTTGTTTGCTTGATTTGGTTGGATTTTTATGCTAAGTTTGATACTAATGGATGTTATATATGTTCTAATATGATTCAAGAGCATATTTAGGAAGAGGCAATAGAGGATACAAGGAGTGAACAATCAAGAAGGAGAGACAAGGGCATAGTGATAAAGGACAAGTAGCTTGGAGTATTGTGAGTGTAGTTTTGTTTAAAGTGTTAGGATTAGTATCCTAACCTTGTTATTTTTTATTATTAGATAACATGAAGGAAGTATGAAATGAACCTAATAATGGTTGGTAAAAATTAAAATGCTAAGGAAGAAGGATTAAAGGAAAGACTTATGATATGTTGACTATGCTAGTTAGATAAGCTTACTTTGGCCTAGATATGTTACATTGGGTTGATGATTGAATATACCATATGACATGAACTTATATGATGAGTTTAGCTACTGTATTTTTATGTTCGCATGATGAAAATGACAATATGTGCTTGTTGATTTTTCATGTTATCATGAATTGAATGATTGCTCTGAAATAAAGATCGATATTGTTACATGTTTGGTGAATTGTTGAATAACAAGCAATTGGTTTTGTTAAACATATAAGATAAGATAAGACCTTGGTTTGATTATTGTCTATAGGTAGAAGGGCATGCCTTAGAGTCATTTAGCTCCTCTGATTATTGTTAAAGGATGGTGGTTAGTCACCAATATACCTTAAGGTGGTAAGTCACCTTGATGCTATGACATCCTCTGATTACATGTCACAAGTTGGTTACAAAGCATTGATACCTTTGGGTATCCAAAGTCATATGTCACACGTAGACTCGATTACCTTGTTCATTAATCATCGAAGGCAACATATTTAAAAGTTACATGACTTGAAAGATAAGTACCTAAATGATAAGTACCAATGAAATGAAATTGATATGCCTACTTGCCTTGTATATGCTAATGCTTTTAAATGATGATTGTTGTTGTATATGATAATGTTTTGATTGATACTTGCTGTATGAATGAACATAAAAGTATGTTATTTGTGTTGCATCATTGGATTATTGAAATGGTTACAAGATTAGCTAAGTCTACTTATGTATGATGGACTAGCTAGGTGAACTTTATTTAAAGCCTAGTTAGGTAACCTTAAAGATTGAATAATGCTCTAAAAGATAGAAATTAGTAAAGTTTAGGGCTGCCTCACTAAGTACATACCTTGTACTTATCACTCTTCTGTTCCCTTCTTCCAAAAATTTTAGGTACTAGTCCCGAAAGCTAGTCGATTGTCTTAGAGAGCTGACCTTGAAGTCCAAGCACAAGTATGACTCTTTTGGTTATTATAGTTGGTGGCATAGATGTATATAAGTGTCACATGCATATGATACATGTATTTTGGATGCTTGACATGTAATTGCTATGTTTAAGACTTGGTTTGGTTTTGTATATACATGTAAGCATAAGCTTGTTTTGTAATAACTTTATGTTGGCATGTATATAAGTGATGTTTGTTAACTTTAAGTTTGTTATGATGGTTGCTATGGAATTTAAAGTGTGCTTGTATGATTATGTTAATGAGACATGGACTATAGAATTGTAATATGCATCTAGATGTATGATATAAATTGAAGATTAAAATGTATTGCTATGCTTAGTTCGAATGTACCTATAGAATGAGCCTTGTTTATATGTATGATTCGAATAGGGTAGATTAAGAAATTGATTTGGTAACATGATTGTGTAATGGTTGTTGAATGTATAAGCATGATTAAATGATTATCTTGTTGTGTTAGTACATGTATGTAATTGTTATGATTGTAACATGATTTCTTGTATGTAATAGTTAAGGTGTTTGTTAGCCCACATATATGTATGTTTACATTTTTGGTTGAATGTTAGAGTAAGCTTCCGCATGTATATGTAGTATAAATCTAAAGTATGTTTCATAAAGAAACTTGTATGTCAAGTATCTTATGATAATTGGAATTGCTTATGTATGTCATGAATATGTATAATATGAATCTGAATAATAAGACGTTGCAAATGTAACGTTCCTCGCTCACATTCCCGGGCAAGGGGTGTTACATATATTGGTATTAGAGCTTTAGGTTATAGATCCCAAAATTTGCCCGAACATGTCATGCATCATATAGGATTACACTATGCCACCTAAGAGTCTTATATTGAATTATTTGTGACTTCGCTCTCTAATTCCAAACTTTCCTCTGAATTCCTTATAGAATGTCTGCTACCAACTTAGCTCGGGACGATGAGAGTCCCCAAGGATCTTCTACTAAGAACGGGGATAGTGTTGCTATGCGACCTCCGGTTGAACCTGAAAAACCTCGAGAGCAACCTCGAGTACAAGTCCCTCCTCCTTTGGACAATACGACCATCGAAACAGTTCGTCGGGAATGTTTTATTAGTGTCAAAGAAATATTTGATCTCTTTGCAAAGGGTGTACGAGCAGCCCCGGTTGCTGTTGCACCATCTCAAGCCTCGATCGACAAGCTCGTTTCACACCGAGCTACTCCTTTTAAGGCCTTGATATCGAGAAACCGGAAAAAGGTGAGCAGTGGCTCGATAAAACTATCCAAATCTTGACTAAGCAACTCAAATGTTCTAATGAACATAAACTCGAGTGTGCAGTCTCCTTATTAACAGAAGACGCCTTAAGCTGGTGGGAAACCACGATATTGACTACCCCTGCTGAGTTAGTGACTTGGAACTTCTTCGTTGATGAGTTTAAGAAGAAGTTCATTAGCGAGCAATATCTAGCCGACTGCAGAAATAAATTCCTCTACTTGAAGCAGGCCAATCGGCTGATTGAACAATATGTTGTTGATTTCTACAAATACTACAAATACGGAGTTGCTTACATTAAGACTGAAGAAGAGAAATGTCGTAAGTTCGTCGGTGGTCTGAATGACGAGCTAAAACAACAGTTCACTGCCCTTGGTCTCACAAACTTTCAAACTCTTGTGAACCGAGCTATTTCTACAGAAGCTACGATGAGGGTCACTGAAAAGCGAAAGAGTATTTATCGTCCGGAAAAGGGTAAGAAAGGTGACAGTAAGTCCCGGTGGTCGAAGAGGCCAAAGCACCGGAATGAGTCCTTCTTTACTTATTCACCTGTCACTCAGAATGATTATCGACCTTCGCCCTCAAACAAGATGGCAATTCCAATGGTTTCTGTTAACAGCACCGGAAAATCAGAAAGGGCACCTACTTGCAAATTCTGTCAAAAACAACACTTCGGCCAATGTCGATTTCAGTCTAATCTCTGTTTCGCCTTCGGAGGCAATGATCATTATATTCGTGACTGTCCGAAGAAGAATGACCAAACTTCTATTCGTCACTCTAATCCGAGCCCGAAACCTTCTGGTCGGAACAAAAATCCGAGGCAGGCTCAATCTAATAATCCGGGAAGAAGCAAGGCTGCCCAATCTAGAGCTCCTACTCATCAGGAATCCCGAGCGCCAGCTCGTGTTTATCATATCTGCGGACGAGAGAAAGAAGAATTTCCTGATGTTATTGCGGGTACAATTGAGCTAAACCTTAAATCTGTTTATGGTTTAATAGATTCGGGGTTAACCCATTCTTTTATCGCTTCCTACTTAATTGATGAACTTAAATTGCAACCCGAACATGTTCAAACTGGGTTAATTGTTTCAAACCCTATAGGGGGTAGTATGCCTATAAATTTTCTTTGTAAGGATTGTCAGATAACAATCCGAAATGTACCCTTTTCTTGTAACCTTTATGTGCTACCTAAATGTGAATTCGATTTAGTCCTAGGACTAAATTGGTTGGGAAAACATGAAGCCTAGATAGATTGCCAAAACCGTAGGCTATATTTAAGGGGTTTAGGAAAAGAATCCATTATGTTAATAGATAAGAAACCAACCTCCATTTTTGCTGCTATGGCATTACAAGATGATCTTGAATTCGGTTTACCTGAAATGCCGATTGTTTCTGAATTTTCTAATGTCTTTCCCGAGGAACTCCCTGGTCTTCCTCCAACTCGGGAAGTTGAATTCAAGATTGAAGTTCAACCCGGAACCAATCATGTGTCCATTGTGCCTTATCGTATGGCACCAGTTGAACTGAAAGAATTGAAGAAGCAAATCCAAGAACTCGAAGACAAAGGATTCATTCGACCCAGTATGTCTCCCTGGGGTGCTCCTGTTCTGTTCGTGAAGAAGAAGGACGGTACGATGCGACTCCGTATCGATTACCGACAACTTCACAAAGTAACCATCAAGAACAAGTATCCACTACCAAGGATCGAGGATCTGTTCGATCAACTTAAACATGCAGCTATATTCTCTAAAATTGATTTTCGGTCTGGTTACTATCAAATGAGGGTAAAAGAAGAAGATGTGCCCAAAATAGCCTTTAGAACTCGATACAGACATTACAAACTCTTAGTAATGTCGTTCGGTCTCACAAATACCCCTACTGCATTCATGGATCTGATGAATCGGGTATTCAAGCCTTATATTGATAAGTTCATTGTCGTATTCATCGACGGCATCCTTGTTTACTCCTGAAACAAGGAAGAACATGCTGATCATCTTTGAATTGTACTTCAGACACTTCGAGAACACCAACTATTTGCCAAGTTCACTAAGTGCGAATTTTGGTTGTCCGAAATTTCCTTCCTTGGACATGTCATTTCGTCCGATGGAATCAAAGTAGACTCTAAGAAAGTACAAGCTATTCTTGATTGGAGACCTCCAAGAAATGTGAGTGAGGTCCGAAGTTTTCTTGGCTTAGCCGGTTATTACCGAAGATTTGTGAAGGGATTCTCGGTGATTGTTGCACTGTTAACTAAACTTCTCTGAAAGGATGTAACCTTCGAATGGTCGGAAAAGCAGCAACGAAGCTTCGACCAACTCAAACAAGCTCTGACACATGCTCCAGTCCTTATTCAACCTGAATCGGGTAAAGAATTCGTTGTGTACAGTGATGCATCATACTCGGGCCTAGGTTGCGTTCTGATGCAAGAAGACAACGTGATTGCATACGCCTCTCGACAACTGAAACCACACAAATTGAATTATCCTTCTCAATATCCTTCGTTGTGTACAGTGATGCATCACTACTCATATCCTTCTTAATACCACAGCTACAATCACACTTTGGCCCAATCTCTACCACTCGAATCTAAAAGGTATTGTCCTCTACACGCAACTCCATTAATTAATCAATCTTATATATTCAGTCTGTTTCAATTTGGAATTGACATCTCTCAAAAGTAGATGGCGATGTTGTTTCCAAATCAATTTGTACCAAATCACCCCATATCGCAGCAATGTTTCAAAAAGTCTCTTTCAACCAGACATGGATTGGAATGCCACTCACCTATAGCCATAGTATTCGATTAAGCATTCCTAATGTTGGCGACCATTCCATCACATTCTCGAGCCATTGATAAAAACATCGTTCCTTCATACGTTTCTTATGAATAGCACTATCCTCAAACATGAACAAAACTAAGGATCCCTCCGCACGCATCACCGAACAATCCTTAACCTTTAATTTCTAAAATTTTGTGCCAACTCCTTAATACTATAGGGTTGTTTACAAAAACCTATTGCGCACGCTTATAGGATTTCCCATTTTTCCTTATCCACCACACCCACAATCAATCTATACTTAACCTGCGGTTCCTTTATCTTCTGGTTCCCAATCTGTGTCTTTATCTACTCTTTCCGCCTAGGAGTCAATGATTTCGGCTTGTGAGTCCTTATTTTTTGTTTCAATGTTTTCGATGTCCCTTGATAACGTCTGGGATTCGATTGATTTTGTGAATGATGTGTCCCCTGATTCTGTTGTTTCAGTTTCCCCTTATTACACCTAGGATCAAATTCAAAATGTTGCTAATAATTCGATCGCTTATTTCTCCAATATGAATCCTGCGTATCTTGCAAAGCCATTTGTACCCTCACCCTCGATCCATACAGTCGAAACCCGTCAAATCTTTCAATCACCCTCTCGTCTTCAGCCTTTGTTTTCATTCGTACAAACCCAAATCAAGAACCATCTTTTGCCCTTTTCCGTCGTACAAAAACATCAACGACGATCCCATGTCTGTCAAAAAATTTCCATATTCCTTGCGAATGAAGTTACATCGCCAAGTTTGCTACAAGTAGAGTCCAACAATGTTGTCTGTCTGATCGTCCTCCTTGTGATCTCCAATGATCTCTCGGTGATTGTCATTGAACACCATCATATCTCTTTGACAATTAGTATTTTGGACCGTCTTAGTAGTTTCTAGCATTTTTTATTTGTCCTTGTGAATGACATGAATGGCTGCTACTTTGAACTTGATTAGCAGCTTTTTTTGTTATTGAATATGAACTTACTTTGATGTTTAGTAGTTTAATCCAATTTTAGAATATTTCTAAGTTATTATTTCTTATAGTTTATTTATGTTTAGTAGCTTCTTCCTAAATGAAGTGATTAGTTGTTTCTAAGCTTGATGCTTACTAATTTCATAATGTTTTCTTTATGTTGTAAGCTTTATGCTTACTTTAAACTTAACTGTTTTTTATTTATGCAATTTTTTTTAACGTTACAACATTGACATTGCGTTTCAAAGTAAAACAATTTATTTCATTCATTTTATTTCAAACACTTCCACAAGCGTTAACTTCTAAATAATTCTACCATCAACCCTACATAAACCAGAACATTTTACCAATAACCTATAAAACCCTTAACACAAACAATAACCTTAACAAATCATACATCAACTCTAAATAATTACACCACAATATTTTTTGTGTAATTCACTATCGACAACCAACCCTTAGCCCAAGAAATACAATGTTAACCCTAAATCACAAATTACCCAAAAATAATATATAGGCAAGAACAACAAGACAAAACAACTAACACATCCTCTTCTTAGTCCTTGCATTCTTTATAGCTCTCCCCTTTTTTTATAGACCAACTATGACAACTTTTGGTCGTTCAAGAATTTCATCAAACTGCTCAAAGAAATGACACAACAGCAAAATTGATTCACTCTCATTCCTTCTATCTGCTATTTGTTTCAATCTCATTCTCCCTTAACCAATGTTGTTCTCTTGCAAAAGAACGGAGAAAAGATGAGCAATCGGAAGGTATGGACGGTCTTTGTGGGAAATATTTCTACATCAATTCACTAGAAAGGGGTTTGGCAGGTTTTCGATCGTCACGGGGTAGTGGTGGATGTGTTAATTCCCCGGAAATTTGATAGGAATAGATTCAGATTTGGTTTCGTGCGGATGAGTAGTCGAGAGGATGCTGAGCGGGTAATAGAACGATTGCACGATAAATGGATTTATGGTTCGCGGATCACTATGTGTAAAGCGAAATATGGAGAGCGCGACTCGTTTTGGAGACGAAAACAGGCCAAAACCGATACAACACATTCGGTAAAGGTAGGGAATTTGAGACCAACGACGCCGTTGAAGCAGCGATCGAAGGAGGAGGTTAATCACGGTAGTGCATTCAATTATTCAGCGAAGGGTTTTGTGGCAAGGGACAAACTGGAAATCTTGCAAAATTGTGCAGTGGGGTTGTGCAAGAAACCATGGAGCATTAAGGAGCTGGCAGCAGAATTGCACCTAACGACAGTGGAAGGATTGTCGATTCTGCGCATAGTCGGTGCAATGATATTATTCATGTTCAAGGACCCGTTAACACGTGACAAGGTAACGCAGTTGGAATCGATACGAGGATGCTTCACAACGCTTGAACGATGGTCACCGGCGTTAGCATTAGAGTCGAGAAGGGTTTGGATATCGATCAAGGGTCTTCCAATCCATGCGTGGTCGCAACAATCTTTCGAAAGTATTGCGAACATATGGGGAAGCTTGGTTCGTTTAGCAGACTCTACTGCTTCACCCCAATCATTTGAATGTGGATGGATGTTAATAGAAACATCATCCATGACAACTATAGAGGCAAAGGTGAAGTTGGAGGTGGACGGTGCGTTTTTCCCTATACAAATCTGAGAGTGTGCTTTTGGTCCCTAGATGGAATGTGAATGTACAATGGTGCAATCCGATGATGAGGATGATGCTTCTTCGACACAGGGTTCGGATGAGGGGACACAATGCAAAGGCGATGATCACCAATTCAAGGCATTCGGGCATGTGGAGCCGATGGGGGATCAAATCCAAACGGAAGAAACAAGACTGTGGCGTTGCAATACCTTGGGGGAACAAAGGCTGGATCATGGTAATGATTCACATGATGAGGTTGGGTTGAAGGGGTTGCCGGACTCGTTTCATTTGCAGGGAGGTGGCGATGCGGGGGGTCCGATGGAGGAGCAGACCACCGAGAGGGTGACGGGCGAGGGTGGGAAGAGTCCTACAGCAACAATCCAACTCGAGGTAATTCAATCCCAATCAAACTCTGTGGATTTGAATGCAAATATCGTGGAGATGGTTGAACCAATCTCAAATTCGGTGGCTTTGGAGGATAAATCAGATTCAAATAATAAGAAAACAAAGGATAAGATAGGAGAGAAAGTAGTTGCTTCAGACAATAGTCAATTGATTTGGATTAACGGCAAGAAAAAAATCAATAAACTTTCTTTCAGGAGTGGTTTCGACGCAAAAAAATTGGTAGGGGTAGACCGTGAAAACAGGTGCTACGCCAGCCTGTTTCGACGCAAGTTGAGAACGCATCTCTCTCGGATTTGGATTTTCAGAATCGCCAACAGTTACTATCAAAGGAAATAGAGGCGGCAGTGGCATTAGGCAATATCGTGGGAGTGATAACAGTGGGTGTGAAGCTGACATTATAAAGGATCTTCAACGGGTTTTTTCCGGGGAAAGGTGATACCAATAGGGATGCGTGTGATCTCATGGAATGTCAGGGGGTTGGGGTCGAGTTTGAAACGTAGGGCGGTGGGAGATGTAGTAAAGAAACAACGGGCGGATATGGTGATGTTGCAGGAATCGAAGCTAGAGGATGTGTCGTCGTTAGTGGTCGCAAGTTTGTGGGTATCGGACGGTTTTGAATATATTTTCTCACCTTCGATAGGTGCTTCAGGGGGTTTGATTACAATATGGGAAGGTTCACGTTTCAGTGTTGTCTCAATAGAGGTGGATCAAAATTTTATCTTTATAAGGGGGAAGTGGTACGCGGAAGAATTACAATGTTGTATGTTGAATGTCTATGCACCGTGCGATGTGGAGGCACAGAGACAGCTGTGGCAACGGTTACGAGAGCTAATCCTGGACATCACAGGACCATGGTGTGTCGTAGGGGATTTTAATTCGATACGCTGGTTATCGGAACGTGCAGGGTGTAGCTCGGTGGCGACAGGTATGGAAGAATTTTTGGATTTCATTGATAACACTGGATTAGTAGATTTTCCGTTGATAGGGAAGCAATACACGTGGTTTGGGAGGGGTTTCAAGCGTAGTCGCATAGATAGAATTTTGGTATCGTCTGCATGGGTAGATGCTTTTGCTAACATTGGTCAGCATTCTTTGCCGAGAGGGGTATCAGATCACACACCTTTATTATTGTCGTGCGATGAACATGATTGGGGGCCTCGACCCTTTCGCTTTATTAATTGCTGGTTGGAGGATAAAAAACATGTCCTTGAAATGTCAGAAGAATGGTGTCGGCTGTCGGAACGGGGGGTTGGAATTGATAATATTATGGTTAAGCTTAGAACTATGAAGAGTTTTCTGCGTAGCTGGAACCGTACGGTGTTTGGTGATATTGAGCTCGAAATTCAGTCGATTCAAGCAAAGCTGGAGGGTGTAGATGGTGCGGGTTTGGAACGGGATTAGCATGAATCCGAAAATGTTTTGATAGAGTGGAAAAGGGAGTGGATGCAACAGTTATGGCAAGCAATCAGGCGTAAGGAATCCCTTTGGAGACAAAAATTGAGGGCGAACTGGTTATGTTTAGGGGATCGCAATACATCGTTCTTCTATCGCGCGGAAAAAATTAGAGCAGTGCGGAATTTAATTAAAGGGCTGCTGATAAATGGCCGTTGGGAAACGGATGTACATCGGCTTCGGAAACACATTGTGGCGGCTTTTTCTACGCATTTTGAGGCAGTCAATCGGTTATGTGCTTGGACTATTGTGGGAGATTTTGGCAGGATTGATAGAGTGGCAAATGAAGCTTTGGTGGCGCCATTCCGGGAGGCGAATGGCTTAGCATATGCTTTGGCTAAGGAAGGGGTGACGCGTGTTGCTTTATTTTGTGCTTGTTAACGTTCGTGGTTGGTTATTTGTTTTTTTCGTTTGTTTGTTCGCTTGTTTCCGTTGTTTTTGTCACATACGGGCCGTACTCTTTTCCTCCGTTAGGTTTAGGGAGGTTTTTAACGAGGCGACTGTTGTGACGTTTGGTTGTATATTTTATCTTAATATACGGCATCTTGTTGAGCAAAAAAATGAATGAAAGAAAAGTAGGAAAAATTAAGGTTTTAACCCTTTAAATAATTTGAAATTACTTTAAGAAAAATCAGGTCAGCGATTAAATAATAAAATAAGTTAATTTGAATAATAAAAAATGACCTGAAAATTGGGGAAAATAAATAAAAGCATGGTGAGCGATTTTGTTAGATTTTTTAACAAAAGGTGACCAAATTAATAATGAAACGAAACATTAGGGACGTTTTTGATGAAAAAAATTTAGGGGCTTAATTGATTTTCTTTCCGAAATTTCAAGGACTTTTTACACCTTTAGGCCTAATAATGATGATGATGATGATTATAATATATTTTAAGGGTAAAGAATTTGGATTTAAGGTTTAGAGTATGTGGTTTAGGGATATATGGTATGTAAATTGCAGTGGGGGTTTTGGACAGGCGCGACATGAGCGACCGCACAGGGCCCCCAAGAGAGAGGGGCCCCGAAAATAGGGAACCTAAATTAAATTAAATATTTGTAAAAAGTTATAAAATTATATATATAATTATGTTTATATAAAAATTATCTAAAACATAAAACATGCAAAAAGAATGATAATTTTAAAGTGAAAATGTTTGATATTTAGATGTTTATAAGTCAATTTTTTGGTTCTCAAGAAGACAATTTAATAATATTTTTTGTATTAAAGTATTTTTTTTGAAAAAATACTTATATCTCTTACTGATTATAAATTAAGAGCCACATTTTAATATATTGCACAGGGCCCCCAAAATCTTTGAACCGCCCCTGGTAAATTGGATAATAGGGTTTAGGATATATGAAAAAAATTAAAATTTTTTGAAATTTTGAATTGAGTAGGTAATTTCCTCCAAACAGTTAAGAGTTCTAGGCATATGAAAAAATTGAAAAAAAAATTAAAATATTGAGTTTTGGATGGCGTAAGTAATTTCCTCCGAACAATTAAGAGTTTCGGGGTTAAATTGAATACAAAGGGTACCACTTACTTTACTTATTTATAAGTTGGGTCAGTTAACATGTTGGGTCATTTACAGGTCGGATCAACAACAAGTCGGGTTGATAATATGTCAAGTAAAATTGAATCTCATATCGCTTCAAGTCGGGTTTTATCGGATATTTGGATTGTCTTTATACAATTGTTGTATAAACTGATTACTTTTTTATTAACAATTTCTATATAGGGAGAGGGGAAGGGGAAGGAAAATTTCGCTTTTGTTGGGTCTTGAACCCACAACATAGGGGAAGGGGAAGATATCAATTGAGACTTTTAACCACGTACTCGAGAGATTGTTGATATATTTATAAAAATACTTAAAAACCAAATAAAGATAATAAAAGTGGGTAAAGGATAATATTATATAGTCGCATAAAACGACCTAGTACACAACGAACAACTCTACATCCAGGATAACTCGAAATGGGAGTACTAGACTATCCGACTATCCCTATGGATTTTTAACATCCATTTTTATTCTTTTGCTATCATTATTTTCCCTTCCAATAGCTGATCGACTTCCATGCCCAAACTTTCAGTTTACGCTGCAAATGCAACAACAACAACAAAAATAGATCATCCATCAGTTAATAAATTAATAAGCATAACCAATCAACTCACTAATTAATATTAGATACGAACCTTTTGCAGTTAGTGCTGGGGCTGATCTGGTAAGGGATGCTCACACCGCACTTGCCTGGGAGTCCACTTGCAAGGCTATAATTGATGCCATTCATGCTGGCTGCCGCACTTTTAAGGCAGTTGCATGCTGCTTGGCGGTCGGGTGTTGTCTGGGCGGCGTCGTTGAGGGATTTGATCCCACTGCAGCAACCTGGAGGAACATCACCGCCGCTGGTCAGGTAAGGCATGCAGGGTGCGAGGGAGGATGTGACTTGACCACAACTTATGGCTCCTTGAGCCAGGGGTGCACCCACAACCAAGCAAAACACCACCATGCATGCAAGATTAATGGGCAAAGAGCTGGCCATATTGATTTCCTACAAGAAGATAAAAAGAAAAGGATTTTAAAGAAGTTGCAACTTGCAATTAAAGTGCTATTGTTGATTGCTGATTGTTGTGTGGACTGTGGATAAGGGCTTGAGGGTTGGAGGGTTTTTATAGCCAAAACTTGAGTGAATGGAAAGTTGTTAAATCAAATGTGGTAATTAGATATTATCCGATCCAAATCCCCCATTAAGATTTGATGTAGTTTTCCATCCATTTATGAGCAACTGTCACCTACTACATGTTGTGTGTTGGTTGTCAGGTCATTCTCGACTTGTTTTCGATCCGAAGGTGGTAGAGGCTTGTGCTGTTATTCAAGAGACACTCTCTTGGGTCAAGTCATTACATTATGATTGTGTTCAAATTATGCAGTTCGCTACTACAACCAGCCACATGTCATCCAACTTTTATTACATCCACCTGCCTGCTTCCACAGGAAGGCTTTTTCTTTGTATACATTTCAAATATATGGTTTATGCCTCAACTAACCTCAAAATGGTTTTAATGATTCTGGATATGTGTCATAATAAACAATCTTTTACTTGAACAATCATAGTCGGTATTGCTTTTATTCTAGGGGTAGATTATTTGCCCTTATTATTTTTGTTTTTTTATAATCATCACTTAATTTGTTGGTTGATTAATTTGAATCGATTCATATATAAATTTATTATACAGTGATCCTCCTAATCTAATTGTTCCATTCACAACGTTGAAACTCGAATCTAACTTTATTAAAGAGATCTAATGTTTCATCTCATTGGATGAACTAGTTGTTGGTATTAATTTTATTACTTTCATGTATATTAATAACATGTTTTCCTAACTAAGGCTGGGATGAATGCTTAGGAACAAGAACGTGTCATGATTTCATTATTATGATTCAGCTTAGAGTTTGATTTCACCGTCCCAATTAATTGGATATGTTTATCTGAAAAGAATAGTATAATTCTTTCTTCTCTATTTCGCTATTCTATTAAATCTAAAATATTAACAATACTCCGATGAGAACCCTAACTCTAAATTTTTAACCTATTTTTCATGCCTTAAAGAAGCGTAAACTGCATCTAAATAAACTTGGAGATAAACAGAGACGAGTGTAAATGCCAGAAATTTTTTACTTAAAACTTGTAATAAATATCATGGTTTAAAAATATTTATACAAATCAATTGAAATAATTTCAGGGTTAAGATGTTTTGCAGGAAGTTGGTCATGGATTCAGCCTAGCTATCAAGCACGGGAACTTTTCATGTGTGTAATCACTTATTTTCGCCCGAGACTAAAGCCTAATTAAAAATCAAAATTACATAAGATATAGAAATATTCTAATTATGAGCAATCACATTTGGCCGGTTAGTCAAGCTGGTCATATTTGTTCCCCATATTCTTATAGGTTATGGGTTCGAGACTCACTAGGAGCACTCTCCTTCCTTCTCGTAAAGTCCGCCATTCTCCTCCCCTTTAGGTAGGATTAGGATTAGATTTAGAATTTGTTAAAAAAAATTATCCTATCCTAATTACATCATGTATAAGAAGATTGCAAGAGATCTTGTCTAACAAATATCCTTTTATGTCATGCACTTTTAATTTGTGTTTTAAATTATTCTCTTTTTATAACTTTAGCAAAACATATTATATAAAATCATTTTCTTTTTATATAGCAAATACAAATCTACATATGTAAATTAACTTTTTTACCTTAATTTTGATATGTTTTTATATGTACTTCACTTTAGTTTCCTACTTTAATCTTATGCATTTTTATGTATAAATAGATTGATTTATTTGAGATACATAATTATTTTTTTTGGCAATGTTATATTTCCTTATGTATATATAGTAGTATATATGATATTTCTTTAAATGTATGTGATAGCTTTATATATATATATATATATACTTTAACATGTAATTAGATTTAATTACTTATTTGTTCACATGATTTCATTGTATATAACTTGATCACTTGTAATTATATTTGATTTTATTTTTGATACATTATTAATTGAGCATGTCATTTAAATTTTTTACATATATATTTATTTGTTTGTTTGTTTAATTCTTTCATTACTTTATGTTAATAAACCCCTAGATTAACTTAGGTTGTCTATAAAAATTATAACTTAGTTAGAATCTCTTTAATTAAATGGTTAGATCACTTAATAATGTTAATATCATAATTAACCTCTAGATTAGATTCCTTAGATTTATTTCTTAATTTAATTCTAGCCCTTTAATTAGGTTAGTCTCTTGGTAGCTTAGCATATTAATTAGAGTCGTAGATTTAGGGCCTAGTAAATAATTTTCTAAGTTTAATTTATGATTTTAATTAGACCTATTACCTTCAAAATAAAGCCTTTTAGATTAATTAGACTTTTGATATATGTCATTGAGGTTAGAAAATTAGACTTTAGGGATTTTCACTTTAATCATATGCAAACATGTTCACGAACCACAAAATAAAATATTAGTGACCAAGTAAGGGTCGTTTTACGGGCGTTCTAGGGAAACTATGGACGTTGGTAGAGTATAAAGAACAACAAGTTAGTATACGGCTAAGAAACGACGGGATGTTAGAGCCGTTAGATGGGAAATTTTTTTGATTTTGATCGTTGGATTTAGATTCCCATTAAAAACACACGGAAATGGGAAGAGGTTGTTGCCGGTAAGTTTCAAAACTTAGTAAGTAGTATCGCAACTTT
The DNA here is from genome assembly GCA_030270665.1 of Hibiscus trionum. Taxonomy (NCBI): domain Eukaryota; kingdom Viridiplantae; phylum Streptophyta; class Magnoliopsida; order Malvales; family Malvaceae; genus Hibiscus; species Hibiscus trionum. The sequence continues at coordinate 5,777,595 of BSYR01000052.1, read as the reverse complement.
ATGGGGATAAAATTCGTGTTGTAACTTCAAATGATAAACTAACGCAAAAGTTTTGGAACTACGAGCTATGTACCGGAACCATAGTTAAAAGTTTAAACCTAAATTGTTAGTAAAGTTTGTGACAGTTGATGTTGGAAGAAGATGTCTCGGAATTTGATATCGAGTACTGAAACTCTCATCTGTGAAAGTAACATTTTAGCGTTAACGCGTAACAATATATGATTTTCTCCTAAAATCAGAACTTGTGTACATGTACCGGAACCTGTGGAAATTGTTTAAATTAGAAATGTTTAAAGTGCCTTTAACAATACATGTTTTTATATTATATTTCGGAACTTAAGTACAAGTATCGTAACCTGGCGTATGGTATGTTTGATAGATAAAATTAGACGTAGAAACCGTAAAAGTGGCTTGAGTAGATAACTTATTAGGTCTAATCGCCAAGTATCAGAATTCATCAATGAGTTTCATTACATGAAGTAGATGATTTTAATATTTTCGGTTTAATAATTCATATTTCCAATTTTTTGTAGGTCTCGCAACGTTTGCCGTCGTTTCGCTACTCGTAGCGGTTAAAACCCTTCGACTCCCTAGAATGAGAATTAAAACTTCATTTGTTTAATAACATTTTAGGGTTAGAACTCATTTCCCCACTAAAAATCTGGAAAATCCTCTGCACTTGGGAAAAATGTTTCAGTCAGTGTAAAGGATCGAAACCTCAATTTAGGTCTATAACTGAACATGTGCAATCGTCTCCATTGCAAAGGTAACAAGAAAAACCATAAGTTTGTTTGTTTATTTGTAAAATACTTGAAATATAGGGTTTGTGTTTCAAAATTTTGGTATGGAATTGCATTTTTCTTGGAAGAAATTGTTGAAACTCAATATTTTGTCTTGTTTCGTTTTTTTAAATGTTACCCTTTCCATCTCTTCGAACCTAAAAAGGTTAGATTTGTTTGTTTTTTTTATCAGCAACTGTATGATTTTATTCAATCATGAAAAAAGCATACAGCGTGACAGATCATACGCCTCGTTAAAAACCTCCCTAGTGGAGGAAAAGAGTATGATATGACCCGTCAAAGAAAATACAAACACCAAGATTATCATAAACAAACCACAAAAAGCGATCAGCGATCCACTCCTTCCTTTGCGCATATCTCACCTTGCCGTGCATAAAATGACTGTTTCATCCGCAAACTGAAGATGAGAAAGTTTCACCCCATCCGCCACACTCACACCCTTAACGACATCCATCTCCTCCGCCTTTCTTAAAAATTGATGTAACGCTTCCGCCACAATTACAAATAGTAAAGGTGACATCGGATCGCCTTACCTCAGTCCATGAAGCATTGGACATTCTTTCGTTGAACTTCCATTAACCAATATTGATAAACGCACAATACTGGTACAACCAGAAATCCATCGCCTCCATTTCACCCCAAAGATCATTCTTTCCATAATCTGATCTAAGAAATCCCACTGGATGCAATCATAAGCCTTCGCCAAGTAACGGTCTAAACGGCTACATTTATTTCCAGATCCGAATCATGTAAATTGTTTGCCTTGCAACGGGAAATCAATCAAAATTCCTTCATTCAAAAAATCCACAAAATTTGCCATACCACTCAAACTCCCTATGCATCCACGCCTCTCTTCCATAGACTGAACCGTATTACAATCGCCACACATGCACCAAGAATTCTCGAATTCCAGCATGTTTATTTTTAACAACTCCCATAGTGTCTTTTGATCATCCATCGAGCAGGGAGCATAAAAGCAAATAATACCACATTTCCAATTTTCTTTCACCCATCTTCCAATCACAAGAATAAAATTTTGATTCACCTTTTTAAATTCAGTATTTACATCAGTCACAAACCTCGACTTTCCCCAGCAATAATCCGAGAAATGTCGTTGATGATATCTTCCTCCCTCCCACTCTATTTCACACCAATTAAAGAGCCCAATTTTACCGCTGCCGCTGCCTCACTCTCTATATCACGGGACCGTATTGGACCACTGCCGGTAGCCCCTTCCCCCACTGATTTTTTCGAATGTTTTGATCGACAACCCCCCAAAATAGTCCCCTTCTTCAATCGAATATCACGGCCAACACCTTGCAATTGTTCAGTCCCAATTATCTTCCTAACTTTGCAATACGCATGTCCTAACCGAATTAATTCAGGTTGGCCTAAACCAGATTTTGGTGCATTCGAATGTATAATAGGAGGAGAATTTTGTACCTCATGTATTTTATCACCTGTGTTGATCAAATCCCCCGTCCCCACCTCCTCCAAATTACTTGAATTAGCAATTCCAGCTATGGACAAACTCTCACAGTGTGGGATATTCTCAACAAACTCTAGAGTCCTAATGCCACCTTCCTGCTCAATTAACGGACTGTCTCTCCTCACCGGAGCTGGCGGCTGTTGATTCGACGACCGGTCCTCTACTTGGAGCGGCTGTTGATCCGACAACCGGTCCTCCACCTGGGCATCATCATTCACATTTACATCCTGCTCCCCTGCGCCCTCTTGTAACCATGACCCTTGCGGATCAATCCAAGCATCATTCATTACCCAATTCACTCAATCGTCTCTATGGAACCCTTGTGCCTCCGGTTCCATCCCATTGGACCGTGTATGGTTGTAGCCAACTACCCAGCGCGCTCTTCCCCTCCCATGTCGGATCCCTGGGCAGAATTTTCCTCATCCTCTGTCGTCTTCCATTCACCACAATCACATTCAACTTCGGGACCTTTTCCATCCATCTCTAACACACGTACCCAGTAATCTGCGTTGTCTACTTTGACACGGATTCGTTCCTCAATACGAGTGAATGTTGTTGTCTCCACCATGATTCTGCCGCAATCTAACGACGTTGGCGTTTTCGTGTCGTCGTCCAGGCAAATCAAAGATCCCCACAATTGAGCAATATTTGTGAATGTTTGTTTGTGCCAAAGATGTATCGGCAGCCCCACGACCGACAACCACACCCTTCTCGACTCGACTGTAATCGATGGCGACCAAATCTCCACTCTAACGAAGCATTCTTTAACGCGATTCATCTGCATCACCCTGTCCCGGACGGTCGCCGATGTACACATCAATAGCACCATGCGACCAGACAATCGCATGATTGAAAATCCGTCATGTCTTTCCACCTCTAATCGCTCCGCCAATGTTTTAATACTACAGGGATTCAAGCACCATCCTACCGCGCACCATTGAAGAACAGCCCATTTGTCTTCATCGACGATGCCCTTGATCTCTCTGCACTTATCGTTTTCCCCCTCCCCCTTCGGTGTTGCTGATGAACTATTTTCCTTGTTGTGATCCAATTTCGACTCCTCTCGTGACCCCCGGCTCACCTCTCCATCCCCTTTTCTTTTGATCAGTGTCGTTCTTCCCTTCCAAGCCATCGTAACTCTTATGCGGGCACCATAAATCCATTTTCCATTTAATCTTTCAATCACACGATCAGCATCCTCTTGCGATGCCATTCGAACGAACCCAAATCGTTGTCCGTCTCGTGCCATTCGATTGGGGATGAACACATCCGTGACAACCCCATGCCTGTCGAAAACTTGCCATAGGCCCTTCCAGTGTATTGAATTCGACAATCCTCCCACGTACAAAGTCCACACCCGTTGCACAAACTGATCGCGCTGACCCTGAATGGAATCCCTAACGCTTTCTTGATGATCGCTGGCCGTGTGATGCTTCCCGACTTGTTCCCTTGCGAGGCGATCCCACAATCCCATCTGCGGCTTGTGTTATGTGAAACACTTTGTCAGATTTGTTTGTAATGAGGATGTGTTTATTTATGAGTGAGTTTGTATGTTTCTATACTGATTCATGTGAATATTTAATTCTTAAAATGACAACTACAAATTTGAATCTTGTTTTTTACCAAGTTGCTGATGAAGTTGGTAAAATAGTTTTTGCCGCTAAGGAAGTTGCTGATAAAGATGGTAATGAAGTTGATGATGTAGTTGTTGTCGTGACAAAGTTGTTGATAAAGATGGTAATGATAAAGTTGGTAATGAAGATGCTGATAATGAAGTTACTGGTAAGGAAGTTGGGTCTTTGGCTCTATGTGCTAGGCCATACGCAAAAAAAACATGTCCTCTCGTCATTAAGTTTTAGTAAGTTGATAAATTATTTGCGCATTCTTATTGCATCTCTGAATGAAAGATTGAATGTATACCTTTGTTTTTTCATGTTTTACAGTCAAGGTGAATCTATAAGGATGAAGTAAACAGAGGAAAAATTGACCACTGAAGTAGGTTTCAGTGGTTTTTGATGTGTAAAATGTTAAATACCTTTGAATTTGTCATCCGTAGGTTAGGAAAGAGTTAGGCAAGAAATGGATGAAACTGCCAAAGGAAGACAAACAACCTTACATTTATGAAACTCAGAAGGAGAAGGCGGCATACAAAGAGTCTAAATTAGGACAGCCGAAGAAGGTAATAGCAGTATAAAGACATTCTTTGTTTGATAGAGTATGATAGTTTATATTGAGATTGACGCATGAAGTTGTTATCTTATCCCCTGTAAACATCTTTTGACACATGGTGTAGTCAAAAGCAATTGTACGATTTCATTAATGAAATGAAGACGATGGGGATTGTTCTTGTTCTTGATGAAATTGGTTTTGGGTCGTTAGTTTTTATAAAATCGTGCATACTACGCCGAGACCAATGTGGGAAATTGATGGAATGTTTTGATGTCTGAAGGAGTGTTATAGATTTGATGGACACAAAATTTATGTATCAATTAAAGATGTAGAAGTTATATTGGGCCTAAAGAATGAGGGTGCTGATGTTCTTGAAGTGTTGTCCAGGGAGAATGGTAGAGAACTCGGTGCAAAGTATAACATCAACACATATTTAACTTGAGAGCTTTAACCATCTGCTCTAGAGATTGTTGATATATTTATAAAACTGCTTGAAAGAAATAAAGATAATAAATGTGGGTAAAAGATAATATTATATAGTCGCATAAAACGACCTAGTACAGAGCGACCAACTCTACATCCAGGATAACTCCAAATGGGAGTAATAGACTGTCCGACTATCCCTATGGATTTTTAACATCCATTTTTATTCTTTTGCTATCATTATTTTCTCTTCTAATCGGGGATTTAAAAAGCGGATTGCGACCGCAATATCGACTGCGATATAGCGGTTGCGCCACCATTCGAAACCACGATTGGGATAAAAAAACGATCTGTGATTGACAGAATTTAGCCGCGATTGGGATAAAAAATGGTCTGTGACTGTGATATAAAGCTGCAACCGCTATCACGACAATGACCGCGATTTAAAACCCTGCTTCCAATAGCTGGCCAACTTCTATGCCCAAACTTTCACTTGACGAGGCAAATGCAACAACAAAAACAACAATAGATCATTCATCAGTTAATAAATTAATAACCATAACCAATCAACTCACTAATTAATATTAGATCCAAACCTTTTGCAGTCATTGTTGGGGCTAATCTGGTAAGGGATGCTCACACCGCACTTGCCAGGGAGTCCACTTGCAAGGCTATAGTTTATGCCCTTCATGTTGCTAGCCTATCAAGCACGAGGCTGGAAAAGTAACCCCGTTTCATGTAGCCAATACGTCCTCAGCATGGGGACGGCTAGGGGACATTCTCGGGACGTGCTATGGTGGCAGGGTACGGCTGAACGAATGTGGGGACGTTTCATGCTTACCTGGTGACGTTTCAGGGATAACATATGACTATCACATGCGTCCCGAGGGATAATTTTGACATTTTCTTTTTAAAAAAATTTAGACAACAAAACATAATCTAATGTACTCTGTTCTAAATCCAAACACCATCTCTTTTATTTTTTTCAAATCGAGAAGAGCGAGCGACACCATCACACCATTTCAAGAAGTCGACACTGACAAAATATTGTACTCCGACGTGTTCAAAACTCCGACCTTAATTTCCAAGTATGTCTTCTTCTCTGTTTAACTTTATTTCCATGTTTACGGTCTTGGATGTTGTTTTATATCTGTTAGCTGCTATGTGGATTGTGGTATATAGCTCTTATGGGTCTGGTGCTTTATTTTAATTATTATTTGCATATTGAAATTAGGTTGGCTTAGGTCAGTTCTTTTTGGGTGAAGTTCAGGGTGATACTTGTTTGAACTTTGGGTAAGTTCATTCCTCTCTATCACTCTTTTCTTTTTCTTTGATTTGTAGGTGAGTTTGGACTTTGGAGGCATCTAGGTTATGTTCAAATGATGGCTTTGTTAGTGGTAAAAATTTGCAAGGAGTTGATTTGTTGTTTTTGTAGAGAGATTTTTCGTATAAAAAACTGTGGAATTATGAAACTAGGTTTTCAACATCAGTTTGCCTTAAATTTTAGCAATTTATTTTTAGATTACCCTAAATTAAGGGTTGCTTGCCCTTTTGTTTTTTTGGGTGAAAGTTGTTCTAGCAATGCTTTTTTAGATTACTTTATTTTTATGGACATTTTTGCCTCAAATTTTATTATAAAGAAAAAAAAATTCTTGCTTTGGAATTGGGATTTAAGATTAAGGAAATAGACATCTCTGCTAGTTCTGTGAAATTGGGATTTTTTTTTTCATTTTTAACATGGAAGAAGATGATTGAATTGAGATTTAGGATTAATGAAATAGACACTTGTTAATTAGAATTTTTAGCATGATCTTTGAACTCAATTGATTTGTTTTTTTTTGTTTAATGTAAAGAGATCAATTTAATTTTAAATTTGACATCTCAAAGTGGTAGCGAGATTGGAAGTGCTAGTGGGACTGGGTCAATTTCATCATCCCAAAATGAGAGTTAAATCTGAGTCGCGTCGAAGATTTAGTTTACATCCTGTAACCCCCTTAGCCCGGCCTAGACGTTTGACCCGAACTACGAAGATTACACGGGGAAAACAAAAGTCAACCCGAAAGTCAACCTTGATTAACGACCCTTTTTTCTTATTAATCGTTTCTAGATGCACATTATACCTATGTGAACACTCAAGATTCACTTGGGAGAAAGGCACAGCGATCGAAAAACATTTAAGGACTCAATTGCATAAATTACGGGTTTAGGGACCAAAATGTAATTCTTAGAAATTATAATAACTTGGCTGATTTTAAGCTTACCAATATGAAATTAGTCAGGTTACATGCTTCTCTGTCAAATTTCAACTTAAAAGAACATTCCAAGCTCAAGCAATTGCATCCACAACATTCAGAACTAAAATGTAAAACATGCGAATTCAGCATGCTACCTAGTCACAAATCCAAATATGAGCTCTCATACCTCAAACCAATCAATAAGAACATTTACAGCTAATAAAAGCCATCACAAGCATTCCACAAAATTAGGGAGTTCAAAACACATCTCCCAAATACAACCTTGAAGTCCCATTGCCAAATATCAAAACTAAAGTGTATAAAGACATCACCATACATGAGCTTTGCACTTCCTTGGATGTTCTTAACCTTCTTGCTGCCCAAAAACACCTCAATTGTCTGCATTATTGGTAGAAGAGAGCGTAAGCACATTTGCTTAGTGAGGCATGCTCTAAAGAAAACCAACACAATAATGCATTATTTAAAACGCTTTCTCAAAAGCCTTTTTCTACAACATGCTCATTCTATCTCATGCTTGAAAACCATTTCAAAGAAACTTCTCATTGAAGAAACAGGTACCTCAATTCTATCTCATGCATTTAAACCAATGCAAATCTCATTGCAAGGCCATACACATGCTTGTAAAAACCAAAGCATTTCATATACAAATCTCATATGCATTTCTCATAGCATAAATCATCTCAACAATAGGTACATGTGAATCTAAAGCATTTTCATATATTATATTGGCATTTCTCATCTCATTACTACTCAGATATGCGGATACATTCTCAAACCACTAGACGCTTCCGGTGGAATCTCACATCACCGTACTCATTTGTCTAGTAATATAGTTTCCGATGGAATCTCACATCACCGTACTCACATGGCGGAACCTCTCATCGCCACAAAGCTTGGGTATTTCACCAAGTCCTACCCGATGGAATGCCCATCATCGGTTCTCTCCCTTTGGATTGCATCCAAAGCCCAGCCAAGTTCTATCACTTCTAATCATTTTTAAACATCAATGAACATCAAAAATCACCACAAACTCGTCCTTATACCTCCAGCTATGACAGAACACCAAAACCACCCCCAAAAACCATCATTCTAGCATACAAAACTTAGGAATCCAAGCCTATTCGGGATTTGTTTGGTAAAACCTCATTTATAACATCAATTAACATCCAAAATATATTGGAAAACAACCTCAAAATAGAGCCTAACCATCAACCACGAAAATCATCAAGATCTCTCCAAAAACCTTGAGTTTTAACACAATTTCTTGTTTCTAACATTAAAACAACTCAAAAATCATTAACAAAGGATTGATAACTTGGGAATTTCAGTAAAGAACTGGTCCTCAGTACGCGAGTACACAAGGATATCGTCAATGAACACCACAACGAACTTGTCCAAGTATTCATGGAACACCTTATTAATCATGTCCATGACAGCAGCAGGAGCATTCGTCAACCCAAACGGCATCACAAGGAACTCATAATGCCCATACCTCATTCTAAAGGTTGTTTTCGGCACATCCACATCCTTCACATTTAACTGGTAGTGCCCTGACCTCAAATCAATATTTGAAAACACAGCCGCTCCCTGAAACTGATAAAAAAGATCATTAATCCTCGGCAAAAGATACATGTTCTTGACGGTCAACTTATTCAGCTGACGATAATCAATGCACATTCTCATCGTGCCATCTTTCTTTTTCACAAACAAGACCAGTGCACCCCAAGGTGACACACTAGGGCGAATAAAGCCACGGTCAAGCAACTCCTGAAGTTGCATCTTCAACTCCTTCAACTCTTTGGGTGCCATGCGATAGGGAGCAATGGACATTAGAGTTGTGTTCTCATAAAACTCAATTCCAAACTCAACCTCTCGACTAGGCGGCAAACTAGGTAATTCCTCCGGAAACACTCCAGGGAACTCACACACGGTCGTTATATCCTGAACGCGCACCTCCTTTAAACTAGGATTCATAAAAAAGGCTAGATAAGCTTCACACCCTTGCCGCAACATCTGGCTTGCTTCCAATGTAGACACCACATTAGCTAGAAACTTCACATTCTCTCCCACCACCACCACCTCATAATCATCCGCTAGTTTCAACGAAACTCGCTTGCTTTCGAAATCCACAACGGCTCTATGCTCAACAAGTTAATCCATGCCAAGGATTACATCAAAACCATAGAATGACAATTCCATAAGATCAACAAGAAAGACATGATCTTGCACCTTTAAGGGGCACCTTCTATACAACCTTCTTGTTACAACTGTCTCGCCAAAGGAACTAGTCACATGCATACCAACATCCAAAGACTCAACAGGCAAACCAAGCATTTGAGCATGTTCACGCAAAATGTACGAGTGTGTAGATCGATAATCAATCAAAGAAAGTAATGACAAGGATTGCAAGGTAAAGGTATATGCGATCACGTCTGTGTCATTCCTTCCTTCACGATGAGCATACACTGGAGCCTGACCTCCACCCTCAGGTTGGACAGCCGCAACATGCGCCACATTCCTTCCACCCTCATCTCTGTGCTGAAAATTACCACGGCCGCGCCCACGACCTCTTTGTGGCTCAGCTGCTCTCAAAAGAGCCTGTCCCTCTCTCAACGGCTGAGGACAATCCTTCTTCATATGCCCACGGTTTCCACAGTTCCAACAAGTACCAAGGTTACCCCAGCACTCACCAGCATGTCTCCTACCACACCGGTTACACTCAGGAGTCTTCAAGAAAGCATTTGGTCCTTGCGGACCTCTTCCAGGGTTACCACCCCCACGTCTAGCATCAAAATGTGGCTTTCTATCCTTATACCTCTTGTTGCGATCCCTACCATAATCACGTTCTGCAGCTCGCTTCCCCGAGCTAGATCCACCTGCTCGGCTCGCCAAACCAAGATTCAATTCAATGTCCTTGGCTCTAGTGACCAAGACATCGAAATCTGTATAATCGGCCGCAAGCATATAGGTTTTTACGTCCGCCACCAGCCCATAACGGAACCGTTCGCATCTTTCCCTCTCGCTAGGAATTATCTCAGGTGCATACTGGCTAAGGCGAACAAACTGAATCTCATATTCAGCCACAAACATGCTCTCTTGCACAAGAGACATAAACTCCATCTTCTTCTCGTCGAGGTAGCGAACTCCCAAGTATTTCCGCTTGAACGCATTCAAAAAGAATGTCCAAGTCACTTCATCATCCTCCATTCCAGCAATAGTGGTCGTCCACCACGTATATGCATCACCATGCAGTAGTGACACAATGCATCCCAACTTCTGGACATTGCTGCAATTCAGCTGTCCAAGAATCCTTTTGGCGCTCTCCAACCAAGACTCAAAACTTTCCGGTGTCAAACCTCTGAACTCAGTCCCTCCTAGACTACGGACACGCTCCAATGGCAATCTCACATTAGCACCATCCTGAGGTGCAGCTCCATGAGCTCCAGCTACTGCTGCCTGGAAAGCTCCAGCAATAGCATGTATCAGCACGGTCATATTAGGAGCAGCTTGCCCCTGAACACCCTCGAGGCCAACATCCCCAGCACCAACTCCAGCAGCACCAGCCCCAGCTCCACCACCACCAGGTGGTCCACCAGGGGGAGGAGGAGGTAAATCCTCAGCATTCTCTACGTTCTCATTCTCAGCCATGGAACGAACATTGATTCTCAGCTCTCTACGTGGCCCCATAATAAAAACAATGCACTGACAAAAATGCAACAAACACAATTAGGCAAAGCAAGGTAAGTAATCCAAGTACTCAAGCTCATTTTTGAAACCATTTCTTCTCATTAGTAATGATATGGCAATGGGATCCCCAACTATACTCCAAACATAGCATAGCATCACAAATGCATCTCAATTGCATCAAACATCCCTATTCATACATCATACCTTCACCGACAAGTCACAAACATACATAACCACATACAATAATCACATACCAAGCCCCAATTATTCAATAACCTGGCACTAATACCAACAAATGTAACCCCCTTAGCCTGGCCTAGACGTTTGACACGAACTACAAAGTTTACACGGGGAAAACCAAAGTCAACCTGAAAGTAAACCCTGATTAACGACCCTTTTTTCTTTTTAATCTTTTCTAGATGCACATTATACCTATATGAACATTCAAGATTCACTTGGGAGAAAGGCACAGCGATCGGAAAACATTTAGGGACTTAATTGCATAAATTACGGGTTTAGGGACCAAAATGTAATTTTTAGAAATTATAAAGACTTTGCTGATTTTAAGCTTACCAATATGAAATTAGTCGGGTTACATGCTTCTCTGTCAAATTTCAGCTTAAAAGAACATTCCAAGCTAAAACAATTGCATCCACAACATTTAGGACTAAAATGTAAAACATGCGAATTCAAAACAATTCGAAAACAACATCCAACGGTCATCCGTTTCGGAACACCACCCTCCGTACCGAAACACCCGTATTGAAACGGTGTTGACCGTTTCAGTACTCGGGTGCATTCCGAGACCAGTATCAAAACATGCCTCTTTAGTGGCTAAACTGTTCCGAAACACCTTCAGTTGTTCCGAAACGCTATGGCCATTACATGCCCCCGTTTCGAAACAGTAAGGGTGTTTCGATACACCCTACCCTGTGATAGCAGAAATTGCTGATTTTTTCACCTTTTAACCCACTCAAACATGCTTCAAAAAGCATCAAATCATACTAACAACTCATTTTGATACTAAGGAACATACTTATGACCCTTAAGCTAGAGCATGGCATCAAACACGAAAACATTCAATCTAGAGGCATGTTACCTAGTCACAAATCCAAATATGAGCTCTCAAACCTCAAAACAATCAATAAGACCATTTACAACTCATAAAAGCCATCATAAACATGCCACAAAATTAGGGAGTTCAAAACACATCTCCTAAATACAACCTTGAAGTCCCATTGCCAAATATCAAAACTAAAGTGTATAAAAACATCACCACACATGAGCTTTGCACTTCCTTGGATGTTCTTAACCTTCTTGCTGCCCAAAAACACCTCAATTATCTGCATTATTGGTAAAAGAGAGCGTAAGCACATTTGCTTAGTGAGGCATGCTCTAAAGAAAACCAACACAATAATGCATTATTTAAAACACTTTCTCAAAAGCCTTTTTCTACAACATGTTCCTTCTATGTCATGCTTGAAAACCATTTCAAAGCAACTTCTTATTGAAAACACATGTACCTCAATTCTATCTCGTGCATTTAAACCAATGCAAATCTCATGGCAAGGCAATACACATGCTTGTAAAAACCAAAGCATTTCATATACAAATCTCATATGCATTTCTCATAGCATAAATCATCTCAACAATAGGTACATGTGAATCTAAAGCATTTTCATATATTATATTGGCATTTCACATCTCATTACTACTCGGATATGCGGATACATTCTCAAACCACTACACGCTTCCGGTGGAATCTCACATCACCGTACTCACTTGTCTAGTAATATAGTTTCCGGTGGAATCTCATATCACCGTACTCACATGGCGGAATCTCTCATCGCCACAAAGCTTGGGTATTTCACCTGGTCCTACCCGATGGAATGCCCATTATCGGTTCTCTCCCTTTGGATTGCATCCAAAGAGCACGTATGAATTTTTAGTTTATAGTGCACTCTCATCCTATTGATCGATCAATTATATCCGGTAAGTATCTCATCTTCTATGTCAATATATTATGTCAAAATATCATATCACCTACTATTTTTCATGTAACATTTCTCAAATCTTTCTCATCTCATTTCAAAACCATAACATTTGCCATGCTTTAAAACAAAAGCTCAAAACTCATCAATGCAACATGTTATTTCATGAAATCATTTCAAGCATCATCTCATGCTACAAATCATGTATAAAAACAGTAGGAATTTATTATCTCAAACCTTGAGCATGTAAAAGCATTTTAGGGGCAACCACCACATATAGGAGATCAATCTAGCCAATACTTACTTCTGGACTTAGGAAGATGTTTCAAACATTTCCTAAATCCCCAAACCTTGTTTCTTTGTCCCTCAAGGACTTCTAAAACCATTCGCACTCACCGATTACGTTTCATTTGCTTGCCGAAACGCTATCTAAGCTCTCGGATCAACACCAAAGGTGTCCGAAGATGTCTCCCCTATTTATAGCACATAAGAGCAGAGGATTAATGCATCATCATGTATTGAAATCATCAGCCACACAACCAAACTCGCTGCTCTACTCAAGAACCTCATTTCGGCTACCAACCACAACTGAAATCATCTCCAAACTCTTCCAAAACAAAGCCCAGCCAAGATCTATCACTTCTAATCATTTCTAAACATTAATCAAAATCAAAAATCACCACAAACTTGTCCTTATACCTCCAGCTATGATAGAACACCAAAACCACCCCAAAAACCATCATTCTAGCATACAAAACTTAGGAATCCAAGCCTATTCGTGATTTGTTTGGTAAAACCTCATTTATAACATCAATTAACATCCAAAATATATTAGAAAACAACCTCAAAATAGAGCCTTACCATCAACCACGAAAATCATCAAGATCTCTCCAAAAACCTTGAGTTTTAACATAATTTCTTGTTTCTAACATTAAAGCAACTCAAAAATCATTAACAAAGGATTGATAACTTGGGAATTTCAGTAAAGAACTGGTCATTAGAGGAGAAGGATGAAGCTTACCTCTAATGGTTGATTTCTCCTTGAATTGGGCAAGTTTTCTTGAAAATCCAATGTAAAAACAAGAGGATTTGATGAGGAAAAGATTAGGAATCAAAAGGAGATTGAAATCTCATCAAAAGCAATGAAAATCAAAGGATAATGGATGGAGGAAATGTGTTTGGCTGAAAAGAAATTGAGAGAAAATGAAATGAGAGAAGATTGATGAAAGGTAGTTATGAAAAGTCAAAGATAGTTTTCCTTTTAATTAACCTTTATTTCCTTTAATTAAAACATTGTTAAAATCACCCAAAATAAGGAGTAATTTGATTAAAAACATTTTGGTTAAATTAGCTCCTTATAGATTCAAGGTTTCAATCCTTTACAAAACAGTCACTATTTAACTTTTGCAAAAACTACGATTTGGTCACTACACTGAAATGTAGTATTTTCAAACCTTATTTTGTAAAATTAATTTCACTATAATTATTCATATAATAAATGAGTATTTTAGATATTTTCCATATTTTTAAAGCATCCTGAACTAGGTGTTCCTTAAATCTCCCTTTAAGATTCGGATCGTTCTCGACCGGTCCGATTCGAACTCTAAAACATCTAGGCCCAAATTTGGGGTGTTACACATCCACTACAATCTTCGTCTTTTATCAATGAGTTATAGTCAACACGAGGATGAGAAAACCAAGATGTGGGATGTTGGTGGAGATGCTTTTGATTCATTGAGAGATGTTGGATATTTAGAGTTTGTCGAACTCTCGCTTGATGACACGAATTTAAAGAGCGAGTTAATCTTGGAAGATGTTAACAATGTTTAATTTTTATTGTTTAATATTGTTCCAGACTTAATATTGTGGTTTTAGTCTTGAGATTTAACACTTTAATATTATGATTTGTTTATGGATTTTATTGTTTTAGACTTACTATTATGGATTGTATATGGATTTTATTGTCTAGACTTAATATTATGGTTTGAATCTTGAGATTTAACATTTTAATATTGTGGTTTATTTATGGATTTTATTGTTCTAGACTTAATATTGTAGTTTGAGTCATGAGATTTGACATTTTAATATTGTGGTTTGTTTATGAATTTTATTATTTATGGACTTTATTTGTGATTTTTTAGCTCTATATATAATTTTGATTTTTCATATGCCATACCCTTGTCGTCCCCATACCCTGTAATTTTAGAAATTGATGTTTTCCATCCCCGTCCTCGTCCTCGTATTCGTATAAGTGCAACATAGCTACCAATCACACTTTTTAGGCAGTTGCATGCTACTTGGAAGTCGGGTGTTGTCTGGACGGCGGCGTTGAGGGATTTGATCCTACTGCAGCAACCTGGAGGAACATCACCGCCGCTCGTCATGTAATGAATAGAGGGTTCGAGGGAGGATGTTACTTGACCGTAACTTATGGCTCCTTGAGCCAGGGGTGCACCCACAACCAAGCGCAACACCACCACACATGCAAGCTTAAGGGATATAGAAATACTCATATTGATTAATTATATGAAAAAAATGATTTTAAAGAAGTTGTAAGTAAAGTGCTTGCTGCTTGTTGATTGCTGCGTGGATAGGGCTTGAAGGTTCGAGGGTTGTTTTAGCCAAAAGTTGAGTGAAGGGAAAGTTGTAATTTTTTATTCATTTATGAGCACATGTAACCTTACCCCTCTCTAAGTTTGTTAGTAAACGAATGTTTCTAACTAACCAAAGGAAAGTTCGGATATGTTGCAGCACATGTTTATTCCAAATGACTGACCAATCCTTTTTCACCGCCCAACCATCATTCCATTCAAGCTTTTCATAAGCAACCTTAGTCACAAACATCTGGTTGTTAGACCATCTCCAAGCCACAATATCCTTGCCCAAAGAGAAGTGTGGGGGTCTCATGGCCATAATCTTTCAGACGATGTTCTCCGGAACAAGTTGGTTCAATTTGGGGATATCCCATTGACCAGATCCAGTCACCACCATGCATGGGGAAGGAGCATCACTGCCGAAATAATAATTCACCAAAGGTCCCTCCTTTTCTAACCACGTGTCATACCAAAAATCAGTGGATGTACCATCATGGATATTCCAACAAACACTATTGTACACCTCCTCCCAAATCGCACAAATACCACTCCATAATATTGAGAAGTTAGACCTTCGAATGGAGTAAGGAAAAGTACCCACCCATTTATATTTCTCTTTTAAAACACGGGCCCTAAGACAGTCTTCATTTGTGATAAGCTGATGGATAAGATTCAATAAGAAAGCTTGATTTTGGAGCTCAAGCTTCCGCATCCCCAAGCCACCACAATTAATCGGATGTTGCACCATAGCCCAATTAACTAAGGGTATGCCCGCCTGACCTTCCGTCCTACCCAAAACAAATTGACGAATGAGCTTCTCAATTTCTTTGTAGATACTTTTCGAAAGCCAACATGATTGCATAGGGTAAATAGGTATCGCCTGGAGAACAACTTTAGCGAGGGTGATACGACCTGCTAAAGAGAGAGAAGAAGTTGTCCACCCCGCTAGTCTATGTTTAATCTGATTAATAAGGTACGTATATGTCGCTTTTTTCACCCTGCTATGAAGAAGGGGAACCCCTAGACAATTTCCTAAGTCCAAAACTTGTTCAAAACCAAACTCAGCAGAGATATCTGATGCCAACTCTAGATTACAATTCTTATAGAAGTAGATTTGGGTCTTTGCCACACTTATCTTATGCCCCGGACCATTGCGTGATAAGCGAACACACTTCCAAGTACCATCATTTACACGGCTGAAAATAGCTTGCCCGAGCTTTTCTATGAAAAGAACAAACAGGTATAGAGACAAAGGGCCCCCTTAACGAATGCCCCTCAAAGGTCAAAACTCTTCCGTCACTTCTCCATTCCATAAGACATGCGTAGACACAGATTTAACGTATTGCATAATCAAAAATATAAATTTGCTCGGCAGCCCCATATAAACCAATGTCTCCTTGATGAAATCCCATTCGAGTCGATCATAGGGTTTTATTAAGTCTACTTTAATCGTCATCCAAGACTTTTTTCTCGTCTTCGTCGACATAGAGTGAATCACCTCTTGCGCTATGTTTATATTATCTTGAATACATCGACCTGGCACAAAGCTGACTTGAATTTGACTCACCCAAGCCACAATAAATGGTTTCAGCCTATTAACAAGAATTTTTTATACAACCTTGTACAAGACATTGCACAAGCTTATTGGCCGGAGCTGATGGAAACCTTGTAGTGTTTCAACTTTGGGAATTAAGACCAATAAATTTCGATTAAACCAATCATCCAGAGGATTACCTGCAAAAAATTTCTTCACAAACTGGACCACATAATCACCCACGACGTTCCAGTGCTTCTGATAAAAAGTTGCGTGAAACCCATCTATATCCAGAGCTTTCAATGGGGCCATAGAGAACACTAGACCTCGCACCTCCTCGCTCGAAACATCTGCCACCAGCCCTTGAAGATCCCTTGCCGTGAAACGATGAAACAACCCAATGGCGTAGAGGAGCCAATATCCCTCGGCTCACTTGTGAACAACTTTTTGAAGAAAGAGATGACTTCATCTTTGATAATCATCGGATCATCGACCCAACTACCATCTTCTTTTTTAAAACGGCGAGAGTTATTCCTTTGTCTCCTACCTATGGTAATCGCATGAAAGTACTTAGTATTTTGGTCCCCTATAGCAATCCATTTAATTCGAGACTTTTGAGACCAAAGGCTTTCTTCTTGATCGAGCACACCATTTAGTTCATTTTTAACGCAATCTCCAAGGCTTCAAGATGAGGAGTACGGGCAATATCAAGAGCACGCTCAACCCCTCCAATTCTCGCAAGTAAATGGCACTTCCTCTTCTCAATGTTACCAAAAGTATCACGGTTCCATGTTTTGCACGACTCTTGCAATTGACAAATATTATCCCTGATGTTTCGGCTAGAATCCCATGAATCACTGTTGGCTGTATAAAATGTGGGCCATGTTTGTTATTTGTGACTATTGAAGTTGGTGGCTGGTGTCCAAGTTAGTTTGAATCTGTTTGACCCGTTGAGGCTATAACAGACTGGTTAGGGTGATAACCACTTTCTATTATACCTTTGGGCTATATTAAGTGGGTGAACTGACCCTGGCCATTCAAGCTGAATCCGGCCAACATTTCTCAATTTCTTTTACTTTCCCTTTTACCCAAATGTGTAAATTGATTAGGGTTTCGTTCTCTTTTACATTTCTCTGTTAAATCAACATGGTATCATTCTCCGATGAGATTCTGGTGAGGTTCCGGTGAGGTTATCTTTGCTCGTTTCTCTTTTTCGTGTGTGTTTCTTGCTCTACGTTGTGTCTGTGTCGTGAGTTGCTATGCCTTCCTCTGTTGATCTGAGTTTCGGCCATGGCGAGACTGATTCGACAACGAAATCCAGCAAGCCTTTCACGAACAAGAAAGTCAATGTCCTCCTTGACGAGTCAAATTTTTTGGTTTGGAAATAGAAAATTTTGTTCACCGTCTGTAGTCACCGACTTGAGGGTTTCCTTACTGGTTCTCGCAAGGCTTCGTCCTCCACGGTGCGTCGAGCAGATGGAACGGAGGTTGCAAATGATGCTTATGAAGATTTTGTCGTTCAGGCTTCTGCACTTGCGTCGTGGCTTCTGTCCACTATGAGTCCTCACCTTCTGACTCACTTTGTGGGAGCTGAAACGTCGGCTGAGATCTGATCTCTTCTCACTGACTACTACAGTAGTCACTCCACCACAACAATAATGAGCCTTCACTTCAAACTTCGGTCTATTCGCAAGGGTGATTTAAGTATGCGAGCATATATTGCAAAGGTTAAGGAGATTGGTGGTGCTCTCGCGTCTTGTGGAAGTCCGGTGTCCAAGACAGAGCAGATTGCCACTATTCTCAGTGGTCTTCCGTCGGAATACAAACCGTTTGTTGCCGTGATAACTGCTACTCGTGATTCGTTGTCTGATGATACGGTTGCAACCATCCTCACTGATGTTGAAGCTCAGTAGGGCATTTTTTATCAGGATTAGTCGAGTCCTATGAGTGCTCACAATGTAAATTTGTCTTCCAATTCTACTGGTGTTTCGGATCGGTCCAGTGGAAACTCGTCACAGCGGCCCTATCGTCAACAGAGTTCGACTGGTCGTGGCCGTACTCGGAACAGGTTTCAATGTCAGCTATACAAGAAGATGGGACATCTGGCTGATCGTTGCTTCAAACGATTCGATCAAAATTTTGTTGGAGTTTCAGCTAGTTTGTATAAGTCACATGGGAATTATGTGGAAGGGTCTCCAACTGCTAATTTGTGTTCTCTTGATGATACAGTTTCTCCGGGTTACAATAGTGCATCGTCTGGTTCTCCTGATTCTCGTTGATCTGGCTGTCTACAATGTCTCCATGTTTCTTCACCAAGTTCGTCTGGCAATGTTGGTGCGTAGTTTGCTTACACAAGAGCCACTCACCATGTGACATCTGATATGTCCAACGTTCACTCTGCACTGACTTCACTGGCCCAGGTAAGCTCCTCGTTGCTGATGGTAAGGGGCTCAATATTTCTAAAATTGGTAACTCTGTTTTCGTTCTGCCTCTCGTGACTTACAGCTTTATAATCTTCTGTTAGTACCTCAAATTACTAAAAATCTCATGTCTTTTTCGAAGTGTGCTAGAGATAATGGAGTCTTTTTTTAGTTTCATTCTGGGTTCTGTGTGGTTCGTGATGGGCGTTCTGGTCATGAGCTGCTGGGTGGCACTGAAATTGATGGGTTATACTCTTTTGACACTTCTTTACCTTCTGTTCATAATGTTGAAGTTTCTTTGAATCAAAATAAAAATGATGTGTATACTGTTTGGAATCGTAGATTAGGTCATCCTAATCATGCTTCTTTGCTTAAAGTTTTGAAGGATTGTAATGTATCTGAGGTTAATAAAACTGACTGTTCTGATATTTGTGATGCTTGCCAACTTGAGAAAAGCCATAAATTACCCTTCTCTGCTTCTAGTACTGTTTATAAGACACCATTTCATTTGATTTTTACTGATCTATGGGGTCATGCTCACATAAAGTCAGGGGGATTTGTATATTATGTTGCCTTTGTCGGTGCATGCACGCGTCATACTTGGGTGTATTTGTTAAAAGATAAATCTCAAGTTGTTGCAGCTTTCAAACTATTTTCTAAGTTTGTTCTCACCCAATTTGGTGCCGAGATTAAGAAGGTTCAAAGTGATTGGGGTGGTGAGTTCCGTAGCCTCTCATGTTTGTTAGCTGAGTCTGGCATTCGACATCGTGTGACCTGCCCACACACATCCGAACAAAATGGAGTGGTTGAACGTAAGCACCGGCACGTTCTTGAGACTGCCCTAACCTTACTTGGACAAGCCTCCATGCCTCTGAAATTTTGGTCTTATGCTATTATGACTGTTGTTAATTTGATTAATCGTCTTCCCACTCGTGTTCTTAATGGTGTCAGCCCTTATGAGAAACTGCACAATAGCAAACCTGATTATGCTTTTCTATGAGTCTTTGGGTGCATGTGCTATCCCCATCTTCGGCCATTTCAGAACCATAAACTTGAGTTTCGAAGTCAGCCCAGCACCTTCCTTGGTTACAGTGTGCAACATAAGGGTTATAAATGTTTAACTCCTCAAGGGAAAATCATTCTTTCAAGACATGTTGTATTTGATGAGTCTTTATTCCCTTTTGCAGAAACATCCACTCTAGACTCCTCCTGCGCTTCCTCTCCTGTAGTGTTTGAATCCCCTACATTGTGTGTTCCTACTGTTGCACCTTGTACTCGGTCTTGTGGTCGTGTTTCTACTCCTCTTGCATCAGTGTCCAGCCCTTTGCCCTCCACATCAGCCAATGTTGATTTTGTTGATGTTTCTCTTGCATCTCCTGCAGTCTCTACAGCTCTTGTTGCTGGGCCTACTGATCAACCATCTCCTGCAGTGAGTCCCTTGATATCAGCTGGTGCATCAGCTTCTGGTGAGAGCCCACCTGTTCAAATTAGTGAGACTAATGAAGTTCCCACTACCACTGTTTCCCAACCTATCTCCTCTGTTGATGTTGTCTGTGATCATTCCTTTGATGATTCTGCACCTAATGCCCATCCCATGGTCACTAGGAGCAAGCGAGGCATCTTTAAACCAAAGATCTTTTATGCTGCTTTGAGTAAGGAGTTTGTTCTTGTGTCCATTGATCAAGCTTTGCAGTCTCCTACTTGGAAAGAGGTTGTCTTAGCTGAGTACAATGCCTTAGTTGTGAATGGAACATGGACTCTTGTTTCATTACCAGAAGGAAGACGTTCAGTTGGATGTAAGTGGCTCTTTCGTGTTAAGCATAATCCGGATGGCTCTGTCTCACGATATAAAGCTCGACTTGTAGCTAAGGGTTTCTCTCAAGTGCCGGGACAAGATTTTGGTGATACGTTTAGCTCGGTGGTTCGCTTCTTCACTTTGAATATCTTGTTATCTTTGGTTGTGACAAACAAGTGGAAACTCCTTTAAGTGGATATCAATAATGCCTTCTTGAATGGTGGCCTCGATGAAGAAGTGTTTATGGTGCAGCCACCAGGGTTCGAACAGTTTGCCAGTGATGGCTCACCTCTTGTTTGCTCTTTAAAGAAGGCTTTGTACGGGTTGCGACAAGCCCCTCGCAACTGGTACACCAAGTTACGTGACTTTCTTGTCACTCTCGGGTTCAAGGAATCAGCAGCTGACACATCCTTATTTGTTTGAAGCATGGATGGTGTTTTCACGTATTTGCTTGTATACGTCGATGACATCATCATCATTGGGTCTTCTGATTCCAGTATTGAAGAACTCATATGTCAACTTCATTCTCAGTTTTCACTCAAGGATTTAGGAGAACTTTCATTCTTTCCGGGTATAGCAGCCTATCGTACTGAGCACACGTTGGTTCTAAGTCAAAAGAAATACCTCCTCGAGTTGCTTGACAAGACCAAAATGAGGCAGGCTAAGCCATCTCCCACTCCAATGGTCTCTTCAAGCAAGCTGGTTCAGGATGCGGGGAGTCCCATTGTTGACCCGTATTTTTATCGTAGCATAGTTGGTGCCCTTCTCTATTTATGCCACACTCGACCTGATATTACTTTCAGTGTTCATCGTGTTGCACAGTTCATGCACAAACCTTGCAAGATCATTTGGCTGTTGTCAAGCAAATTCTGTGATACTTGGTTTGAACTCTTGACTATGGGTTGGTTTTCACTGCTTCAGATTTGGGTGTGGGCCATGTTGTTGCGTTTGTGGATACTAATTGGGGCAGCAATCTCGATGATCGGCGTTCAACGACTGGATACTGTGTCTATATTGATAACTGTTTGGTAGCTTGGAGTTCCAAGAAACAAAAGTCAGTGTCCCGTTCAACCTCTGAGGTAGAATATCGAAGCATTGCTGATGTGGTGTCCGAAGTGACGTGGCTACTGTGTTACAACTGCTGCACCACAAATTGTTTGGAGTGACAACACCAGTGTTGTTGCCATGTCCGCAAATCCTGTTTTTCATTCACGCTCCAAGCATGTTGAACTTGATGTGCACTTTGTCCGGGAAAAAGTGGTTGATCGACAAGTGCAGATTAACTATGTCCCTGCTGAACATCAAGCTGCCGATGGTCTCACCAAGTCTTTGTCTAAAGCGTATTTTCAATCCTTTCGTCAGAAGATGTGTGTTCACAGCTCTGAGCTTATTGTGTAGGAGATATGGTCAAGCTGCTCTCGCAATAAGAGGGGGGAAGAAGCAGCGGGAATGTTGGTTGTATAAAATGTGGGCCATGTTTGTTATTTGTGACTATTGAAGTTGGTGGGCTGGTGTCAAAGTTAGTTTGAAACTGTTTGACCCGTTGAGGCTATAACAGACTGGTTGGGCTGATAACCACTTTCTGTTATACCTTTGGGCTATATTAAGTGGGTGACCCGACCCTGGCCATTCAAGCTGAATCCGGCCAACATTTCTCAATTTCTCTTACTTTCCCTTTTACCCAAATGTGTAAATTGATTAGGGTTTCGTTCTCTTTTACATTTCTCTGTTAAATCAACAATCACCAACAAGTCTAATAAAATCCTCATGCTCATTCCACACATCAATATACCGGAAAGGCCTTAGAGTCCTATTAGCATTCAGATTATTAAGGACTAAGAGAATCAGCCTGTGATTAGAACCCAATTGCTGTAAATGATTCACACCTGACATATCAAACTTGTGCAGCCACTCCTTATTACAAATACACTGGTCCAAGCGTTGAGACAGATTACCTCTTCGCCAAGTAAATTTTGGTCTTGAAGAACATAAATCACAGAGCCTACAGTTGAAAAGAAAATCACAAAACCGCGAGCAAATACCAGACTCAGACACGGAACTGCCTTGCCTTTTACTCAATGAGCAAATCACATTGATGTCCCCCAAGTATCCAAGGATGGTCCGAGGGTGGTTCCAAGGCACGAATTTGCTCCCAAACCCCTATCCTCTTGGTCGCATTTGGACTAGCATAAATAAAGGTAATGAAGAAGGCGATCCCAGTAGAGCTATCAGTGCAATAACCATGGAAAACTGGTTAGAAACAACTAGGATATGAAGAGAAATCAAAGACCTCCAAAGCACCTAAATCCCTCCAGAAAAAACCCGTTGCTTCCACTCGATACGAACAATCAAAATTTGACCGCCGAATACAATCATCAGCCATACGCCCACTAACTTGAGGTTCCATAATAGCCACAATACCCGGATTATGGATTCAAATCAACAACCGAAAATACTTTTGAAAATCATCATCTAAGACTCTCTACGCGTTCCAAAACATGACATTGAACATTAAAATAATAGACGATTTGGGGCAAGTTAAACATGGGAGGGGCCCCATCCACTCCTTCATAAGCATTATTGGCATGCCATTGCACCTTCTGCGAATCCGCAAGCTTCTTGCCACTCGTCACCTCCTCCTTATTAGATATAGAGCGATCACTTGTAGTAGGTTTTGGAATCGAGGTTGAGGCCAAATCCTTAGTCTGAATCACATCCTTTGGCTTAGTTAATCTCGACCCCCTTCATGTAACTATTTTTAGCCGCAACCGCAGCACGATTAGACCCCTTAAAACAAAGACTTCGAATCGGCCCAGACAGAGATCGTCCATTATTATCACGCAGCACAGATCCCTTCCCATCATCCAATACCCGGACCGCAGCATGATTTTCCTTATTCAAAGTCGAAGTGGATCGGAAAACAACATCTTTAGACGCCACTGAAGTATCCATAATTACTCCTGACTCTTCCACACCAGTACCGGCACCACCAAGAATCACAGAAACCATCGACTGCACATTTTCCTTGTTTACCTCCACTTTATTAGTCACAGACACCTCTCCAACAACCTGAGGAAGGCTATTAATTGCATCAATAGAATCTAACAAGAACTCGTTGTGGCTTCTTCGTACACTAGCAATGCTGCTCGAGCCCATGACTCCATCTTTGATAAGTTTTCCTTAGGCCAGGAGGCTCGGTCCACCAGCAATAACAATTTCCTAGAGACTTGTATCAACTGATTGGGGCACACACTCGTTCAAACTTTCATCTAAACTAAGCGCAGTGAACCGCGATCCTGTAAGGCTATGAAGCACGGGGATGGCCCTAAGGTGGCGTCCCGCGTACCCAATACGTCCCCAAGACGGGGACGATGCGGGGACAGCTGGGGGACGTCCCAATTTTACCGGGGACGGTCAAACTTATATCAGGTATGACCAACGCTTATTGGGGACGTACCCGAAGACATATCCAAATATATTTACTTAAAAAATGGAAAATAAAACTTCTTTTTTGTGAGCAAGGTTTTAAAAACCATTAAATTTACCCAAACTTAAAAAGCTCAAGAATAATTAAATAAAAAAAACATCCTTAAAAAACTACTAAATTAAACACTCCACCTAAAAACTATAAACTTAACACTTAATCTCAGCCAAAAGGCCAAGACTAGATTGCTACCTTGTTCTATCTGATAAATGCCTATTTATAGGTTGCTTTCTCTCCTTGTTTTATATATCTTAAGGATGTGGGATATTAGTTGTGTATTGTATTTGTAACCTATTTTAATGTTTAATCACTCAAGCTTTAAATAAGAATGGATAAATATATATTTCAGCCATGTCATCTTTTAATTTTATTATTTTAGTCATTCATTTTCTCTTTATTTAGAATGTAAAGTTAAATTTTCGTTTAATTTAGTCATTTAATTTTAATAATCTCTTAATCTAAGTGTTAAAAAGTAATTTAAAATTATTAGAAGTGAATTTAAATAACTACAATTATAATTATTGTTTAATACAATTATAATTTTAGTCAATATTGTATTATAAATTTTAATATTTTTTATTATATATATATTAATTTTTTTTATATTTGTCGTACCCTCACCGTACCCGTACCCTCTAATTTTGAAAATTGCCATTTTTTGTCCCCGTCCCCGTATCTGTCCCCGTATCTGTATCTGTGCAACTTAGCTGTAAGGCTGGGCATAGATGCAACTCTCTTATCTGCAGCATTAGGAACAACCTTCCTCCCCGCAGCATCATAATCGCTGCTCTTCCCAGCAACAGGAGTACCAACATACTTCTCCGAATCAACATTACCAACAGCCTTCCCCACAGCATTCACTCCACCACCCATTTCGTTACTGTTTAAACGGCTCCGAGGATGGCTAGGACGGCATTTGCAACTTGGCGCCTACATCTACAGCCCATAGAGCAACTCATTATCAGCCCCTATTAGAGGTTGTTGGACAAGTGGTTCAGTTTGAGACTCACGGCCACCACAACTCTCTGTAGTTTGACCATATTCCCCACACTTAAAGCAAATTAAAGGCATGGGCAGAGCCACCTGGCCCCATGGGTGGTCAAATGACACCCAAAATTTGTTAAGAAATTTTTATTCCTATATAATTTATATATAAAAATATTTAAAAAATAAATAAATAACACTCATTTATAAATAATTGACACCCCTTAATTACAATTCAAGAAAAATGACACCTTTAAATAATTTTCTGACTCCGCCCTTATTAAAGGTAGGCCCTCATACTTAATCGCTTGCTTATGACCGTCTATGACAATTCCTGACTTTATAGGCTTCGTCAAGTCCACAACCACTGCTAACCTCGCAAATCTTTCATGCTTCCCTTCCACAGTGTTATAATCAATTCGAATCACCTCTCCAGTAAGTCTTGAAATATATCAAAAAAGGTTTTTAGTATAATATTTGTATGGAAGACCAGGTAATCTTACCCATACAATAACTTTAGCAGGATGATTCTTCGAGGTAGCGAAACTTCTACTCCATGATTAAACCGTGAGATAGCTATCATACACAAGCCATGGACTGCCAGTAATAACCCTTTCGTGATTAGAATCTAGTGCAAACCATACTAGGAAATAGTTGTTGTCTAGGTCGATGAGTTTAATATCTCCTTTAAAACTCCACAATGCCTGCAAACGATTGAACAAAGCTCTATAGCTGATTGACTTCCCAAACAATCGAACGATAATGGCCTTATAGAGCTTCTCGTCTACTGACTTATGTACTCTGTTCGAAAAATGAATTTCGGGTAAAACCCCCTCGGTCCCAATTATAACATCATCATCCGTGAGTTCTACCTCTAAGTCCTCAATGAATTCAAATTTTGGATTGTCTCCTACCGCCCCCAGAACCATGTCTCTAAAGGACATCTGCACCGGAGCCAACGTGCCACCTCCATCCTCCACTACAACATCCGTAGTGTGGCTGTTACCAGGGTCGTCCCTGGGCATGGGCAATAGGGGCACCCGCCCAGGGCCCCTACCCTATACATGGCCCATTTTTTTTCAAATATTTATAATTAGGGATTAATATTTTTTAACATTTATTATTTAAAATTTAATTTTTTAAATAATAGTTATTAGAGTTATATTCTTAAAATTTATTTTTTCGATATTTGTTATTTGGGGTGTAATTTTTTCCAATACGTGTTATTATAGGCTCATTTTTCCGAATAGTTGTAATTAGGGGCCCATTTTTTATTATTTATTGTTATTTCAATACTTATTATTATGGTGCAAAATTTTCAATACTTGTTATTATGAGGCCAATTTTTCAATACTTGTTACTAGGGGCCTATCTTTTCTAATATTTATTATTAGGGCTCTACTCTTAAATTTTATTTTGGGTAAACTACATAAATAGTCCCCCGACTATGCTCTAATTATCTTTTGCATCCCCCGACTATCAGAAGTTACAAACTGGTCCCTGACTTAAAAAAAATAACAAATTGATCCAGTGCCGTTAAAAATTTAACGGCTGGTGACGTGGCAGTTAACAAAAATTGGCATAATAACACATTTAGTCCTCAACTTTTACACTTTGTTTAACTTTGCCCTAATTCTAAAAAAATGACCCTTAACATTTCAAAATTGCCAAACTTTCCACATGTTAGTCAGAATCCATTTTCACGTCCATCTCTTCCAGGCATCTGCTTCAACTCCAAGCAAAGCAAGTACAACCAAACTGTATTGAAACAACGGTTCCAGTTACTACAAATAGTTCGCCCGGTTGCCTTGCCTTGCCTATTAATGTTGGTGTCTGTCCGTCCCAGATCGAGATTCCTTCATTAATGATGCACAAAGAGAGTATCACGATCATGGCATGGGCTAACTCTCAACCTCTCTGCATTCTTGCTTCACCCACCGCCCATGTGATCACCTTTAAAGGACAAATTTTCTCTCTACCTAGATTAGATGCGTAGCCGTATGTTCCTACTGATGATGCTGCTAGCTGCCGATGGATGGTGATGTTATATTAGAGCTTAGAAGTGTGTGTAAATTTTGAAGGCAGGTTTTCAGAGAAAAACATGGTGGATGGGACAATGGGAGGGAGAGAATAATGGATTTAATGCAATGGGCCAACTTTTCTGTTTCGGCAGTAGCTGTTTTAAATGCTCAAGTCCCCCATCTAACTTTATAGCTCCTCTGTTTTGTCTGTTCTCTTTTTTAAAACCCCATTTTCCTCCCGATATTCTTCAGTTTTCTCTTCTCTGTTTTCGTTCCTTGTATGTTTAGGGGTCTTGTTTGGGAAGGCTTCAGCCTTCAGTTCCCCAAGGCTTGCTTTCGTGCTCTGAAGTTACATG
The DNA here is from genome assembly GCA_030270665.1 of Hibiscus trionum. Lineage (NCBI taxonomy): Eukaryota > Viridiplantae > Streptophyta > Magnoliopsida > Malvales > Malvaceae > Hibiscus > Hibiscus trionum. Next base: position 5,749,593 of record BSYR01000052.1, on the reverse strand, counting down.
GAATAGTAACTGTGATATTGGCTTGGTTCACTCAGATATGAAACCCCATCAGTACAAAGATGCATTCTTTTTCATCAACATTAACAGCGCATAAGATTATTTACTTTGACCCATCATTTAAATTCAATTGTTAATGATGATTTTCGTGGTTAAAAGAAGAAGAAAAAACAGAAAAAGAAGAAGAAACGAGATCATGAGTTATGTTGGGAATTTAGCCCTTCCAGGTAATGCAACAGGAAAAAACAGGGTCTAACTCTAAACCTCTAAAGTTGGGAATTAGGGCAAAGTTAAACAAAGTGTAAAAGTTGAGGACTAAATGTGTTATTATGCCAATTTTTGTTAACTGCCATGTCACCAGCCGTTAAATTTTTAACGGCACTGGATCAATTTGTTATTTTTTTAAGTCAGGGGACCAGTTTGTAACTTCTGATAGTCGGGGGATGCAAAAGATAATTAGAGCATAGTCGGGGGACTATTTATGTAGTTTACCCTTTTATTTTTTTCCGATATTTTTTATTACGAGTCCAATATTTTTCAATACTTGTTATTTATGGTCTATTTTCTTTAATATTTGTTATTACATGCAAACTCTTAAATTTTAATTTTTCAATACTTGTTATTAAAGTTCCATTTTCCCTTATATTTGTTGTTACAAGAATACTCTTAAAATTCATTATTTTTAAATTTGTTAATATGGACTCATTTTTTATATACCACTTGTTATTAAGGGTCTAATTTCAATTTTTTCCCAATACTCGTTATTAGAGGAAAAGGTGAGCAAAACTCCACTCGACTCGAAAAAACTGATTTTTTTTCGACTCAACTAGTCTTGACTCGAAAAAAATTTCAAATAAAGTTTGAGTTGTAAAATAAAAATTCTAATAACTCAAAATTTTAGTATTTAGTATATAAATTTTTAATTTCGAGTCGTAAGGACTCGTAAACTCGCATAACTTGAATTTTGTTTACTCAACATAACTCGATCGAACGCTCACCCTTAATTAGGGGCCTATTTTTTAAGTTCGCCCATGAGCCACCAAAATCTCAGAAACGGGCCCGGCCGTTACTGCAACTGTCAACTACCTATCTCTGATCACCGCCCTCTTTATCGACCACATCCTCTGTAACCCTCTTAGCCCGGCCTAGACGCTTGACCCGAACTATGAAGATTACACGGGGAAAACCATAGTCAACCCGAAAGTCAACTTTGATTAACGACCCTTTTTTATTTTAATCTTGTCTAGATGCATATTAAGCCTAAGTGAGCACTCACGAATCATGTAAGAGAAAGGCATGGCGATCGGATAACAATTAGGGACTCAATTGCTTAAATTACGCGTTTAGGGACCAAAATGTAATTTTTTGAAATTAGAAGGACTTTACTGATTTTAGGATTACCAATATGAAATTAATCATGTTACATGCTTCTCTGTCAAGTTTCAGCTTAAAAAGACATTCCAAGCTCAAGCAATTGCATCCACAACATTTAGGACTAAAATGTAAAGCATGAAAACTCAAAACAATTCAAATCAGCATCCAACGGTCAACTGTATCGGAATGCCTACCCACCGTACCGAAACGCCCGTATCGAAATGGTGTTGACCGTTTCGGTACTCGTGTATGTTCCGAGACTAGTATCGAAACAGACTTCACCAGTAGCTAAATTGTTTCAAAACAGCTTCAACCGTTTCGAAACAGCTTCAACCGTTTCGAAACACCATGACCATTACAGGCCCCCGTTTCGAAACAATTGAGGGTGTTTCGATACACCTTGCCCAGTGACAGCAGATGTAGCTGGTTTTTCACCTTTTAAACCAATCATACATGCCTTAAAGAGCACTTCAACATACCATAAACTCATTTTACTATTAAGGAACACATTTAAGACTCTCTAACAAGAGCATGACATCAAACACAAAATCACATAGTCTAATGGCATGCTCTATAGTCTCACCAATATAAGCAACCAAACCTCAAACCAAACATTTAGGACCATTTACAACCCATAAATGCCAACACAAACATGCCACAAACTTAGGGAGTTCAAACATGTCTCCCAAATACAACCTTGGTTTCCCATTGCCATTTATCAAAACTAAAGTGTATGAAAACATCACCATACATGAGCTTTTACTTCCTTGGATGTTCTTATCCTTCTTGATGCCCGGAAACACCTCAATTATCTACATTATTGGTGAAAGAGAGCGTAAGCACAAATGCTTGGTGAGGCATGCTCTAAAGAAAACCAACTTAACAATGCATTTCTTGAAAACACTTTCTCAAAGCTTTTAAACAACATGCTCATTCTATCTCATGCTTGAAAACCATTCAAAGCAACATCTCCTTGAAAACACATGTACCTCAATTCTATCTCATGCATTTAAACCAATGCAAAACTCATGGCAAAGCCACACTCATGCTTGTAACACCAAAGCATCTCATATACAAATCTCATATGCATTTCTCATAGCATAAATCATTTCATCAAAGGTACATGTGAATCAAAAGCATTTTCATATATTATATTGGCATTTCACATCTCATTATTACTCGGATATGCGGACAACTCACTAGACACTTCCGGTGGCATCTACCATCACCGTACTCACTCGTCTAGTAACATAATTTCCGGTGGAATCTCACATCACCGTACTCACATGGCGGAATCTCTCATCGCCACAAAGCTTGGGTATTTCACCAAGTCCTACCTGATGCAATGCCCATCATCGGTTCTCTCCCTTTTGATTAAACCAAAGAGCATGTACGAATTTTAGTTTATAGTGCACTCTCATCCTATTGATCGATCAATTATATCTGGTAAGTATCTCAACATCTATGCCAATATATTATGTCAAATCATCATCTCACCTACTGTTTTCCTTGCAACATTTCTAAATCATTTTCATCTCATTACAAAACCATAACATTTGTCATGCTTTAAAACAAAAGCTCAAATCTCAACTATGCAACATGTTATCTCATGAAATCATCTCAAGCATCATCTCATGCTACAAATCATGCATAAAAACAGTAGGAATTTATTTATCTCAATCCATGAGCATGTAAAAGCATTTTAGGGGCAACCACCATATTTAAGAGAGCAATCTAGCCAATACTTACTTCCGGACTTAGAAAGGTGTTTCAAACCTTTCCTAAATCCCCAAACCTTGATTCTTTGTCCCTCGAGGACTTCTAAAACCATACGCACTCATCGATTACGTTTCGCGTGCTTGCCGAAACGCTATCTAGGCTCCCGGATCAACACCAAAGGTGTCCGAAGATGTCTCCCCTGTTTTTAACACATAAGAGCATAGGATTAATGCATCATCATACATTGAAATCATTAGCCACACACCTAAACTCGCTGCTCTACTCAAACACCTCATTTCGGCTACCAAACACCACCGGAAACATCTCCAAACTCTTCCAAAACAAAGCCCAGCCAAGATCTATCACTTCTAATCATTTATAAACATCAATTAACATAAAAAACCACCACAAACTCGTCCTTATACCTCTAGCTATGACAGAACACCAAAATCACCCCAAAAACCATCATTCTAGCATACAAAACATAGGATAAAACCTCATTTGTAACATCAATTAACATCCAAAATACATTAGAAAACCATCTCAAAAGAGAGCCCAATCATTCACCACGAAAATCTTCAAGATCTCTTCCAAAATCTTGAGTTTTAATACAATTTCTTGTTTCTAACATTAAACCAATCAAAAATCATTAACAAATGATTGATAACTTGGGAATTTCAGTAAAAAACTGATCATTAGAGGATAAGGACGAAGCTTACCTCTAATGGATGATTTCTCCTTGATTTGGGCAGGTTTTCTTGAAAACCTAATGTGGAAAATAAGAGGATTTGAAGAGGAAATGATTAAGAATCAAATGAAGATTGAAATCTCATCAAATTAAGTGAAAATCAAAGTATAATTGCTGGAGAGAATGTGTTTGGCTGAAAAGAATTTGAGAAAAAATGAAATGAGAAAAAAATTGTGAAAAGTAGTTATGAATAGTCAAAGGTAGTTTCTCATTTAATTAACCTTCATTTCCTTTAATTAAAACATTAATAAAATCACCCAAATTAAGGAAAAATCTGATGAAAAACATTTTGGTAAAATTAGCTCCTTAAAGATTCAAAGTTTCAATCCTTTACAAAACAGTCACTATTTACCTTTTGCAAAAACTGTGATTTGGTCACTACACCGAAATGTAGTATTTCCAAACCTTATTTTGTAAAATTGGTTTCACCATAATCTTTCATATATTAAATGAGGATTTTTAGATATTTTTCAATTTTTTTAAAGCATCCCGAGCTAGGTGTTCCCTAAAGCTCCCTTTAAGATTCGAACCATTTTCTGGCCGGTCCGATTCGGACTCTAAAACATCTAGGCCCAAATTTAGGGTGTTACATCCTCAGTGCCACTCATAACAACATCCCCACTCGTCCCTTGATGCACAACTTTCGTCGGGATACCCCCTGACCAGGGCTAGGAGATGCCCCTAATTGAGGCAAAGCAAGCCATGCGACTTGATTGTCCGAAGGCCGGCCACACGGTGTGGCTGCTGAAGTCAAAGCCTGGTTGCTTGCATCAGTCTTATTCTCGCTAGGGTTTTCCATTCTATAAAAGCTTCATCTTTCATATTAAAGATTTAAATGCAATAATGGAATAGAATAATTTAAAATTTTTAAAAACTACTATGTTTTAAATTTTTAAAAATAGTATACATTTATTTTTTTTACAATTTTATAATTTATAAATAAATCTTGATATTTTGTGTAATTAAGTTATAATTATTTTTTGTGTGTAAAACAAATGCACTTGTAGACTCTGAGGTTCTAGGGTTGAATGAACATAGGTTCGTAATATCCTCCTCAACCTCAAGTGACTATTTATACTTTATTTAAACTTTATTCATTTGGTGTTGTTAATATATCGGGTATCAATTCAGCCGGGAAAAATACTCTATATTTAAAGGATAATTTATATATCATATTTAAACCCTTTACTGAATTGGTGTCTTCGGTTACCCGAGTACTACTTCAATTGATAAAAGATAAACATACACTATACTTGAAAGACCCATCTATTAAAAATGTTTTCTTTCAATTGATTTAACCCGAACTGGTTTAACCAAACTCGGTTATTTCCCGGGCCTCAAACCCGGGCGTTACAACTCTCCACCACTTAAGGAATTTTGTCCCCGAAATTACCTGACAGAAAAAATATACGGAAATTGTCTTTCCATGTCTTCCTTCCTCTCCCAAGTAGCCTATTCTGCACCCCGATGTCTCCAAAAAACTTTGACTAACTCGATAGACCTCCCACACAACACTTTCTTGTCTGTAGCAAGAATCTCAACCGACTCTTCATCATATGACAGGTCGGGGTTCAACTCAATCTCTTCCACTAGCATTACATGAGACGGATCCAATCTATACTTTCGGAGCATCGAAACATGGAACACATCATGAATCTTCTCTAACTCTGTCGGCAGTCTCAATCAATACGCAACGGGACCGATCCTCTCAACTACCTCATAAGGTCCAATGAATCGCAGACTCAACTTACCTTTCCTACCAAACCTCATCACCTTCTTCCAAGGTGAGACTTTCAAAAACACTTTTTCGCCCATGGCATACTCTATCTCATTTCTCTTCAAATCGGCATACAACTTTTGTCGGTCTAAAGCTGTCTTCAAGCGATCACAGATCAACTTTACCTTCTTGGTAGTGCCCTTAAGCAAGTCGGGCATAAGTACAAGCTTTTGTCTGGCCTCGGCCCAACAAATAGGTGTTCTACACTTCTTACCATATAGAGCCTCATACGGTGCCATCTGAATATTAGCTTGATAACTGTTATTGTACGCAAACTCTACTAACGGTAGGTGTTTCTCCCAAGAACGCTGAAAGTCGATGATACAACACCTCAACATGTCCTCCAATACATGAATCACTCTCTCTGACTAACCATCTGACTGCGGGTTATATGAAGTACTGAAGTTCAACCAAGTACCCAAGGCACGATGCAAACACTTCCAAAATCTAGCTGTAAACCTCGGATCTCGGTCTGATACAATCGATTTCGGTACCCCATGCAATCTCACTATCTCACTGATGTACAGATCGACCAACTTATCTAAGGTATAGGTAGTATGAACATGTATGAAATGGGCACACTTAGTGAATCTGTCGACTATCACCCACACTGAATTCTTCTTCGGAGGAGTCAACGGTAAACCCGGCACAAAGTCCATGGTGATACGTTCCCACTTTCATTCCATACACTTACTCACAAATTCAGCCACATCTTTCTTCAACCCAATCCAGTAGTACTCTTCTTTTAACCCATGATACATCTTCGTACTACCCGGATGCATAGCAAAAGGACTGTTATGTGCTTCATTCAAAATAGTACGCCTTAACTCGACATCTTCTGGGACTACTATCTTATCCTTGAAACATAGAATCTCGTTCTCACCAAAGCAGAAATCTGTGGGTCTACCCTCGGCTATGTCTTGCACGTGAGGTGCCAAAGACTCGTCTTGCAACTGTTTCTCTCGAATCAACTGAGCCAACGAAGGTTTAACCTGTAGCTCGGCTATCAAACCGCCATCATTCGACACACACAATCTCGCAAACATGGCTCGCAACTCAACTGCCACTTTTCTACTAAAAGCATCGACCACTACGTTTGCCTTACCTGGATGGTATTCTATTGTAAGGTCATAGTCCTTAAGAAGCTCAAACCACCTACGCTGTCTAAGGTTCAACTCTCTTTGAGTCATCAAGTATTTCAAACTCTTGTGGTCAGTATAAACGGTGCACTACTCACCATAAAGGTGATGTCTCCAAATCTTCAAAGCAAACACTACTGCGGCTAACTCAATATCATGAGTGGGGTAGTTCTTCTCACGAACCTTCAAATGCCTCGAAGCGTAAGCTACAACCTTACCTTCTTGCATAAGCACACAACCTAAACCTACATACGAGGCATCACTTTAAATCACAAACTCTTTTTCTGGTTCAGGCTGAATCAAAATAGGAGCTTCAGTCAAAGCTTTCTTCAACTTCTCAAACGCTTGTTGTCTTGCATCCGACAACTCATATGGAACATTCTTCTGAAGCAATTTAGTCAAAGGTGTCGCAATCTTCGAAAACCCCTCGACAAATCTTCGATAATACCCTGCCAAGCTTAGGAAACCACAGATTTCTGTCACTGACTTCAGTTGTTTTCAACTCACTATGACTTCTATCTTCTTGGTTTCTACTTATTATTAGGGTGCAAATTTTTCAATACTTGTTATTATGGGGCCAATTTTTCAATACTTGTTACTAGGGGCCTATCTTTTCCAATATTTGTTATTAGGGCTCTACTCTTAAATTTTATTTTTTTCCGATATTTGTTATTAGGAATCCAATTTTTTTTTCAATACTTGTTATTTATGGTCTATTTTCTTTAATATTTGTTATTACATGCATACTCTTAAATTTTAATTTTTCAATACTTGTTATTAGAGTTCCATTTTCCCTTATATTTGTTGTTACAAGAATACTCTTAAAATTCATTTTTTTTTCAAAATTTGTTAATAGGGACCCATTTTTTTATATACCACTTGTTACTAAGGGTCTAATTTCAATTTTTCCAAATATTCGTTATTAGGGGAAAGGGTGAGCAAAACTCCACTCGACTCGAAAAAAACTAATTTTTTCGACTCAACTAGTCTTGACTCGAAAAAATTTCAAATAACGTTTGAGTTGTAAAATAAAAATTCTAATAACTCAAAATTTTAGTATTTAGTAGATAAATTTTTAAGTTCGAGTCGTAAGGACTCTTAAACTCGCATAACTTGGAAATTTTTTACTCAACTTAACTCGATCGAACGTTCACACTTTATTAGGGGCCTATTTTTTAAGTTCACCCATGGGCTACCAAAATCTCAGAAACGAGTCTGGCCGTTACCGCAACTGTTAATTACCTATCTCTGATCACCACCATCTTTATCGACCACATCCTCAGTGCCACTCATAACAGCATCCCCACTCGTCCCCTGATGCACAACTTCCGTCGGGATACCCCCTGACCAGGGCTAGGAGATGCCCCTAATTGCGGCAAAGCATGCCATGCGACTTGATTGTCCGAAGGCCGGCCACACGGTGTGGCTGCTGAAGTCAAAGCCTGGTTGCTTGCATCAGTCTTATTCTCGCTAGGGTTTTCCATTCTATAAAAGCTTCATCTTTCATATTAAAGTTTTAAATGCAATATGGAATAGAATAATTTAAATTTTTTAAAAACTACTATGCTTTCAATTTTTAAAAATAGTATACATTTATATTTTTTACAATTTTATAATTTATAAATTGTAGAACTAATGTTTTGATATAATAATTGAAAAATGTTTTGGACTGATTTAAAAAGTATTTAAAACAATTTCCAAAGTCTAAATATTCTGAAACTATGTTTAGGGATGTTTTTAAATGGGTTTTTAATGTGTTTCAAAGCCAAACTTCTCAAACCTGTCCAGGTGTTTCGAAACACCATAAGGCGTTTCGAAACAGGGGATTCCAGTAGCATATTCGTTTCGAAACGTGTTTCGAAACGGGCTTTCCCTGGACTTGATTTTTGCCCAACGTTTCGAAACGGGCTAGGCCGTTTCGATACGCCCACGTGGCAATGACCCCAACGGTCATAAACCCCAACAGCTCTTTTCCCAACCAACTTTTAAATGCAGGCGTTTTCGATACGGACCTATAGCGTTTCGATACGAGTTTCGAAACGGCCAGGAGGCATTCCGAAACGGACATGAGGCGTTCCGAAACAGCCAGGAGGCGTTCCGAAACGGATGCCCTGACAGACTGCAACGGCTCTTTCTACATTGAGAGTTTTTCGAAACGGCATCGAGCGTTTCGAAACGGGGAGCTGCAGAATGCATTTATGGTGGGAATTAAAGTCCTCAACGGCTCCAATTTGATCCCAACGGCTAGTAACGGCTACAAACTCAATTGGGAGTATAAAAGGGACCTCCAAGCATCAAGAGAAGGCTAATGCTCATATTGTCAAACATCAAATGATCAAGAAATTGTCTTAGCACTTAAATTGTCAATTCTTGTATAGACAAACACTAGTGAGCCAAAATTGTCAAATTTGCTCAAGTGTTTTAGGTTTGGGTGAGTGCTTATTTGTGCAAACAAACTCCTATTAGAGGATTACAAGTTTGCTTTGTTTATCTCTTGTAAAGAGGGTTTCAATCAAGGCTTTGGGTAGAAAGCTTGATTGGTTGTAAGGGTTTCCTCCTAAGCCTAGAAAAGGGGACAAATCAATTAGTGGATTGATTGTGAAATCCTTAGTGGGGAGCTAAGGTAGTGGATGTAGGTGCTTGTTAGAAGGCCAAACCACTCTAAAATCATTGTGTCTTTATTCTTTCTAGCTTCCTAAACCCTTCCACCCAAATATCCACCTCTCCACCACTTGGTGAGCATAATCGGTTGAACGAATCGAGCACCACACAACTCATCATAAATAAATCTTATATTTTGTGTATTTAAGTTATAATTATTTTTTTTTTGTGTAAAACAAATGGACTTGTAGACTCTGAGGTTCTAGGGTTGAATGAACATAGGTTCGAAATATCTTCCTCAACCTCAAGTGACTATTTATACTATATTTAAACTTTATTCATTTGGTGTTGTTACTATATCGGGTATCAATTCAGTAGGGAAAATACTCTATATTTAAAGGATAATTTATATCATATTTAAACCCTTTACTGAATTGGTGCCTTCGGTTACCCGAGTACTACTTCAATTGATAAAAGATAAACATACACTATACTTAAAAGGTTTTTATTTTCTGTAATTTAAACATAAATTGAAGCGACTTAAATCCATTCCTTAGGTTTTACAATGGTGAACTTCTCTCGGTTAATTCACACAGGTCACCAATTGATTGACGAACCATATGTATTTCCTTCTCAAGTCAAACAAGTTTTCTATTGCCCTGATCCAAAAAAAAGGGTGGGTATGTTGTACTCCGTAACACTCCTAGAGACTTGATAGACATCGGTGAAGGAAATAGAGATGACATTGAAATAAGATCAGAAACTCTACCTTTTGCAGCGCAAAACCTAGATAGAACAATCCCTAGTTCTAGTTCACAATTCCAATGGGTTCGAGAGGACATGGATGAAGATTTTAATGAAAACTAAATGCATAACAATGTAGTAAGTTTTATATCTTAACTTATTAATTTATAATAGTATTGTTGTCTCTAGTTACAAAATGTCTTTTGTTTATTGTAGATACTATGCCTAGGAGGAAATTAAGTGATCTGCGGATAGTTCAAGCACCGAGAGATGGGGAAGAAACAAATGATGATGATTTGTCTGGTATTGGATCCTCGCAAGTTCCGGAGACAGTTGAAAATATAGAGATTGATGGTAATGTTCAACACTTTATTTAAATGCTAGTTGTTTGTTATTATTGACTTTATTTTAAAAATTGAATATAAACAATTATTTATTATATAGGTGGAAATGGTCGAACTCGTAAGAGTAGAGGGCGCACGACGTTGAATGAATTATACAATCTTCCCGCTGGTGAACGCGTGAAAGTTTCAAGAAACGATGTCGGCCAACCCATTGGGGCAGAAGCAGGTGTTCTGGGCAGTTACTTAGGCATTGTTGCACGCAATCATGCGATTTTGTCGATTAATTATGAGTCATGGCGTCAGATGCCGAATGGTAACAAAAATCAAGCTCTGGAACTTGTTAAGGTAATAATGTCATTGTAATAATAATTTATTACAATTTAAAATAATATTTATATTTGCTTTGATTGTATCATTTGTAGGATAAATTTTCTTTAGAAGTCTCAGATGATTATCTGAAGCATGCATTAGGGAAAAAATGGAGAGACAGTATGAGTTTCTTGAAGAAGACATATTTCAAGAAGGATCTCACTCTTCAAGAGAAGCTGCAAAATATCCCGCCGGGAATTATGCGACATCAATGGGAAGATGCAGTCAGGTTTTGGAGTTCAACAAAAGGAGAGGTATGTATTATACACTTTAAAAAATTGTCATTATAATATTGACTTTATATATAATGCAAATTTTAAATTGTAGGATCGAGAGCGCGTTGGAGTTACTAGCAGACAAAAACAGAAGTTTACTCACACCGCTGGATCGAAGAGTTTTGCTCGTTTAGCTAATGAGGAGGTATTATTATTTTTAATTATTGATTAATTTTTAATGAATTACTTTATTGGTTTAGTATTAATTTTTATTATACGTTGTAGCAAATTGCATCTGGCACTAGCATTGGACGGATAAAGCTCTTCGACATCACGCATACAAAAAAGGATGGCTCTCCTATAACTCCCGAAGCTGCAGAAATTATGGTATGTTAATTAGACAGAAAATTTTGATTATGTTATAATTAATATCAATTGTATAAAATTTTGATTTGATTGTCAGGAGAAATTGAGAGAAAAGAAGACCGAGTATGAAGCTACAGCTTCAACTAATGGTTCTGTTAATATGGAAGAGATCGAGAATCAAGTTATTGTTGACGTCTTGGGTCCTGAAAGATATGGTCGGGTTCGCTGTCAATGATCATTCGTTACCCCGACAAAATATTTTGGGGCTAACTCGTCTCAGTACATGCCATCACAGAGCCAATCTTCTCAAGCAGAAGTTCATCGGTTAAAACAACAGTTATCTCAATTTCAAGCCGAGGTAGCAGCGAGAGAAGCTGAAAGAGAAAGAAAAGAAGCTGAAAGAGAAAGAAAAGAAGCTGAGAGAGAAGCTGAAAGAGAAAGGAAAGAAGCTGAGAGAGATGCTGAGATAGCAAGAAAGGAAGCCGAGAGAGAAGCACGAGAAGCTGAGAGAGAAGCAGCACACCAAAAGCTTCAAGAAAAATTTGAAGAAATGATGGCGATGTTGCAGAACCAACCAAAGAAATGATGGTGATGTGTGAATTTAAATGAAAATGTTGGACTACATTTTATGAACATCGTTTGAACTATATTTCACTTTAATGCTGTAGACTTTGAATTTGTTATTGTTGTGTTTACTTAATTGTTGGAGTTTTATGGATTTGATCCTGTAGACTTTGAATTAGATGTTATTATGGATTTATTTTATAGGTTATTTAGGTATTTACATTTTTAAAATTTATTTTTATAGAAGCAGTGAGTTTAGCGGCGTTTTCAAGGAATAAACGCCGCTAAAAATCCATAACGTACTGTGGCGTTTGTAAAAAAAACGTCTCCATAGAGCAGCCAATGCCGGCGTTTATGAACACAAACGCCGCCATAGAGCAGCCAATGCCGGCGTTTATGAACACAAACGCCGCCATAGAGCAGCCAATACCGGCGTTTTATTTCACAAACGTCGCTATAGACCATTCACCTTTCGCGACGTTTGTATATTGAAACGCCGCTATAGAATTGCATTACCGGCGTTTTGAAATAGAAACGCCACTAAAGAGCATTGACTTTTGCGGCGTTTTTATATACAAACGCCGCGATAGATCAAAACCTTTAGCGGCGTTTATACGATATAAACGCCGCTACCTATTGCGCCGCTACTTCTTGCGGCGTTTTTCTTAACGCCGGGAGTGTTTTTAGCGGCGCTAAAAAACGCCGCTATAGGGTTATAAAAACGCCGCAAAAAGCCTGTTTTGCTGTAGTGTTAATATATTTAATTAAAATTTGGACATGATTTCATGAAGCATAACAAGCAAACGTATGCCAACATTTTTCCGGTGTGAATGAAGCAATCAATGCAATTGGCTACTACAACCAGCCACATGTCGTTCAACTTTTACTATATCCACCTTCCTGGTTTTTCTTTATATATAATTGCAAATATATAACATAAGGAACAATCTTTTACTTGAACAATCATAGTGAACGAGAATTGCTTTTATTGTAGGCGTAGATTATTTTTGTTATTCACATGTATATTAATAACTAAGGCCGGGATGAATGCTTAGGAACAACTTGTCAATGAATTCATTATTATCAGTCAGCGTACAGTTCGATACTTATAAAAAAACACGAAAAAATCAACTTAAAATGTTATTTAAAAATTTATCATTTTAAAATTTTGAACAATTACTGAAATTTGCCGTATTTTAGCCGCACCCTAAACCTGTTGCATGTTAGACACGCACTAATTAATTGTGTCTGTTTTTTCTCAAAACAAAACTAGTGCACTTCTTTCTTCTCTATTTCCCTCTTCTATTAAATCTAAATTGTTAACAATACTCCGATGAGAAATAGAGAGAAGTGTAAATGCCAGGAATTAATTGAAATAGTTCCCGGGTTCAGATGTGTTGATGTTTGGCAGACAGTTGGTCCTGGATTCAGCCTAGAATTAGAACTAGAAGGTGACAAGATCATTAATAGGTAGCTGCATCGTTGTGAAATGTCAATACGAAAACACATAAATAAATGGCCTTAGCAGAAAATGACCGAAAGATTGTCCTTTTGTTCTGGGACGTCCCATGCATTAATGTATCATCCACCAGGTTCATTGTTCTAGGCCACAAGTTTTGTGCCAAATCACCCCTAGTTTAATTATTCAATCAAGTAACATCCATGAACTCCCTAGAAGTTTTGGGGGGGGGGGGGGGGGGACTTTTAAGAATGGATGAATTTTTCCTAAATTAATTAGATCTCTTCGTGAAGTACTTTTTCTCAATACAATTATAATGTTTTTAACTCATTTATCATATATTTTAAATTTATTTTTCTCTATTTTAATATAAACTAACGAAAACGAAAATTTAGTTGCAGTACGTAACCGCAACAATGACCACTATAAATTAAAGTGGTAGTGGCACTATCCGAAATCACGATACTCGAAACTATTATGTTCATAATTAGTGGTAAACATTTAATCGAATCGAGTAAAAAAAATTCGAGTTAGTCGAGTTGACCAACCCCATTTTATAACTCAAACTTTATTTAAATATTTTTCGAGTTAATTCGAGTCGAGTTTTTTGAGTTTTTGCTCAAATTTAATTGTAAACATTTATAATGTTATGATACTAATTAGTTCCAATTGAAACAAATTTCTATAACCATGTACAATACACACATATATATATTTCTTGAAAAATTGATCAACTTGTTACTAAAATTACAAGTTATTCGAATTTTTATTTTATAACTCAAACTGTATTTGAAAATTTTTCGAGCCGAGTCAAGTTTATAAAATTACGAGTCGAGTTTTTTCGGATCGAGTCGAGTTGAATAATTTAGTTTTTTCGAGTCGAGTTTTTTCCACCCATATCCACAATAGACTATGTTATTAAAAAATTTCACAATTGCGATACTCGTAGTGACCGAAATAAGATTCGTTATGTCCGCAACCGCGATAAACGTAATACGACCTTAATTTAGGGTCCAATTTATAGGTTCGTCCAGGATCACCAAAAGCCCAAGGCGGTTAGATTTCGGCTTCTTGAAAAGCCCGTTAGCATACTAAATAATATAAATAGGAGACTTTGTAAAGAATGAGATTTGGGATGAGTTTTTGGCAGGAAAGGAGTTTGTACTAGACTGTAGCAATTTTTAATCATCAGATAAATAAAAATTCATTTATCCAGAAAAAATAAATTAGTTACTCTCATTTATAAGGTTATAATGACAAAAAATAAAAAAATAATATATATTTGTCGATGTCAAAAGGATTTGACATCAAACAAGGTGGTTGAGATGGGGTAAGGGAAGAAGTTGATGGCGGTTTGTGGTGATTCATCCCTTCTATTGTGGGTGGAGAGCCAAAGATGGTAGTTTGAGTGGGAGAAGAGTGTTGGTGGAGGTCTAAACTTGGGTCCTGGAGGCCTTTCGATCACCTAGTATTTATAACTAGGTGATATTGTTTGATGGGATAGAGTCAGGTCTAGAGACGGCTATGATGGATCAACAGGATTAAGTCCAGCATTCAGTTGATAGTCTTCCCAGTATGGTATTGTTGTTAGATCATCGGCGCACCCCATGGCGCAGCGGAAAACAAAACAAGACGATCTCACCAGCGATCCATGTACGTTTAATCCGAATTCAGGAGGAAGAGATAATATTACTTACATTGAGTTCCTTGATAAAAAACAAGAACAGAAACGTCTCACGATCTCACGAACGATATGAATCTTAGCCTCCACGAATAGATCGTCTCAGCCTCTACTCAGTTCACCCAGTTGAAAAGTTGGGAGCAATTTTCTTTTTCACAAAGCGTTTTGAGAAAAATAGTTTCAAAAGGGTTAGACGGTTGCTAGACCATTAACCCCTTTTTATAGTATGTTACCCTAACTACATAGGATTTTTAATTAATTCCGAATTATAATTACTTTAATTATTTTAAATTCGGAATTCTATGTATAATAAAATACTTTAGCATATATATCAAATATATATGTCTTAATATTAATTATACATGTTATATACGTACAACTAAATTGTACATATGTAACTTATTTATTAATTGCTCTTTTCAACCCTATGGTGTGACCCTGTAGGTTCCAGTAACATTAGTAGCAATTATAAAAACTATTCCAATATTACAAACAATGAGTGACATCTAGCAATGTATCATTGTCACCTAAATTACTGGAAGTAAAGATTCAACATAACATCTTCGTGATCAACTATTCTAATGTATTATATCCCTTTTTCCTTTATATCTAGAATAGGCACAAGTTTTGGAATAGTCACACTTGTTTTTCCTATCTATTATTTCTTGATATCTAGAGTAGACAACAAATGAATAATATGTGATATCTCATATCAACTTATTTGAGCATGACCATGCATTTCTAGTCTTACTCTATCAAGTGGTCTGTGATATGTTTCATATTATGTAGGAACGACAAATCCTATCTCGACTATTCATACCCCACTACACATATCATGATATGCTCAATGTCAGTCTTCATAGTGTAACCATTTACGGTGCACGTTTAACTGCATCAAAGCACACAACGATATATGATAAGATAGTAATGATCTCAAGTCAAAGGATCATACATATAGTTATCATTATGAGCAATATTGTGACAATTACATAATAATCCAAGACATATGCTCATAGCGGGTCAATCTAATATGTTGTTATCTAACATCATATTCATGCTTTGATTTTGACATCACTATGTCAATGACAACAAATTGTCATCAATCAACAACATGTTAGCTTTAAACGTATTATTATTATCCATGCCTATAATAATACTCAACTAAGGATCTTTTAATAATAATCATATTATTATATGGACATTATTGTCTTTTGTTAATTTGATGCACAGAAATATAACAGAAGAAAATAAAGGCAATGCCTTTATTTGATAAAATCGATAAAGATAGTATGTCAATACAATCATCATATGATTGGCCTTTGGGCATACTCTAACAATTGTAGGTTGACAAAGTAGGCTCGACTGTTAGGTAATAGGTCCAACTGGCGGGTTAGGCAAACTTGATGGCTGTCATGTCGAGAGTAATCCAGAGGTAAAGGTTCTAGAAGCTACGATGCCCCATATGCGAAGACATAACTAAGTGGAGGCATAACCATTGTTGGTGGAGACATGATGGTTGTACGCGGAGGTATAACAATTGTCCCCCTTAGTCGAAGGAGCGCTATAAAGTGGTATGATTTGAGACTTAGTTACGGGGTTGTGATGTGACCGTTGTGTTGATAGTGCGCCTTTAACGGAGCCATTTCCTGAGAATATATGTCATCATTGGCATGAACGCAGACAATTATATCGTAATCGTGGCATTGTCTTAGTGGTCTAGAGTGGTGGACGCGGATTATGGTCTTTTAAAATGGCTCTCTGGCGGGCTCTATATTGGGGAAAAACCAAATCCCTAATTTTATCTATCAATTTATTTTTAGACTCCCTTTTAAAAAGGCTTTGTTGAAGAAAATTGAGGTGAACAAGGTAGTGAAGGTGGAGGAGACTACAGTCGAGTGCCGAACTAGTCAAAATGAGGCAAAAAAGTTGTTAGAATGTTGATAAGTGAAATAATGTTACACAATTTGTGCAAGCATACACACATTGATTCAAGCAACCTAATTCATCTAAGATCTAAGAGATGGTGCACCCACGAACCGCCACTTTGGAGTGTTCTTTATTTACACATAATATGATCTATAAACATATATAACAACAGCTGAACTAGGCAGATTCATCTAAGATCTAGGAGATGATGCTAGAAATTAATTACTCAATCAACCAAATTCATTCATAATAGAATTCTATTACAACATCCAATCACATGTACCCAACCAATTCATTGATAATCTACATGATTCAAGATTTAATCATCGAATGTAATAAAAAAATTTACAGCACAAATTGAACCTTGTATTTGCTCTAATTTTTTTGAAATGGGGGTGCATTTCAAACCCTAAGTGAATACCCCTGGACTTAAAGATTGCATCGTCCCCAATGCAAAACAGAATGTAATGACAGAATGTAGTTACAATGATAAATGCAATGACAATAAAACTAAATTCAAGTACAATGACAAAATGCAGTAACAAAAGGAAAACAACACTACATGAAATGAATGATCACAACAAACTAACTCAGTGTTCCTTTGCTCTTGATGTGGTTGCATGGTGCTTCTTTTCGATGTAGCATTGTCTTATCAGTAGCTGCATCAACAACATCGGATGCAGTGATAATGCCACAACAGCGTCTTCATCTTTTTCTATTTTTAGCACAGCTCGGTCCGTAGGTGCCTTCTCTGATTCTGGTTTAACTTTGGCACCATCAACCTCCTTTTATTTCAGTGAAATCTGAGTGCACCCACAATAAGCGCCCATTTATTATTTTTTGTGGATAGGGTTGCCTTGAAGAGTCATTTTCGATACTTTTTATAATCCATCTGCACCCTCCAGCGAGTGACAATTTTGCCCAAAAAGAGATGGGCCAATGTGATTGCAACCATCCCCACTTGTGTTGCCTTAGTGAAGGTGTCTTTCTTTCGTTGTCCTTTATAGTCCATGCATACCTTCCACCTTGCTACTATTCTAAAAGGCATTAAATCAATGTGTTTAAATCGAACCACTTGATTACCCCATTCTCATCGACTTCCATCATAATTGAATGTAGCTTTCGTTGCAGTGAAATTTGCTGCTCCAGCCAGTTGTCGTAGCAATCATCTGCTAGATTTTTTTGTAAATCAAGTGAAGGACCAATTCTTTGAATTTTTCAAGCACCCAGCCACCACTTTGTTCATGCTTTTTAAACATCTCCATCAGTAGAGATTTTGGTGCAGCAATAATAATGGAAGGAAACACCATAGATAGAATATCTTCTTCAAAATGACCATACCTTTCTTTTGATGGCTTCAAATCTAGCAGTGTTGGTTCCTCAAGAGATACATGCTGAGATTCCATTAAAAAGATATTGTCATCTTGTTGACTCTGCGCGTAGTCATGAACTTGTCGCGACAAAGGTGGATGTGATGACATTTCAGATTGCGCCAACACTTTGGTTTGCTTTAACATTTCGGGTTACGTCCACATTTTAGATTTGAGCACTTGAGGCAAAGAAGTGACAACTATTGGAACAGGTTTTGTTGGTTCATCAACAATCTCTTCAGATGTAATCTTTTTGTTATGATCCACTTCTCCACTTTCTTGAGTTGTTACATTTGATTCCTTATCACTCAAAAGTTTGCCTTGCGGTCTAGGATTCATTGTGGAAGCAAGTTGTCCTAGTTGTACTTCTAATGCACGAATCAATGAGGAATTCCCTTGAACAATTACTTTTGTCCGAGTGAAATGCTCTTGCATCAAAGCTGCAAAAGCTACGTAGGGATCAAATGTGGAAGTTGGTGTATTTTGTGGCTGTATAGGTGCTTGAGCAAGCAGATGTGGCCACTGAAGATATTGTGGCTGCAACGGAGTTTGTTGTGTGTAAAGTGTTCATAAGTCCTATATTTTGTATGCATTCCATCTCATATTATTGATGTTCTTAAGTACATTTTAGGCATATTTAGGTGCATACATACATTATCTACATTATTCTTTACTTTAGCCTGTTTATATTGAATATCTTTAATTTGGTGAGAAAAGATATTGTTTTAGTTTAGTTTTAGTTTTAGGTACTAGAAGCTGACAAAAGGATCGAGGAGCTGATGTTAAGGCAGCAAGCCAAGGAGCTGTACTGAGGCAGCTCAACATAGAGAGAAAAGCTGTCGAGTAGCTGTCGTCGCCATAACTGCCGCCCTAGGCAGCAACCAGAGGAATTGGTGAATTGGAGTGCGATTGGAAGAGCCTAATTTGTTGAGTCCAATGAGCCCATCCACGCAATATCCTAATGCCGGAAACAGCGAACAAAGCCACCCAAGGGGAGATTATCCAAGGCGGCTTAAGGTTACTTGTGCCACAAGGAGTCCAACTTTAAGTCAAAGAAGTCCGAATTTGAAGGATGCATTCAATGCAAAGCTACTTTATGATGAGGAAAACTTCTACTCCAAGAAGGACTTAACTTCGGCCTATGCCCTATATATACTAGACCATACCTTGTATTTTAAACAACTCATAGTCGGCATAGCTTATGATTCTCTTGTGTTTTCTTGTCGCCACTATGTTCTAAATTCTCTAGGGTTTGGGTTGTGTTGTAAAGTAGTTGAGAGAACGGTTGTTTAGGTTCAAGTTTGTTTTTGCAATAAATTCAAGGTTTTCTTATTTCATGTTCTTTATTGTTTTCAATTGAGTTCGAAAGATCGATTGAGAGCAAATCATTTGTTTCGTATCGAGAGAGTCAAACTCACGAAAGAAGTAAGTACGATCTCATCAATACCAGGTGTTGATCAATCCAGCCTAGACATAGGTTAGGGTTTAAGGCGGCTAAAAAGGGATGAACCAAAGGTTGTTGTTCGTTGCAAGATTCACGCTGACGGGTATTATCTGCAGTGGGCAACAACAATATTCTGACTTAGACATAAGCTGAATCTTTATCGAAGCATTCTGCTGAGCCTTGAAAGACTGCCAAGTTTCCCATCGAGCCAATCGTCTGTTCCACCTGCCGAGGCAGCGAAAGCGTCGAAGCACCAACCTGCCATCCTTCGTTGAGGCAGCAAAGTCTGGTAGCGCAAGACAACTTAACCTATTCAACGCAGTTTCACACTACTGAGCAGCATAACCTGACCCATTCTATCACCCTGATCTCTTCTATCAATTACTTGTGTTATTTACTTTTCTTTTACAAACTAAAATTTACTTGTGCATTTAATTTTCCTTGTGCAGGAATTGCGATTCGAATTAGTTGTCCAATCCTCGCAGGAGATGATATCTTTTATACTATAACTTGACAAGAGTGTGCACTTGCGCTCCTATTTAGAGAACACCCCAACGCTCTACATTGTGACTGCAGTTGAGTTTGTTGATTGTATTGTGGCTATTGTGAATTGTAATTCTCTTGTCTTGGATTATAAACGACATGGGAGAAATTATTCCCATATCGAAATGTCCAACAAATTGACCAAAATTCAGATTTCCCCAAGACTGTTGATTGTCTGCAGTAGCATTATATGAATTTCCGTACGAGTTGCCTAAGAGTTGTCACCACAAATCTCACAGCTGAATGTAGGGATATCGACTCTTTGGGCTACTCTAGGCATTTGCATTGATTTGATCTTGTTGTTCAATTCTAAAATTTCTACCGCGAGTGCTGCATAAATATCCTTTTTATACATCATGCAATCTCGAATGGTTCGATGTCTACCCTCCATTATATTTGGTGCTCTCCCTTTTTAGCTCACCTAAAATAATTAACAAAATAAAAGAAAATAATGTTAAAAAATGCAATGACAAAAATAAAAACCAAACGAAAATTGTCTCGGGCAACGACACCAAAACTTGATCGGTGAAATAACGTCACGCGATTTGTGCAAGCATACACATGTCGATTTAAGAATAGTTGACATGTAGTTCCTTTCGAATATCGATCCCACGAGGACGCTTGTTCGAATGTCTACCAATGTTAGTGCAATAAGTAAGAAAAATAAGGTAATTGCAATAGGTGATGTTGCAACAATGAAAGGTAAATAATATAGGTAATGTCGAAGCAAAGTACTGAAAGTAAAACAAAAATAATATAATGATGGCACTGGGGTTCCCTCGGTGATTCATCAATAGAATAACGATTGCTAGAAAGAAGCAAATGAAAAGATGTTTGTCGATGCAACAAAGCACATGAATATCTTACCAATATCAACTTCTACCCTTAATCAAAGACTCGTATAAGCCCACTCACCATACCTCTCAGCGATGGCTAATAAGTGAATACAAGAACAATTGAGTCAACTTTCATTGTACTTGTTGAATCGCGTGAGTGTTGGTAAAAGGGGCCGAAAACATATTGGAAATGTAGTAAAAATAGTGCCAAAGGCTGAGTCTTTTGCGTGCAAGTATACATGGACGACAAGTAATACATCAGTAAGCTGAGTATCGATCCCACAAGGATTGGTCAAGAGTTTAATTACTTTTAATGTTTACTTATTGAAGAAAAAGTTGATTTGTTATGAAAGTGGATTTGAAAACAATTTAAAAAGAAAAGAAATTAAATAGTGTTGGCAAGGAGAGTGTCAAATGAATGATGAGCGTTGGCAAGGGATGCATGATTTTCTCGCTATTCATGCCATGTCAGGTTCTAATAATGTCATGCCTTGGCGTTGTTTGTCGAGCAGATTCAAATTGGCAAAGCCTCTCTCGATGGTTATTACCCTAAATTGATTTTGTAAAAACCCTTATATCTCTATAGTGAATTTCTTTAGAAACCAATTCGATTAAGATCCAATCTATACTCCTAAGGGGTAGATTTCACTTTTGAAGTAAGTTCATCTACTTGAACATATTCTCTCGAAGCATCCCGCCTTAGTATCCAGCAACTTGATCATTGCCACCCAAGTCTGTTAAGATATTGAGGTGCAATAGGCCAACAATGCCAGCTCTCGCTTGGCATAGTATTTAGGAAACAATAAAGTATGACAAATAGAAGAAACAATGCCGAAGCATTTTCATTATTAAAAACTTAACATAAAAACAACGTTCAACGCAAACATCCCCCGCCAACTATTAAATTAGTTCATACTGAGGGTATCAACCAAAAAACCTTCAACGTTTTAAGAATACATCATCATTAAAATGAAAATAAAATCACTAGACAAAAAGAATAGGAGAGAAGGGATCTCTTGATACAGTCCTTCAAGACCCAAGCCCTCAGTCAAGTGGGTCAAACCACGTCTCTTTGGTGCAGCCGATCGTCGATCGTCACTCTCCAAAGTAAGTCCACCTTTTTCATTGCTTGCTCGATCAGTCTTTAAATAGGCGTGCAAGAAAGACTAGGATACGCCTTTGCATTTGAAATTTGAATGTGCAATGGATGAGGCTTGTGGTCACCTTTTTCCAGATTTGAAGTGATAGGCTGATAAGGTGATAAGCTGATCAGGTGCTAGGTTGACGTCATCTGCCGTCGCCGTTTGGCAACCAAGCTTGGCATAGTTCTGTCGACCAAGCTTGGCACCATTTATCTGTTGTTTTTTCAGAGATTAGTCTAATTGTTATTTTCTCGCAACCTAATCTGGTCCTATTTTTTAGGGTTCAACAACTATTTGGCCTGGCATCAAATTCCTCTTCTCTACCATCGGTGCTTGGCATCGTTTGGTCCATCTGTGCCAACAGTATCTCAACATTCTCTTTGGCATACCTTCATGCGCTGCTCTTTCTGTCAATTGCTATGCCAATCCTACAAAATCCAACAAAACAACCCTTCACACCGGCATAGAAAAAAAATCTAAACTCCTTATGCAAATGCATGAATTTAACATCTAAGTGCAATTAAATGTACTCAAAAGCAAGCAAAAGCATTGTAAGAATGACATAAAAATTATTACTTTTGCGGAGGTAACACACCCCCAAACCCAGCTCATTGCTTGTCCTCAAGTAATGCAAAAGAAAAAAAAATCTGAAAATAGTACATCGGCGAAGTTTTGATCAGAATGCCAGCAAGTGCTGGCAAGCAGAAGTTGGCTCTATTTCTGCCCTCATATATCTCAGTGCAACAATGCCAAGCAGGTAGTAATTCAAGTGCAACAATATAACTCTAGTTTAAGGGCATGACGAGTGCATGATGTGTATGCAATATGCATCAAGTATCATTTTACTCCCTTAGTCAATTTTACTACCTAAACTCGGATTTCTTTTTTTTCTTCTTGCAAAAGGTTTTTTTATTGGCATTAATTTAAAACCACGTCCTACTAGAGTCATTTGGATAACCGTAGAGAACTAGACAACATGCTGTTAGGATGGTTGTATTTTTAAATTCATTTCTCTGGTTATTTTTTCCTGTAATGTATTGTTTTATTATTTTAGCAATTTATTTTTTTCTTATATGTTTATTTCACCGTACTAACTCATTTCCTTTGTTCTTGTTCTTGTTCTTGCTTTCATTTTTGTTTTGTGTTTATGTATTCATTTTTGTAAATGAAATTGCAGAAGTTGAAAACCAATATCCTGAGAAATTTGGGCTATGGACTTGTTAAGGTTGAGCAATTTCAGAAGGTTATTGAGGATCGTTTGGGTAGCATTGAGAAAAGGATTGAGCGGTCATAGAATAAGATTGTAACTTGAGCTACCACATTGCTAGGAATTAGAGAGGCCGAAAAAAAAATTTCGGATGAAAACACCAATATTGACGATTAAGATGGAAACTTATCTCACACAAGGGTTCAGCCCGAAAGACCAGTTCCAAAGAATATCCAGACTAACATAATTAGAGTATTTGCAAGTAATTCAGAAAATCTGGAAACAAGCTTTGAATATGATGTTCTTAACATTATTGCGCCGACATGATTTGACAGAGCTAAAATGGATATCATCAAGCAAACAAATACAGAAGGACCAAGTAAAAGCCAAAACTTTGATGTTTCGTCTAAAATTGTATCGGTTCCAAAAGTCTAGATCTAACATGATCCGGCAGGATCTCCCGTCTCCACCCAACCTAGACCTTTAAATCGAGCCCTTTTTGACTCTGTCATTATCCTAAACCACTCCGATAGTTGTCCTCCTTTTTTCGATTTGTTTTTTTATATATGATTTTGTTTGTTTATGTTTTTTTATCTATATAAAAACTAATGTTTTCCTTTATTTTGCAGGTATTCAAAGAAGAGAGGAAAAATATACCTTCTTGATGAAGCTTTTGTGGTGACCTACATCTCCGGTGTTCTCCACGCTTTTGGTGATTGGTCAAGCTCTAGTGATTGTCCAGTTCCAGGGACTTTTTAGTTTCCCGAGGTAAGTTTCTCTCTCTTGTCATTTTTAATTCTAGTAAAAATTGCATAATAAATTGCTTCCTTTGACTATTTTTTTCTCGCTTTTTATAGGTTAGTGGATCTTGACGTCACATATGACATCACGTGTATGACATCGCGTGTAACACCCCAAATTAATTAAATAATTAAAGTTATAAATATGGAAGCAAATGGGTAAAAAAATGGTGATGAAAAGAAATGCAGCCAAGGGGGATTGAACCTGTGACCCTTGGTTATAATAATAATAATAATACACAAAATATCCCAACAACCCCCACTAGCATTTAATTCGGTCCTCTCTCCCAAGGAACTCAGACCGACTCTTCGTCTTCCCCCTCACCTCCCATCATCGATTGCCCCTCGATCCGGCGCCACCGCTCAACCGTGACCGCCACCGCCGAACGAACCTCCTCGACATCCCGATCAAAACCCCTAAGGTCACTCGCGTAACCGTAGCCGCAATCGCTGGCAATCGAGCGTTGAACATTCGACGAACCGAGGGTTTGAGGCCGATCGGTTTTCCGTTGATTACGGTCGTTTTTGACATCGATTTGTCGCGCCGCCACCGTCGATGGATTCCCCGTCGTAAGGCGAGCAAAACCCAAGCTCCCGTTCACCGAATCGAAGTCGTTTCCCACCTCGTTGGAGTTACGCCGAAACCAGTCCTCCCTTTCTCTGTTCGGTAAGTTTTCTGGCCGAAAACTTAAATTTATCGAGCTATAGTTTAGAAAATAAGGATAATGGTGTGATCGGGGTGTTTTCTGGCTCATTTCTGAACGTCTAGGGCTGCGTGTGGGCCCCACGCGCCGTCCAAGGCGATTTTTGGCTGCCCTGGATGGTGGTTGTGGATTCGGCCGGCTCAGACCCGGTATGGCCTTGAACCGAGCCCCCGAACCGGTCCAAACAAACCGGCCCAAGCCCAGTTGTAACCTGACCCGTTGACCGACCCGACCCGTTAACCGACCCGACCTGTTGACCGACCAGACCTGTTAACCACCCGACCCGTTGACCGATCCGGCCCGTTGCCCGAGTCAACTCAGTGAGTTAACTTGTCCGAGTCAACTCAGTGAGTCAACTCGTCCGAGTCAACTCAGTGAGTCAACTCGCCACGTCAGCCTTGGACCAGTGACGTCAGTTTGACGTCAGCGTTGACTTTGACCGATGACGTCAGCGTTGACTTTGACCAAAAAGTCAAATTTTCTCGAAAAGCCCTATTTTATGTTTTTCGACGTCCTGAGTCCGTTTTTGAAGCCCGTTTCTGAAAATTCTAACCCGAAAGCCTCCGAATTGGACTTTGAACTCGAGCATGTTTATGTATTTTATTTTTTTAATTAAAAGCAATGTTATAAAGACTGAAATAGGAATTTGTGTGATTGAAGGTACTCACCGTTCCTTGAATACGAATGGTTGAGGACGTCGAATTCAAGTTCGAGAGTATCGAAATGTCATTTCAAGGGTTGACCGATATAGCAAGGATTCAAGGTAATACTTTACTACCTGCTGTATGCTTTATGGAACATGTTGATAATTGATTAATGCATGAACAATATGATTACTGTCGATTATTATAAGTTGTACAGTTACAGTACAATGATAATAAACTGGTTAAGACCGAATGACTCGAATAAGGAACAAATGACCGATAAGAAATTCAAGTTTAGTGAACACTCGATAAAGCGACAACCTCGAAACTTTAATTTTAGATTATGTTCTTGATAAAAGATTTAATGCCTGAAACGTTAGAATGAGAAATTACAAAAATGCCCTTAAGATATCTGAATAACTAAAATGACCCTAACAATGAAAGTAATCTAGGAATCTATCTTAGATCTTGTTAAACAACCGATTTATCTGAAAACATCAAAATACTTGGAGAGTTACGATAACAAGACTTAAACCTTCAAGATTGTGAAGTGCTTGGATTTCCTTGAATTCTTATTAATCCTTGAAGATAAATTTACAAGAAATTATTCGTATGTTCAGAAATTATCAAAGTACTTTCAATTATCGAATTGAGTGAAACAACTAAAATGACTAAATGATTGATGGTACTATACGACTGAATTGATTAGAATGGTGTGATGACCGAAATCACTAAAGTATCTCGAGCATCGAAAATTTCCAATTAACATAAATGCCATTTATACCCTCAAGTTTGAAACGAATGAATTGTCTGGAAGGGCTGAAAGGACCAAAGCGACTAAATCTCTATCGAGTACATAAATAATTGAAATTATATAATTAGTATAATTGACGGAAATGATGGATCTATCCCGAATTCTTAAATGGTCGAAATTCCCTCTTGACTGAAATGGGAAAAATTTGCCTTCGATGAAATTCCAAAAATCTAAATAAAGCGTAAATAACTGAAATGCCCCTAAGTGTTATGAAGCATGATTCATATATGTCCATCACTCATGATATTAATATAAGGTTGGAAGATTTCGCTTGGAAAATAAGTTTGAATGCTTAGTGGTGAGCTTGTGGAGAAAAATGATGACGACCGTTCAAACATTTTATATAGTTGATTTTGGAAATAATACACGTGGAACGCATACGTCTGAATGTTTGGTAAGTATTGCAGAGTTGGGATATGTTAGATCGAGTGCATTTTTTGAGGTTTGTTAAACCGTTGGAAAGCTCGAATGTTGCAAATCATCTTTTTGTCATTATTGGGCTAAGTTACAAAATTACCCTGATAGTAAAATGACCAAAATGCCCTCGTTAGCCAAAGTGATCGAAACAACCTTAATATAGTTGATATCTTGAATGATCATAATAAAGAATTTTTTTCGAATGCCTGGTTGGCGATGTCGGCTACAAAGTCCCCTCTAATCGGGACCTCATTACCGGAATCAGTTCAAAATGTCAAAAGCTCGGAGTTTTCATTCCTCGTGTAATATCAAGTATCTCAGAGAAATAAATGGTTCCTTTTAGTGTGTTCCAAGTGCACATAAATATTCTACCGTCCTGAACCCAAGGCTGTCTTTTGATACGAAATATGGCTTTTACCAAACCAAAATATACATATGTATCTGAACTAGAAAAACAAGAGAAAAAGAAAATAAAATAAAAATTTATATGCTCGCTAGTTATCGTTTCATCGAAAACAACAATTTACTTTATGTTCACTGTTATTACTGATTAACATTGATTGCTACCGAATATTGTTATTATCGATATTATCGACTATTACCGATTACTTTTGTCACTACATAGACCGTTTTCGGGATATTTGGGATAAAGTATGAAGTTACCGTAGGTTCAGCCCTGATCAGGCTGGTAATTCCTTACCGTTTCAGGTTCCTATGCTTCGGCTAGGGTAATTCCTTACCGTACCTAAGGTATCCCCTTAGGCTGGCACCTACGCCCAATAGGCCTAGGTTAATGCCTGTTATAGTTGCAGTTCTGGGGGAACTGCATACCAGAGTTTGGTTGGAGGGTAGAAAGAAAATCTAAAATGAACCTTATCGCTAACATTATAACCGTGAAATAACGTGCATCACACCGTTACTTAATATGTGTTAACTTTGCACTGTTGGAACACACATTAAGCCCCTGATTCAACTATCGAAATCCATATCTTGTCTAACTCTTTGGTCTATATGTTCCTAGTATGATACTCAGTGATCGAATAAAGAACATTTATATTATCTTCATGCATACCGCTTCATTGGAATATCTGATCGTATCTTTGGAGCCTATTGTTGCCCGAAACATCATGATAGTGTTATGCCTACCATATACCTACATGTTACTTATAGCATCCATTGGTAGTTCTGTATTACTGAGCTTTCTGAAGCTCACGTTGTTTTTACCGTCGCGGGTTAAAAAGAAATCTAACATGGCTCGATGACCGACATCAGTGTTTGGTGTTCTCTCGGTGTTGCTCTTGGAGTCCGGTACCAAAATAGTTAGTGGGCATGCATGTCACTATTATTTCATGACAGTGTCTGTAAAATATTTTTCTGAAATTTTTGTTATATATTTAAATAAGTTCTTGAAAGAGTATTTTCAACTAAAGTTACCGTTATAATTTAATATGTGGTTTTCAGAGGAAATGTTTTATGTGGATTTTTACGGTGGGTCGCTCTTGTGACCCTAATGTGACATCCTAGGATCCGCGAAACGCATAGGCGGGTCTAGGGGGTTACATCGCGAGCTAGCTGGAACCAGTTAAGAGCTGAAGAAGCATAATTCGTGTGCTTTTTCTTTGGGCCAATAGGCGGCTACCACGTGGCCAACAACTGTAATTGATGAGATTTGGGCGGGAATCAATTGTAATGGAATGGGAATTTGTTTTTGTATTATAAATGGGCTTTGACATCAAATGTACGTGGACATTGTGTGAATAGATTTTTTTTGAATTTATGGATTGTATATTATATATGAATTTATCTATTTATTTATTATTTTTATTAGTTTTATGGGTTAACTATTGGAATGATCACTTTTGTTTCCTTCCAGTACATTGTTAGTCACCGATTTTCAAAAATGACCAGTAAGGTCACTTACGTTTTTAGGGTGTAAACTTTTGGTCACTCAGCCGTTTGTTGCTGTTAAACATTAACGAGAGGTTGATCTGACATAATAAAATGAAGGATAAATTACCCAAATAGTCCTTAAACTATTACTTCCATCCTATTTTGACCCTCAAAATAAAACAATTTTGTATAATTATAAATTTAAGGGAAAACTACACAGGTGGTCCCCAAACTATTACCTTCTTCTATTTTTGTCCCAAAACTATGTTTTTTGGTAAAATCGTCCCTTCTGTTAGTTGACATGGAATTTTTTTCTTATTTTTTATTATTTTCTCTCTCCTATATATGTATTATTTAAATTTTTTATTCAGACTAATGTAAATTGAATGTAAAGAGGGGAGCTGGGATTCAAACCCGCGTCCCCAACGTCCCCAAGCCAATGGGTTAACCATTGGGCTAAACTTCAATTATTGATGTGTTTTAGCACAAATTATAATTAAAACAATCAAATGAACCCTCCAGTAAACCTTCCCTTACTATTCCAGAAAGGCCTTGTACTGCAATCAAAATGAAACAAACACATCTGAAAAACAATCCCATTTATTATTTCATTCTTTCAGATATAAACCTGCAGAATGCAACATTATCTTCAACATTGTCGGACTATTTAGAGCAGTGTCACCGTCTCCATTGTCATTAAAGTAGGTATAATTCTATGCACAATTTCTGTTGCTAGCTGCTAAAATCATGTGTGCTAGAGTTCATGTAGGAGATACTTTTCCCCCGCCGAATTTTAGTAGATGTTTGATAAAATGTTACTTGGATTGATGAGCATTTCTGACTTTGTTAATGTATGCAGCCTTTCCTGCATTCACCGGAGAGAAGTCGGAAATGGAGAAAGGAACGACCATGGGGCTGCAGCAATCATCTAAATCAAGTTTTAGTCCCTCTTCATCAAATAATCTATCAAGAAGTAGGGAACAACAGAGATTGATTGAGTTATTTGAATCTTTGGGAACTCAGAACATTGAGGACGGAACAGCCACGAAAGTCACTACTGCTACAAGGAAAGGGCCTTTGGACAAGTGGTTGACTTTGGAAGGAGAGGCTTCCAACAATTCTAAGATCATAAGGTCTGATGAGGACTCCATCGAAAACTTGAATGAGGGTAGCACTGAAGGGAAAAATTCAAATTCGATCGAAGCTAGTACAAGGCCTTTCTGGAATAATAAATAATCTCGTTTATTTATTATCTTCCAAGGTCTGATGAGTTATTTTAATCTAATATCTCTCTTTTCTAATAATCCTGTTTGAAGATAATGTTGCATTCTGCAGGTTTATATCTGAAAGAATGAAATAATAAATAGGATTGTTTTTCATATGTGTTTGTTTCGTTTTGATTGCAGTACAAGGCCTTTCTGGAATAGTAAGGGAAGGTTTATTGGAGGGTTCATTTGATTGTTTTAAATATAATTTGTGCTAAAACACATTAATAATTGGAGTTTAGCCTAATGGTTAACCCATTGGCTTGGGGACGTTGGGGACGCGGGTTTGAATCCCAGCTCCCCCCCTTTACATTCAATTTATTTGCTTTGTTATGGTGGTGACACGTGTCACCACCACATTAGTTTGAATAAAATTTTTAAATAATACATATATAGGAGAGAGAAAATAATAAAAAATAAGAAAAAAATTCCACGTCAGCAATTCTGTTAGTTTTAACGACGGGGGACCAAAACAAGAGAACTATGTAACAGAAGGGACGATTTTGCTAAAAAAAAACATAGTTTTGGGACCAAAATAGGAAGACAATAATAGTTTGGGGACCACCGGTGTAGTTTTCCCTAAATTTAATCCTCCATATTTACAATTTTTTTATTTCTTCTCCCCTCCACCATCTTCCATATTCTTCTTCATCTAACTCAATCCCTAATTTTTTTTACTATATTAACCCTCATTTCACACATCAAAATTGGATTTACCTTTCTTTTTACCGTTTAACCAAATAAGAAAATTTAATTTTTCATTTCTTTCTCTTTTAATCTCAATCGAAAGCAATAGTTGTGTAATTATAGTAGAAAATGTTTATGGGCTAATTCAATGAGAAATTAAGACAAGAATAAGAAATTTAGTAGGGGCAAGGGGGTTTATGTTTTCCCTGCTCATGCTATTGCAGGTTTAGTTGTTTACAGTACTTTGTTTTATTGTTACTATTATTATGATATAAACCACATGTTTCTTCCTCCATTTCTCGATCCAACGTAATTCTATTACAGACTAGACCACGTGATATTGTTGCCACAAGAAATCTATCTTTTGAAAACAACTCCTCGCCCGTCAATGCCACTGCCACAGCTTAATGATGCCATTTTCGAGCCCTTGAATGAATCATCTTCATCGATTTCGGTGAACCTCACAACAGCAGAGTCTGGGGCAAACATGTTTGAAATGTGGAAATCTTTACCCCCTCTCATCACCAGCATTGTTGCGCCAATGTTTAGGTGACTGACGTAGTCGGGCTTTATAAGTTTGTCCCAGCACGTCGTTCACTTGATCACTCAAAGAGTATAATTTGAACCCCAGATCAAGATGAGCAAAACAATCTTCTTTGGTTATCACATACTTGTGAATCCTTGAAACCTCTTCGGTTATGGGCACCGCCTTGGTTGTTATCTTGAACTTCCCTTCATCTTCAACTATAACATGGTTTGTGTCACTTGCTCTAGTGATTGAAATGGTGGGATTGTTTCCCGATTAATATAAGAAATGGAAAATTAGATTTTTTTTTTATTTGGTTAAACGGTGAAAAGAAAGGTAAATACAACTTTGATGTGTGAATTGAGGATTAATATAGTAGGAAATTAGGGATTGGATTAGATGATGAAGAATATGGGAGATGGTGGAGGGGAGAAGAAATTAAAAAATTATAAATATGAAGGATTAAATTTGTAACTATACAAATTATTTTTATTTCGGTGGTCAAAGTAGGATTAAAGTAATAATTTAGAGACTATTTAAGTAATTTATCCTTCTTTTTTATTGTGTTAGATCAGCCTTCCGTTAACATTTAACGGCAACAAACGGCTGAGTGACCAAAAGTTTACACCCCGAAAACGTAAGTGACCTTATTGGTCGTTTTTGAAAATCGGTGACCAACTCTGTACTGGGGGGAAACATAAGTGACCATTCTAGTAGTTAACCCTTGTTTTATTTAAGAGAAATATTATATATATATATATATATATATATATATATATACCCGGGAAAAATTCGGGTATTCCACCAAGAACACTGACGAGATCATTGTTGCGATGGTTTTCGATGTGAATCTAATGGAGATTAATGTTGAATAGGCCGTGGACACTAGTGGTTCTAGACATTTCTACACTAACCGAGAGATGTTCACCGAATTTGAGGGCATGACTAAAGGTGAACAAGTGTATATGGGAACTCTAGTAACTCTTTTAGTGCTAGGCAAAGAGAAGGTTTTGCTTAAGCTGACTTTCGGTAAAACTTTATCTTTAAATAATGTTCTTTATGCAACTGTCATATGTAGAAATTTAATAAGTGGTGGATTACTTAATAAGACAAACATTAAATGTAACCCCCTAGACCCGCCTATGCGTTACAACGGATCCTAGGAAGTCACATTAGGGTCACTAGAGCGACCCACGATAAGATTTCAAATAAACATATAGTTAAACCTTTAAAATCATAAATCAAATATCTGATTTAAAATACAATTTCAGAAATCGTTCAAAACGATAAAACAATTATGATACAAGTTGCGGAAATAAGTTTCAACTTGTCTGATCTTTTATCCTGAGATGATAAAAACAACATGAGCTTGGGAAAGCTCAGTAATACAAAACTACCAGAAGATGCTATAAGCTCATGCATATATATGGTAGGCATAACATTTTTATGATGTTCCAGGCAATACTTGTCTCCATTTATGTTTCGCTAAATTAGTGAAGCACTATTCTTGAGGACAACAATGTTTGTTCTTTCTATGTTAATGAGTATTAAAAGAAAGCTTATTGTTCAGAGAATCAACAGAGTGGCGGGTTGGAGAAGTTAAACCACGAAGCCTAGTGTGTTTTAATAAGTTGCAGATCGAACATACATAAGTACTTAACATTATATCATATGAGCACATAACAGATTAAATGCAAATGTTCAATGTTCATATAGAAGTTTACAAGAACTACCCTCCAACCTTACACCAATATGCAGTCCCACAGAACTGCATCCATAAGGACTTACCCTAGGCCCGATGGGCATAGGTGCCACCTAAGGGGATGCCTTAGGTCCATAAGGATTTACCAGCTTGATCAGGGTTGTACCAACAGAGACTTCACATCATAACCCAATAGTATACCCCAGATAGCAATCAGTGTTCAGATTTCAGATATAAGTAACAGAGTACATGTGGTAGGCATTCTATTCAGAGTATCAGAAATAGAAGATTCATGCTTTTGACAGATAATTGGGCATACCATTGAGCAAAGCGGACACTCATTATTCATCATGCAAACAGATTGTATCATCATAGGTCAAGCTAACAGATCATACTATCAAGTTCATCAGAAAGTCAGACAATATCATCATAGATCAAGCCGTCACATAACAAGTATGCATATTGAGCAGACATACATCAAGCAGGCAGAAAATGTAATCATATATCCAGTTCATCAAACATAATATTATTCATGATTAAATCATTATACAATCCATTCAACAGAATACATCGCACATGGAACACACTAGGTGGGACAGATCATTTCTTAAAGATACTTGGCATTTACGGAAGGGGACACATTAAACTTTTGATAATTTGAACGGATTTCTGAAACGAGGTCCCTATTAGAAAGGGGTTCGTAAAACGATTCATATCATGTATTCAAGAATTGATACATCAAGATCTTATAAGGTTCAGATATATTATGAGTACTTTAGTCATTTAAGTATGCAAGGGCATTATGGTCATTTCGACATTCATAGACAGTCTGGTAATTATACCAACATTGAATAAGCAATGGTTCATAGAACTCGGGTATCCTATTTTCTCATTAGTTTTCTAACCGGACATTCAAGAATTTCTAAATTTAAGTCTTTTAAGTTATCTGATATTTTCAGTGATGTTTCGATTATTTAGGCTATCATGGCCTTTTAGTTATTTGACTGTCATGACAAATTTTATACTATGGCACAATCGTATCAGAACGAAAATTATGATTCTCAGGGGCTCTAACAATTTGTCATACCTCCAGAATTTGTTTAATGCGGCATAACCCGACTTGACAGTACTTACCAACGTTCAGATGTGAGTAAATTACGTGCATCAGAACTTAACACTGACTGTATTGTATGTCTGAACAATCGCCCTCATACTTTACTATACGGTTTAACTCTGAGTAATCGAACATACAATCTATGCGGATCTCCCTACCTTACATCGATATGGTGAGCGATGGGCATACACGTGTCGTAAGGGAGCCTTAGCTATTTAAGTCTTATTAACAAATCCAGAATTTCGTCAAATACATAGTTACTGATTAACTCATGAGGGTATTTCGGTTATTTTAGACTCAGATAAATCTACCATTTGGTACCTCCATCATTCACGTACTCAAATGAGATTAAGGCGTCCTAACACTCCGGCTCTTTACAGGCGATTCATTCATTACAGAACTTGAGGGTATATCGTCATTCAAATTAATCAGACGTTTCGGTGCTCGAGGGCATTATCGTCTTTTTGGTCATTACGATCATTCTCATTTAATTCACGCATTACTGTCATAAGGATCGACTTAAGATTTCAACAATATTTCTAGAAAATTCTCATTCATGTGTTTTACAGAGTTTGAGGGATTATCCAAGCTTGTATCACACGTATTGCATAATGATGCCGAAGTTTTTCCATTAAAACATACATCTTGGGTAGTGTAAATTGCATAATCAGAACGAATGCAGATTTTAGGTCATTTCCTTTATCAGAGGGGTAGTTTAGTCATACTTATGCTCTAAGGGTATTTTCGTAATTTCATATCCAACATCTCATACTTCGCATTCTGAACATTGGTTCTTAGACACCAGTGTTAGAGTTTCAGATTTAACTATATTATTATTATTATTATTATTATTAGCACTTTCAACACTCCTGATCTATTAATATTCTTATCCAAGTATTTTACTTTTATTGACTCTCATACTTATTTTCCATATCGAATTCGGCTTAAGCAGAGTTCACAAAACACTCATCATAAGCATCCATGCTTTAACCAGATATCAACATGTACATAAAGCATACAAGGGGTAGTAATGTATTACCTTAGTTTCGAGCTACAATGGTTGATTCATGACACCTCATTCGATCGCACTCGATCACAAGATTTGACGGCTCCCAACATCTCGAATTCAAGGATACTTTGATACCTTCGACAACATAGATTCACATTTCAGTTTTTATCCAAAGAGCTCTTAACAAAATTAAACACAAAAACACTTTCGGGTTAAAGGTCAGATTCGGAGGCCTTCGGGTCAGAATTTTGCAAAACGGGCTTCAAAAACGGACTCAGGACGTCGAAAAACATAAAATATGAGTTTTCGGAAAATTTGACTTTTTGGTCAACGGTCAAAGTCAACGCTGACGTCAGCAGGTCAACGCTGACGTCAGCAGGTCAACGGTCAACGGCGTCAGAGTCAACTGGTCAAAGTCAATGCTGACGTCAGCAGTCAACAGGGGTCAACTGAGTTGACTCGGGCTGACTCGGCTGACTCGGACGAGTTGACTCGGCTGACTCGGACGATTTGACTCGGGTTGACGGGTCGGGTCGGACTCAGGTTGACGAGTCGGGTCGGACGGGCTTGACCGAGCTGACCGGTTTAACCGGTCCAGCCGGTTCAGACTGGTTTGGACTGGTTTGGACCGGGTTGGACGGTTCAGTCCGGTTCACTCACCCAAAATTTCCAGTCACCGGACGGCCGTCGGAAAAGTCGTCGGAGATGCTATTTTCGTGTCGGTTATGTCGGAAATCAAATGAACATTAAACCTCGAATCATATACACTTAAAACTTTACCAAAATGGACCGAAAAAATGACCGGAACTTACCCAAAATGAAGCCGAGATTGTCGGACTCGACGAAACTCCGACGAGCACCCCGCCGGTGTCGAAACCATGATTATTTAGAGGGGTTTTACTCCCCTTGGGACGAAGAGTCCAGCGGTGGCCTCGGCGTGGCAAACAGACGGCGGTAGCAGCCGTAATCGCCGGAGAACCGAAAGGATTCAAACCCTTGGTTTAACGAACCCAGATCTAAGTTTCTACGGTGAACGACCCATCAGTTCCGCGCGTGGAGGCTAGGGTTTTGCTCAGAGCACGACGGCGGTCGCAGGGGTGACGGCGGTCGCAGGGGTGACGGCGGTGCACGCCACGGACCACCGGTGGGGGAGATCGGGCGGTGACCAGATTTGGGACGATGGGTGGTTGAGAGTCGAATCCTTTGGGAAATAAAAACGACATTAATTGAGTCATATCGGGTAGATGGGTTTTATCAGATTATCATTTAATCTTAAAAATATTATATCGGGTACGGTCTAAAATTAATTTGAGCATTTTAAAACTAGAAGAACTTTAGCCTAGTTGGTTACAGTTTGGGCTCACCAAGCAGGGGTCGCAGGTTCAATACACACTGGCCACACTTCTCTCTATTATTTCATTCATTCTTTTTCTTTCTTTTTTTTCACTTAACTTTGAATATAAGCATATATTTGTAGGGGGTGTTACATTAAACTAGTCTTTGAGGCAGATAAACCTGTACTTCCCCGAAATGGTGATTATGTCGGGCAAAGATATTTAAACGGAGGTTTATTTGTAGTAGAGACTATGTTTAATGAAAGTAATAAAGCCCCCACTTTTGTTTATATTGTTGGATCTCTTGATATGTGGCATGCTAGATTAAGACGTGAACATTCATTCTCTTAAACAAAATTCATCAAAATGAATAATCTGCCTAGTCTAAAAAAATAGCTTTGACAAATGTAAAATTTGTGTAGAAGCTAAGCATACTAAGTCTTCATTTAAGTCTATCATGAAAAGAAAAACTGAACTTTTAGAATTAGTTCATAAAGATTTATTAGACTTTAAAAGTAGTGAGAGTAAGGGAGGAAAACACTATTACGGCCCTTTCGTAGATGATTGTTCTAGATATAGAAAGGTTTATCTCCTTAGAACTAAAGATGAGACTAAACATTATTTTCTAGTTCATAAAACAAAAGTAAAAAATCAACTTGATAGGAGAATAAAGCGAGTTAGATCCGATAAGAGTGGTGAATACGACTCTAATGTTCTTAAATAGGTATGTGAAAAGAATGACATAATACATGAATGCTTTGCACGCTATGTCCTTAACAAAATGGTGTTGCTAAAGGAGAAATAGAACGTTAAAATACATGATGAATGTTATATTAAAAAAATCGGGGTTATCAATAACATGTCGGGGGCACCATTCTTTATGCAAATCACATATTAAATCGTGCACCTCGTAAGAAACTAGATTGTATTCAATATGGCTTGTGGAAAGGGTATCCCCTAATCTACGATACCTAAAAGTGTGGGGGTCTCTGGATAAAGTTAGATTATCTACTTTAAAAAAAATTACTATCGCTCCTAAAATCGTTGACGTTGTGTTTATTAGATATGCTACCAGTAGTGTTGCATATAAGTTCATGTGTTTGCATAATTTTTCTATTTGTGAATGTGGAGATGTTATTTTGTTTGAGAATACTTTTCCGCTTGCCAATGTTCGTTAACTGTTTAATGTTGATTTATGGGGTGTTTATATTGCCAGTCGGTGGCGATTAACAGGTTGTGCAGCAATTTGTGGTCGTTGTTCGATTATACGACTTGGTTTGTGAGTGGATGAGGATGCATCAAATGTTTCTTTTTTGGGTTGGCGATACTTTATTGCTACTATAACAGGTATGGTTTGTGAGTGGTGTTTGATATTGGGTGTTGTTTTTATGTTTTTATGAGATTTTTTAACGAAATATACTATAATCACTTATCTTTTATAATTTTCTTATAATAAAATCATGCTTTGATGATAAAGAAAAAATTATAGTTAAAAGGAAAAATTATGACACAATTTCTTTGTCCGCAATTTGTACGGGAATGGCCGACGCATAAAAAGTTATAACCCTAATCAAAACGTCAAAAATTAAATTCATTCATTCTCTTTAAGATTTTAAGATAAAAAATTTACATGGGACTGCTTTTACACTATGACATATATGTTGAGCCCATAATTTATTATAAGCGGGTAAACTTCTTACTTTATGTGCCAACAGTCCACCATTTGTCTAAATATCTTAGGTGAACATAATTTTTTTATAACGAGCAAATCTAATGATTTTTTTTAATAATAAAATACAAAATGAAATGTAAATGTGGAGTTAATCAAATAATAAATTTCTTGAGTGTCGTCTTTATACCATTGTTGTAAAAATTGATTAAGTTAAACTCTGGTTTTAGCAATAGTAATTTTGGTGACCATTAAATCATGTAAACATATTTATTATAGAATACTCGAATGAAAGGAAAAAACTTGAAACGTATGAAAATAATATTAATATAGAAGAAACGGATATATTAATAATAAAAGTGGGTATTATATAGTCGCGTAATGCACAAGGAACAACTACATCCAGAATAACTCCGGCTACTGTTTCTATGGATTTATAACATCCATTTTTATTCTGTAGCTATCTTTATTTTCCCTTCCATTAGCTGACGAACTTCCATGCCTAAATTTCACTTGACGCTGCAAATGCACCAACAACAATGAAACATTCATCTGTTAATAAATGGATAACCTTTTGAGATTCAGTTTAAGTTAGATCCAAACCTTTTGCAGTCAGTGCTGGGGCTGATCTGGTAAGGGATGCTCACACCGCACTTGCCTGGGAGTCCACTTGCAAGGCTATAATTGATGCCATTCATGCTGGCAGCTGCACTTTTGAGGCAGTTGCATGCTGCTTGGCGGTCGGGTGTTGTCTGGGCGGCGGCGTCGAGGGATTTGATCCCACTGCAGCAACCTGGAGGAACATCACCGCCGCTGGTCAGGTAAGGCATGCAGGGTGCGAGGGAGGATGTGACTTGACCGCAACTTATGGCTCCTTGAGCCAGGGGTGCACCCACAACCAAGCACAACACCACCACGCATGCAAGCTTAAGGGACATGGAGCAAGCCATATTGATTCTGTAGAACTTGTGAGTTATAATACTGATGCTTGATTGTTGTGTGGAATGTGGATGGTGCTTGAGGGTTTTTATAGCCAAAAGTTAAGTGATTCATTTATGAGCAACTGTCACCTACTACCTACTCGATTATTGTTTCTTTCGATTCAATTAAAAACGCTGTACAGTTGATTTATTTATAAATGTACGCCGTACATTTTTGAGTTTCAATTACTGTTTTTACTCTGAATTGTCAGACAAATTATATCAACTGACCAAAAAACATCGTTAATTATTTCATCTTTTACCAAATGTCAATTATTTTACTCTTTTAATTAAAAATTAAAAAATTGGTAAAATATCAAAAATTTGTTAAAAATATAAATAAAAAATCATTTGAATTATTCAATGGATACATATGGATAGAGCAATAAAAGACTCCTACCTATTTTTTTAAAGTTTTGTGTTCAATACTTTTTTAAAGAATTTTATGTTCTATAATTGTGTAACGGCTTTTAAATGTTTTATAATATTTTAAGATCGCATACATGTACGATGATGAAATAAAAAGGGTAAACTATATAAATGATCACCAAACTTTTAGGGCAGATTTGTTTTGGTCACCGTACTTTTAAAATATTCGATAAGGTCATCCAATTTTTAGTTTAATTTCAATATAGTCACCGAATTTTTAGTTTGCTTTCAATATGGTCCCTCCCGTTACCTTTCGTTAGAAGCTGACATTAGTTTTTATTTTTCCTTAATAAAAAATGGGTAAACTATATCAATTATTGCTCAATATTCTTCTCACTCCTATTTTGGTCACCATAGTTAAAAAAATTCAATTTAATAACTTAACTTTCAAATCGTTCATATTTTTGTCATTCTCAAATGACATGGTTATACAAATAGAAAAAATCGATTAATCCTTAAAAAAATTCGGGTAATGATTTTTTTTACTTTGCTTATTAAATTTATCATATTACCATATTTGATATTTTAATAAACAAAGTAAAAAATTATTACTCGAATCAAATATTTCAATCAACCGGTCAATCGACTATCCGAT
This sequence comes from Hibiscus trionum, assembly GCA_030270665.1. NCBI lineage: Eukaryota > Viridiplantae > Streptophyta > Magnoliopsida > Malvales > Malvaceae > Hibiscus > Hibiscus trionum. The sequence continues at coordinate 5,709,449 of BSYR01000052.1, read as the reverse complement.
TTAATTGGTACAATATAAGATTGAGAATTGAATAATTTGAATTTAGCAAATAACCAAAATAATTTTTAAGGATTAATTGAACCCGATTTCGGTACAAATTTTTAAAATAAATTATTTCGAATCGATTATGGTTCACAGTTTTAAGCAAAATTGATTAATTGATCTGATCTAGTATATATCATATTTCTACATTTTATGCATTGGAATATCTTATAGTCTAATGATTTTTATACCCTTTTGATTTTTTTTATATTTTGGCTCTAGGTAGAAATAATAGGTGTGAACTTTCAATTTTTGACTTTCTAGTTGTTTTTACACTTTTATCACAACCGAAAATTTATTAAATTTATTATATTATCATATTTGATATTTTAATAAACAAGGTAAAAGATTATTTCTAGAATCAAATATTTCAGTTAACCATTTAATCGATTATCTCATTTAACTGATACAATATAAGATCGAGAATTGAATAATCTAAATTTACCAATTAACCAAAATAAATATTTTAAGGATTAATCGAATTTATCTATTTGTATAAACATGTCATTTGAGAGTGGCCAAAATATGAACAATTCGAAAGTTAAGTTATTAAATTGAATTTTTTAACTCTAGTGACCAAAATAGGAGTGAGAAGAATGTTGAGTGATGATTGGTGTAGTTTATACATTTTTTTATTAAGGAAAAACGAAAACTAACGTCATCTTTTAACAGAAGGTAACGAGAGGGACCATATTGAAAGTGAACTAAAAGTTCGGTGACTATATTGAAATTGAACTAAAAGTTTGGTGACCTTATCGGATATTTTAAAAGTACGGTGACCAACATGAACCAACCCTAAAAGTTCGGTGACTATATTAAAATCGAACTAAAAGTTGGGTAACCTTATCGAATATTTTAAAAGTACGTTGACCAAAATGGATATGCCCTAAAAGTTTAGTGACCATTTATATATAGTTTACCCAACATTTAAAAGGAAGATTTTTCATCTTTTTCTGACAGTGATCCTTTTCGATTAATTTAAGATAAGGGTAAACTACTCATATAGTCACTCAACTTTGGTCATTTGACCTATTTTAGTCACTCAACTTTAAAAACGTTAAATTTACTCATTAAACTTTACTTTTTGACCTATTTTGGTCACTTTGAATTATTTTATTAATATTTAACTATGACATGGCATAATTTATTATTATTATATATAAAAAATATTTTAAAATAAAAATAAATAATATATTTTATTAATAATATAAAAATAATAATTTAAAATAAAAACCCTAATCCCAAACACCCCAAATATCCCAAATCCCAAACACCCCAAATAATATTTTGGTCATTCTCTCAATGTTGCGACCGTCGGACCTTCAGGCCATCACCGGCGCCGCTCCGACGAGATTTTCGGCCATGCAACGCCATCAACAGACCGGTCTCAACCTCTTCTTCTCTTTTATCGGCTTGGAACTCACAGAGAACGGCCGAGATACTCCAGATCTGGACCAAACTCGAACGACCTTGGATGCGTGGTTCGTCGTCGTCCGCCGTTGGATCGAGGCGCGGCCGAGATATGTTTCTCACCGCTCCAAGACGCGTCCCTTCACCGTCGAGATTGTCAATACGGAGCTCCGGTCACCGGCGAGCATCGAACCGAAATGTAAAAATGTATTTTTTCCTATTTTTGTATTCGAAATAAAAACAAAAATAGATAAAAAATCAGATCCAGACTTCTCTAAATTTTTTCTGGTATTGATTTGTGAAAAAATGGCACCGTCGGCGGCAGGTGATGTTGTCGTCGGCGGTAGAGGGAGTGGTGGCCGCCGGTGAGAGTGACACCGGTAAGGGTGTTTGAGAATTTGGGTGTTTGGGATTTGGGATATTTGTGGTGTTTGAGATTAGGGTTTTTATTTTAAATTACTTTTTTTATTTATTAATAAAAAATATTATTTATTTTTATTTTAAATTGTTTTATATATATAATAATAATAAAATATGCCATGTCATACTTAAATATTAATAAAATAATCCAAAGTGATCAAAACAGGTCAAAAAGTAAAGTTTAATGAGTAAATTTAGCGTTTTTAAAGTTGAGTGACTAAAATAGGTCAAATGACCAAAGTTGAGTGACTATATGAGTAGTTTACCCTTAAGATAATAACTTAATAAGAGAGTTAAAATAATAAATTATTATTATTATTGATATTTTTAAATAATTCTAGTAGTAGAACCCATTGAGTTGCCCCGTATGAAATGGGAGCGTTGGTATCTCTAGGAGATTTTTGTTTTTTTTTATATAAAAGAAATAGAACATCGTTAAAAATTTCTTAAGAGACCCGTTTTCAAGCAGCTTGTCTGCACGGTGTATGTGCATTTTTATAAGGCTAAGAATAAAAAAATAAATATTACCATATAATCACACTAGAATGTAAAAAATCTGATAGTAATAAAATTCTCGAACTATTGAAATTCATTTCGAAATCATCTAAACAACGCAAGAAATATACAAAATAAATCTAAAACGAACCACAATAATGAAGTATACACATTATGAAATAAACTAAGACAATATATAAACACAACATAAAAAATAATTAAAAGTGTAGCATGCATGAAAAATAACATAAATATAATATGAAGATATGAACATGTAAAAATATACGTAGATTAAATCACTATAATATATAAATGTAAACAAATAGTCTTAGTGGAAAAGTAGATGATATTCATCTTAAGAGACTCGGATTCAATCGCTTTTGTGTGCAAAGAGTGTGTTCATTGTCAAAGGGTTAAAAATATGTATAAACAAATATTATCTTATAATCACCTTTAAACTAATTAAAAAAATTAATCAAAACACAAGTATAAATACATACTTTAATCTTATAACTGAGAACAATAACCTAAAATAATGTTGGAAATAATTGTTTGTAGTAACATGGTCTACACCTCAACGAACATCAAACTGATTTTAATGACCTTGCATATGTGTCCCATTAACGAACCTTCTATACCTCAACTAACTCATACTGAATTTTAATGACGTTGCATACGTGTCCCAACAAATAAACATCTTAATCTCTATTTAAGGACAAATTATTAGATGAATCCGGTTCATTACGTTATTTGTGGTCTCAGCCAATAAGGCCATCGACCTCATTTTAACTTTCAAGTAACTATTTACATTTTTTACATGTAGGAAAGAGGTGAAGATTCACCTTAAAAAAATCACATGGAAAAATATGAGTCTACCACGTGCGACGAACACTGCTGAACACCATTAAATTAATTAATAGAGATTAAATCTCAAGGACTCAACATAGAATTAACACTTATTTAAAATAAAATTTCAATTAAATTATATATTCTATTTTTAATCTTTATTTTTAAATAATTGGATCAAATATCAACCATAGTCAATCCCTAAATTAAAAAACCCTAAATCTTTTTTTGTGAATCGAACCATGATTCAAAAATATTTATGCTCGAGTAGATCGGAGTGGGAGTTCTGGGAAGGTGGTGTTTCGAGGCTTGTATCAAATTTTCTCTTTTTGATTTTTTATTATCTTCATCAATCAAGAGATCGAAACTGATGCAAGCTATTATGTCATGTTCACTGTCTTGATGTTCTTGCCAGAGATGCGCATAAACCACATAATTCACTGTTTGTGTTAAATATATTTTCATCATTAATGCATAACAAATTAGTACCATATTGGTAAGAACTAATATTGTTATCAAAACTCAAATACTCATCGGCATGGTTGGAAATACTATGAAGAAACTGAACCGGACGTTGAACTTTTGGTTCATGGTTCAATTCCCAGAAAAGGATTTAGGGCTTTTTAATTTAGAGATTGACTATGGTTGGTATTTGATCCAATTATTTGAAAATAAAATTTAAAAAATAGAATATATATGAAAAATAATTTTTAAATAAGTATTAATTGTATGTTGAGTCCTTGAAATTTTTAATTTTTATTAATTAATTTAATAACGTTTAGTGGTGTTCAACGTTAAAAGTGTTCAGCGGTGTTCGTCGCACGTGGTAGAATTTTCTCATGAAAATAATGTTATTGAATGGGATCACGAATGACGTGGTAAGTCGGACCTATCAAATAATTTTTCCTATTTAAGAAACCCTATCAACGAGATTACATTTATAGTAGGTGTGGACTATTTAAAGCTTTTCATTTTTCACATATCTATAACAATAAGTAAAAGCTACTCCAAGGAATAGGATAGCTCAATTTAAAGTTATGAGTAGCTAATTTTGAGACAATTAAGCGATGAAATAAATTTCATTATAGAGATAATTGTGGTAATAGGCATTTTTTAGGATATTTATGGTAATAGATAGTTTTCTCCTTTTATTTTGTTGGATCAAATGAATGTATTTTCATTTTTGATACATTTATGTATGTGTATTGTATTTATGTATTTTTTTAGGGTAATCCTCACCAGTGGTTCCTTTCGTTTGTGGTTTGTTTTATTTTGGTCACCAGAATTTAAAAAAGATTATTCTGGTCACTTACGTTTAAAATCGTGTCTATTTTGGTCACCGAGACGTTAGTCTCCGTTAATAAATTTTTTTTTAATTTAACCCTAAAACTTTCAAAACTTTATTTTTCACCATCTTCCCAAAAGCAATTCCAAATTTAATTGGACAATTCGAATCATTCGAGCTATCCCCAAAACTTGATTTTTCACCTGTTTCTGTATTTGAATCAGCTCCCGCAATTTGGACGTCATTTGAATCAGTCTCATTGTCGACTCTAAATTGCGGCATCTTTGAGGAGAAAAATGAAGATGAAACATGTGATGAACAATCCTTCATGTTTCGCCGGATGCAGAATTTGCTTGGGTCTTGCAGTATCAACTACAAAAAGGAAAAAAAAAAACAGTTGTTGAATTCAAGTAAGTTTCTGAAAAGAATTGCTCAAGCTTCTACAAATTAAACAGGGAAAAGTCAATTGACGAAATAATGCTTAGTCGCTTACTTGAATTTTAAAGAAAAAAAGAAGCTGAAGAGCTATGCAGAATTTTCATTTCCCTTGACTATCTATATTAACCAACATAAGATGTTTATACAGGAGTTTAGAAAATTACCAGGGTAATAATCTTTTCTAAACTTGCATTTTCATATTTGATTTAAGAAGATTCTTACTAGAAAGAATTATTCTTTTTTTAATAATGATTTCTTTTCCCCAAGTAGTGTAAATGTTATTTCAAAGAAAGGCAAAGAAAAATAAAGCATGGAGAGGGGAAGCCAATTCAACCAGCAAGTTGATGGTGTCATCGATGCATCTTTCAGTTGTGATAGCTCGTATGATTCGAATTATCCAATCGAATTCGATTTTTTTTTTTGGAGAAGATGGTGAAAAATAAAGTTTTAAAAGTTTTGGGGTTAAATTAAAATTTAATTTTTTTATTAACGGAGACTAACGTCTCAGTGACTACAATAGACACGATTCTAAACGTAAGTGACTAGAATAATCTTTTTTGAATTCCGGTGACCAAAATAGAACAAACCCCAAACGAAAAGGACCACGAGTGGAGATTGCCCATTTTTTTATTATTATTAGTCAGCTTACGGTTTGAATCTCATCCTAATTAGATTATGTTATAATTTTATTTTGACTTAACTACAAAATAAGTGCCCAAACTATGTCTCTTTTTTGCAATATGTGCCTAAAGTATTTTTTAGCTGAAATACGTGCCTGAAGTTTCGTTTTTGGCTGAAATAGGTACCTAAACTTTCATTTTTTGTTGAAATAGGTGCCCAAGTATGTGCCAAAATTGATTTTAAAATAAGCCAAAATGAAAATTTAGGCACCTATTTCAGCCAAAAAATAGTTTAGGCACCTATTGTTAGAAAAATAAACTACTGTAAAACGAGGCATTAGCACTGACTGAAAAATAATAGAATAATTAAACGAAACCAAACCGTGTCGTGGTATTAACCACAGCCCTAGAAGCGAATTCGCCCCGATGTTTGTAATCGCTACAATGGACGAACAGCCCCCCCGAGGTTAGCACGACTCTCCAAACTTCGTACACCCGAAGGATGGAGCGACTCTGATGATACTTCTCTTCTCTCAACTCAAAATCAACACTCGTGATAGGTTTATAAAAACCAAATAGAGTGTTTCTAAAGCAAACTCTATTGTTTAGGTATATCTCAAATGAGAGAAATTGCCCACTATTTATAGGCTAAATAGTGAGGGCAAAATCGTTATTTCCACATCACAAATTAATTCTATTAATAATAGAATTAAATATCATTATTATATGAGTTGTATTTTGAGTATTAACAACAATCCCCCACCAATGCGAAAAAATATCCTTTGTAAATATAAGAGCATTGAAGTTAAAACATGAGAAGAGCAATAGCGAGGTTAGTTGCTTAAGCACTAGTGAAAGTATCTTGAACTAGTACATAGTGATGATGAGCAATCCTTCTCTTAGACAAGTAAAACTAGTCTTGAACTTTCTAAGATTAGGGTAAACTAATAACACACAACTAACCCTTCATCCATCGACGTCCTTGATGTGTCTACAAAGTATATATACGAATGTATATATATATAGCCTATTTCCTCAGTATTCTAGTAAGTGTACTAGAAAAACGGCCCAATGTTTTTCATAGAAGGTGGCTAGTCCTTCTCACTTACATAGGTTATTTCATCAAGTTTATCTCAACATAAACCATTCAAATAAGAGCTATAAAATAATTAAGAGCTTTTTCCTTAAGCTCATCCTCTCAAATAAATAGGTGAATTCTTCAAGTTTACTTATAAAATGAACCACCCAAAACTTTGGGATAAGAATTCATTAAGAATAAGAACTCAACCTCTTTACTTGGTGAATTCAATAAGTTCTTCTCAATAGAACAACCCAAACTCTTGGGGTTGAATTCTTTAAGAGTTTTAAGAAAACTCATCCTTTCTAGCGGCAAGTTCATTTAGTCATTCGCGATAGGACTTCCCACTCAACACTCGGCAGTCCTTCGCGATAGGACTACCCACTCAATACTGGGCAATGGACTTATTAAGAGTAGTTTATTCAACCAAAGTCGGTAAATTCATCAAGTCTTTCTCACTAAGACCACTTAAAATCTGGGCTATGAATTTATTAAGAGTAATAAAACTCAACCTAGACATGTACATTGTTCGTCATAGGGATAGGTAGTAAAAATGTACACTATGAGTACTCTCTATGGTTTCGTTTGACCACATTGAATTTAGATAACTAAGTTGGGTATCCACCATGAATTCCTCAACCAATTGGCTTTAGACCCATCCCCCTCGACGAATCTAGAACAAATTTCCGACTTAACCCTTTGGTAAGCGGATCAGCTAGGTTCCTTTCCGACTTCACATACTCTAAAGAGAATATCTGTTCCTTATTAAATGTCTCACTAATTCATGTCTTAGGTGAATGTGTCTCTTCTTACCATTGTAAGCTTGACTTTTAGCCACACATATCGACGCTTGAGAATCACACAACAAGGACACCGGAGAAGTCGGTTTTCCCCATAATGGAATTTCTGCTAACAAATTTCTAAGCCATTCGGCTTCTTGCCCAGCTAGGTCAAGAGCAATAAACTTTGACTCCATGGTAGAGCGAGCGATACAAGTCTGCTTAGCAGACTTCCATGAAATTGCTGCACCACATAAGGTAAAAACATACCCACTCGTAGAGCTTACTTCATCATTATCGGTAACCCAGTTGACGTCACAATATCCCTCTAAGATTGAAAGAAATTGTTGGAAAAATAGACTGCTGCAAAACGAGGCGTTAGCACTGACTGAAAAATAATAAAATAATTAAGCGAAACCAAACTGTGTCGTGGTATAAACCACTTCCCTAGAAGTGAATTCGCCCCGATGTGTGTAATCGCTAAAATGGATGAACAGCCCCCCGAGATTAGCACGGCTCTCCAAACTTCGTACACCCGAAGGATGGAGCAGACTTTGATGATACTTCTTTTCTCTCAACTCAAAATCAACACTCGTGATAGGTTTATAAAAACCAAAGAGAGTGTTTCTAAAGTAAACTCTATTGAATGTAGCTTTCATTGCAGTGAAATTTGCCGCTCTAGCTAGTTTTCGTAGCAATCATCTACTAGATTTTTTTTGTAAATCAAGTGAAGGACCAATTCTTTGAATTTTTCCAAGCATCCAACCACCACTTTGTTCATGCTTTTTAAATATCTCCATCACTAGAGATTTTGGTGCAACAATAATAATGGAAGGAAACACCATAGATAGAATATCTTCTTCAAAATGATCATACTTTTCTTTTGATGGCTTCAAATCTAGCAATGTTGGTTCTTCAAGAGATACATGTTGAGATTCCATTAAAAAATATTGTCATCTTGTTGACTATGCGCGTAGTCATGAACTTGTCGCGGGAAAGGTGGATGTGATGACATTTCAGATTGCGCCAACATTTTGGTTTGCATCGACATTTCAGGTTACGTCCACATATTAGATTTAAGCACTTGAGGCAAAGAAGTGACAACTATTGGAACAGGTTTTGTTGGTCCATCAACAATATCTTCAAATGTAATCTTTTTGTTATGATCCACTTCTCCACTTTCTTGAGTTGGTACATTTGATTCCTTATCACTCAAAAGTTTGCCTTGCGGTATAGGATTCATTGTGGAAGCAAGTTGTCCCAGTTGTACTTCTAATACACGAATCAATGAGGAATTCCCTTGAACAATTGCTTATGTCCGAATGAAATGCTCTTGCATCAAAGCTGCAAAAGTTGCGTAGGGATCAAATGTGGAAGTTGGTGTATTTTGTGGCTGCATAGGTGCTTGAGCAAGTGGATTGGCCACTGAAGATATTGTGGCTGCAACAGAGTTTGTTGTGTGTAAAGTGCTCATAAGTTATATATTTTGTATGCATTCCATCTCATATTATTGATGTTCTTAAATAAATTTTAGGCATATTTAGGTGCATGCTTGCATTATCTACAGTATTCTTTACTTTACCATGTTTATATTGAATATCTTTAATTTGGTGAGAAAAGATACTGTTTTAGTTTAGTTTTAGTTTCAGGTACTAGAAGCTGGCAGAAGAAGAGAGAAGTTGATGCTGAGGCAGCAAGCCAAGGAGCTATAGTGAATTAGCTCAACACAGAAAGAAAAGCTACCGAGTAGCTGCCGCCGCCATAACTGCCGCCCTAGGCAGCAACCAGAGGAATTGGTGAATTGGAGTGCGATTGGAATAACCTAATTTTCTGAGTCTAATGAGCCCATCCATGCAATCTCCTAATGTCGGAAACATGGACAGAGCCGCCCAAGAGGAGATTATCCAAGGCGACTTAAGGTTACTTGTGCCACAATGAGACCAACTTTAAGTCAAAGAAGTCAGAATTAGAAGGATGCATTCAATGCAAAAGCTACTTTATGATGAGGAAGACTTCTACTCCAAGAAGGACTTAACCTAGGCTTATGCCCTATATATACCCAACCATACCTTGTATTTCAAACAACTCATAGTCGGCATAGCTTAGGTTTCTCTTGTGTTTTCTTGCCACCACTATGTTCTACATTCTCTAGGGTTTGGGTTATGTTGTAAAGTAGTTGTGAGAACGGTTGTTTAGGTTCAAGTTTGTTTTTGCAATAAATTCAAGGTTTTCTTATTTCATGTTCTTCATTGTTTTCAATTAAGTTCGAAAGATCAATTGTGAGCAATCCATTTGTTTTGTATCGAGAGAGTCAAACTCACGAAAGACGTTAGTACGATCTCATCAATACCAGGTGTTGATCAATCCATCCTAGACATAGGTTAGGGTTTAAGGCGGCTAAAAAGGGGTGAACCAAAGGTTGTTGTTCGTTGAATCATTATCAAAGCGTTATGCTGAGCCTTGAAGGACTGCTGAGTTTGTCGCTGAGTCAATCGTTCGTTCCACCTGTCGAGGCAGTGAAAGCGTCGAAGCACCAACCTGCCATCCTCCACTGAGGCAGCAAAGTCTTGCAGCGCAAGACAACTTAACCTATTCAACACAGTTTCACACTATTGAGTAGCATAACCTGGCCCATTCTATCACCTTGATCTCTTCTATCAATTACTTGTGTTATTTACTTTTCTTTTACAAACTAAAATTTACTTGTGCATTTAATTTTCCTTGTGTAGGAATTGTGATTCGAATTAGCTGTCCAATCCTCGTGAGAGACTATATCTTTTATACTATAACTTGACAAGAGTGTGTACTTGCGCTCCTATTTAGAGAACACCCCAACGCTCTACATTGTGACTGCAGCTAAGTTTGTTGATTGTATTGTGGCTGCTGTGAATTGTATTTCTCTGGTCTTGGATTATAAACGACTTGGGAGAAATTATTCCCATATCGAAATGCCCCAACAAATCGACCAAAATTCAAATTTCTCTAAGACTGTTGATTGTGTACAGTAGCATTATATGAATTTCCATACGAGTTGCCTAAGAGTTTTGGACAGTCTTCAAAACTATGGTTGTCACCGCAAATCTCACAGCTGAATGTAGGGATATGGACTCTTTGGGCTACTCTAGGCATTTGCATTGATTTGATCTTGTTGTTCAATTCTAAAATTTCTACCGCGAGTGCTGCATAAATATCCTTTTTATACATCATGCAATCTCGAATGGTTCAGTGTCTACCCTCCATTATATTTGGTGCTCTCCCTTTTTAGCTCACCTAAAATAATTAACAAAACAAAAGAAACTAATGTTAAAAATGCAATGACAAAAATAAAAACCAAACGAAAACTGTCTCGGGCAATGACACCAAAACTTGATCGGTGAAATAACGTCACACGATTTGTGCAAGTGTACACTTGTCGATTTAAGTATAGTTGAGAGGTAGTTCCTATCGGATATCGATCCCACAAGGATGCTTGTTCGAATGTCTACCAATGTTAGTGCAATAAGTAAGAAAATAAGGTAATTGCAATAGGTGATGTCGCAACAAAGAAAGGTAAATAATATAGGTAATATCGAAGCAAAGTACTGAAAGTAAAACAAAAATAATATAATGATGGCAGTGGGGTTGCCTCGGTGATTCATTACCAGAATAACGATTGCTAGCAAGAAACAAATGAAAAGATGCTTGTCGATGCAACAAAGCACATGAACTTCTTACCAATCTCAACTTCTACCCTTAATCAAAGACACATTTAAGCCCACTCACCATACCTCTCAGCGATGGCTAATAAGTGAATACAAGAACAATTGAGTCAACTTTCGTTGTACTTGTTGACTCTCGTGAGTGTTGGCAAAAGGGGCAGAAAACATATTGGAAATGTAGTAAAAATAGTGCCAAAGGCTGAGTCTTTTGCGTGCAAGTATACATGGATGACAAGTAAAATAGCAGTAAGCCGAGTATCAATCCCACAAGGATTGATCAAGAGTTTAATTTCTTTTAATGTTTACTTATTGAGGAAAAAGTTGATTTGTTTTTAAAGTGGATTTGAAAACAATTTAAAAAGAAAAGAAATTAAACAGTGTTGGCAAGGAGAGTGTCAAATGAATGATGAGCGTTGGCAATATATGCATGGTTTTCACGCTATTCATGCCATGTCAGCTTCTAATAATGCCATGTCTTGACATTGTTTGTCGAGCATATTCAAATTGGCAAAGCCTCTCTCGATGGTTATTACCATAAATTGATTTTGTAAAAACCCTTATATCTCTATAGTGAATGTTTTTTTTAAAACCAATTTGATTAAGATCCAATCTATACTTCTAAGGGGTAGATTTCACTTCTGAAGTAAGTTCATCTACTTGAACATATTCTCTCGAAGCATCTCGCCTTAGTATCCAGCAACTTGATCATTGCCACCCAAGTCTGTTAAGATATTGAGGTGCAATAGGCCAACAATGTCAGCTCTCGCTTGGCATAGTATTTAGGAAACAATAAAGTATGATAAATAGAAGAAACAATGCCGAAGCATTTTCATTATTAAAAACTTAACATAAAAATAACGTTCAACACAAACATCCCCTACCAACTATTAAATTAGTTCATAGTGAGGGTATCAACCAAAAAACCTTCAACGTTTTAAGAATACATCATCATTAAAAAGAAAATAAAATCACTAGACAAAGTGAATGAGAGAGAATGGGTCTCTTGATGCAATCCTTCAAGATCCAAGCCCTTAGTCAAGTGGGTCAAACCACGTCTCCTTGGTGCAGTCGATCGTCGATCGTCACTCTCCAAAGTAAGTCCTCCACCTTTTTCATTGCTTGCTCAATCAGTCTTTAAATAGGCGTGCAAGAAAGACTAGGATAAGCCTTTGCATTTGAAATTTGAATGCGCAAGGGATGAGGCTTGTGATCACCTTTATCCAGATTTGAAGTTATAGGCTGATAAGGTGATAAGTTGATCAGGTGCTAGAGCTGACGTCATCTGCCGTTGTCGTTTGGAAACCAAGCTTGGCACCACTTATCTGATGTCTTTTCAGAGATTGATCCGATTGTTATTTTCTCGCAGCCTGATCTCGTCTTATTTTTTTGGGTTCAATAGCTACTTGGTCTGGCATCAAATTCCTCTTTTCTGCCACCGGTGCTTCGCATCGTTTGGTCCATCTGTGCCAACAGCATCTCAACATTCTCTTTGGCATGCCTTCCTACGCTGCTCTTTTCTATCAATTGCTATGCCAATCCTGCAAAATTGCCAACAAAACAACCCTTCGCACTGGCATAGACAAAAATCTAAACTCTTTATGCAAATGCATGAATTTAACATCTAAGTGCAATTAAATGTACTCAAAAGCAAGTAAAAGCATTGTAAGAATGACATAAAAATAAGTACTTTTGAGGAGGTAACACACCCCAAACCCAACTCATTTCTTGTCCTCAAGTAATGCAAAAGAAAAAAATCTGAAAATAGTACCTCGACAAAGTTTTGATCGGAATGCTAACAAGTGCTGGCAAGCAGAAGTTGGCTCTATTTCTGTCCTTAGATATCTCAGTGCAACAATGCCAAGCAGGTAGTAATTCAAGTGCAGCAATATAACTCTAGTCTAAGGGCATGAAGAGTGCATGATGTGTATGCAATATGCATCAAGTATCCTTTTACTCCCTTAGTCAATTTTACTACCTAAACTCATATTTCTTTTTTTACTTCTTGCAAAAGGTTTTTTTTAATTTTATTAATTTAAAACCACATCCTACTATAGTCATGTGGATAATCGTAGAGAACTAGACAACATGCGGTTAGGATGGTTGTATTTTTAAATTCATTTCTCTGGTTATTTTTTCCTGTTTTGTATTGTTTTATTATTTTAGCAATTTAATTTTTGCAAGAGTTACTCGAACAAGAGAAGTGAAGTTGATTAGTTCGTTTGATTAGGTTGATTAAATACTGATTTTCTAGGTTTATTCAAATTAATTCAACTATAAACAGGGACGCCTTATGTTTAAGCTCAATAAAACATCTGTCACGTCTCAATAAAACAACTATCAACGGTATTTACGCCATTATTGTTAATTTATTGTTTGTATTAATTTTGAGTCATATATATATATATACATACATAATGAATCTAGAATTTCTCAGCTCCTCAACTAGATTTCTAAGTTTAATTAGCTAAAATTTCAAATAATCAACAAATATAGCCATCCCACAAATGGCAAGGGGGTTTATGTTTTCCCTGCTCATGCTGTTGCAGGTTTAGTTGTTTACAATACTTTGTTTTATTGTTACTATTATTATGATATAAACCACATGTTTCTTCCTCCATTTCCCGATCCAACGTAATTCTATTACGGACTAGACCACGTGATATTGTTGCCACAAGAAATCTATCTCTTGAAAACAACTCCTCGCCCGTCAATGCCACTGCCACAGCTTAATGATGCCATTTTCGAGCCCTTGAATGAATCATCTTCATCGATTTCGGTGAACCTCGCAACAGCAGAGTCTGGGGCAAACATGTTTGAAATGTGGAAATCTCTACCCCCTCTCATCACCAGCATTGTTGCGCCAATGTTTAGGTGACTGACGTAGTCGGGCTTTATAAGTTTGTCCCAGCGCATCGTTCACTTGATCACTCAAAGAGTATAATTTGAACCCCAGATCAAGATGAGCAAACCAATCTTCTTTGGTTATCACATACTTGTGAATCCTTGAAACCTCTTCGGTTATGGGCACCGCCTTGGTTGTTATCTTGAACTTCCCTTCATCTTCAACTATAACATGGTTTGTGTCACTTGCTCTGGTGATTGAAATGGTGGGATTGTTTCCCGATTAATATAAGAAATGGAAAATTAGATTTTTTTATTTGGTTAAACGGTGAAAAGAAAGGTAAATACAACTTTGATGTGTGAATTGAGGATTAATATAGTAGGAAATTAGGGATTGGATTAGATGATGAAGAATATGGGAGATGGTGGAGGGAAGAAGAAATTAAAAAATTATAAATATGAAGGATTAAATTTGTAACTATATAAATTATTTTTATTTCGGTGGTCAAAGTAGGATTAAACTAATAATTTAGAGACTATTTAAGTAATTTATCCTTCTTTTTTATTGTGTTAGATCAACCTTCCGTTAACATTTAAGGGCAACAAACGGCTGAGTGACCAAAAGTTTACACCCCGAAAACGTAAGTGACCTTATTGGTCGTTTTTTAAAATCGGTGACCAACTCTGTACTGGGGGGAAACATAAGTGACCATTCTAGTAGTTAACCCTTGTTTTATTTAAGAGAAATATTATACTCGGGCAAAATTCGGGTATTCCACCAAGAACACTGACGAGATCATTGTTGCGATGGTTTTCGATGTGAATCTAATGGAGATTAATGTTGAATAGGCCGTGGACACTAGTGGTTCTAGACATTTCTACACTAGTAGCTCTTTTAGTGCTAGGCAAAGGGAAGGTTTTGCTTAAGATGACTTTCGGTAAAACTTTATCTTTAAATAATGTTCTTTATGCAACTGTCATATGTAGAAATTTAATAAGTGGTGGATTACTTAATAAGACAAACATTAAACTAGTCTTTGAGGCAGATAAACCTGTACTTCCCCGAAATGGTGATTATGTCGGGCAAAGATATTTAAACGGAGGTTTATTTGTAGTAGAGACTATGTTTAATGAAAGTAATAAAGCCCCCACTTTTGTTTATATTGTTGGATCTCTTGATATGTGGCATGCTAGATTAAGACGTGAACATTCATTCTCTTAAACAAAATTCATCAAAATGAATAATCTGCCTAGTCTAAAAAAATAGCTTTGACAAATGTAAAATTTGTGTAGAAGCTAAGCATACTAAGTCTTCATTTAAGTCTATCATGAAAAGAAAAATTGAACTTTTAGAATTAGTTCATAAAGATTTATTAGACTTTAAAAGTAGTGAGAGTAAGGGAGGAAAACACTATTACGGCACTTTCGTAGATGATTGTTCTAGATATAGAAAGGTTTATCTCCTTAGAACTAAAGATGAGACTAAACATTATTTTCTAGTTCATAAAACAAAAGTAAAAAATCAACTTGATAGGAGAATAAAGCGAGTTAGATCCGATAAGAGTGGTGAATACGACTCTAATGTTCTTAAATAGGCATGTGAAAAGAATGACATAATACATGAATGCTTTGCACGCTATGTCCTTAACAAAATGGTGTTGCTAAAGGAGAAATAGAACGTTAAAATACATGATGAATGTTATATTAAAAAAATCGGGGTTATCAATAACATGTTGGGGGCACCATTCTTTCTGCAAATCACATATTAAATCGTGCACTTCATAAGAAACTAGATTGTATTCCATATGGCTTGTGGAAAGGGTATCCCCTAATCTACGATACCTAAAAGTGTGGGGGTCTCTGGATAAAGTTAGATTATCTACTTTTAAAAAAATTACTATCGCTCCTAAAATTGTTGACGTTGTGTTTATTAGACTTTAAAAGTAGTGAGAGTAAGGGAGGAAAACACTATTACGGCACTTTCGTAGATGATTGTTCTAGATATAGAAAGGTTTATCTCCTTAGAACTAAAGATGAGACTAAACATTATTTTCTAGTTCATAAAACAAAAGTAAAAAATCAACTTGATAGGAGAATAAAGCGAGTTAGATCCGATAAGAGTGGTGAATACGACTCTAATGTTCTTAAATAGGCATGTGAAAAGAATGACATAATACATGAATGCTTTGCACGCTATGTCCTTAACAAAATGGTGTTGCTAAAGGAGAAATAGAACGTTAAAATACATGATGAATGTTATATTAAAAAAATCGGGGTTATCAATAACATGTTGGGGGCACCATTCTTTCTGCAAATCACATATTAAATCGTGCACTTCATAAGAAACTAGATTGTATTCCATATGGCTTGTGGAAAGGGTATCCCCTAATCTACGATACCTAAAAGTGTGGGGGTCTCTGGATAAAGTTAGATTATCTACTTTTAAAAAAATTACTATCGCTCCTAAAATTGTTGACGTTGTGTTTATTAGATATGCTACTAGTAGTGTTGCATATAAGTTCACGTGTTTGCATAATTTTTCTATTTGTGAATGTGGAGATGTTATTTTGTTTGAGAATACTTTTCCGCTTGCCAATGTTCGTTAACTATTTAATGTTGATTTATGGGGTGTTTATATTGCCAGTCGGTGGCTGTAACACCCTAAATGTTGGTAAAAAAATGAAAAAAATGAGGTTATTGCTGCCATGAGGTATTGAACCCGTGGCCAATGCTTATCAAACCAAGGTTTTAGCCAACCAAGCTAAAGCAATCCTTAGCATTTGTTTAGATCATTTTGATCTTAAACTATGGTTTTTAGGTTTGACTAAACATTAAATAAATGTCCGACTCCCTTTTTACCCAATTAAATGCTTCTGACCCAAATCTCAGAAACCATCCGTCTTCTCCTACCCAACCCCTTCGACCACCATTCGATCCGCCTCCACCGTCGTGCCGTACTGCTCACCGTCAGTGCCGAGGCGTTCCCCGTCGAGTCCCGACCATACCCATGGCCTCCACACGCATTTTTGAGCCACCGTTCGTCAGAAAAATATGTTTGAAGTTTCAACCGGAAACCTAGTTTCCTCCACGTTTTCATTTCTATTTTCCGGCGCCGTCCGTGGTCTGTTGGTTGCTCCGTTGTCAGCAAGGAGTTCCTTACTTCAGGGTGAGCAAAACCCGAGCAACGGACCGTCGATCCGTTACCGATAAGCCCCTCATCAGAACCTACGTGGTTTCCGGCCGCGAATCACAATTTCGGGCTTATTTCCGGTAAAGTTTTGAGTTATCTCGAGTTTTCAACTTGAGGGTTTGAACCTTGGTTTAACATTCTTTTATTTTTCAGCAGAAACACGGCGTTTTGGGCCTCCGACGAAGATTCCGGCGACCGCCCGACGAACCTGGAAATTTTTTGGTAAGAACCGGTCTAAACCGTTCAGCCCAAGCAGCCCGACCCGACCCGTAACCGACCCGAGTCCAACCCGACTGAGTTAACTCGTCTGAGTTGACTCAGTGAGTTAACTCGTCTGAGTTGACTCAGTGGGTTAACTCGTCCGAGTTGACTCAACTGACCTTGACCGTTGACCTTGTCTGGTGACGTCATCGTTGACTTTGACCAAAAAGTCAAAATTTTGAAAAAGTCCTATTTTATGTTTTTCGACGTCCTGAGTCCGTTTTTGAAGCCCATTCTGCAAAATTCTGACCTGAAAGCCTCTGAATCTGATCTTGAACCCAAACTTATTTGTGTGTTTATTTATTCAGTTAAGAGCTCTATGAATAAGGACTGAAATGAGATAGTGTGTGATTGAAGGTATTCTTGGTTTCTTGAATACGAGATGTTGAGGGACGTCGAATTCTGGTTCGAGTGCGATTGAATGGGGTATCATGAATCGACTGATGCAGCTCGGAGTTAAGGTAATACATTACTACCCTCTACATGCTTTTGAAACATGTTGGTATTCGGCTATGTTTGCACGATCATGTTAAGCATATGATTATCTCTGCCTATATCGATCAATTATGAAATAAGAATAATAATGGCCAAGGCAAAAATACTCGAATAAGTGATTTGATAAATCGAAGAGACTTTCGAGTTTAGTACACGTTTATTAAGATGATAAATCTTTAAGTCTGATTATCTATTTTATTAAAAGTATAAATGTCGGACATATCTGATTAACAAATGACGAAAATACCCCCTAACTAATCACAACCCGAGAAGCTATACTTGATTCGATAAGACATCTGATACACTTGAAAACCTCAAACTATTGAATTGTCACGGTAACAAGACTTAAACCCTCGAGATTGTAAATTGCTTGAGTTGCAAGAATTCTGAATAATTCGATGTAGATAAATGTACGGAAAAATATTCGTATGTATAAATTAAGCAATGAGGCGAAAAAGATTGAATTGATTAAAATGACTAAAAATGATTGGATATACTGATAAGGCTGAGATGGGTCACAATGACACTAGTGACTGATATTTTTCTTCGGGCATCATTTATCATTCGACCGACATACGTGATATATCCTCGAAGTCTGAAACGAATGAATAGATGGAAGAACAGAGAAACTCTAAATAATTAAAACGTTATCGAGCATCGTAATGTCTGAAATACTCTCGAATATTATAATGTCAGGGAATACTTCTAAGACATGGAATTAGCAATCTCAATAAAGACAAACAGACGTAACGACTCCAAAAGTGGTAAAATACGACTCATGTCAATTGGTCGATTCAGACACCATGATGATAGAGGGAAATTACCGTGTGAATGCATGTGCAATTTATTTGGGGAAAGTACACAGTTAATAATGAAAGGGATCTGTTCTCGTAAGGCATATTTGATGTTTTGGGATGAGTTTAGGTACATTTCATATGTTTGAACACTTGGAAAATACCGCTCGAATATATGCTTGATTTCTGGTAATAAGTTCAGTGGACGATTGGTGATGGCGAACTATTGTTGTTTTGCTCGGTAATCAGTTCTGAGAAATGAATGGTTGAGGTGTACCATTCGGTGAGATATTAAATATTGTGTTAATGGGTTTCAATTAGTCAAAAGGGGCTCAGAAGCTTAATGAGCAATTAGAACTCCTAACTTCTGTACATCACCGTTTATACCTTGTTGGTTCAGTTTACCAAATTACCCTCCGAAGGCTAGAATGACCAACAACACCCTCGTAAACTTTATCGATCGAATCACTCTCGATATATATCTGAAATCCCAATGATTCTGATGCATCAACTTTCAACGTTAATTCGATCCGTCTTATCGAACTCCCCTATTCGTGGGGACCTCATTTTGAAATCAGTCTAAATTCGTCAAATGTCATCTTTCTGATATCTAACAAGTACCTCTAAGAAATGAATTAGGCCATAAAACGCGTACTCTGTATCTTTAAATACTTTCTGCTCTAAACCAAGACAATATGCTTAAAATTTAAAAGTATGATATTGTAATACAAAAGGAAAAAAATTCTCTAATTTCTGACCTCTGTTATGAAAAATATATCTGATATATGACATTGAATACGAAATAATAGTAATAATGATAATAAAATAAATTTGATACATGTCTTCTGGTATAAAAATAGATTTGATATTTATTTTCTGCAATATTGTCATCTGAATATAAATTGAAATCATTTGTGGTATATTATCTGGATATGAATGATGATCTGTAGGCTCAACGCTGGTAAGTCCTTCTGTACCTAAGCTTCTACGCCCAATGGGCATAGGGTAAGCCTTTCTGGACCTAAGGCATCCCCTTAGGTAGGCTCCTACGCCTCAGGCCTAGGGTAAGACCTTCTGCATGCAATTCAGGGGGAAATTGCATTTTGGAGTTTGATTTGAGGGTAGTTAAGTAAATAAATAAAACTTTCTGACCTCTTCTGAAACATACCCTACTAAATTAATGTATCAATGTTGAACCCTCGGTAAACTTACAATTCACGTTTAATGGACCACTCTGAACTCCTTGATTCAACTTCTGAAATCTGAATCTCTTTTGAAATTTTGGCTTTAGACTCACGTCTTACGGTTCAGGTGATCAAATAAAGAACAACTCTGTGACCTCCTAATAATGCTTCACTGAATTATCGAATCGTAGTTTAGCTTACTGTTGCCTAATTCTTCATGACAATGTTAAGTTGCCATATACCTACTTGTACCTTTAGCATCTCTTGGTAGTTTGTATTACTGAGCTTTTCGAAGCTCACGTTGTTTTACCTTCACAGGTTAAGGATCTACCGTGTTATAGCTATCAACGTCGGTTTGGGAGTTTCTTCGGCTTGCTTGTGGAGTACGATACATGTGTAATTAGGGGGCATGTATGTCACATGTTGTTTTATATTCGAGTATGAAACTTGTATTAACAACTTTTATCACATTTTTGTTTCATTGTCTGAATGTTTCTGAAATCGTATTTAATTCAAAACATGATTTACGATTTGAAATGGTTTAGCACTTTGTTTATTTGTAGTTTTAACGTGGGTCGCTCCGGTGGCCCTAATGTAACTTCCTAGGATCCGTGGTAACGCATAGGCGGGTCAAGAGGGTTACATTTAGTGGTATCAGAGCTTAGAGTTGCGTCTTTTTGGGTAGATCGGCCGATCGTCTGTCATAGGGTGTTTGGTATGGACATGCCCCTAGATCCTGACCGTACTCCACCAAGCCGTGACTCTGATGTCGAATCCTTTTTCTGAAATAACTAAATCTAAGTTTTCTGTCCGCTGTAGCTCGAATCGTACTGACAAGGAATGTCTGTCACATTCGTATGTATATTGGATTAACTTAATGATCTAAATCTGGATAAAGAACCTGAGATAGTTTATACATGTGGAATCGAAGACCTGAATCAGATTCAGAATAAATGTTTGATCATATGAGGTAACCGATATAAGACTACATGTAAGGTAGCTCGGTGATAATGATTGTGTTTGAAAATATTCTGATGAAAAATTTGATAAAGGTATTATGAATTCAAAAGAAAGATGTTCGTGAATGTGTCGAAAATGTAAATATCGTGGTGACTCTGTTGCACGATGGAAAAAAAGAGGTTGTCTGAATATTATGTTGAAGGTAAGTGATATTTGTTTAAGACCTTGATTATGTTTGGTCGACATAAAGAAAGACTTTTCCTTGAAATTCGAGGCATGGTAAACTGTTATAAATCATCTCTGACCAAAGTTTGATGTTTACATCCTGATTATGGAGGGCACTGGTTGAGGCTTTGAGTACTCGTATGAATTTCACGCATAGTTGTTCGTCCTTAAACTAATGGTCAACCTAGTGGAGTAATTCAGATTCTGAAAGATGTACTTTTGGACTGTGTGATTGACTTCTGTGGTGACGAGAATGTTTTGTAGTCTTGACTGTGTATTCAATAATAATAACGGTTACGAGACAAGTGTTCGTTTGACTCCGTATGAAGTCATGTATGGATTCATTTATTGCATTTTAATCAATTGAGTTAAGATGCATCATGGGATGGTTTTGGGTCTAATGTCAGTCCGAGTGACCAGACGATACCAAATTGATCCGTGACCATCTGAGCGTCCTGAGAAGCAAGGATACCTTGATGGATAAGTTTCAGTAAAAGAATGGTTGATAGAGATGTTCTGCAATTCTTCGACTCTGGTAAATTTCGAGGACGAAATTTCTTTTAGGGGTGGAGAATTGTAACACCCTAAATGTTGGTAAAAAAAATTAAAAAAATGAGGTTATTGCTGCCATGGGGTATTGAACCCATGGCCTATGCTTATCAAACCAAGGCTTTAGCCAACCAAGCTAAAGTAATCCTTAGCATTTGTTTAGATTATTTTGATCTTAAACTATGGTTTTTAGGTTTGACTAAACATTAAATAAATGTCTGACTCCCTTTTTACCCAATTAAATGCTTCTGACCCAAATCTCAGAAACCATCCGTCTTCTCCTACCCAACCCCTTCGACCACCATTCGATCCGCCTCCACCGCCGTACCGTGTTGCTCATCGTCGGTGCCGAGGCGTTCCCCGTCGAGTCCCGACCATACCCATGGCCTCGACGCGCATTTTTGACCCACCGTTCGTCGGAAAAATATGTTTGAAGTTCCAACCGGAAACCTAGTTTCC
The DNA here is from genome assembly GCA_030270665.1 of Hibiscus trionum. Lineage (NCBI taxonomy): Eukaryota > Viridiplantae > Streptophyta > Magnoliopsida > Malvales > Malvaceae > Hibiscus > Hibiscus trionum. Next base: position 5,687,380 of record BSYR01000052.1, on the reverse strand, counting down.
TCCACGTTTTCATTTCTGTTTTCCGGCGCCGTCCGTGGTCTGTTGGTTGCTCCGTTGTCAGCAAGGAATTCCTTACTTCAGGGTGAGCAAAACCCGAGCAACGGACCGTCGATCCGTTACCGATAAGCCCCTCATCAGAACCTACGTGGTTTCTGGCCGCGAATCACAATTTCGGGCTTATTTCCGGTAAAGTTTTGAGTTATCTCGAGTTTTCAACTTGAGGGTTTGAACCTTGGTTTAACATTCTTTTATTTTTCGACAGAAACACGGCGTTTCGGGCCTCCGACAAAGATTCCGGCGACCGCCCGACGACCCTGGAAATTTTTTGGTAAGAACCGGTCTGAACCGTCCAGCCCAAGCAGCCCGACCCGACCCGTAACCGACCCGAGTCCAACCCGACTGAGTTAACTCGTCTGAGTTGACTTAGTGAGTCAACTCGTCTGAGTTGACTCAGTGGGTTAACTCGTCCGAGTTGACTCAACTGACCTTGTCTGATGACGTCATGCTGACGTCAGCGTTGACTTTGACCAAAAAGTCAAAATTTTTGAAAAAGTCCTATTTTATGTTTTTCGACGTCCTGAGTCCGTTTTTGAAGCCCGTTCTGCAAAATTCTAACCCGAAAGCCTCCGAATCTGATCTTGAACCCAAACTTATTTGTGTGTTTATTTATTCAGTTAAGAGCTCTATGAATAAGGACTGAAATGAGATAGTGTGTGATTGAAGGTATTCTTGGTTTCTTGAATACGAGATGTTGAGGGACGTCGAATTCTGGTTCGAGTGCGATTGAATGGGGTATCATGAATCGACCGATGCAGCTCGGAGTTAAGGTAATACATTACTACCCTCTACATGCTTTTGAAACATGTTGGTATTCGGCTATGTTTGCACGATCATGTTAAGCATATGATTATCTCTGCCTATATCGATCAATTATGAAATAAGAATAATAATGGCCAAGGCAAAAATACTCGAATAAGTGATTTGATAAATCGAAGAGACTTTCGAGTTTAGTACACGTTTATTAAGATGATAAATCTTTAAGTCTGATTATCTATTTTATTAAAAGTATAAATGTCGGACATATCTGATTAACAAATGACGAAAATACCCCCTAACTAATCACAACCCGAGAAGCTATACTTGATTCGATAAGACATCTGATACACTTGAAAACCTCAAACTATTGAATTGTCACGGTAACAAGACTTAAACCCTCGAGATTGTAAATTGCTTGAGTTGCAAGAATTCTGAATAATTCGATGTAGATAAATGCACGAAAAAATATTCGTATGTATAAATTGAGCAATGGGGCGAAAAAGATTGAATTGATTAAAATGACTAAAAATGATTAGATATACTAATAAGGCTGAGATGGGTCACAATGACCCTAGAGACTGATATTTTTCTTCGGGCATCATTTATCATTCGACCGACATACGTGATATATCCTCGAAGTCTGAAACGAATGAATAGATGGAAGAACCGAGAAACTCTGAATAATTAAAACGTTATCGAGCATCGTAATGTCTGAAATACCCTCGAATATTAGAATGTCAGAGAATACTTCTAAGACATGGAATTAGCAATCTCAATAAAGACAAACAGACGTAACGACTCCAAAAGTGGTAAAATACGACTCATGTCAATTGGTCGATTCAGACACCATGATGATAGAGGGAAATTACTGTGTGAATGCATGTGCAATTTATTTAGGGAAAGTACACAGTTAATAATGAAAGGGATCTGTTCTCGTAAGACATATTTGATGTTTTGGGATGAGTTTAGGTACATTGCATATGTTTGAACACTTGGAAAATACCGCTCGAATATATGCTTGATTTCTGGTAATAAGTTCAGTGGACGATTGGTGATGGCGAACTATTGTTATTTTGCTCGGTAATCAGTTCTGAGAAATGAATGGTTGAGGTGTACCATTCGGTGAGATATTAAATACTGTGTTAATGGGTTTCAATTAGTCAAAAGGGGCTTAGAAGCTTAATGAGCAATTAGAACTCCTAACTTCTGTACATCACCGTTTATACCTTGTTGGTTCAGTTTACCAAATTACCCTCTGAAGGCCGGAATGACCAACAATACCCTCGTAAACTTTAACGATCGAAACACTCTCGATATATCTGAAATCCCAATGATTCTGATGCATCAACTTTCAATGTTAATTCGATCCGTCTTATCGAACTCCCCTATTCGTGGGGACCTCATTTTGAAATCAGCCTAAATTCGTCAAATGTCATCTTTCTGATATCTAACAAGTACCTCTAAGAAATGAATTAGGCCATAAAACGCGTACTCTGTATCTTTAAATACTTTCTGCTCTAAACCAAGACAATATGCTTAAAATTTAAAAGTATGATACTGTAATACGAAAGGAAAACAATTCTCTGATTTCTGACCTCTGTTATGAAAAATATATCTGATATATGACATTGAATACGAAATAATAGTAATAATGATAATAAAATAAATTTGATACATGTCTTCTGGTATAAAAATAGATTTGATATTTATTTTCTGCAATATTGTCATCTGAATATAAATTGAAATCATCTGTGGTATATTATCTGGATATGAATGATGATCTGTAGGCTCAGCGCTGGTAAGTCCTTCTGTACCTAAGCTCCTACGCCCAATGGGCCTAGGGTAAGCCTTTCTGGACCTAAGGCATCCCCTTAGGTAGGCTCCTACGCCTCAGGCCTAGGGTAAGACCTTCTGCATGCAATTCAGGGGGAAATTGCATTTTGGAGTTCGATTTGAGGGTAGTTAAGTAAATAAATAAAACTTTCTGACCTCTTCTGAAACATACCCTACTAAATTAATGTATCAATGTTGAACCCTCAGTAAATTTACAATTCACGTTTAATGGACCACTCTGAACTCCTTGATTCAACTTCTGAAATCTGAATCTCTTTTGAAATTTTGGCTTTAGACTCACCTCTTACGGTTCAGGTGATCAAATAAAGAACAACTCTGTGACCTCCTAATAATGCTTCACTGAATTATCGAATCGTAGTTTAGCTTACCGTTGCCTAATTCTTCATGACAATGTTAAGTTGCCATATACCTACTTGTACCTTTAGCATCTCTTGGTAGTTTGTATTACTGAGCTTTTCGAAGCTTACGTTGTTTTACCTTCACATGTTAAGGATCTACTGTGTTGTAGCTATCAACGTCGGTTTGGGAGTTTCTTCGGCTTGCTTGTGGAGTACGATACATGTGTAATTAGGGGGCATGTATGTCACGTGTTGTTTTATATTCGAGTATGAAACTTGTATTAACAACTTTTATCATATTTTTGTTTCATTGTCTGAATGTTTCTTAAATCGTATTTAATTCAAAACATGATTTACGATTTTAAATGGTAAACAATGCAGTCCCATGTAAATTCTTTATCTTAAAATCTTAAAGAGAATGAATGAATTTAATTTTTGACGTTTTGATTAGGGTTATAACATGATTTACGATTTTAAAGGAAAATTATGACACAATTTCTTTATCCGCAATTTGTACGGGAATGGCCGACGCATAAAAAGTTATAACCCTAATCAAAACGTCAAAAATTAAATTCATTCATTCTCTTTAAGATTTTAAGATAAAGAATTTACATGTGACTGCTTTTACACTATGACATATATGTTGAGCCCATAATTTATTATAAGCGGGTAAACTTCTTACTTTATGTGCCAACAGTCCACCATTTGTCTAAATATCTTAGGTGAACATAATTTTTTTATAACGAGCAAATCTAATGATTTTTTTTAATAATCATATTGAAATTGAACTAAAAGTTTGGTGACCTTATCGGATATTTTAAAAGTACGGTGACCAACATGAACCAACCCTAAAAATTCAGTGACTATATTAAAATCGAACTAAAAGTTGGGTGACCTTATCGAATATTTTAAAAGTACGTTGACCAAAATGGATATGCCCTAAAAGTTTAGTGACCATTTATATATAGTTTACCCAACATTTAAAATGAAGATTTTTCATCTTTTTCTGACAGTGATCCTTTTCGATTAATTTAAGATAATAACTTAATAAGAGAGTTAAAATAATAAATTATTATTATTATTGATATTTTTAAATAATTCTAGTAGTAGAACCCATTGAGTTGCCCCGTATGAAATGGGAGCGTTGGTATCTCTAGGAGATTTTTGTTTTTTTTTTATATAAAAGAAATAGAACATCGTTAAAAATTTCTTAAGAGACCCGTTTTCAAGCAGCTTGTCTGCACGGTGTATGTGCATTTTTATAAGGCTAAGAATAAAAAAATAAATATTACCATATAATCACACTAGAATGTAAAAAATCTGATAGTAATAAAATTCTCGAACTATTGAAATTCATTTCGAAATCATCTAAACAACGCAAGAAATATACAAAATAAATCTAAAACGAACCACAATAATGAAGTATACACATTATGAAATAAACTAAGACAATATATAAACACAACATAAAAAATAATTAAAAGTGTAGCATGCATGAAAAATAACATAAATATAATATGAAGATATGAACATGTAAAAATATACGTAGATTAAATCACTATAATATATAAATGTAAACAAATAGTCTTAGTGGAAAAGTAGATGATATTCATCTTAAGAGACTCGGATTCAATCGCTTTTGTGTGCAAAGAGTGTGTTCATTGTCAAAGGGTTAAAAATATGTATAAACAAATATTATCTTATAATCACCTTTAAACTAATTAATAAAATTAATCAAAACACAAGTATAAATACATACTTTAATCTTATAACTGAGAACAATAACCTAAAATAATGTTGGAAATAATTGTTTGTAGTAACATGGTCTACACCTCAACGAACATCAAACTGATTTTAATGACCTTGCATATGTGTCCCATTAACGAACCTTCTATACCTCAACTAACTCATACTGAATTTTAATGACGTTGCATACGTGTCCCAACAAATAAACATCTTAATCTCTATTTAAGGACAAATTATTAGATGAATCCGGTTCATTACGTTATTCGTGGTCTCAGCCAATAAGGCCATCGACCTCATTTTAACTTTCAAGTAACTATTTACATTTTTTACATGTAGGAAAGAGGTGAAGATTCACCTTAAAAAAATCACATGGAAAAATATGAGTCTACCACATGCGACGAACACTGCTGAACACCATTAAATTAATTAATAGAGATTAAATCTCAAGGACTCAACATAGAATTAACACTTATTTAAAATAAAATTTCAATTAAATTATATATTCTATTTTTAATCTTTATTTTTAAATAATTGGATCAAATATCAACCATAGTCAATCCCTAAATTAAAAAACCCTAAATCTTTTTTTGTGAATCGAACCATGAACCAAAAATATTTATGCTCGAGTAGATCGGAGTGGGAGTTCTGGGAAGGTGGTGTTTCGAGGCTTGTATCAAATTTTCTCTTTTTGATTTTTTATTATCTTCATCAATCAAGAGATCGAAACTGATGCAAGCTATTATGTCATGTTCACTGTCTTGATGTTCTTGCCGAGATGCGCATAAACCACATAATTCACTGTTTGTGTTAAATATATTTTCATCATTAATGCATAACAAATTAGTACCATATTGGTAAGAACTAATATTGTTATCAAAACTCAAATACTCATCGCCATGGCTGGAAATACTATGAAGAAACTGAATCGGAGGTTGAACTTTTGGTTCATGGTTCAATTCCCAGAAAAGGATTTAGGATTTTTTAATTTAGAGATTAACTATGGTTGGTATTTGATCCAATTATTTGAAAATAAAATTTAAAAATTAGAATATACATGAATAATAATTTAATTGAAAATTTATTTTAAATAAGTATTAATTGTATGTTGAGTCCTTGAAATTTTTAATTTTTATTAATTAATTTAATAGGATTTAGTGATGTTCAACGTTAAAAGTGTTCAGCGGTATTCGTCGCACGTAGTAAAATTTTCTCATAAAAATAATGTTATTGGATGGGATCACGAATGATCTGGTATGTCGGACCTATCAAATAATTTTTCCTATTTAAGAAACCCTATCAACGAGATTGCATTTATAGTAGGTGTGGACTATTTAAAGCTTTTCATTTTTCACATGTTTATAACAATAAGTAAAAGCTACTCCAAGGAATAGGATAGCTCAATTTAAAGTCATGAGTAGCTAATTTTGAGACAATTAAGCCGATGAAATAAATTTCATTATAGAGATAATTGTGGTAATAGGCATTTTTTGGATATTTATGGTAATATATAGTTTTCTCCTTTTATTTTGTTGGATCAAATGAATGTATTTTCATTTTTGATACATTTATGTATTTTTTATTATTATTAGTCAGCTTACGGTTTGAATCCCATCCTAATTAGATTATGTTATATTTTTATTTCGACTTAACTACAAAATAAGTGCCCAAACTATGTCTCTTTTCTGCAATATGTGACTAAAGTATTTTTAGCTGAAATAGGTGCCTGAAGTTTCGTTTTTGGCTGAAATATGTGCCTAAACTATATTTTGGCTGAAATAAGTGCCTAAACTTTCATTTTTTGTTGAAATAGGTTCCCAAGTATCTGCCAAAATTGACTTTAAAAAGCCAAAATGAAAGTTTAGGCACCTATTTCAGCCAAAAAAATAGTTTAGGCACCTATTGTTAGAAAAATAGACTGCTACAAAACGAGACGTTAGCACTGACTGAAAAATAATAGAATAATTAAATAAAACCGAACCGTGTCGTGGTATTAACCACAGCCCTAGAAGCGAATTCGCACCGATGTGTGTAATCGCTACAATGGACGAACATCCCCCCCGAGGTTTGCACGGCTCTCCAAACTTCGTACCCCCGAAGGATGGAGCAGACTCTGATGATACTTCTCTTCTCTCAACTCAAAATCAACACTCGTGATAGGTTTATAAAAACCAAAGAGAGTGTTTCTAAAGCAAACTCTATTGTTTAGGTATATCTCAAATGAGAGAAATTGCCCACTATTTATAGGCTAAATAGTGAGGGCAAAATCATTATTTCCACATCACAAATTAATTCTATTAATAATAGAATTAAATATCATTATTATATGAGTTGTATTTTGAGTATTAACAACAATCCCCACCAATGCGAAAAAAATATCCTTTGTAGATATAAGCGCATTGAAGTTAAAACATGAGAAGAGCAATAGCGAGGTTAGTTGCTTAAGCACTAGTGAACGTATCTTGAACTAGTACATAGTGATGATGAACAATCCTTCTCTTAGACAAGTTGAACTTTCTAAGATTAGGGTAAACTCATAACAGAAAACTAACCGCTTCATCCACCGAAGTCCTTGATGTGTCTACAAAGTATATATACGAATGTATATATATAGCCTATTTCCTCAGGATTCTAGTAAGTGTACTAAAAAACGGCCTAATGTTTTTCTTAGAAGGTGGCTAGTCCTTCTCACTTACATAGGTTATTTCAACAAGTTTATCTCAACATAAACCACTCAAATAAGAGCTATAAAATAATTAAGAGTTTTTTCCTTAAGCTCATCCTCTCAAATAAATAGGTGAATTCTTCAAGTTTAATTATAAAATGAACCACCCAAACTCTGGGATAAGAATTCATTAAGAATAAGAACTCAACCTCTTTAGTTGGTGAATTCAATAAGTTCTTCTCAATAGAACAACCCAAACTCTTGGGGTTGAATTCTTTAAGAGTTAAAAAAAAACTCATCCTTTCTAGCGACAAGTTCATTCAGTCCTTCGCGATAGGACTTTCCACTCAACACTGGGCAGTCCTTCGCGATAGGAATACCCACTCAATATTGGGCAATGAACTTATTAAGAGTAGTTTATTCAACCAAAGTCGCTAAATTCACCAAGTCTTTCTCACTAAGACCACCCAAAATCTGGGCTATGAATTTATTAAGAGTAATAAAACTCAACTTGGACATGTACATTGTTCGTCATAGGGATAGGTAGTAAAAATGTACACTATGAGTACTCTCCATGGTTTCGTTTGACCACATTGAACTTAGATAACTATGTTGGGTATCCACCATGAATTCCTAAACCAATGGGCTTTAGACCCATCCCCCTCGACGAATTTAGAATCAATTTCCGACTTAACCCTTTGGTAAGCGGATCAGCTAGGTTCCTTTCCGACTTCACATACTCTAAAGAGAATACTACGTTCCTTATTAAGTGTCTCACTGATTCATGTCTTATTTGAATGTGTCTCGTCTTACCATTGTAAGCTTGGCTTTTAGCCACACATATCGATGCTTGAGAATCACACAACAAGGACACCGCATGAGTCTGTTTTCCCCATAATGGAATTTCTGCTAACAAATTTCTAAGCCATTAGGCTTCTTGCCCAGCTAGGTCAAGAGCAATAAACTCTAACTCCATGGTAGAGCGAGCGATACAAGTCTTCTTAGCAAACTTCCATGAAATCGCTGCACCATCTAAGGTAAAAACATACCCACTCGTAGAGCTTACTTCATCATTACCGGTAACCTAGTTGACGTCACAATATCCCTCTAAGACTGAAAGAAATTGTTGGAAAAATAGACTGCTGCAAAACGAGGCGTTAGCACTGACTGAAAAATAATAAAATAATTAAACGAAACCAAACTATGTCGTGGTAATAACCACTTCCCTAGAAGTGAATTCGCCCCGATGTGTGTAATCGCTAAAATGGACGAACAGCCCCCCCCCCCCCCCCCGAGATTAGCACGGCTCTCCAAACTTCGTACACCCGAAGGATGGAGCGGACTCTGATGATACTTCTCTTCTCTCAACTCAAAATCAACACTCGTGATAGGTTTATAAAAACCAAAGAGAGTGTTTCTAAAGCAAACTCTATTGTTTAGGTATATCTCAAATGAGAGAAATTGCCCACTATTTATAGGCTAAATAGTGAGGGCAAAATCGTTATTTCCATATCATAAATTAATTCTATTAATAATAGAATTAAATATCATTATTACATGAGTTGTATTTTGAGTATTAACAACACCTATTTCAGCCAAAATGAAAGTTTAGGCATCTATTTCAACCAAAAAAAATAGGCGCCTATTACAAAAAAGAAGCATAATTTGGGCACTTATTTTATAGTTTAGCCATTTATTTGTGTTGATCATTAAATTTGTTTTCTTTATGTGCCCAAAAAACAATGGTAGTGGAAAATGACAGAAAGATTTTCCTTTTGTTGTAGGACGTCTGATGCATTAGTTCTTTTTTTTAACGAGGTCAGAGACCTTTCTAGAGGCAACTTTCATCACCCGTAGAACACATTGTGCATTCTTTTGCTACGAATATGCAATCATTCCAACAAAAGACCGAGGCAAGAATCAAAAATCTAAAAGCTCAGGTAAGTTAAATCGTCTCATCTCTTAGAGAAAATAAATCTCAAGGTAGGTTACTTGATACATGCCTGAAGAGGCCTAATTACAAGTCCAGCAATTTAATCGACTTGTTTCAACCTTTTGATTGAGATCCCGGCATATTTTGATCATGAAGTCTTCTTTCGACTTGTGAGCCAATCTCTTAACTTTCCAACGCACTTTGAAACACATCAATTCGACATCAGGAGCTCAAGATACGACTATTTTGGCGAAGACAGTGCAGTCAGAAAATTTTATACGGGTCTAATATGGGATTTTCAAATAATTATGAATTTTCTATATTGTTAATTAATATTTGTAATTTAAATCAGTTTCGGAGTTTTCATTATGTATTTTAGAAGATTTAGGATTACATTTATCATTTAATTAATTTTATTAAGAGATTTAGATAAATTAGGATTTATTTTTTATTAGTTTTATAGTTTAGTTCAAAATACAATTCTTTGTATTTTCCCTTTGTTTTAGGATTTTACTCGCATATAAATAGGCTCATCTCTTTTGTAAACAAGACACTTATGTTTTGATCAATAATATTGAAAACACTATCTGAGCGATTTGTTGCAAGATTTGTTCATCTTGTATTTTTTTCTTTAGAAGTTGTTTCAACAAGATTTCTTGAAGATTTTTGGATATCATCTTCACACTCTTGTTTACCTAGATAATCACATGTATGATGGTGGGTTAGAGCTGTTTGCGGTTGCTTTCTTGGTTAATTGCGATCAAGAAGGTGCCGAGGAAAAAATGTCCTTCAACAACCATCGCGCCATCTCCATTCAACCAAACCAATTTCGTCATCCACCTTCACCAAGGGGATTTTATGTTGTGCTACTCTATTATTTGACATTAGAGCTAAAACGATTCTTGTTTGTTGCCCAAGGATACGCCAACCAACGCAAAAGTTCGTAGTGCCTTCTTTTCAAGGGAAATATAATCCTGATGGTTATTGTGATTGGGAAAATACCGTCGATATCTTGCTCGAGTTTTACAGATGTCCTGAAGAGCTTCAAGTTCCTTTGATTTTCTTAGCAATCACAGATTATGCAACACTATGGTGGTCACAACTGAAACAAAATCAACGTCTCAATGGAGAAGCCAAGATAAGATCATGGGTGAAACTTAAAAAGGTCATGAGAGAGAGAGATTCACCCCTACACATTATCACCAACAAAAATCCAAGGTTCCGCGGAAGGAAAACTCCTCATTTGATAAAGTTACATCTCAACCTCCATCTTTTCACCGCCCTACTAATACACTACTCAACTATAGTAGAATGACGTCGAAGGAAGAAGAATCATCGCTAGTCCAACATGATCATGAGCAACCATCGGTGAGTCATGTTGAAGAAGTAAGCACCACACCAGAGACTGAGATATTCCAACCGACCAAATCTTCCACTATAATCGATAATCCACCAGGTCTCCAGTGCAATGAGCAAGATGAAGTTTTTTATATATAAAAAAAACCATTACACCCACCACATACGAGAGTGATGAACCATATTCTAAACACTTGAAATACATTGATGATGAGTTAGGAGAAACACCTCAAGGTTTGCTGACAGAAAGAAATAAAGAACATAACTTGTTCTTCCAAGATATGGTTAAACTTCATAGCACACCAAGCACCATTAATTCAATCCAAGACATGAAGTTCCTTAGCCATGTTGTGAAGCAAGAAAATTTGATCCACACCAAGATAAAGCACACACCATGGCGAGATAAGAAACACATGGTGAGGGCCTACTCTTTCGAGTTTGCCGACACCAATGATTGTTTTTATCCAATTCCAAAGGGTGGAAACAACTTTGTCTTTGATCCAGGTATCTACAACATAACTTCTTCATGTTATGATGCTCCTTTCTCTCACATTACCTGTTCAAATTCGAGGATGAATCCTATTGAGGGAGGAGGGAATGATACATGTCTAAAGAGGTGTAACACCCCAATTTAGCCCCAATTTGAAAACCCTAATTGTGAAAATTCCCAATTAGAAACCCTAGAATTTGGGGGAAATTTTAGAAATTAACCTAATTGGAATTAGGGACCTAATTGAATAAAATTAAAAGTTTGGTGATTAAATTGTTAGGCGGGCAAAAATAAGAACCCTTCTTCTGTAAATTTACCCTTTTGTCCAGGGTAAACACTCCTTTTGTTTCAGATTTGTCTTTTTGCGCCGCACTCATTTCTCTCGGTTTTCTCTCAAAACAAAAGAAATTATTAAAATAATCAAAACCTTTCGGTTTTTCGTTGAAGCTCCGGCCAAGGGGGCCATCATCGCCGTTCAACGTTTCAAGACCACCGATGCACTCGTCGTCACCGCGTGAACAAAACCCGACCACCCAACGCCCGCCGCGCCGCCCTTCTTCGCTGGAAACAGGTTCGAAACCGTGCGTTAAATCGTGCACTGCCACCGCCGTCCTCTGGGTGCGCCGCCTCCGTCCCGGGTTTGGGTGAGTGATGTGGTTGAGTCGGTTGGGCTTCGGTTTACCGCTATCATCACGTTGGCCGTGGCCGCTGTCGTGTTGTCCGTGGCCGTGGTGGTTGGGTGCCGCCGGGATCTGGTGTTAGGGTTTGATAAAATGTGGGATTAGGGTTTTGTTTTGATTTGGGTGGCTGATGGATTTGAACCGGACCGGTTGGGTTTGGTGAACCAGACAGTTGGGCTGAACCAAACCAGTCAGCTTTGACCAAGATGGATGATGTCAGCAGTGACGCCATCTGCTGTTGCAAGGCTGATGCAGGCTGACGTCAGCGATGACGTCATCACAGTCAATGATGACGTCAGCATTGACTTTGGGTTGACTTTTTCGGCCGAGTTCACCTTTATGTTTTTTGATGTTCCGATTTCGTTGTCGCTGTCCGTTTCTTCAAATTCGAACCTGAAATACCTTTTTGGATCAAATTTAATTGTTGAGCTCAGATTTTTGTAAAGTGTTGCATCATAATTTGACTCGGTTGTTTATGTGTTCAGGTGACGTGGACTCTGACCCCGAGACTTTACCTCCTCCTCCACCAGGTAGACCTCCGGTGGCACAGTCTTCGAGATCTGCTAGTAAGATTTCTGTTAAACGTAGTTTATTCGAATGTGGCATAGTGGGAAAATCTTATATAGTGTTTTTTATTTTTAGGAGTTGATTCTGTCCGACCTTCCGCTAGGGCTGAGCGTGGGAGACGTCACTATCGACGTTGACTGTTTAGCTGCCTAAGGTGTGTTCTCTGTCTGTGCTACATGTCTTTGATGTTTGATTAAATGATATATATATATGTGTGTTATTTTGCTCTGTTATTTGATAAATATTGTATGACTCGACTGTGTGCTATTCTGCTCTGTTCTCTGACAATATTATATGACTCGAATATTGGGATCATGTTATGTAACACATATAAGAATCATATTATTATTTACATGCATCTTAGTTTATTAACAAGATTGCATTCGGACTCTGAAATTGGATTACATGTCATATCATTGGGTTGGGATATTGTATGGAGGAAGCTTAACGACTTCATCCTTCGGGTTGAACTTCTCTTCGGGTTAGTAGTTCCATCTTTCAGGATGAGTTCTGCTTCGGACATGGTGTTGCGGTGTAGAGTGGTTAAGGGGAACCTCACTCTTCGGGCGGTGATGTAGATGGGTGCATGTCATGTTATGATATCTATATGCCTTGCTTGTAATACTTCTGAATATCTGTTAATTCTTGATTTGTTGTTTGACTGTTGGATGGACTTCTGTTATGCACTTTAGAGACACACTGAGCTTTATAGCTGACTCCCCCTTAGTATCTGTTTCAGATTTCCAGACTCAGGTTTCGGTACTTGGAGGACCTCGTACGAACATGATTTGTTACTATTTATCAATATGTTTTGTTCTAGACTTATATTTCATTATTTAAGTATTTTCAGATTTGGTTGTAAATGAGGACTTTGGACATTTATTACTTTTGGGATTTGATAAACTATTTTTAGCATGCTTGTTTTAAGATGAAACATTAAAGGTTAGTTATTATAATTGAATAATAATTTCGGCACGGTTTTTCATAAATAACTTTACATGAGGGGAAAGTTTCCAAATCGTCAATTTTAATTTGTTTCAAACCCTTAGGTCAAAATAGGGGGTTACATTTAGTGGTATCAGAGCCAGGTTACACCCCTCGGCCTGTGAGGCTCGATAAAAATTTGATTTTAAAGTTTTCAAAATTTTGCATGCATAATAAATGTTTTCGGAAACTACGAGATTTTTAGATAAATGTCCTAATTTTAAAGAAGTAATATATGTTTTAACTAGAGACTCCAAGTACCAATTTTGACTTTAGGATTCTTCTTTTTGTAGATAGACTACTATGCCACCCCGTAGGAGTACTATAGTTACGGCTTGCCGAGGTCGAGGCCGTGGACGAGGTCGTACCGTTGTGGATACCAGTGATGTTAATCCTCCTGAGCATTCGCCACAGCATCAGGAGGACCCACAACATGAGCAGACTGAGGAGCAACCTGAGGTTCATACGAGTGGTCAACAAACCGATCACCCTGATCAGCAGACTCAGAGTGAAGGTCCCCGTGCAGCCGGTAACATTGAGACTGCTGGAGTTGATATTGCTGCAGTGCATTTGGTGCTACTTGAGTATCTTCGACAGGGTTCTAGGAGACCCATATCTGCTGAGTTTTTGTCTGCTGGGATGTTGATGATTGATGGTAAGACGACTGCAGATCCGACTAACGCAGAGTATTGGCTGAAGAAATTACAACAATTATTTGATGAGATGGACTACCCTACTGACAGGAAATTAAGAGCGGATGTATCTTTATTGAAGGGTGAAGCCCTGAACTGGTGGGAGGCTGAGAAGACCGTTATTTCTGCTAGTCGGGTCACATGGGATCATTTTCGTCAGGCTTTCCGAGACAGATATGTTGGGGCAGAGTATTTAGCCAAGTGTCGAGAGGACTTTATAAATCTGAAGCAAAATAACATGACCGTGAATCAGTATGAGATCGGGTTTTTGAGACTGGTATAGTACGTCCCTGGGTTAGTTACTACAGAGAAAGAGAAGTGCGACTAGTTTTTGAAGGGTCTGCGACCTTCGATCAAGACTGGTGTTGCTTTGCATTTGGACAAAGAGTACAAGGATATTACCTTGCGAGCTAGGACTGCTGAACGCAATGAGGTAGAGTTGAGGCAAGCTGAGTCTCAGGGTATGGATCAGGGGTAAGAGGCAGTCGACCGCGTCAGTTCAGTATAGTCAGAGTAACCAGACCATGAAGAGGGCAAGATATGATAGTGATTATTAGAGTTATTCCAGAGCCAGACCGGTGACCACTGTTGTTCTGACTTCTAGTGTTGGAGGATCGACTAGCACACGAGGGGTACCACAATGTTCTTTCTGCAAGAAGTGGCATTCAGGAGAGTGTAGGAGACAGTCTGGGGCTTGTTTTCGTTGTGGGTCGTTCGACCATCATTTTAGAGATTGTACGCTTGCACCCCCGTCAGCTTATATGACCAGTCAGTCACAGGCATCGGTGCAAGCTCCTGCTAGAGGTAGAGGTCGAGGTAGACCTGATACTACAGTTTCTGCTGGTAGAGGTAGGCCAGCTCAGACTGGAGGATCAGCTGGATCCGGGGTGAGACAGCCAGGTTTGGTTTATGATACCAAGAGACACGAGGATCGTGATGATCCAGATGTTATTGCTGGTACCTTTTCTATTCACTCTATCCCGTATTTTGCATTATTGGATATTGGTTCTACCCATTTGTATGTCGCAAGTTCGGTATCTGGGGGACTTGAAATTTTGGTTGAGAATACCGTGAATGCGGTTTCAGTTTATAGTCCAGTTGGTGACCATGTCAAGGTTACTAAGGTGTACAAGAATTGCACTTTTGAAATTCAAGGGAAAATATTCTCTGCTGATTTGATGGAGTTACCTTTCAAAGAGTTCGACCTTATTCTCGGAATGGATTGGTTATCCGCTCATCGAGTCCGTTTGGATTGTGAAAAGAAAAGGGCGACTCGGAAAACCTCAGATGAATGCAAAGTGATTATGGTGGGAGAGCGTAGAGGTTACTTGTCCAATGTTGTTTCGGCTTTCAAAGAAGAAAAGATGATTCGAAATGGGGCCACTGCCTACCTTGCTTATATTCTTGACTCGAGGCAGTCAAATTCTGGTTTGGATAAGATCTGGGTGGTTAGGGATTTTCCAGATGTTTTTTCGGAGGAATTGCCGGGGTACCGCAAAAGCGTGACGAGGTTGAGTTTGGCATAGATGTATATCCGGGTACAACCTCCGTTTCTATGGCTCCTTACAAGATGACTCCGAAAGAGCTTAAAGAATTGAAGATTCAGTTGCAAGAATTGCTGGATAGGGGTTTCATCCGACCTAGTGTTTCTCCCTAGGGAGCCCCTGTTTTGTTTGTGAAGAAGAAGGACTGATCACTTCGGCTTTGTATTGACTATCGGAAGCTGAACAAGTTGACGATCAAGAACAAGTATCCTCTTCCTCGTATTGATGACTTGTTCGACCAGTTCTGAGGAGCTACAGTATTCTCTAAGATAGACCTAAGATCGAGTTATTACCAACTCAAGGTTAAGGATTCTGATGTGTTCAAGACCGCTTTTCAAACTCGTTATGGTTATTACGAGTTTTTGGTGATTCCATTTGGATTGACTAATGCCCCTGCAGCCTTTATGGATATGATGAATAGGGTGTTTCAACCCTACTTGGACCAGTTCGTAGTGGTTTTTATTGACGACATACTAGTTTATTCTAAATCAGAGATAAAACATGAGGAACATCTCCGAATTGTCCTACAGACTTTGCGTGAGAAGCAATTGTATGCAAAGTTCAGTAAATGTGAATTTTGGTTGACCGAGTTTACCTTCATGGGACACATGGTTTCTGCTAATGGTATTCAGGTTGATCCAAAGAAGATTAAGGCTATTTTGGGTTGGAAGCAGCCCAAGAATATTCCTGAGATTCGAAGCTTCTTGGGTTTAGCTGGCTACTATCGAAGGTTTGTGGAAGGTTTCTCGATTATTGCAGCTCCTCTAACTAAACTTCTGAGGAAGGATATTTCTTTTGTCTGGACTAAGGCTCAGCAGACCAGTTTTGAGAAGCTTAAGACCGTGTTGACTGAAGCACCAGTTCTGATTCAGCCTGAGCCTAGGAAGGCTTATACGGTATATAGCAATGCCTCCCACATGGGATTGGGATGTGTTCTGATGCAGGAGGGGAAGGTAGTGGCTTACGCGTCTCGTCAGTTGAAAGCGCATGAGTGCAACTACCCTACCCATGATTTGGAGCTTGCTGCTGTAATCTTTGCTCTGAAAATCTGGAGACACTATCTCTACGGAGAGAAGTGTTATATCTTCACCGATCACAAAAGTCTAAAGTACCTCCTTACGCAGAAAGAGTTGAATCTGAGACAACGTCGTTGGTTGGAACTTCTCAAAGATTATGACTGTGAGATAGAGTATCCCCCGGGGAAGGCGAACGTGGTTGCCGACACTTTGAGTCGTAACGCCATTTTAGAATTGAGGACCTTGTTTGCTCGGATGAGTTTGTTTGAGGATGGTAGTTTGATGGCAGAACTTCAGGTTATTCCTACGCTGATATCTGATATTAGAGCTGCGTAGCCTACTGACCCTTTTCTTATGCACCGTATCAGGGAGGTTTCTGAGGGTACATCTGCGGATTTTACTATTGATCAGGATGGTGTTTTGTGTTTCTGAGGTCGGTATTGCATTCCGAGGAAATCTGGATTAAAACAGGTTATTCTTCACAAGGCACATGATAGCCCCTATTATATGCATCCTGGTGGTGATAAGATGTACAAGAACCTTCATCAGAGGTACTGGTGGAAAGGTCTTGAACGGGATGTTGTCGGATTTGTGTCTAAGTGTATAACTTGTCAGAGAGTCAAGGCAGAGCATCAGCGTCCATCTGAGTTGCTTCAACACATCGAGATTCCTCAGTGGAAGTGGGGGCGTGTGACTATGGATTTTGTTAGTGGTCTTCCGATGACTCCGTCCAAGAAGGACTCCGTCTGGGTTATAGTGGATCGTTTGACTAAGTCTGCGCATTTCATTCCGGTTCGAGTTAACTATCATTTGAATAAGTTGGCTCGGCTCTATATTTCTGAGATTGTTTGACTTCATGGGGTACCGATATTGATTATTTCTGATCGTGATCCGAGATTTACAGCGAAGTTCTGGAAGGCACTTCATTCTGCTTTGGGTACCCGGTTGAATTTCAGTACATCTTATCATCCGCAGACTGACGGGCAGTCCGAGCGTGTGATTCAGATTCTTGAGGACATGTTGAGAGGTTGTGTTCTCGATTATAGTGGTAGTTGGGAGGATTTCTTGCCGCTCTCAGAGTTTGCAAATTATAACAGCTACCAGGCCAGTATCAAGATGGCACCGTACGAGGCTTTGTATGGGCGTAGGTGTAGGTCACGAATTGGATGGACTGAACTTAATGAGCATAGATTGTTGGGACCGAACATAGTCCGTGATGCCGAGCAGACAGCCAGATTAATTCGAGACTGGCTTAAGGTTTCTTTTGATAGACAGAAGTCTTATGTCGACTTGGGACGTCGAGATCTTGAGTTTGAGGTCGGTGATGAGGTTTTCCTGAAAGTATCTCCTTGGAGAAAGGTACTTCGGTTTGGTCGGAAGGGCAAGCTGAGTCCTCGTTATATTGGTCCTTATCAGATTCTTCGTCGGGTTTGACCTGTTACTTATCAGCTCGAGTTACCACCATAGCTTTGGTGTATTCATGATGTTTTCCATGTTTCTGTGTTGAGACACTACCATGCTGGTTTGTCTCATGTTTTTCCTGTGGAGGAGATTGAGATTTGTCCTGATTTGCGCTTTGAGAAGGAGCCTATCGAGATTCTTGCTCAGGATAAGAAAGTTCTCAGAAGAAAGACCATTAAGATGGTCAAAGTATTGTGGCGTGGTCGCAGTCATGATGAGGCTACTGAGAGCCCAAAGCTGTCATCAAAGCTCAGTATCCGCATTTGTTTGTTCCAAGTAAATTTTGAGGCTGAAATTTCTTTTTACGGGGGGAGAGTTGTAACACCCCATTTTAGCCCTAATTTGAAAACCTTAATTGTGAAAATTCCCAATTGGAAACCCTAGAATTAGGGGGAAATTTCAGAAATTAACCTAATTGGAATTAAGGACCTAATTGAATAAAATTAAAAGATTGGTGATTAAATTGTTAGGCGGGCAAAAATAAGGACCCTTCTTCTGTATTTTACCCATTTGTCTAGGGTAAACACTCCTTTTGTATCAGATTTGTCTTTTTGCGCCACACTCATTTCTATCGGTTTTCTCTCAAAACAAAAGAAATTATTAAAATAATCAAAACCTTTCGGTTTTCCGTTGAAGCCCCGGCCAAGGGGGCCATCATCGCCGTTTAACGTTTCAAGACCACCGGTGCACTCGTCGTCATTGCGCGAACAAAACCCGACCACCCAACGTCCGTCGCGCCGCCGCTCTTCGCTGGTAACGGGTTCGAAA
Source organism: Hibiscus trionum (assembly GCA_030270665.1). Taxonomy (NCBI): domain Eukaryota; kingdom Viridiplantae; phylum Streptophyta; class Magnoliopsida; order Malvales; family Malvaceae; genus Hibiscus; species Hibiscus trionum. The sequence continues at coordinate 5,668,473 of BSYR01000052.1, read as the reverse complement.
CCGTGCGTTAAATCGTGCACTGCCGTCGCCGTCCTCTGCGTGCGCCGCCTCCGTCCTGGGTTTGGGTGAGTGATGTGGTCGAGTCGGTTGGGCTTCGGTTTACCGCTACCGTCGCGTTGGCCGTGGCCGCTGTCGTGTTGGCTGTGGCCGTGGTGGTTGGGCGCCCCCGGAATCTGGTGTTAGGGTTTGATAAAATGTGGGATTAGGGTTTTGTTTTGATTTGGGTGGCTGATGGATTTGAACCAAACCGGTTGGGTTTGGTGAACCGGACGGCTGGGCTGAACCGGACCAATCAGCTTTGACCGAGATGGATGATGTCAGCAGTGATGTCATCTGCTGTTGCAAGGCTGATGCAGGCTGACGTCAGCGATGACGTCATCACAGTCAATGATGACGTCAGCGTTGACTTTGGGTTGACTATTTCGGCCGAGTTCACCTTTATGTTTTTTGACGTTCCGGTTTCGTTGCCACTGTACGTTTCTTCAAATTCAAACCCGAAATACCTTTTTGGATCAAATTTAATTGTTGAGCTCAGATTTTTGTAAAGTGTTGCATCAGAATTTGACTCGGTTGTTTATGTGTTCAGGTAACGTGGACTCTGACCCCGAGACTTTACCTCCTCCTCCGCCAGGCAGACCTCTGGTGGCACAGTCTTCGAGATCTGCTAGTAAGATTTCTGTTAAACGTAGTTTATTCGAATGTGGCATAGTAGGAAAATCTTATATAGTGTTTTTTATTTTTAGGAGTTGATTCTGTCCGACCTTCCACTAGGGCTGAGCGTGGGAGACATCATTATCGACGTTGACTGTTTAGCTGCCTAAGGTGTGTTCTCTGTCTGTGCTACATGTTTTTTATGTTTGATTGAATTATATATATATATATATGTGTGTGTGTGTGTTATTCTACTCTGTTATCTGATAAATATTGTATGACTCAACTGTGTGCTATTTTGCTCTATTATTTGACAATATTATATGACTCGAATGTTGTGATCATGTTATGTAACACATATCGGAATCAGATCATTATTTACATGCATCTTAGTTGATTAACAAGATTGCATTCGGACTCTGAAATCGAATTACATGTCATATCATTGGGTTGGGATATTGTATGGAGGAAGCTCAGCGACTTCATCCTTCGGGTTGAACTTCGCTTCGGATTAGTAGTTCCATCTTTCGGGATGAGTTCTGCTTCGGACATGGTGTTGCGGTGTAGAGTGGTTCAGGGGAACCTCACTCTTCGGACGGTGATGTAGATGGGTGCATGTCATGTTATGATATCTATATGCCTTGCTTGTAATACTTCCGAATATCTGTTAATTCTTGATTTGTTGTTTGACTGTTGGATGGACTTCTGTTATGCACTTTAGAGACACACTGAGCTTTATAGCTGACTCCCCCTTAGTATCTGTTTCAAATTTCCAGACTTAGGTTTCGGTACTTGGAGGACCTCGTGCGAGATTTATTACTATTTATCAGTATGTTTTGTTCTAGACTTATATTTCATTATTTAAGTATTTTCATATTTGGTTGTAAACGAGGACTTTGGACATTTATTATTTTTGGGATTTGATAAACTATTTTTAGCATGCTTGTTTTAAGATGAAACATTAAAGGTTAGTTATTATAATTGAATAATAATTTCGGCACGGTTTTTTATAAATAACCTTACTTGAGGGGAAAGTTTCCAAATATTCAATTTTAATTTGTTTCAAACCCTTAGGTCAAAATAGGGGGTTACAAGAGGCCTAATTGCAAGTCCAGAAATTTAGTCGACTTATTTTGACATTTTGATTGAGATCCAGACATATTTTGACCATGAAGTGTGCTTTTGACTTGTGAGTCAGTCTCTTAGCTTTCCAACGCACTTTGAAACACATTAATCTGACATTGGGAGCTCAAGATACGACCATTTTAGCGAAGACAATGCAGTCAGAAAATTCCATACGAGTTTAATACGAGATTTTTCAAATAATTACGAATTTTCAATATTTTTATTGATTATCTTTAATTTAAAACAACTTAGGATTTTTCATTATGTATTTTATAAGATTTTGGATTATATTTTTCATTTAATAAATTTTATTAAGAGATTTAGATAAATTATGATTTTTTTTTATTTTTATAGTTTAGTTCAAACACAATTTTTCGTATTTCCCTTTGTTTTAAGATTTACTAGCCTATAAATAGGCTCATCTTTTTTTTGTAAACAACACTTCTGTTTTGTTCATTAATATTGAAAACTCTCTCTGAGTGGTTTGTTGCAAGATTTGTTCATCTTGTGTTTTTTCTTTAGAAGTAGTTTCAACAAGATTTTTTTTGAAGATATTTAGAGATCATTTTCACACTTTTGTTTTCTTAGATAATCGTGTATACGAGGGTGGGTTAAAGCCGCTTGAGGTTGCCTGTTTGGTTAATTACAATCAAAAGGGTGCTGACGACAAAATATCCTTCAACAACCATCGCGCCATCTCTATTCAACCAAACCAATTTCGTCATCCACCTTCACCAAGGGGTTTTCATGCTGCGCCACTCTATCGGCTACCCTCACAAACCATTGTAAATTCTAAAGAAAATATGACTGCTATTACTTTGAGAAGGGGCAAGAATTTGCAAGTTCCATCCCTATCTAAACCGAATGAAAAGGAAAGGGAAAATGAAGTTCATCAAAGCTCACCAGACGATTCAATTTTTAAAACATTTCCTTCCCTGAAAAAAATGCAAAAACGCAAAAGTTAACTGAGAATGAAGATAAAGATGAATAAAAAAACAGCAATCTGATAGTGATCTTGCTTCTCTTCCATCGCAGGTTTGTAAAGACAAAGAGAGATGAAAAAGAAAAAAAAGATTCTTTGAGATATTCCACAAAGTGGATGTGAATATTCACTTAAATGATGCAATCAAGCAAACCTCTCAATATGCTTAGTTTCTCAAAGAGTTATGTGCCAACAAACGGAAACTACATGAAAACAAAAATGTAAGAATGGGTGAAAATACATTTGTCGTGGTACAAAGGAAATTGCCTCAAAATTCAAAGACCCAGGTATGTGCATTATCCCATGTCAAATCAGCAATGTGCAAATAAGAAAAATCATGTTAGATTTAGGAGCATTCATTATTGTGATGCCCCCATTCTATTTATTCCGCTAACAAAATGGGTCCTCTTAAGAAAACATGTATCACCATACAACTTGTTGATCGATCAAATGTCTATTCCATATGAGTTTTGGAGGGTGTTTTGGTGCAAGTCAAAGGACTTGTCTTCCCAACTAATTTCTATGTCCTAGTCTCCTAGACATGGAAGAAAACGATTTGTAACATCCCAAAAATTACGCCCAAATTGTAAAATTTAAATTTGAAAAATCCCTAATTTTGAAACCTAACTTTGAAATCTCTAATTGAAAATCTTAACAATTGAGAATTTTTAATTCAGAACCCTAATTTTTATGAGAGATTAAATAAAACTTTTATCAAACTTAAAAGTTAATATGAAATTTTTTAAAAGTTTAAGGACCACATATGAAATTTACCCATTTAGTAATGCAAAACAACGTTTTCCCTCAATGTGTGGTTTTAATATTATGATGTTCTCTTACTTTGTTTATTATTATTATTATTATTGTTATTATTATTATTATTATTATTATTATTATTATTTCATGAGTTTTCGATTATATATACACACATACGAATTAAAAACTCTAGAAAGGAGGTATTCCACATCAAAATCGTTAGTTGCTCCACCTAAAATCCTCTAGAACCGTGTGCCCTATTTCCTTACTTCCTTATCCAAATTCTAGCGCACGATTGTGTTTCGGAAGCCTTAAATCTCCAATCTGTTCCAATTAAGCTACACCGTTCTCTAGCCAAGCTTATCAGGTTTTTCGTATTTTAAAGTATGAACCGTCGCCATTCAAGAATTTTTGTCCAGAGCTTTTTTAACCGAACTATACATCAACTCGTGGAAAAGCTATATCTAGTGTTCAACTAATTTTCTAGGTGTATTTTATTACTGTGCTATATGTTTTCTTTGTGTTGATGCATTATGGTTTGTATGGTTGACATCACAAGCATATGATTTCAGAATGTGTTTTAAGTATGATTTATGAAACATCGGATTTATGGAACTATGACTTCTGTATTTATGTACTATGATTTATGAAATATCGGATTTACGAAATTGGTTTTTATGAAACTTGAATTTTAAACATCATATGTGTATAAGCATGAGATGAGATTTGTAAGGAGGAAGTTTAGTGGTTTCACCCTTCAGGCTGAATTCCACTTCGGTTTGGTGGACGTAGGGAGGGGTTATGGGAACCTTCCTCATTTTTTGCGGACGTAGTTGGGTGCATTGCATTGCGCTTGTGATTTATGTGTTGTGCTTTAAAGAATTTTAAGAAAATAATACTATTTTTATGATTATGGGTTTTCTTGCACTTTAGAAACACATTGAGCTCTCTAGCTTACTCCTCTTAGTTTTTCTTATAGATACGCAGACTCTAGGCGTTACAGTACTTGGAGGATCTCATATTTTATCCGGTTATTTTATTATTTAATACGAAACTATTTTAGTTTAATGAGATTTCTATTTATTATTTGGGGACATGGATGTAATTTTGGACTATTTATGTTTTGGGATTATTTTTTTTATATTCATTTACTGTTATTTTAATTCAAAGATTTTATATAAACATTCGAATATTTATTATAATATTTATATTTGTATTTATTATTAAATTCATGTTATTTTATTTTAATTAAAGTATAATTTTCAAAATTAGATTTCTTGAGGGAAAAGTTTTCAAACGTGACTTCCTAAATTCGACTATTTCTTCTATGCCGGGTTTAGGGGTTACACGATTCCTCTAACCGTATTTTGATCTTGTTACGGAGGTTGTTCATGAAAATATTCAAAACAACAATCAATGTAAATGATGGTACGTAGGCATGAAATTTGATGGAGAACTCATGATATTTACGATAACCTTGAAAATTCTGATGATGCATATTCAAGTTTTATGATAACCTTGAAAATTCTGACGATGCATATTCCTTACTTGCTTTAGATGTTATTAACTCTTTAATGTAGGAAACTTCCAGTCATCTAGAGAAAAAATCGACTTGGATCCGAGAATCTATCCAACCGATGATGACCCTCATGACAAACATGCCTAGAATCCACCGTGGAAAGAAGATGAAATCTAAATCAATCAACGATGAATTTTTTGACGAACATTTTCTAGTTTTCCATGATATGGAATAACAAATCACGTCTAGCCAAAGACATGGGAGGCAACCCATCGTTTTATTTTTATTTTAATTTCAAATATTTACCTTTTTTCTTTTATAATTTTTCGTTGAGGAGAAGGTTCTTATATATTAAAACTGATTTTATGATTTCATATGCATTGACTAAAGATTTACAACCAAAACAGTTTACAGAACATTCAAACTTGTATATTAAAATTGGTGATTGATATACTGTGCAAATTCATGTGCTTGACGCAAAATAATCTGATTTTTTTTTATAGGAGAGGTTGATGTTGTGATAAAAATATTTTCCTACTTAAACTTTGATCAATTGCAGTGACGAATCTAGCTTATATGTGGGAGGGACTCTAGCTCCACTCCCACAAAATCTTTTATTTTACCATGATTTGATTAATAAATTAAATTTTTTTATGGAATAAATATGATTTGGCCAAGACTCGTTCTTGAGAATTTGGTGGTATAGGGTGAATTTAAAAATTAGGCCTCTAATAACGGATGTTGAAAAAAAATTAAATTTTAAAACTAGACCCCTAATAACAAGTATTAGAAGAAAATTTTGGTCTCTAATTACAAGTACGGAAAGAATATTAAATTTTAAGAGTATGTCCAAAATAACAAATATTAGAAAAAAAAATTAGGACCCTAATAAAAGCAATGGGACAAAATTAGACCCCTAATAACAAATATTAAGAAAAAAATCAAATTGTAAAAGTGTGCCCCTAACAACAAATAATGAAAAAATGATCCCTAATAACAAGTATTAAATAAATTTCACCCTTAATAACAAGTATTAAAAAATTAAATTTGAATAGTATGTTCCTAATAACAAGTATCAGACAAAATATGCTCTTAATAACAAATATTGGAAAAATGAATTTTAGGAGTAGGCTCCTAGTAACAAATATTGGAAAAAATGAATTTTAGGAGTAAGCTTCTAATAACAAATATTAGAAAGATTGAACCCCTAATAACTAGAATAATAAAATTACGCCTTAATAACAAGTATTTAAAAATTGGACCGCTAATAACAAATATTAAAAAAAATTGAGCCCCTAATAAAAAGTATTGCAAAAATTGGACTGCAAATAACAAATATTAGAAAGATTAAATTTTAAGAATAGACCCCTAGTCTTTACATAAATGGACCTTGGGCAGGCGCCTCTTTGCCTAGGCCCATGGTTGGCCTGATTTGTCCCCTATTTTCAAGTAAAATATACTTTACACTTCTCGAGCTGAAATTTTGATCCCATCCCGATCTATGGTAAAGGTTAAATCTATAGAGGAAATATGTAACTTAAACCGCGAGAACTTATACTTGCAATTCATTATAACATGATTATTAAGATGAATATTATATGTCTTGTTTGGTAATTAGCCGTTTGAGCTAAAATTAGAGATTTGAGCTAATATTAGAGGTTTGGCCAGTCAAATTCGCTAATTTGGGTGTTTGGTGAATAGTGGGCAACAATAGCGGATTGAGGTGAAACCTCTAATTTTGAAAAAAGTTGCTAATATGATCTTTTGAAATTAGAAGTTTTGACATAAGATTTATAAAGACCATTTTACCCTTAATAAATGTAACCCCCTCGTCCCGGTCCGGGCGACTGACCGGTCCGAGCGGGCTATACGGGGAAAACCGAGGCGAAACCGGTTAAGGCTCCACTTCGGTTAACAACCCGAGAAAAACTTTTTCATTAATTTTCTTGTCTAGATGAATTCAATTAGACCTATGTGAGAAGCGAAAATAGAAAACAAGACTAAACCATTCAAACGACACGTAATTTGATTTAAATTTACCATGTATTCAAGTTAGGTTGATTCCTTGCACACGCGACCAAAACACATAAACGATTATTAACAAGGCTCACAAGAAAGCTAACATCACATAAGGCCAAAGCCCAACCCTCGAGAACCTTTAGAGATGTTAAAAGCCCCATTTTCAGGCCTGTGTTTTGAAACAGGCTTGCCCGTTTCGATACACGGGCCCTAGTTTCAAAAGCCAGACCATCCGTTCTGATACGCTCCACCCCGTTTCAGAACAGGGGTCCATTTCTCCTACGCGTTCCGAAACACGTTCCAAAACAAGCACTCACAATAGCAAAAACGTTTCGATACTCGTATCGAAACAGGGGTTCACAGTAGCCAAATCGTACCGAAATGCGTTCCGTTACGGGTGTCCCTGGAACCACACCCGTTCCGAAACAACCTTACCCGTTCCGAAACGCCCGCAGTCTGTGTGTTTCTAAAAACCAGATTTTGCATCTCCAAAAGCTCCCAACAAGCCTCAAACATCAATAAACAAGATATAACATGCATTTACCTACTCTAGAGGCATACACCCTAATAAAAGCAGGCTTAAAACACTGAACTCACATGAACATAAAGGGCAACCAAAAGGATAACCCAACATTCATTAAGGTATAAAGCAAGCAAGGTTCACAAGCCTTAGAACAAACCCACAAGCACAAGGATAAGGGCCACATGGCCAACATACATGCCAAGCAAGCCACACACAAACATCAACATACTAAAGGGAGTCTAAACAAGCTCCTTAACACAAGCAACATACACAAATCCCCATTGCTTATCTATTACATATTTAAACTTAAAAGTTCATACTTGAAGGTTAAGATAGCACACTTGGAGGCCTTTCTCCTTGCACAAGCAACCCAGGAACTAAAGATCTGCATTGTCGAACAAAATAGAGCGTAAGCGTAAAGCTTAGTGAGGGTAAGCTCATAAAACAAACCTCGACAATGCAGAGTCCAAGCATGAGCAACATAACCAAGAAAGAATGCATGTTTTCTTACCTTCGAAGCCACAAGAGTCAAATATATATAATGCATGAACGTATCATCAATTATCATGCCATGCTCAACATGTCCACAATACAACCATATGGAAACACATTTAACAAAACGTATTGCCTACTACCACTACCTTGTAGTTATCAAAAAGCTTCAACGAAATTCTATTTGTCTCAAAATCTACGCTAGCTCTGTGCTCAACCAACAAATCCATACCCATAATGATATCAAAACCGTAGAACAGAAGCTCCATCATATCAATAGGAAACACATGACCCTGAATCTTCAACGAACACCTCCTATACATCTGTCTAACTACAACTGTCTCACCGAAGGAACTAGTCACATGCATCTCTACGTCTAAAATCTCAATAGGTATGTCTAACTTCTTTGCATGTTCACTCAAAATGTAAGAATGCGTGGAACCCGAATCAACTAAGGAAAGCAAAGACATAAACTGTAACTCGAAATTACATGCTATCACATCTGTGTCATTCTCTGCCTCTCTCTGTGCGTAGACTCTAGCTGGTCCACCGGCCTCTGACTGAATTGCCACTACATGAGCAAGATTCCTTAGTGCCTCCATCCTAGGTACATCAGCCCTCGGCTGGAAGTAACCACGATCGCGCCCACGACCTCTCGGATAGTCGATCGCTCTCGCAGGAGCCTGTGCCTGAATCGGTGCCTGTCCCGCTTGATGCGGAAAATCTCTCCTGAAGTGGTCTCTCGATCCACCGTTCCAGCAAGCATGATAGTTTCCCCAAAACTCTCCGGAATGTTGTCTCCCACATTGGGCACACTCGGGAAAATTCCCTCCAGCTCTCTGGCCCTGATGGCCTCTGCCATGGTGGCCATCGCCACGCCTATGATCATACTATTGTCCACCGACCCGATGCCTCTTGGCATCACCACGATCAAAGTTGTTGTGCCTCTTCCCTGAACTGGATCCTCCCGAACGCTTGGTCAGCCCCAAGCTATGCTCGATGTCCTTGGCCCTAGCGACTAAGACATAAAAATCAGAGTAATCAATAGCCAAGGTGTACCTCTTGACCTCCTCATGAAGTCCGTACCTGAACCGATCACAACGATCCCTCTCAGTAGGAACCAACTCCGGAGCATACTGACACAATCGAACAAAGCGGATCTCGTAATCTGTCACTGAGGTGTCTCCCTGAACAAGAGCCATGAACTCCCTCTTCTTCTCATCTAAATATCTCGGGCCCAAATAGCTCTTTCTGAAGGCAATCTCAAAGAAATTCCAACTGATCTCGGCCTCAGGCACGCCGGAAGTAACGGTGACCCACCAGGTGTAGGCATCACCCTGAAGCAACGAAACTACACAGCCCAACTTACAAGCCCCAACACATCCCATCTGAGCCAAAATACGAACTGTCTTCTCTAGACACAACTCTAATATCTCAGGCGTAGATCCCCTAAACTCATCTGCTCCGAGGCTACGAAGCCTCTCTAAGGGTAAGCTAGCATCATCTCCTCACGACTGAGCTGCAGCCTGAGCTCCGGCAACTGCAGCCTGAAACGCTCCCGCTATAGCTTGAACTAGCGGAGCCATGTCTATCCCTGCAGGACCGTGGCCACCCTGGCCAACCTGAGGTCCCGCTCTCTCAGCTCTAGCCTCGCCTTCGACATCAGGTTGATGAGGTGGTGGTGGAGGAGCTCCGACTCCAACAGAAGGCTCTTCCACAAGAGTCTCTACTCCAACCACCGACTCATCAACAAGAGCCGCAACACGGGGTTCCTGACGAACCAACCTGGGTCTACCTCTAGGCCTCGGCATAACCGCTCATAGATAACAACTACAACAACAACATACAAAAATTGGGTTAGCAAAGGCAAGGGTCCAAGTGGCTCAAGTATGTTTCCCTCACTTAAAAATCTCTTTTTCCGATGTAATAGAAGCAATGAGACTCTACTCAACATGTTTCAAACAACACACACATACGATCAATTTAACAAGCATCAAAGCATACTTACATGGCAAGCAAACACCGTGCAATTGCAATACAAGAATTCAACTTACCTCACTTGCCTACCCGAGGTCTTGGAAACCTTAGGCTCTGATACCAACAAGTGTAACCCCCTCATCCCGGTCTGGGCGACTGACCGGTCCTAGTGAGCTACACGGGGAAAATCGAGGCGAAACCCGTTAAGGCTCCACTTCGGTTAACAACCCGAGAAAAACTTTTTCATTAATTTTCTTGTCTAGATGAATTCAATTAGACCTATGTGAGAGGCGACAGCGGAAAACAAGACTAAACCATTCAAACGACAGGTAATTTGATTTAAATTTACCATGTATTCAAGTTAGGTTGATTCCTTGCACACACAACCAAAACACATAAACGATTACTAACAAAGCTCACAAGAAAGCTAACATCACACTGGGCCTAAGCCCAACCCTCGAGAACCTTTAGAGATGTCAAAAGATCCATTTTGAGGCATGTGTTTCGAAAGAGGCTTGCCCGTTTCGATACACGGGCCCCAATTTAAAAAGCCAGACCATCCGTTCCGATACGCTCCACCTCGTTTCGGAACAGGGGTCCATTTCGCCTAGGCGTTCCGAAACACGTTCCAAAACAGGCACTCACAGTAGCAAAAACGTTTCGATACTCGTATCGAACATGGGTTCACAGTAGCCAAACCGTACCGGAACGCGTTCCGGTACGGGTGTCCCTGGAACCACACCTGTTCCGAAACAGCCTTACCCGTTCCAAAACGCCTGCAATCTGTGTGTTTCTAAAAACCAGATTTTGCATCTCCAAAAGCTCCCAACAAGCCTCAAACATCAAGAAACAAGATATAACATGCATTTACCTACTCTAGAGGCATACACCCTAATACAAGCATGCTTAAAACACTTAACTCACAAGAACATAAAGGGCAACCAAAAGGATAACCCATCATTCATTAAGGTATAAAGCAAGCAAGGTTCACAAGCCTTAGAACAAACCCACAAGCATAAGGATAAGGGCCACATGAACATACATGCCAAGCAAGCCACACACAAACGTCAACATACTAAAGGGGGTCTAAACAAGCTCCTTAACACAAGCAACATACACAAATCCCAATTGCTTATCAATTAAATCTTTTAACTTAAAAGTTCATACTTGAAGGTTAAGATAGCACACTTGGAGGCCTTTCTCCTTGCACAAGCAACCCACGAACTAAGGATCTGCATTGTTGAACAAAAGAGAGCGTAAGCGTAAAGCTTAGTAAGAGTAAGCTCGTAAAACAAACCTCGACAATGCAGGGTCCAAGCACGAGCAACATAACCAAGGAAGAATGCATGTTTTCTTACCTTCGAAGCCACAAGAGTCAAATATATATAATGCATGAACGTATCATCAATTATCATGCCATGCTCAACATGTCCACAATACAACCATATGGAAACACATATAACAAAAATGTATTGGCACCTAGCTATGACCCGAATATGCGGATAACAGCCGTTGGAACTCACATCCAACACTCAACCATTACATTACCTCACGGTGGGATTACACTCATCACCGTTTCACGCGGAGGGGATTCCACTCACCCTCACGCCCCGTCGATGGGATTCCACTCATCACCAACTAAATTAGAAATGAAGATTTCCGGGCGTACCCGTATCCATCTTGATGACTATCATCACCAAGACCACACGTGCATTTCGACACTCGTGTGCACACTAACATCCTAATGATCGATAATTTGTACCCAAGCATAATATTGCCAATACTAACTCACCACAAGATTATCATAATACAATATCCTTACCATTTCCCGTGCCTAGCACGTAACCACCATGATTTACCATCATGCACTCACATTTTTATCAACCACATGCATATTACAATGCATAAATGAATCATCATGCCCCATCACAACAGATATGCACAAAATGCATAATTACATTATTCACATTTAATACATGAGGCATAACACAACATTTAGAAGTTCAACCAAAGTCTTCTAAACTAAAGCTTGAGATTAGACTACCAATCTAATCCCAACTCTAGGCGGGTTTACCAAGCCCGACCTAGGTCCACATGCTCGAACCAACATTTGAAAACCAATTTAAAATCGAAGAACCACTCACCAGACTTTCCAAACACAAGCAAACAACTGATCAAGCTCCCAACGGTTCCATATTCGAATGTGAGGCTTCACCAACACGATTCCTTGTTTCTAAACAATCAAATACACTTTATTAATCACCAAAACAACCACAAACCACTGTTGTAAACTCAGAACACCAATCAAGCTCAATTTCAAGCCAAGAACACTCTCAAAACCCACATTTTCGTGCAGCCATAAAACCCAGCAAAGAACACTCGTTCTTGAGAATTTGGTGGTATAGGGTGAATTTAAAAATTAGGCCTCTAATAACAGATGTTGAAAAAAATTAAATTTTAAAACTAGACCCCTAATAACAAGTATTAGAAGAAAATTTTGGTCTCTAATTACAAGTACGGAAAGAATATTAAATTTTAAGAGTATGTCCAAAATAACAAATATTAGAAAAAAATTAGGACCCTAATAAAAGAAATGGGACAAAATTAGACCCCTAATAACAAATATTAAGAAAAAAACAAATTGTAAAAGTGTGCCCCTAACAACAAATAATGAAAAAAATCCCTAATAACAAGTATTAAATAAATTTGACCCTTAATAACAAGTATTAAAAAATTAAATTTGAAGAGTATGTTCCTAATAACAAGTATCAGAAAATATAGGCTCTTAATAACTAAAGAATTTAAGGACTAAATTGAAAATAAGATAACGAATTTTTAAGTCCTCAAACCTCTCTATATGTTAAAAACTTAATTTATCAAAACTTTTCTATGTGTTCTTGAAGCCAAAACAATGATTTTCGAGTCACCGTTTTGGAACGACCTTAGGCATTCCGGAACACTTTTGAAACTGTGAACTTGTGTTTCGGAACGGGTATCAAAACGGTTTTGAAACTGTGAACCCTTGTTTCGAAACGGGTTTCAAAACGACTTAAGAACATTGAGACGGGTTGACCCGTTTCGATACGGTAGTATCGAAACGACCTCAAATGTTTCGAAACAACATTCAAACCTGATTTAAAAAATATGACCGTTGAAGTTTTTAACCGATTTTAACTGATTTTACACTAGTCGTTAAGGCGTACCGAAACGCTTCCAAGCCGTTTCGATACAGGCCTTGACAGTGGCTAAAATGTTTCGATACGTGTTTCGAAACGACTCTTAGCGTATCGAAACGATCGTAACCGTTTCGGTACAGGCTCTTTAATGCACCCCAACGGCTCTTTCTATTTTGGTCTGTTTAGAAACAGGATCGGGCGTTTCGAAACGGGTGGTTGCAGACTGCATTTTTGGAGGGAAGATAACATCCCCAACAGCTCTATTGATGAATGCAACAACCACAACGGCTAGAATTCAATGAGAAGGTATAAAAGGGGCCTCTAAAAGCTTCAGCAACAACTATTGATCCAAAAGCAAACATCAAAACATCAAATCCAAGCATTTGTGCCTAAATCCCATTATTGTCTTGTAACCCCAATTGTAATTTTCATTCTTATCCTTTCAATTGGGTTGAGTGCTTGTAATTGGGCTACTTTGTGTATTGAGAGATACTTGTTTTAGCCAACAACTTCTTTGTTATTCTTGTGTGAGGATTGGGTCAAATTTTGGGTAGAAAATTTGACCGATATTGTAACGGTTACCTCCTTAACCTAGAAAAGGGGAAGAGCCATTAGTGGAATTGTTAAAAATCCTTAGTGAAGCTAAGGTAGTGGATGTAGAGTTCGATTGGAACTTGAACCACTCTAAATTCCATTGTCTACCATTTTTATTTGTCAATTCCACTCCAAAAAGTTTAAAAACCCAATTCACTCCCTCTTAGTTTATTTCGATCATTCGATCCACTCAACAATTGGTATCAGAGCCTACCTCTTTGAAGGATTAACAACCACAAGAGGAGTTCCTAGGAAGTGTGTGATCATCCAAAAATCAAGATATGGCATCTACCTCCGGATCTAGCATGTACGAGTCTCAATCCACTACAAAACCGCCATTCTTCAATTGTGACAACTATCCATTTTGGAAGAACCGGATGCGCCTCTTCATCAAGTCCAACGATTACTTGGTTTGGGATGTCATTGAAAATGGTCCCTACATTCCATTGAAGAGAGATGATGATGGAAAGATTGTTCTGAAGAAGAAGATGGAGATGAGTGAAGATGAGAGGAAGAAGATCCAAATAAATGACAAAGCTTTTCACATGCTCTTTTGTTCTTTCGGTCCCAATATTTACTCCAAAGTCTCCTCCATTGAAAGTTCCAAGGAAATGTGGGATACTCTAGAGACCACCTATGAAGGAACTAATGTTGTGAAGAAGACCAAGATAGGAATTCTCAATCTTAGTTATGAGAATTTCAAGATGGAGCCCGACGAAACGGTATCAAAGATGTTTGATCGCTTCTCAACCATCGTCAACAGGCTTAAGGGTTTTGGAGAGACAATCCCGGAAGACAAACTTGTCTGGAAGCTACTCTACTCACTTCCCGAATCTTGGGATGGGAAGAGAACCGCCATCATCGAGGCCAAAAACTTGAAGACTCTAAAACTTGATAAGCTTGTGGGTTCTCTCCTTACTCATGAAATAATAAAGCAAGGAAGGGAAGAAGAAAAGAAGAAGGAAGAGAAAAGAGTGTAGAAGCTAAAGGTAGAAAAGAAGAAGAAAATGGGAGTGGCTCTCAAAGCTTCATTACATGAGGAGAGCACTTCAAGTGAGGATGATGATTTAGAAGAATTGGCTATGATAGCCAAAAGATTCTCACGTTTCATGAGGTCCAACCGAGGAAGGAAGATTCAAAGGAAGATGGACTCCAAGGGTAAAAACAAAGAAGAAGAGAGGGATCAAATCATTTTCTTCGAGTGCAAAAATCCTAGTCACATTCGTTCGGAGTGCGCTCAACTCAAGAACAAGGGCTTTGAGAAGAAGAAGAAGCTCAAAGCCAAGCTTGCTACTTAGAGTGATGAGGAGTCATCTGAGGATGACGAACAAGAAGTGGCCAACCTTTGCCTCATGGCACTTGAGGAGGATTCCTCCATGGTAACCTCTAACTCATCATCTTTTGACTTTACATTTGATGAATTACATGATGCATATGATGAGTTGCAAGAGGTTTATGATGAGTTAGTTGAGAAATACAAAGAGTCGGTCATTAGGAATAAAAAAATTATTTCGGAATTAAATGATAAAAATGACTCACTCTCTCAAGCTAACTTAAAATTTGAGAAAAAGATTTTAGGTTTAAAAGATGAACTTAAATTTTTCCAAGATGAAAATGTAGACCTAAATAATCTTCTTTCTCAATGCAATAGTGAACACCAAAAGGTGTTAGGTGAGCTTAACAAGCTCAAAGAGTCTTTTAAATATGCTGGTAATGTGAAGCATGAAAAAGGTGAATCATCTAAAACAAACCAACCTAGGAGAAAGACTAATGACTACAGACAAAGTTGCTTCCCTAGATATAATAGAACTAAAAAGATTAGAAGTGTATGGGTTCCTAAGGAACTTATCAAATCTAATAATATTGTTGATATGTCACCTTGGATTCCTAAGGGAACCAAGTTATTGGGAGCTAACACTCGTTGACCCAAAATGATTTGGGTACCAAAAACAAAAGTTTAATATCTTTGTTTGTAGGGGGAGCATTGCTACAAGGCCAAAGCACAAAGTCAAAATTCATGGTACCGTGATAGTGGATGCTCGAGGCATATGACCGGAGACAAGAGTAGATTCATGGACTTAAAGCCAAAAAGTGGAGGAGTGGTGACATTTGGTGACAACTCCAAAGGCCACATTAAAGGTATTGGCTCCATAGGTAATCACTCTATCATTCTTATTGAAAATGTCTTGTATGTCGATGGTCTTAAACATAATTTGTTGAGCATAAATCAATTATGTGATAAAGGATTTAATGTTTTATTTGATAAAAATGGGTGCAAAATTGTTGACATTAAATCTAATAACATTATGCTCATAGGTCATTGTTGAGTGTGTAAAAGTTCTATAATTTACCCCTATTTAACCCATATTTCTGCTGCATTCAAGCATAATTCATTGCATTTAGGTTAGCTTTCATTTATACATCACAAATATATTAAATGGCACAGTTTCTACTGAAATTGGTTGCTTTTATAGGTAGCTGTTGTAGCAGATGGAGAAGAAGACGCTGGGCAGTGATGCAACAGAGCTGGAACTGGATGTGCAGACGAGGAGGACGATGCTGCCATGGCCGCTGCCGTGGCAGCCAAGGATGACAGTAGTGGTGAAGAGAAGAAGCAAAGTGGGCCTCGACAGAAAGAGAAAATTAAGCCTGTCTGTCGTGGAGCACCCTTATATTTTTCCAAGCCCTAGATCAGAATGAAGGCCAAGCCCAAAGTTCAAGGAAGAAACTCCAAGCAAGAAGAAAGGATGAATTAAAGACATATGCTCTGAAGATTTAGTCTTTAATAGAGTTGTACTTTAGTTTAAACTTGTATTCTTCCCATATTAGAAAACTTGAACCCAAGGCCTATATAAGGCATGTAATTCGACCTAGGGAAGGATATCTTCATCTCTAGCCTTCTTCCCAAAAACCCTAGCCATTTTCCCCTTCACATCATGTTCTAAACTCCCCCGAGGGCCACGAGTTGATTTGTAAAGTAGTTGCAAGGATTGCATTTGTTTTAGGAATTTTCTGTTCAATAAAATAGACTTCAAGTTTGCTTATTCTGGTTTTCAACATCTTGCAAGAGTATCGGGAGAGCATTGTGAGATTATCTATTCACTTAATATTGGGAGAGTTAAGTATACGAAAGGAATAAGTACGAGTTCTCTAGTTTATGGTTGAACTATCTTGAACCTAGGGATAAGACGAGGTTAAGTGGCTAAGGAAGAATTCAACAACATCGGTGTTCATCCTTCGATTCACGCCGGGAGGTATCATCAAAGATGTGTTCATCGACAGACTTGGACCTAGGGATAGGCCAAGGCATAGCAGGGATTCTTGCCAAGCTTGAAGTACAGAGTTGTGTGATCACTGCCGCGACTATCAACAGACCGTTGCCGCGACAGGTGCTGCCGCGACAGAACAGATATTCCTAGACTTTGCAATACCTACATTACTGAGCAATTCAATACTGGCCCATTCTCTCTATCTTAATTACTTTAATCTTAATTTCCAGTTCTCTTTATTACTTTCGTGACAACAATTTATACTATTCTTTTTTCTCTTGTGCAGTAATCCAAGGTGAAGCTATTAGCCCAGTCCCTGTGCAGACGATATCCGATACTTACGCATCACTTTACCACTTGCGTCGTGTACACTTGCACTACGTTGTGATAGACACTTTTACACTAAGTCGAGATCTTCGACGATTGGGGGATAGATTTTATGGGACCATTCCCAACTTCATGTGGGAACTTATATATCCTCCTAGCAGTGGATTATGTGTCCAAATGGGTAGAAGAAATTGCCACTCAGAAAAACGATGCCAAGACGGTTCAGAGGTTTTTGCCTAAAAACATATTTTCCAGATTTGGCATCCACAAGGCGATCATCAGTGATGAAGGGAGGCATTACGACAATAGGGTTATAGATGCTGCCTTGAAAAAGTATGGTGTTAAACATCGGATCGCAACAGCATACCACCCTCAGACCAATGGACAGGCTGAAATATCCAACAGAGAGGTTAAGAACATTCTTGAAAAGATAGTTAAGCCAACTAGGAAGGACTGGTCTCTACACCTCAATGATGCATTATGGGCCTACAGGACAACGTTCAAAACTCCATTGGGAATGTCACCCTATTGGCTGATTTATGGGAAAACGTGCCATTTACCTGTCGAGATTGAGCACAGAGCATACTGGGCCATCAAGGCAGTGAATATGGACTTGGAAAAAGCGGGACAAAAAAGGCTACTTGATCTGAATGAGATCGAAGAAATCCGGACAATGGCCTATGACAATGCGAGAATCTACAAGGACAAGACCAAGAAGTGGCATGCCAAAAAGTTGCTGCCACTACAGTTCTGCCCAGGGCAGCTTGTGTTGTTATTCAAATCTAGGTTGAAACTCTTCCCAGGGAAGCTGAAATCTAGGTGGTCTGGCCCATTCCAAGTGGTGCAGGTTTTTCCCCATGGTGCCATCACAATCAGATCTTTAAAAGACGAGCACCAATTCAAAGTGAATGGACAAAGATTGAAGCATTATCAGGGGACTGAAGCCCCGAGAATGCAGGAACTGGTTACCTTAGGAGATGCCCCATCGGGCATCCCTAATTTAACCTAAGTTTTATTTTTATTTATTTTTATTATTTATATATTAGGTAATTATAATTATTTTATTTTTAGGAAATAACATTTTATTTTTATTATTATTTTTAGGAAATAAAGGAGACAAGGAGAAGAAGAGAAGTGAATTCAGCCCACCATCTTTCTATTAGCCCAAAAAGCCCAACTTTGGAGCATGCCGTTACAGCTGCCGCGACTGACGCGGAAAATCCAGCCTGTCAACACGCTGTCGCGGTAGACACGCAAACGCGTAACAGACGTGTAGCAGACACGTAAATGCGTCATAGACGCGTCAGAAACTGTGTAACAGCTGGCCCCACTATTCGCGCCTGCCGTTACAGCTCCAACGGGCAGCAAACTTTCCTTCTATATAAACCCCATTTTACTATTCAATTTTCAATCACTTATACTCTTTCTACTTGTTTTCTCTAGAATTTTTACTTGCTTTCATTTTCTTCCACAGTCCTTGCAACATGTCTTCTAGAAATACCCGCCGAAGTTCTGCCTCCGGATCTGCCCCGGCAGCATCAACTCCAAGATCCTTCCAGATCAGAGATATGTGGGAGGAGAAAGGTTTTATTTACACCTATAAAACGGAGAACCTGGGGCGGCAGCCATTCATAGCCAGAAAAATCAGAGCCTTAAAGTGGCAGATATTCGTGTAGCATCCAGAAGAGATGAACGTGACTCTTGTCCGGGACTTTTATGCTGCCATCAGCAGCAGGAACGCGACAGCAGTCACCGTACGAGGGAAAGAGGTACCGATCGAGCCCGAGTATATCAACACTCTCTACGGGTTCTATATGGGGAAGAGAGAAGATGGCCACAAAAAATTCTCGAAAGTTTAGAGCCTGCCGACTACGACGCTGTGATGGCAGAACTCACAGACAAGGGTACAAAGTGGAACACATATCCGAAAAACCCAAGGACGGTGAAGAGAGTCCAGCTCACCCCGGAGGCCAAGCTTTGGAACACCTTCATCAAGAAACGGATTATGCCCTCCTCTCACAATACAACAGTCGACCAACCCAGGTTAGCCCTCATCCATTCCATCTTACATGAGAGGCCAATTAACGTTGGCAGATATGTCTGAGAGGGAATATTGGATTGCACATATCGACCGTCCGGACCACTCTTCTACCCTTACCTCATCACTGCCCTCTGTCGCGGCCACCATGTACCAGAAGCTGCAGAAGATTTACGAGTTCGAGGGAAAGGCTGGACCGATATAAATATACTTAACCTGATGGAACTCACTGCTGCCACACCCCTGTCGTCTTTCGACCCTACTGCCACAGCAGCAGAGCCGACAGAACCCACCGACACCGAGCCTGCTGCCACAGAAATCAGGCAGCCTACAGCAGCAACACCTCCAGCTGATACCTCCTCCCAAATCCTTGCTGCCATACAAAAACTGGAGGAACGACAGCTCGGGCTCATGAGCTTCATCCGAGACTTCACCACCGCCACGGTACATTTCATCCATACTTCTTTAAATTTCCCCGATGCTCTGTTCCCTACCTTCCCAAATCAATATTTTGCTGCCCCCACCCCTACCCATACCCCTATACCTGCTGCCATGCCCAAAACGCCATCTGTTGCGTCCACACCCACCCCTGCCACAACAGCTGCAGGCGACAGCCGCACAGCCGACACCTCTGCCCGAGGAACCAAGAGAAAGGAGCCTGAAGACGACCTTGATAGGTATATTGCTGGTTTCTCTTCTTTTGAAATCTATGCAGCCTCCGACAACGAGCCCTCTGTCAAGAGGAACTTGTCCAAGGAGTTCACACCAGAGAAGCGGTAGAAAACGGTAGCAGACAAGGGAAAAGAAGATAGCGACAGTGGCAGCAGCAGCAGTAGCAGCAGCAGCTCCGAGGTTCAGGTAGTGGAGAAACCTCCTTATATCTCCCCTACCCGTATTCAACCTCCAAGGGAGGCCAAAACAAAGAATACCTCTGCCTCTCCCATTCGCCTGCCAACACCAGCCAAGAAGGTCACTGCCCGTCGGCAGGTCCAGCTCAGCAGCAACAGCAGCATCAGCGACGACAACACCTAAATTTTAAGTTTCTTATCTTATATTGATGTCTGCCTTTTTTTGTGATGTACTTTTCTTTTTATATTGTCTCATATGTCATTTGTATTGAGGGCAATGCAACCCTCGAGTTTGGGGGTGGCATCCCTCCATTAATGGAGTCCTTTTAAGTTTAAAAATTGTGTCTTTTACTTAGTTTATTTTTGCTAAAAAAATGAAAATTTTGGCTTAAGTCTTTGAACTGAACTTACCTGCATAGGTCATCACATAGGTATGAAAGACTTTCATAAAAGGCTTAAGTTTAAAAAATCATGTTTTCAAACTTACTAAAGCTCTTTATGGTTTAAAACAAGCTCATAAAGCTTGGTATGAAAGACTTTCAAACTTTTTAATTGAAAAAGGTTTTGAAAAAGGTAAGGTGAACACTACACTTTTCATAAAAAGGTATAAAAATGACATCTTAGTAGTACAAATTTATGTTGATGATATTATTTTTGGATCTACTAATGAATGTCATTGCAAAGAGTTTGCTAAGTTAATGCAAGGTGAATTCGAGATGAGCATGATGGGGGAGCTCTCATTCTTTTTGGGACTCCAAATCAAGCAAAGGAAGGATGGCACCATCATCAATCAAGCAAAGTACATCAAGGATATGCTCAAGAAGTTTGGCTTGGAGAATGCAAAGCCTCAAGCCACACCTATGAGCTCATCTACAAAGCTTGACAAAGATGAAAGAGGTAAGTGTGTTGACTCTAAGCTTTACCATTCTATGATTGGATCATTGCTTTACCTTACCACAAGTAGACCAGTTATCTTGTTTAGTGTTTGCTTGTGTGCTAGGTTTCAAGCTTGTCCTAGAGAGTCTCACCTTATAGCCGTTAAGAGAATCTTTAGGTACCTTAGAGATACCCCTTGTTTAGGTCTTTGGTACCCTAGAGACTCAAACTTCAACCTTCATGCATATTCGGATGCGGATTATGGGGGGTGTAAAATCGATAGGAAAAGTACTTCGGGAACTTGTCAATTCTTAGGTAGTATGCTCATATCTTGGTTCTCTAAGAAACAAAATAGTGTAGCTCTTTCTACCACCGAAGCCGAGTACATATCCTTAGGGAGTTGTTGTGCTCAAGTCCTTTGGATAAAGCAACAACTCTTAGATTATGGTATTAAAGTTGAAACCATACCCCTTAAGTGTGATAACACTAGTGCCATATGTTTGACAAAAAATCTCATCCAACACTCTAGAACCAAACATATAGAAATAAGGCATCATTTCATTAGAGATCATGTCCTTAAGGAAGATGTTGTTATATAGTATGTTGACACCTTAAACCAACTAGCGGACATCTTTACAAAGCTTTTAGATAAAGAGCGTTTTTGGTCCCTTAGGAGAGAGTTAGGTCTAACTAGCCTATCTTGACCTTTTAAGACCCTTTTTGTGCTTAAATTGCTTGATCTCTTGAAAATGCCATGTTTATGTGTTTTTACTCATAATTTCATCTATGCTTATAGTTAGGGGGGGTATGTTTTTGTTTGCACATGTTATTCTTGCTCATTCATGTCATTCATGCAAATTAGGACTTCATAAAATTCATTTTTCTGCATTTTTAGAGCCTCATCTGCACTTCCAGACCCAGGTGTATCGAAACGGGTCGACCGGTTTCGATACGGGTGCCTTAAAAATCCATTTGAGAGAAGGGTGTTTCGAAACGCCTTCAAAGGGTTTCGAAACGTTTTTGCTACTGCCAAGGGGTGTATCGAAACACGTTTCGATACGAGTCAACATGGGATTCGATACGGTCAAAGTCGTATCGAAACGGTCAGCTAGACTTGAATCATCAGTCAACGTTTCGTGCCCGCGTTTCGGAACGATCAAAACCTGTTCTAAAACGGGTATGCAAACAGCTTTAAAGAGGCTTTTAAAGTTAAACTTTCACTTTAATTAAAACTCTCTCATACCCTAAAAACCCTAAATCGTTTTTCCCTATAAAAACCCTCTTAACCTCATTGTTTTCACCAAATCTTGAGGGCTTTTACACTTAAACACAAGTCTAAGCAAGCAACAACAATTTTGTGCAAGGTTTTCCATCTATTCATCCAAAATCCCAATCTAAGGTATATTTTCATCTTTTCTTTTTCCTTCAATTTTTATTCGAATCCTAGGTTAGAAAATTTTAATTTTGTATAGATTATATGTTTTGCTACTTGGGATTTTCAAATCTTGTGAAAATTTTTCAAAATCTTAAAATTTTTTATTCGAATATATGATTTTTTATTCGTATTTTTGTTACTGTTTTTTTATTGTTTTCTCTTAATTTTATCTTCTACTCGAATGCCCAACTTATTGATAGTGAAGACAACTCCGAAGTTGTTGGCATTGAGTCTGTTATCTTGGGGAAGAAGATTGTCATTGACATCCCTTATTTAGAGGCTACCTTTGGTCTTAAGAATGAAGGAATCGAGGATGAGACTCATTTTGGTTCTCACACTGGTTCAGTGCTTGCCTTGGATGCTCATGATAGGTTCCTCCACTTGATCTTGTGGTTTATTCGCCCCTCCGGAGGTAAATTCTCTCACGTTCATCAAGTAGATTATTTTTGGCTTGAATGTTTTCGTCGTGGAGAGCGCCCAAATCTTGTCAAGATCATGTTCACCGAGATAGTGAATAATGTCAAGCTCCGTGAAACCGATGCGCTCAAGTCCTTCACTTATGGGACTGTTTTGAGTCATATCTTTGGCGTGCTTAAACTTGATTGCACTTATGACTCTCCGGAACCCCGCAAGCAAAAACTTGGTGAATCTTCTCTCCGCAAGTCCGGATTTCGTTACATCAACAATGGCCAATGGGAACGAGTTGATAGGGAAGCACCTCGACCTCAAGTTGAACCTCAACCACAAGCTCTGGTTTCCAACAATGAAGCTCTCATGGCTTTTCTCACCGAGCGGTTCAACACAATGGAGGCGGGTCTTGGTACTATAAATACTCGCTTGCAATCCATGAAGAATCGGCTCACATCCCTTGAGAATCAACATCAATCTATGTACATGTCATTCTCCACTTTTTATGGTCAATGGATGGATTTTTATCGCTCTCAAGCTAGGAACGATGATGATTCCTTGGATGGTGATGGCGACGACGATGAAGCTTAGGATTCTCATGTCATATCATATTAGCTTATCATATTAGGATTAAGTTTGCATCTTTATTTCCTTTATGTTTTATGAACCTATGCTTTGATTACCTTGTTGGGATTAAGCTTTGAACTTTATTGTTTAAGATTTATGTTTTGGATATTTGAATTCTATGAATTTATATTATGTTGCTTATTGGTTATTACTTATTGCTTTTAACCTTGTTTCTTCTCTTTGAGCCTTGTTTATTATTTTTGATCTAACAAAAAGGGGGAAAAGTATCTAAGAGCCAAAATTCGTTTTAAGTCTTTTTAAGTTTTAAAACTTGCATTTAAATCTTTTTAAAACCCATCTTAAATTGAGGGCGAGTTAGAATGTATTCAAAATTTTCAAAACTCTTAAAAATTCTAACTCTGGTTTAGTTATATCAAAAAGGGGGAGATTGTGAAACCGATAAATTGATTTTGATATAACTAAAGAATTTAAGGACTAAATTGAAAATGAGAAAACAAATTTTTAAGTCCTCAAACCTCTCTATATGTTTAAAGGAAAATGCCTAAGTTAAAAACTTAATTTATCAAAACTTTTCTAAGTGTTCTTGAAGCCAAAACAGTGATTTTCGAGTCACCGTTACGGAACGGCCTTAGGCGTTCCGAAACACTTTTGAAACTGTGAACTTGTGTTTTGGAATGGGTATCGAAACGGCTTAAGAACATCGAGACGGTTTGACCCGTTTCGATACGGTAGTATCGAAATGACCTCAAACGTTTCGAAACGTCATTCAAACCTGATTTCAAAAAATGACCGTTGAAGTTTTTAACCGATTTTACACTAGTGGTAAAGGCGTATCGAAACGCTTCCAAGTCGTTTCGTTACATGCCTTGATAGTGGCTAAAATGATTCAAAACGTGTTTCGAAACGGCTCTTAGCGTATCGAAACGATCGTAACCGTTTCGGTACGGGCTCTTTAATGCACCCCAACGGCTCTTTCTATTTTGCTCTGTTTCAAAACAGGATCGGGTGTTTCGAAACGTATGATTGCAGACTGCATTTATGAAGGGAAAATAACATCCCCAACGGCTCTATTGATGAATGCAACAACCACAACGACTATAATTCAATGAGAAGGTATAAAAGGGACCTCTTAAAGCTTCAGCAACAACTATTGATCCAAAAGCAAATATCCAAACATCAAATCCAAGCATTTGTGCCTAAATCCCATTATTGTCTTGTAACCCCAATTGTAATTTTCATTCTTATCCTTTCAATTGGGTTGAGTGCTTGTAATTGGGCTACTTTGTGTATTGAGAGATATTTGTTTTAGCCAACAACTTCTTTGTTATTCTTGTGTGAGGATTGGGTAGAAAATTTGACCGATATTGTAACAGTTACTTCCTTAGCCTAGAAAAGGGGAAGAGCAATTAGTGGAATTGTTGAAAATCCTTAGTGAAGCTAAGGTAGTGGATGTAGAGTTCGATTGGAACTTGAACCACTCTAAATTCCCTTGTCTACAATTTTTATTTGTCAATTCCACTCCAAAAAGTTTAAAAACCCAATTCACCCCTGGAACACCCTAAGTAATGGTTAAAAAAAAAGAGAAAAAAGAAAAAAGAAAATGGGATTTGCAACCAAGGGAACTTGAACCTGTAACCTATGCTTGGTAAATCCAAGCTTTGATCGTCTGAGCTAAGGCAATCCATGGCTTTAGTTTAGTCCAATTTTTATTGAAGTTATGGTTTAATTGTCTAATCCAATAATAAATAAAAGTGAGACTCCCCACCTACCCGCATTTAATCCCTATCTATTTCGAATTTTGAATCGTCCCCTCATCTCCCTCATAGACCCCTCTCCCTCCTCAGTTCCGGCAAACCATTACCGTCCACACCGCCGTCCGGTGTGCACCACCTCCTGCGCCGGCGAACGCGCGTCGCCGCTCCGAACCCTTTGCCGTCAGTGACGCACCCCCCCGTTCCTTCGTCTGCATTAGAAATCGAGTTGTAGTTTCGAGTCAGGCCGCCTCTGATTTCCCGTCTGTGCCACCATCGTCTTGATTTGCCGTTGGTACGACGATGCTCCCCTCGTCGAGCCGATCAAAACCCAGCTGACCTCTTGCCCGTCCGACACCGGCAAGCCCATAATTGGAGCTACGCTTTTCCGGCCGTCGTATGTTTTTTTAGGTAAAATTTGGTGACATTTCCGGCTTATTTTTGTATTTTAATGAGTGGGTTGAGTCTTTGGGCTAATGATCTACCTTTTCTCGGCAGAATCGCGGCAAACCGCATCACCGACGACCTTTCTGGCAGCTTCTGGCAACTATTCCGACAATCGGCCGGTGAGCTAGTTTTTTTTGGTAAGTGAACCGGGTCCTAACCGTCTGAACCGGCCAGACCGGTTGAACCGGTCGGCCCAGTCCGACCCATCAAGCCATTTGAACCGACCAAGACCTTAAAACTCGACCCGAACCCGTATCAGACCTGTTGACCCAAACTCGACCTGTTGACCGAGTCAACTTAGCGAGTCAAGTCAACTCAGTGAGTCAACTCGCCTGAGTTGACTCAGCCGAGTCAACTTAGTTGACATGTGACGTCAACATTGACTTTGACTGCTGACGTCAGCATGATGTCAGCGTTGACTTTGACTGCTGACGTCAGCATGATGTCAGCGTTGACTTTGACCAAAAAGTCAAATTTTTAGAAAAGTCACATTTTATGATTTTCGACGTCTTGAGTCCGTTTTTGAAGCTCGTTTCGCAAAATTCTAACCTGAAAGCCTCCGAATCTGACTTTGAAATCGAGAGTGCATAAGTTAAATATTCAGTATAAGAGCAATGTAAATGAGGACTGATTAAGGGTATTGTTTTATTGAAGGTATCCATGTATCTGTGTATCCGAAATGTTATGGGACGTCGAATTCGGGTTCGTGTGCAATCGAATGGGGTATCATGAATCGATCGATGCAGTTCGGAGTTAAGGTAATACATTACTACCTTCTTCATGCTTTCAAAACTTGTTGGTATTCGGTTAATGCTTGCACGACCATGATTGAGCATATGATTAGTTTCGCTAATGTCGATCAATTAAGAAATAAGAATATTAATGGCCAAGGTATATATTCGATTAAGAGGTTTGATAAATCGAAAAGATTTCCGAGTTAAATAAGCGATTAACAAAAACAGTTGATCTCTAAATCTGATTATGTTGGCTAATAAATTACAAAAATACCCCTATCAATAAAAGTGGTCTGAGAATTTACACTAGATCCGGTATATCAACTAATTCTTCTGAAAATCTTGAACTGGCTTGGGAAGTTATCGTAACGAGGCTTCACCTTTGAGATTGTAAATTGCTCAGATTCTATTTGAAATTGAATAAATCTCTGAAGACATTTGCGAGAAAATATTTGTATGTTTGAATTAGTCAAAGTTGCGTAAATTACTGAATCTTTTGAAATGACTAAAATGTTTGAAAATACTGATAATGTTGACTGATCAGAATATCCATAATGACAAAAGAGAATAATCTATCCTCGACAGCAAGTGCCAAATTGATCAAAATGATGGTTTTACCCTCGAGAACTTAAATGAAAGAATAGTTGGAAGAACTGAAAGACTCTGAACAATCGTAACACCTTCGAGCATCGAATTGTCTGAAATACCCTCGGATATTATAATGATTGAGAATATTTCTAAGACATGGAATTGAGAACTCCATATAAGGCCAACCATGTAATGGCTCAAACAAGAAGTGGTAATATACGACCCGTGTCTGTTGGTCGTTTATGATGCTAAGAGGATATTGGAGGAATACCATATGAAGGCGTACAATTTATTGGGAGAAAGTACATAGCTAATAGTAAGAGAGATATGTTCTTATAAGGTACATTCGATGTTTTGGAATGAGTTCAAGTGCAATGCACATGTTTGAATACTTGGAAAATACCATCCGAATATATGCTTGATTTCTAGAATAAGTTCAGTGGACGATTGGTGAAGGTGAACTATTGTTGTTATGCTCCGTAGTCAGTTCTGAGAAATGAATGGTTGAAGTGTACCTATCCGGTGAGATATTAAACACTGTGTTAATAGGTTCCGATTAGTTCAAAGGGGCTCGGAAACTTGACGAGCAACTAGAAGTCATAAATTCTGTACATCACCGTTTATACCTTGTTGGTTCAAATTACCAGTTTACCCCTCCCAAAGGTCAAAATGACCTTAATACCCTCATAGGTTGTAACATTTAATTTTGCTCGCGATATATCTAAAATCCCAATGATTCTGATGCATCAACTTTCGATGTTGATTCGATCCGTCTTATCGAACTCCCCTATTCATAGGGACCTCGTTCTGAAATCAGTCCAAAATTGTCAAATGTCATCTTTCTGATATCTATCAAGTACCTCTAAGAAATGAATTGGGCCATAAAGCGCGTACCATGTATCTGTAAATACTTTATGTTCTAAACCAAGTCCATATGCTTAAAATTTAGAAGTATGATACTGTAATACGAAAGGAAAGCAATTCTCTGATTTTTGACCTCTGATATGAAAAATATATCTGATATCTGACATTTGAATACGGAATAATAATAATAATGTTAATAAAATAAATTTGATATTTGTCTTCTAGTATGAAAATAGATTTGATATCTATTTTCTGTAATAATGTCTTCTGAATATAAACTGAAATCATCTGGGTATATTATCTGGGATATGAATGATGATCTGTAGGCTCAGCGCTGGTAAGTCCTTCTGGACCTAAGCTCCTACGCCCACGGGCCTAGGGTAAGTCTTTCTAGACCTAAGGCATCCCCTTAGGTAGGCTCCTACACCTCAGGCCTAGGGTAAGACCTTATGTATGCAGTTCAGGGCGAATTGCATTTTAGAGTTCGGTTGAGGGTAGTTAAGTTAATTAATAGAACTTTCTGACCTCTTCTGAAACATACCCTACTAAATTAATGTACCAATGTTGAACCCTCAGTAAACTTACAATTCGCACTTAATGGACCACTCTGAACTCCTTGATTCAACTTTTGAAATATGAATCTCTTTTGAATCTCTGACTTTAGACGACCTCTTACGGTTCGGGTGATAAAATAAAGAACAACTCTGCGACCTCCTAATAACGCTTCACTGAATTATTGAATCATAATTTGAGCTTATCGTTGCTTAATTCTCCATGACAATGTTAAGTTGCCATTTACCTATTTCCACCTTTAGCATCTCCTGGTAGTTTGTATTACTGAGCTTTCCGAAGCTCACGTTGTTTTTACCATCATAGGTTAGAAGATCGACTTTGTCGCAGCTGTCAACGTCGGTATGAGAGTTTCTTTGGCTTGCTTGTGGAGTATGGTATCTGTATAATTAGGGGGCATGTATGTCATGTTTCTATTTATATTCAGATTTGAAACTTGTATTAGTAATTTGTATCAGAGTTTTGTTTCGTTGTCTAAATTTTTTTTCTTCTGAAATTGTATTTTAATTCAAAACTTTATTTATGATTTCAAATGGTTCGACAAATTTGTTTATTTGAAATTTTATCGTGGGTCGCTCCGGTGACCCTAATGTGACTTCCTAGGATCCGTATTAACGCATAGGCGGGTCAAGGGGGTTACAACCCCCCTCTTGGTTTATTTTGATCATTCGATCCACTCAACACAAATATTGGAAAAATGAATTTTAGGAGTAGGCTCCTAATAACAAATCTTGGAAAAATGAATTTTAGGAGTAAGCTCCTAATAATAAATATTGAAAAAACTAAACCTCTAATAACAAATATTAGAAAGATTGAACCCCTATAACTAGAATAATAAAATTAGGCCCTAATAACAAGTATTAAAAAAATTGGTCTGCAAATAACAAATAGGGAAAACTACACTGGTGGTCCCCAAACTATTACCATTTTCCTATTTTGGTCCCCAAACTATGTTTTTTGGCAAAATCGTCCCTTATGTTACATAGTTCTCCTGTTTTGGTCCCCGGCGTTAAATAGCTAACGGTTTTGCTAACGTGGCAATTTTTAAGAGGGGAGAGAAATGATTAAAAATATTTAAAAAATGCCACGTCAGCAAAACCGTTAGCTATTTAACGTTGGGGGACCAAAATAGGAGAACTATGTAACAGAAGGGACGGTTTTGCCGAAAAACATAGTTTAGGGACCAAAATAGGAAAACGGTAATAGTTTGGGGACCACCGGTGTAGTTTTCCCTAACAAATATTAGAAAAATTAAATTTTAAGAATAGAGCCCTAGTCTTTACATAAATGGACCTTGGGCAGGCGCCCCTTTGCCTAGGCCTATGGCTGGCCTGATTTGTCCCCTATTTTTCAAGTAAATTATACTTTGCTCCTCTTGAGCTGAAATCTTGATTCCATCCCGATCTATGGTAACGTTAAATGTATAGAGGAAATATGTAACTTAAACTGCGACAACTAATAATTGCAATTCATTATAACATGATTATTATGATGAATATTATAGGTCTTGTTTTGTAATGAGCTATTTGAGCTAAAATTAGAGGTTTGAGCTAATATTAGAGGTTTGACCAGTCAAATTCGCTAATTTGGGTGTTTGGTGAATAGTGCACTAGAATAGCAGATTGAGGTGAAACCTCTAATTTTGAGAAAAGTTGCTAATATTAACTTTTTGAAATTAGAGGTTTTGACATAAGAGTTATAAAGACCATTTTACCATTAATAATTATAAAAAAAGCTCCTAATAATTATAAAAAAATCCCCTACTCTTAGAAAAATGGACCTTGGGCAGGCGCCCCTTTGCCTAGGCCCATGGTTGGCCTGATTTGTCCCCTATTTTCAACTAAAATATACTTTGCACTTCTCGAGCTGAAAATCTTGATCCCATCTCGATCTATGGTAAAGGTTAAATGTATAGAGGAAATATGTAACTTAAAACGCGACAACTCATACTTGCAATTCATTATAACGCAATTATTAAGATGAATATTATAGGTCTAGTTTGGTAATTAGCCGTTTGAGCTAAAATTAGATATTTGAGCTAATATTAGAGGTTTGGCCAGTCAAATTCACTAATTTGGGTGTTTGGTGAATAATGGACTACAATAGCGGATTGAGGTGAAACCTCTAATTTTGAAAAAAGTTGCTAATATGAGCTTTTGAAATTAGAGGTTTTGACATAAGATTTATAAAGACTATTTTATCTTTAATAATTATAAAAAAACTTCTAATAATTATAAAAAATCTTCTACTCTTAGAAAAATGGACCTTGGGCAGGCTCCCCTTTGCCTAGGCCCATGGCTGGCCTGATTTGTCCCCTATTTTTCAAGTAAATTATACTTTGATCTTCTCCAACTGAAATCTTGATTCCATCCCGGTCTATGGTAATGTTTAATGTATAGATGAAATATGTAACTTAAACGGCGACAACTCATATTTGCAATTCATTATAATGTGATTATTATGATGAATATTATAGGTCTTGTTTGGTAATTAGCCGTTTGAGCTAAATTTAGAGGTTTGAGCTAATATTAAAGGTTTGCCCAGTCAAATTCGCTAATTTGGGTGTTTGGTGAATAGTGGAGTAGAATAGCGAATTGAGGTGAGACCTCTAATTTTGAAAAAGTTGCTAATAGGAACTTTTTGAATTTAGAAGTTTTGACATAAGAGTTATAAAGATCATTATACCCTTAATAATTATAAAAAGGCTCCTAATAGCTATAAAAAAATCTCCTACTGTTAGAAAAATGGACCTTGGGCAGGCGCCTCTTTGCCTAGGCCCATGGCTGATCTGATTTGTCCCTTATTTTTCATGTAAATTATACTTTGCTCTTCTCGGCCTGAAATCTTGATTCCATCCCGATCTATGGTAACATTAAATGTATAGAGGAAATATGTAACTTAAACCACGACAACTCATACTTACAATTCATTATAACATGATTATTATGATGAATATTATAGGTCTTGTTTGAGGTTTGGCCAGTCAAATTCGCTAATTTGGGTGTTTTGTGAATATTGGACTAGAATAGCGGATTGAGGTGAAACCTCTAATTTTAAAAAAGTTGCTAATAGGAGCCTTTTGAAATTAGAGGTTTTGACATAAGCGTTATAAAGACTATTTTACCCTTAATAATTATAAAAAAATCTCCTAATAACCCAAATTTTAATCTTTTCTATTTTAATTCTACACTCTCACGTATTTAAATTTTGACATTTGTAAACTAATAGTTTTTGTTTTTTTTTCTTTTATTCTCATACATTTATATTTTTATTTAAATTTAATAATTAATTACCTTTTTTAAAAATAATTATATAAATACAAATTAATATATATCCTTCAAATATGCTTAGTAATATTATATTAAAAAATAATTTTTAATAATGAAATTAATTAACCAAGAATCGAATATAATCATGTCTTTATATGTCAGTTTGCTTGTTCAAATAATCAAACAACTATCAGCTATCAATTAATTTTACGAAACACTTCTATATAATCAACTAATACAATCCACTAGTCAAACCAACTAATGCAATCAACTATCAGCTAATAGCTATCCGCTAATTGCCAAATAGGTCTATAAAAATATTTTTCCTTGAGCGCTCAATATTTGAGTTATTAAGCTCATAATTTATCACGTCTGAGTCAAATGGTAGAATTCAGTATTTAGCTTTTCTAACGAGCAAATCTCATAATTTTTTAATAATAAGAAACAAAATGAAATGTAAAAGTCGAGTTAATCAAATATTAAATTTATTAAACGTCGTGTTTACACCATTGTTGTATTATTTTTTTAAATGAGTATGTCAGTTTTATTCGTAAAGGAAACAATCAAGAGAAAAGTTTGTAATTTGACCCAAACCAATTCCTAAAACAAAAACTAACGCCTCTAGATTATAAACAGAACCAAAGAAAAAGTAAAAACCTAATTCAAAGACTCGAAACAAAATAGATACAATACATCACCAAAGCTCGACGATGAAGGTAAAAAACATCAACAACAACATTAAAAAAATGCATATTGCAGAATTGTGGTACGTTGACAACACGTTTATTACCACAACTCAATCGCGAACAAGAGCGGTGACTAACTTGAATCTAGATCCATTTCTAGGGTCCAAAGCAGGGAGATCAACAAGATAACCAAAAGAGCGCCATCTTGATTAGTCGTGGCGACGTCCAATCCACCCCTGAAGCAAAACAAAAAAACGTGCCAATAGGCAAAAAAAGTGTGCCAAGAGGTAGAAAATACATACAAAAGGTAGAGGAAAGCGTGTCATAAACACAAATTTGTTGAAAAAGCAATGAAATCAAAAGAGGGTGACCGGCGGTCGACAACCAATTTTAAGGCTAGTGTTGCCGCCTGCCTTACAACGTAGATGAAGCAGCTAGGTTAAGAAGAGCCAAAGCGGCTAGAGAGAAAAAGAGAAGAAGAAGCGACTATGATTTCCAATTATTGTTGTATAAATTGATCAAATTAAACTATGGTTTTACTAATAGTAATTTTTGTTATCAATAGATCATGTAAACGTATTTATCCAAACAAAAATCCTTTGCCCTTAACCGTGCTCCATTTTATGCCCCATACTAAAAAACACCTAAAAATTAAATTATAAACTTTAACTCTAGTTTTCACATCTTAAACCCTAATCTCTAAACTCTAAAAAATACACCTTACCCCTAATTCTCTAAACCCTAACAACAACCCTAACCTATAACACACCAAATCCCGGTTTAGTATTAAACCAAACTTAAGCTGTTAAGAACAAATCGATCAAGTAACCTGATATACAAGTTAGAGTCTTAAGGAGCAAGACTATATGCATTAATCCAAAGGAAATTCGGAACAAGCAACAAGAGGACAATTTGAACGAGCATTGGATACAATTTGATTAAAGAACTAGAATTTAGGTTTTAACATGTCATAAACTAGCACCAAGGTATTATCGATCATTAGATCATATATATGGAAGTCACAATTTATTTAGGATGTAAGATTATTTTGAAATAACCTTCTAACAATGCAAGTACTTATTATGTATACTTATTCTCCAAGGTGCATTCAATTTATTTCACTATAGTGGTTACACGAAGTGGATCTAGTTAGCTTACCACTAATTCTATCTTTCAAGCAAAAAGGCATAGAATTCTATTCCTTAATTCAAGCATGCTACTCGGACCCAATTAATCAATAGAGACATCAAAACACATACATACAAGCCAACTCATTTAATTTAAGACTTGCACGATGTGAAAACATAAAATAATAAATTACCAGCCAAGGAGATTAAATCAACTACTTGATCGATCATGAACAGTCCAAGCAAGCATATGAAATGTTTACATGAACTTAATATTTACAAGCCATGATATTCAAACAAAAGGATTTACATGCTATAAAAGTACCACCATCCTAGGAGTCAAAAATGAAATTTAAACAAAAATATACACTTAAGCTTTTTGGATCTTGCTCAGCCCCTTGCTTGCTCTACAAGTATCAACTTAATCCTGGAACACATAAGGTGAATCAATAAGTTTGTAATCGAGAATTTCTTAAACATTAAGAAATCATAAAAGATAGACTAGTTCTCCTAATGTGCTTCGAAACATTCTTATTAAGAAGATCAAACTCGAACATTGCTTGTTAATGGGATAACTTATTGGATTTACTAATTAATTCCCAAGCAAGAAAGACGGCCTTCCAATTACTTTTAACCGAACCCTATGGTGACAATTTGATTCACGTTTCTATAACACTTCCATGTTAATCAAACTATCAAGCATAAGATCTATTTTCTTATGACCAAATATTTTCATAATCCATCATAATTCTAGCTATAAAAGGGACCTATAATCCTTTATCACATCAAGGGGTTCGAATAATCCAACACCAAAATAACATAGTCTATTTTCTTGCATCATTATAAGAAGGTTCAATTATAGAACAATTTTGATTACCTTAAGCCTTGATTGACAAGTTACTAGACACATGAATCCACAACAAGTGTTACATCAACAAGGGTACATCTAGTACCAAGACAAGGGCACATATAGTACTATTTCGAACAAGAGTACCAAAGGTACTAAAAAGATCACTTGATCTTAACCACAAGGGACCGTAGTCCTAACTAGCAAGCTCGACCGACTCTATATCATGCCAATTGTGTCTAAACTAACTCGAATCAAGGCTTGATTATACAATTTTATTTTCAGAGATATCAAGAAACATTAAGTGCCTTTTTAGCATTCTTGTGTACTATGAAATTATTCATTCAAGACTAGTTTCACATAAACTAGTAAAGTATAACAATATCAAGTAATTTTAACTAATTTAACTTACAACAAGATGCTTACCTCATTTAGCAATTAATCTTACTTTAATCAAGCTATTATGCAGTAGAATTTTCATAAATTAACTAGAAGAATTCAGCCACATGCATACATTCAAACTAGGTTACACTTACAGTAGATTCCAAGCTAGTTACGCTCCCAAATTACTATTCCCTTTTTCCTATCACTGTTTGGATCTACAACAGTCCTCTTGTCTCCCGAATCTTCTTGATCTTCTAACATGCAACATTATAGTGTTCTATTAATCTCATGGTTCAACCAATTCAATTCATGCATCCATATATGTTCGAAAATGAGACCAACCATCTCATTTAAAGAGCCTTCGAATACACAACACAATCATACTAATAAAACATTGAAAGATTGTATTTTTAATTGATATTTTCTATACTATTGTATTCATTTAACTTCTCCCATTCTTTAAGTATTTAGGACATTACAAAGCAGCACTTGATTAGCCTTAAAACAGTTTTAAATTCCACCCAATATGTCCTTGAACAAAAATAACTTAACATTCTTATACTTATATTATTATACAATCTCTTAATGACTAATATACACTAATTTTATTCTTGTAGCCTCCTATGATTTAATTTCAAAACAGAGCAGCTCTAGTTCTGCTTAATTTAAGAGAACCAAAACAACATTTAAACATAAATTTATCATCCTTACAAATAATTATCAATCTGAGATACTAAAACAGTTTCGGCTTCTATTCTATATAACATGACAACCTCAATATGCACTAATATAAGTTTCTATGATTACACAACTTCTTTACAAGATCCTATTCTCATCTTCAAGCCTTAATTCTAAGGATTCATTCACAAAATTGCATTTTTTTTCTCAGCAATGCACAATTTTTATTAGGATAAAATTGTACATTTTTCCAACATGAGTGTCTCGTTAAAAACCTCTCTAGACCTACTGGAGGAAAAGAGTACAACACAACTTGGGATTACACCATAGACATGAAAATACTGGAAATACAAGGACATCCAATAGTTCACAAAACATCACCATCATGCTTGAAATAAAACCTGCCTAGACATACCTTGTTTAGCAAGAAAACTTGTTGTTCTATTTTGCAAACTTGGGACATAGCGAATTGTCACCCGATGAATATCCAATAACAACTTGTCAATGTCTTCGAACATATCCGACCACTTCCACGGCCTCAACAACTTGTCCTGAATGTAGTTTACAGCCACCCGACAATCCAACTCCATTTCCAGCCTCATCTGCCCATAGGTTTATAAATGAGCAGTCCATAATTTGAGTCTCGAATCCTCCATTTCAACAATTAAAGATCATTGAATCTGTTGAAATTAGTTAGAGATTAGTTATGTTGATAGTCAGGCAGTTAGTTAGTTTCTATATTAGTTGGTTGTATTTGTATATATATACATATGACCATTGATTGTAATTGGATTGGACTATCAATAAAAATAAGTGTAAACTACTGCAGGGGTCACTTTCGTTTCCCGTTTGTACAGATTTAGTCACCACTTTTGAAAAGTGCCAATAAGTGGTCATCTACGTTTTCGATGTGTAAAGACTTGGTCACTCCAACATTATAGTTCGTTAATCCCCTAACGGATTGTTGATGTGGCGAAATTAATTAAATGACAATATTCACGTGTATTCTTTCAGCATAGATACATGATTGCAGTCCTTCAATGATGGTATTTCGTTCCATAGCTGCAAAGTTATACTTTTCACTTCTGCAGAAAATAATAACATATGATAATAAGAATATATCTGAAATCCGAATGGAGTTTATATAAAGGAGACTTGAATCAAAACAAAATCGGGATCAAGAATCGGTGTATGGCGAGACTCGAATCTTATTTTTCAAATGAAATATTATAAGCTCATGTCAAAACCTGTAGCTGATAAAAATAGGCATGCAAGCAGGGCCATTGGAGCCTTTATTTTCGCCCTCAAATATCTCTGCACCATCACATTTGTCTCGCCTGCCATAAATGGATCCCCTGAATTATGGATCTCTTACTAATAACTATGCAGCTATAAGTTTGCTTATGCGCTTCTTTGCATTTGGTAGCTGTTGTTTCATTATTTCTTTGCTTTTATCCCTATCTATACTTATACATACATATTTCTTTAGTTCAAGTTCTTCAATCTTCATACCTCAGTTTTACTTATACCATGAACAACATAGCCTTTGAATATCAGGAGGTAAGCTCTAAATGAGGTTTTCATTTCTTTATTTGCCTTGTTGCTAAACATTCCTTCATCTGTTGTTTTTTTTTTTCAAGAATGTTGAGATTGAGTTAAGCGTTTGATGATGGTGTAGGAGTATACAAGGAATTCAAGAGGAACTTTGCTTTTCACTTGCAGATGGTTGCCTTTCTCTTCTCCAAAGGCCCTTGTTTTCCTTTGCCATGGTACCCTTTTTCCAGTAATTTACTCTGTAATTAGTGTAGTATTATTTTCTGCAGAAGTGAAAAGGATAACTTTGCAGCTATGGAACGAAATACCGTCATTGAAGGACTGCAAGCATGCATCTTTGCTGAAAGAATACACGTGGATATTGCCATTTAATTAATTCCGCCACATCAACAATCCGTTAGGGGATTAACGGACTATAACGTCGGAGTGACCAAGTCTTTACACATCGAAAACGTAGATGACCACTTATTGGCACTTTTCAAAAGTGGTGACTAAATCTGTACAAACGGGAAACGAAAGTGACCCCTGCAGTAGTTTACCCTAAAAATAAAATCCTTTTCAGTCAATTTTAACATGGTATCTAGAGCTCGGCTTGTTATTGGGTTTGTTGGCCCGTTTCTATGATTTTGTTAATCGTTTCGCCTTTCATTCTCTTCTTTTTTCTCTTTTCGAGTTTTTCCCCTTTTCACGAGTGTTGCGATGTCGTTGGCGGAGCCTTCCACCACCGTTGACTTCAATCATGCCCTGTATCTTCATTCGTCCGACACTCCGAGAGCTCTCCTCGTCTCGCATCAGCTTACCGACGTTGAAAATTACAATGTGTGGAGTTTATCTATGCCCATCGCCCTACTTGCGAAGAATAAATTAGGGCTAATCGATGGGAGTTGTAGTTGAGCTAATTTCACTGGTGCTTTGGAATCCCAGTGGGATCACTGCAATGCGATTGTTCTTTCTTGGATTCTCAACGGCGTTAGCCAAGAATTATTTTCCGGAGTCATTTTTGCATCCAGTGCGGCGCTTGTCTGGGCAGATCTGAAGGAGCGTTTTGATAAAGTGGACGGTTCGTGAATCTTTTTTCTTCACAAAGAAATTGCAATGCTTATCCAAGGTGAATCATCGATCTCTACTTATTTTACGAAATTGAAATTGTTGTGGAGTGAGTACAACGTGTTGGTTCCTCTTTCGACTTGCGATTGCGAAGCGTCTCAGGAGAATCAGAGTCAACTTCTTTAGCAAAGATTGTTTCAGTTCCTAATGGGGTTAAACGAGACCTACTCAACCGTGCGAAGTCAGCTTCTTCTAATGAAGCCACTACCTACGGTGAATCAGACGTACTCGATGTTGATTCAAGAGGAGTCACAACGATTTTATTTACCTGGTGTAACACCGTTGGCCGATTTAACTGTCATGTACTCACAATCTGGTTCTGGATCGTCTTCTCAACGTCGTTTTAATAGAGTTTGTGCTCACTGTGGAGTCAAAGGTCACAAGAAGAAGACATGTTACCGTCTAGTAGGTTTTCCATCAGACTTTCGTTTCACTAAGCGAAAGGAACCTCAAGCTACAATGGCAACAAGTGGAGATCTCTCTGATGTTACTCCACCTGATTTTAGTCCACAAGCTGTGTCTTCTTATGCACCATTAGTTCCAACGTTTTCACAGGAGCAGTATAACTAGATATTAGCCTTGCTTCAGAAGGTTCCCTCTGAGTCAGCTGTAAATGTTGCAGGTAATGGCTTCTCTTGTAAGTCTACTCATGCCTCTTGTACCTGGATCCTGGACACTGGAGCCACCGACCATGTAACTTCAGACTTCCATAGTTTAATAAATCAGATTTCATGTGTCTCGAATTCAAGATCAGTCCGACTCCCAAATGGTAAAAACGTTCCTATCACCCATATTGGATCTGTTGCTCTCACAAATTCTCTGCTTCTTCATAATGTTTTATTTATCCCTGATTTTCGTTTCAATCTTATCTTTGTATCTAAACTTACTTCAACTCAAAACTGTGCTATTCTCTTTTATCCTCATTTTTGTTTACTGCAAAAACTCTCCACTGGAAGGATGAAGGAGATTGGTAGGATGGTTGGGAGCTTGTACCTGTTTCAGTCACATTCTGTTGGTTGTTCACCAAGTTCAACCTTGTCTCAAGTTTCCACAGTTTTCAATTCTGCAAATTTTTCATTTGATTGTTTTGCTTGTCAGTCATCTGTTGAATCTACCAAACTTTGGCATGCCCGTTTGGGTCATGCTAGCCTGAATAAAATGCACAAATTAACTGTTTCTACTGATTTACATTTTCACATTGACCATATACATGACTGTGTTGTTTGCCCTTTAGCCAAACAAACTAGATCTTCATTTCCTCTAAGTACTTCTAGGTCTTTAAAAGCCTTTGACTTAGTTCACATTGACTTGTGGGGCCCTTATCGTGTTTCAACTCATTTAGGTCATCGTTTCTTTCTTACTATTGTGGATGATTTTAGCCGAATGACTTGGGTTCACTTGTTGAAATTAAAGTCTGATACAGTCCTAGCTCTTAAATTTTGTTTGCCATGATTAAAACTCAGTTCTCTTCAACTATTCTTACCTTGCGTAGTGACAATGATTCAAAGTTTTTTTAATTCTAAATGTTCTCTTCTTTTTTCCTCTCTTAGTATTATACATCAAAGCAACTGTGTTCATACACCCCATCAAAATGGGGTGGCTGAACGCAAGCATAGGCATCTCCTTGAAGTTTCTCGTGCTCTTCGTTTTCACTCTAAAGTGCCTATTAAATTATGGGGAGAGTGTGTCCAGGCAGCATGTTACTTAATTAACTTGTTGCCTTCCTCTGTCCTTCATTGGAAATCTCCATTTGAGCTTCTTTTTGGTCATTCTCCTTCTGTTTCTCATCTTAGGATGTTTGGATGTTTAGCTTACGCTACATCTTTACACAATTCTGATAAGTTTTCTCCTCGTGCAGTTCCATGTGTTTTCATGGGTTATTCTCTGACTCGGAAAGGCTATATTCTCTTTAGTCTTGTCACTAAGAAATTTCTTGTTAGTAGGGATGTCATTTTTCATGAACATCTTATTCCTTTCTCTTTTCCAAAAGGTATTTCTTCTTTTTTTCCCAGAATCATGTGTTGTTCCAGATTCTGATTTCTTAATTTTAGATCTTCCTTCTGATACTTCTATTTCAACATGTGAACCTCAACCTTCATCTTCACCTGGGTCTCCACCTTCATCTTCATCTGAACCTCAACCTCAACCTTCATCTCCACCTGAACCTCAACCTTCATCTCCACCTGAACCTCAACCTAAACCTCAACCTGAACCTCAAACTGCATCTCCACCTCATGATCAGTTTCCAGAATCATGTGTTTTTCCTCCTTCTCAACCCTCTCGGAGACCTTCTCGTGTGTCAAGACCTCCAGCTTGGTTACATGACTATGTTACTTCTTACCATCCTACTCCTACATGTTTTTCATCCTCTAATGTTCCAGGGCAGTATCCCATTTCCAATTATGTTTCTTATACTCATTTACCTATTCACACACAAGTTTTTTTTATCTTCCACTTCTTCCTCTATTGAGCCCATTTCCTATTCAGAAGCCATCAAAAATCCTTTATGGATTCAAGCCATGAAGGAGGCAATATTGGCTTTGGAGTCTAATGCTACATGGAAGTTGGTTTCTTTGCCTCCTGGTAAGGTACCAATTGGCTGCAAATGGGTATATCGTATCAAATATAAGGCTTCAGGTGATGTTGAGCGCTATAAGACTCGTCTTGTAGCCAAAGGATACACACAACGAGAAGGGATTGACTATGGTGATACCTTCTCCCCTGTTGCCAAGATGGTCACTGTCAGAACAGTGCTTACTCTTCCTGCTATCTTCCACTGGCCTCTTCACCAAATGGATGTGCATAATGCCTTCTTGCAAGGGTCTCTTGATGAAGAAGTTTACATGACTCTACCTGGGGGCTTTTGCAGCCAGGGGGAGAACTTGGTCTGCAGACTGTAAAAGTCATTGTATGGGCTCAAACAGGCCTCGAGGCAGTGGAACTTAAGGCTTTCTGAAACCTTGATAAGTGCTGGTTTTGAACAAAGCAAACATGATTATTCTTTGTTCATAAAAAAGAAACAGGGAAAGCTAGTGATTATTCTTATTTATGTTGATGATCTGGTAATTACGGGAAATGATACATTGATGATTGATGAACTTAAGGGTCTTTTGAATAATAGCTTCAAGATGAAGGACCTTGGAGAGTTGAAGTACTTCCTTGGGTTAGAAATTTTGAGATCTACACAAGGAATAGTGGTTAGTCAAAATAAATATGCTCTCGAACTCATTGAAAGCACATGTCTGGGAGGTGCAAAACCAGCTACATCACCATTAGAGCGAAATTTTAAACTTACCACACCTGAGTATGATGAAGGAATGTCATGTGAATCAGCAGATGAGTTAATACAAGACAAGTCAGTTTTTCAACGATTGATAGGGAAGCTGATTTATCTAACACACACAAGGCCATACATTACATTTGTTGTTCATCATCTTAGTCAGTTCATGCAAAGCCCAAAAGAATCACATTTAGCAGCAGTACTCTGATGTGTTTTCGTAGACAATTAGTTTTGGATTTAGAAGATGGCAAGATCAGTAATGGGTAGGGATGTGAAAAACTGACCTGACCTGGTAACCTGCCTGAAACCCGATTGAGTCAGAACCTGGTTTGACCCGAGAATTTAATGACCCGAACCCGACCGAAACGAACCCGAACCCGAATTCGACCTGTTACTGTAGTAACCGAACCCGAACCCGAATTCGACCTGTTACTGTAGTAACCGAACCCGACCTGCACCCGACCGAAACGAATCCGAACCCGAGACTGACCTGCCAGATAACCGATTTAACCTGACCTGTTTGGACCTGACCTGTTTTGAAACCGACCTGTTTTGAACCCGACCTATTTTGAAACCGACCTGTTTTGAACCCGACCTGTTCTTGACCTGAACTGTTCTTGACCTGAACTGATATTGACCTGAACTAATATTGTTATTTGATTTGCTGATAATGATAATTATCAAACACTTGAAGAAGTTATATTTAATGATTTTAAAATTTTAAAATCAATTAAAAATAATAAGTAAATTTTTTTATATTTAGTAATAATGTCAAGTATTAATAAATTAACTAACTTAACATTAATTAAAATATAAATTGAATGAATAAATATCAAATGGTAATAAATTATTTAATTAAAAGATAATTTTAATTAAAAATAATAAAAATAATCTTTTAAGTTTAAAACTTAAATATTTTAATAGCAAATGAATTCAAATGTGGGCTAGGGTTCCGGCAAGACTCCTTTAAGGGTTAATAAAATATTTTAATGATTTTATTTTAATTTTAAAACCTTTTCTTTTAAAGCTCCTGCTTGATTGAAAGCATGGAGGGAATCTTCCCGCCCTTTTAGGTGTAAGGGTTATTCACCCTTTAGGTCCTCCTTTGTTTAGGTTCTTTCATTTTTGGTCCTTTTTTTCTGTGAAATTGAGCTGACAATTTTGTTTTATTTTTAATTTGGTCATTATTTTAGTTTTAAGGTTTAGGGTTTGGGTTTAATTTAGTGTTTAGGGTTATAATTTAGGGTTTTCCTTTTCAATGTTTAAATTTAAATATTTCATTTTTAGGGTTTAGGGTTATGTTCAAGTATTCTTGTTTTGATTAGGGTTTCAATTTTAGGGTTTATGGTTTAATCTAGGGATTTATTGTTTAGATTTAAAGTTTGAGGTTTTGATTTAGGGTTTCATTTTTAGGGTTTAAGGGTTTAATCTAAGGTTTAGGATTTATAATTTATGGTTAATATGTTTTGTTTTTAGGGTTTAGAGATTTTATTTGGTGTTTTGCTTTATGGTTTATGGTTTTAAATTAGGTTTTTGTTTTAATTGTTTATGGTTTTAGGGTTTTATGGTTTAGAATTTAATTTTTAGGTTTAGGGTTTAGGGTTAGTGTTTTAAATAAAGGTTTTATTTTTAGTGAACTAAGCTTATCTTTAGGATTTATGGCTTAGGGTTCATGGCTTGGTGTTTAGTGTTTTGATTTATGGTTTTAATTTTATTTGTTTTAGTTTAGGGTTTTTATTTTAGTTTAATGTTTTGAATTAGGGTTTAGGGTTTTGAGTTTATTACTAGTGAACTAAGCTCGCCTTTAGAGTTTACTATTAGGGTTTATGGGTTTACTTTTAATTGCTTTTATTTTTTGTTTTCTTTTTATGGGTTTAGGGTTTCTTTTTATGGGTTTAGGATTTTTGTTTTACTTTAGTGT
Source organism: Hibiscus trionum (assembly GCA_030270665.1). Lineage (NCBI taxonomy): Eukaryota > Viridiplantae > Streptophyta > Magnoliopsida > Malvales > Malvaceae > Hibiscus > Hibiscus trionum. The sequence continues at coordinate 5,625,063 of BSYR01000052.1, read as the reverse complement.
TTTGAATTAGGGTCCGGGGTTTAGGTTTCATTATTTGTGAACTAAGCCTACCTTTAGAGTTTAATGCTTAGGGATTAGGGGTTTAATTTTTATTGATTTTATTTTGAGTTTTCATGTTATGGGTTTAGGGTTTCTTTTTATGGGTCTAGCGTTTATGGTTTCTTTTTATGGTTTTAGAGTTTTGTTTTAGTTTAGTGTTTTCGAAATAGGGTTATGGGTTTAGGTTTCATTTTTGGTTTAGGGTTTAAGGTTTTGATTAGGGTTTCATTTTAGGATATATATATGTATGTAAAATGTATTTATGTATGTATAAACCATAAACCCTAACCTTAATTCCTTTTTGTGCTATGCATGTATAATGTATGTATGTATATAGGAACGTGAAACTCTAAACCCTTAACCCTAAACCCAATCCTTAATCTCTAAACCCTAAACCCTAAACCCTAAACCATATAAACATATGTATAATGTACGCAAGTATATATATACATGTGTACCAATGTATAAACCCCAAACCCTAAACCCTAAACCATAAACCCCAAAACACTAAACCATAATTCCTATATTTATGTACGTATAATGTATTAATATTATGTATGTTAAATCTTAATCCCTACACAATAAACCCTAAACCCAAATGAAGCCGACCTAGAAGGAAACCGACCTGAAATTACCCGAACTGAAATGAACCCGACCTGAAACGAAACCGACCTGAAATGAAACCGACCTGAAATGAAACCGACCTGAAATCAACTCGAACCGAAATTAACCCGTCAATTAACTGTTTTGGCCCGACCTGAAATGAACCGACCTGAAATGAATCCGACCCGAAATGAACCCGACCTGAATTGAACCCGGCCTGAAATGAACCCGACCTGAAATGAACCCGACCCGAAATGAACCTGAACCCGAACCGAATCGAGTCAAAACAAAAAACGACCTGAAATGACCTATAACCGATTTGACCTGACCTGACAGAGCCCGACCTGAAACCCAACTGTTTACCTGTTTTTACATCCCTAGTAATAGGTAGCAGCATCGTTGTGAAATGTCAATGTAGAAAAACGCATAACTAAATGAGGGTAGCAGAAAAATGACAAAAAGATTCCACTTTTGTTGTAGTACGTATACCATGCATTAGTTCTTTTGTCAATCATAGAGGCACCCATGAAACACCCAGATGAGCTGTCGACTTCGATGGATGTACAACACACTTACATGGTCCGTCCCATCAAGCTGATTCGAAAAGAGTTGTCGAGTTCACCAACGCTCGAGCCCAATGAAAATACCGAAGTTTAACCAAAAAAAAAAGAATTTCACTCACCGGCAACATTATGTCATCAAAAATCAGCTTGTTGCGCGCAAGCCACACTGACCAAAGAACAGCCGCGCATCCGATGAGCCACCACTCCCGCATCACGCCCCCCAAAGAAGCCATGAAAAAAATGTTGAATAACATCAACAATTGTGGCTGGTCGTACCACATCCACCCCCACCATTGGAAATAAAGGGACCATATGGGCTAAATATAATCACACAGCAGCAAAATGTAATCCTCGACATCGTCACCCTCCCCGCACCACTTACATCGGACCATATTCTCGGCTATCAACACCCCACGATCCCTGAGCATCTGTAGCATTGGTAATCTTCTCAATAAAATAAACCACATAAAACATTAATGTATTTTTTGTGGGAGTTTCACACTCCAAACATCACTCACATCTGAAACATCAGTCACGCCAAAGGACGACATCAAAGTATAAAGCGACCGTATAGAAAGCTCACACGTCGCCTCTAGTCTCCAAACTAGCCTATCCACAACAGTCTCATGTACTTGAAACCGCGACACACAAGCTCGCAAATCCTAAAGTTGTCTTAGTTCGAACGGTCGCAAATCACGACTGAAAACACTTCCCCAAAAATGCCAATCCACATTGGCAGTACCCAAATAGTCCTTAACTAAAGCCATATTGTTCACTGCCAAACGAAAAAGCATAGGGAAAACCATTTGCAAGGGTTCATCTAGACACCAAATATCATGCCAAAAAAGATACTATCCCCATTCCCGATAATCCAAACAAATTGTGACACATTCATAAACTTATGCACATATTCCTCATCTTAAATCTCAAGAATTTGCCGCCACATGACCGACATATTTCCTCTCCCCACCGGATTCATTTGCCAATGCAACACATGGGCACCATATTTGGCTACAGTAAACGATTTCCTCAAAGAACCATCTGTAGTAGCATATCTCCAACACCACTTCGCAAGCAATGCCAAATTTCGGGTTCGTAGGTCTACAACCCCTAGCCCTCCAAATTTCTTTGGCCGACAAACAACATGCCAGTTTACCCTATTCAATTTACGCCGCTCCTTCTTTCCACCTCACAAAAAAATTTGCTTGATACGGTCAATTTTGAGTATGACTCTCTTGGGTAAAAGAAACACCCCCATATCATATAACGACTGCGATGAAAGAACGTAATTTACCAAAATCAAACGACCTGCGAAAGACATAGAATCATGTTTTCAACCTGCTAACTATGTTCGAAACTGTTGTATCAGAGGATCCCAAATCTCTATGCCTCGTGGATGAACACCCAACGACAAACCTAAATATGTAATCGAAAAATGTCCACGCACACAACCCAAAAGAGCCGCAAAACTATCCATCACTGAATCCATTACGCCGATACCATATATACAAGATTTATCATAATTTATTTCTAACCCCTAAGCATATTCAAAACATGTAAGTAACCTCTTCAAATTATGTGCAAAAGACTCCTCACCTTGTAGAAAAATGATGGTGTCGTCTGCGAATTGAAGATGCGACATACAAAAATCTTGTGCCACTCGAACCCCCTATCAACCCCAACTCCTCGGCATTTACTAGAAATTAATGGAGCATTTCGGCCACAATGACAAACAATAGAGGCAATAGAGGATAACCTTGCCGAATGCCTCGTCACATTGCAAATTCACATGTAGGACTGCCATTCACTAGCACCGACAACTTAATCGTACTGATGCATTTATAAATCCACTTCCGCCATTTTATACCAAAGCCCATACGTACCATAATCTGATCCAAACAATCTCATTTCATGCAATCGTACGCCTTCGCAAAATCCATTTTTAAAATCACACCCCTCACTAAATTGTCTCTTTTGCATCGAATGTATAATCTCATTCACTAGATAATATTTTCTAACTATATTTTATTTTAAGGGTAAACTACCTGAAATACCACTCAACTTTAATGTGTGACTCTAACATGCCACTGAACTAAAATTCGATACTATAATACCATTGAACTTCACTGTGTGATTCAAAGTTAGCACTCCACCGTTACTCCCATTACGGAATTCTGACGTGGACTCTAACTCCCATTACAGGGATGACGTGGGCGATAAAAAAATAAGGGTAAACTACCTGAAATACCACTCAACTTTAATGTGTGACTCTAACATGCCACTGAACTAAAATTTGATACTATCATACCATTGTGAGCATCCTGTATAGTGGATAAGACAACCATTACCATGTTGTTGGCACTCACTGCCGGAAAAGAATCAGATACTGTTAATTTTATGCACACGCCGAAAATTATGTGACGTCCTATTGTTTTCACTAAGCGTTACAGCTCGTTGCATCTTTCATGTGTATTGCATGCACTACATTTGTTTGATATTTATGCTTAGATGTTATCTTTGGAATACAGGTGCTCAGAAACTCATTCCAGAAGAAGGTGGCATTGCTCTTTGGGGGTGGCCAGGATAGCCAGGCAGAGGTAATTTGTTTTTGGCATATTAAGTTTTTGTTTACCAAGGGCTTTCATTTCGGGAAAGTATTTCTGTTTTCCCCCATCTCTTTTCAGTTAACTTCAGCTTGATAATGCATATGTTTCCCCCCTCGGTTCGAAGATTAGTTAAGCTTTGTTTTCATCCCTCGTATATGTTTTAGCTTTAGGTAGTTCATTTGACCCTATATGTCATAACGTGTTGTTGTTTTCATATTCAATGAATCGTGCCTGAAGTGTTGTGTATTTTGAGGATTCGAAGGGTTCATTTAGATTGCTTATTAGCGCAGGATAAATCCGACGGAGGTCAAGGACCTAGGCAAAGAGCTGAAGCTTTAGCTGCCTTAACATCTGCATTTAATCCAGCATCAGACACCAAAACCTCAGGCCCCCCAAAGTCCGCCGGCTCTGGTCAGGGACAACGAGCAGCCGCAGTAGCTGCTCTCTCTAGGGTGCTTACTACAGAAAAGAAGAAATCACCCGAGGGATCCCCTAGAAAATCCACTAGCAGCCCTCCTTGTAAGTACCCTTGTACACCTTGCGTAATGTTATATTATTCTAATAAGTAAAATAGACATACTGTTTATACGTATAATACTCAAAACTGTACCTGATATTCTACAGCTGGGGCAAAGAGCGAACTGGATCCTCAAGAGACAGGTGAAAACAATAGGGATGATTCGAAACAGAACCCCGAGACGGGTGGCGATGTCGGTGAAAACTGTACATACAGTTACGATCAACTGAAGTCCAAGTCTGAAACTCCTGTAACTCGAATCGACCTCAAGCGTAGAGAGGTTTCCCCCACCATCGATGTTTCAAAGTTCACTCTTATCTTTTCTGGAATTATATTAGTGTTCTTACCCTTTATATTCGATCTGTCAGGCTTATTTGTCCGACGAGGAGTTCAAGACCATATTCGGGATGACGGAAGAAGCATTCAACAAGATGCCAAGGTGGAAGCAAGATTCTAAGAATAAGGGTAAACTACCTTGATGCCCAAATATACCAAGGACAATTTTCCTTGCTTTTTTATCGCCCACGTCATCCCTGTAACGGGAGTTAGAGTCCACGTTAGAATTTCGTAACGGGAGTAACAGTGGAGTGCTAACTTTGAATCACACAGTGAAGTTTAATGGTATTATAGTATCGAATTTTAGTTCAGTGGCATGTTAGAGTCACACAAGAAAGTTGAGTAATATTTTAGGTAGTTTACCCTTATTTTAATTATTTAATAATTTTCATTCCTATTTTGAAAAGGTAGATATTAAACACAATTTCACTATTTTCATTTTTGGAAACAAGTTTCCATCCCTAGAAAGCAAGCATGTTTTCTAATTTTTAGAAAACTGAAAATAAAAATTATTTTATGAAAATGAAAATAGAAAACAAAAGTAAAAATTATTTACTAAAAGCAAACGACCTAAGTTTTTTTTTTCAAATAAAGTTCCCATAATAAAAAATATTATATTACTCTCTTCAGCAACATAAAAGTGACTTACAAACATATAAAAGTCTAACATTTTCACTTAAAAATTGATGTTCGTCTTGCATATTTTGAAGCAAAATCATCTTACAACGTTTTCGATATCAACCTCTTCCAAAATACCAGTCTCGATTGCCATCAAAAGAAGTCCATTTAATCTTTCTTGTGACTTAGTTGTCCATAAGTATGACTTCATAAACATCAAATTTGAAAAGCTTCATTCTGTTAAAGCTTCGTATCTTTAACCCTTGAAATTTTTAAGGAAAAAATTAATTAAACCCTTGATTTTTTTGCACCCAATTAAGCATACTTGAAAATTTCTTCAATTCACCTCTTTGAACAATGTTGATTGTTAAATCTAACAATTTTTCTGGATAAGTTGATGTTACATATTGTAAAATTTACCCCTTGACATTTCCAGAACATTTTTTATTTTATTTATTTTTTAAAATTTCTAAATTTTTATAAAAAAAACTTGTAAAATTATAAAAATATAGTTTTCTAAAAAATTGTAAAGGTCACGTGGTAGTAACATCTCAAAAAAAATACCGTCAAAATTGGTCAAAGAGCTTAATTGATTCAATTATTACTTTGAGGCTGAATTGGGAGCAAAAAAAAAGTTCAAAACCTTAATTGATTTTTCCCCAAAAGTTCAAGGACTTTAAGCACCCTTAAGCTAAAAAAATATTAAAGTATGAAACTAAATATTCGAAAGCCGAAAAAGCACATTTTGATAATTCCGCAACAATATTCTTTTCTACCTGTGATTTTTTTTGAATATATTACATGCGATATCTATTCATTAATCTTAGTCCTTTGATAACACACGCAGACCATGCAGACAAACTATTTGAACCCGAATCTCTTAAGAGTAACAATATTCTCAATGGCATATCTACAAGTAATGTGGGGTGGGCTTGTGTCCACCCTCCACTTTTCAAAGTTCATACATTTGCTTTCAATTTTCTTAATTTTTATTAATCAATCCTCAAAGTTTTGTAATATTTAACATTTATGCCCACCTTAAAATTTTGAGATTTTATGTGTGTCCACCTACAAATATATTTTTGATTCTGCTACTATTATATTCTATTTTCCATTGAGATCACTTCATCGAAAAAATATTTTAAATGTGCAAAACTTATGGAATTAAAATATTTTATCGTTAGGAGGAGGTTTATTCGATCAATCATTTTTTATTAATAATAAACCTTGAACGAGATAATGTTACAAGGAAAACAATTTGCTTATAAAAATCACACCTGAACAAATTAAAACAAGGCGGTTCAAGCAAAAAAAAAAACTAATAAACTAAGCATATTCAGAACTATCTCACTTAAATATGTTGCTAACCACCTATTGAGCATACACTAATTGCCAAAATGACGAAAGAGCAAATTCACCCCATACAGAAGTACAACAACCCAAAAAGCAACATAACTACAGAAGGCAATTACTTCTTTCTTGTAAAGGCTTTCGCCATGTTTGGCAATTAGCGGATAGCTAATAGCGGATTAGATTAGCTGATTTGGCTAGCGGATTGCATTAGCTGGTTGTATAAAAGTGTTTGGTAAAATTAACTGATAGCTGATAGATGTTAGATTATTTAAACAAGAAAAATGACATATAAGGACATGATTATATTCAATACTTGTTTGAATAGTTTATTAATTATCAATATTTTGTATCTAATTATTATTAATTAGATCTATAAAATCATTTTTAATATAAATTTTCTAAACATATTCAAATGATTTATGTATTAATTTAATATTTATATAATTATTTTAATATAATTTAATTAATAATAAATTTAAATACACATATAAAAGAAAAAAATAGAATTAGCTTATAAATAGGGTGAGAAAATATTTAATTTAGGTTATTTTTGAGATTTTTGGTAACTGGTAAGGGTAAAAGAGTCTTTACAACTGTAATATCAAACATCTAATCTAAAAAAGCTCATATTATGAGCTTTTTCAAAATTAGCGGTTTCAACTCAATCCGCTCTTTCAATCCGTTGTTTACCAAACATCAATATTAGCGGATTTGACTGGTCAAACCTCTAATTATGCCTCAAACCTCTAATTTTTGCCCAAACCTCTCGTTACCGAACATAGCCTTTATAACATTATTTATTTAAAGGTAATTTTTTTTGGGAAAACTACACCGATGGTCCCCAAACTGTAAAACCTATGTTTGATTTTGATATAATTAGATCTTTAAGGATCAATTTGTAAAACTTAAAATTGTTTTTATAAGTCCCTTAATAAGTTTCAAAACACCAACACTTTAAAACTGATTTGTAAAACTCAAACTCAAAATATTTTCTAAGTGTTCCAAGGCAAAACCATTGAAAATTGTTCAGGTGTATCGATACACTCCCAAGCGTATCGATACCTGTTTGCCAAACTTGGTTACTGTCGGAACACGTATCGAAACGGTAAACCCTCGTTTCGAAACACCCCTGTGTTAAAATTCAAAGAATTTGAATAGCGTACCGATACGGCTAACCCTCGTATCGATACGGGCTTTATAATTTTTAAATATAAGTCGGTTTAAAAAATATGACCGTTGGTGTCAGTTGGTTGGTAACCAAACTTTAAAAGGTCGTTGACCCGTATCGATACGCCTAACCCCCGTACCGAAACGGATATCGACAATGAGCTAAGTTGAGAAAAAGGTATCGAAACGGCCCTTACCGTTTCGATACCCAGTACCGATACGCTTACGCGCGTATCGATACCCCTTATTTATTGCACACAACGACTCTTTCTTTTTTGAGACAGGTATCGATACACCTCCCCGCGTACCGATACGAGTAGCTGCAGAAGTGCATTTATGGTGGTAAGAGAGGGTTCCAACGGCTCAATTTATGTTCCCAACCACCCAAACGGCTAGAAATCAATGAGGAGGTATAAAAGACACATTCAAAAGCTACAGCAACAACTATTGATCTTCAAGAAAACATCTATTCATCAAATCCAAGCAATTGTGCAAAAAATCCTTATTGTCTAGAAACCCCAATTGTAATTTTCATTCATATCTTGTTCAATTGGGTTGAGTGCTTGTAATTGGGCTATCATTTGTATTGAGAGATACTTCATTAGCCAACAAATTTCTTTGTTCTCTTGTTGTGAGGATTGGGTTGAATTTTGGGTAGAAAATTCAACCGAAATTGTAAGGGTTGCCTCCTTAGCCTAGAAAAGGGGAAGAGCAATTAGTGGAATTGTTGCAAATCCTTAGTGAAGCTAAGGTAGTGGATGTAGAGTTCATTTGGAACTTGAACCACTCTAAAATCCCTTGTATATTATTTTAATTTGCAATTTCCACCACAAAATCTTTAAAAATCCAATTCACCCCCTCATGGTTTATATCGATCTTTCGATCCACTCAACAATTGGTATCAGAGCCTACCTCTTTGAGGATTAACAACCACAAGAGGAGTTCCTTGGAAGAGTGTGATCATCAAAATATCAAGAGATGACTTCAACCTCCGGTTCCGGCATGTATGAGTCTCAATCCACAACAAAGCCTCCCTTCTTTAATGGTGATAACTATTCTTTTTGGAAGAATAGAATACGTCTCTTCATCAAGTCAAATGACTATCTAGTGTGGGATGTCATTGAAGATGGGCCATATATTCCATTGAAGCAAGATGGTGAAGGCAAGATGGTTTTGAAGAAGAAAGTGGAGATGAGTGAAGAGGAGAGGAAAAAGATTCAAGTCAATGATAAAGCTCTCCACATGTTATTTTGTTCTTTCGGTCCGGACATCTATTCAAAGGTCTCATCCATCGAAAGTGCCAAAGAAGTGTGGGACACTCTTGAGACTACTTATGAAGGCACCAACGATGTTAAAGAAACTAAGATTGGAATTCTCAATCTTAGTTATGAAAATTTCAAGATGGAGCCCGATGAGACGGTGTCAAAGATGTTTGATCGTTTCTCCACGATTGTCAATGGGCTAAAGGGCTTTGGAGAGATCATATCGGAAGACAAGCTTGTCCGGAAGCTACTCTATTCACTTCCTGAGTCTTGGGATGGGAAGAGAACCACTATCATTGAAGCTAAGAATTTGAAGACATTGAAGCTTGATGAGCTTGTGGGTTCTCTCCTTACTCATGAGATCATGAAGCAAGGAAGGGAAGATGAGAAGAAGAAAGAAGAGAAACGGGTAGAGAAGCTTGAGGTTGAGAAGAAGAAGAAGATGAGAAAAGCTCTCAAGGCTAAAGCTTCACAACATGAAGAGAGCTCATCTAGTGAGGAGGATGAACTCGAAGAATTGACTATGATAGCCAAACGATTCTCACGTTTTATGAGGTCCAACCGGGGAAGAAAAATTCAAAGGAAGATGGACTTCAAAAGCAAGAACAAAGAAGAAGGAAGGGATCCTATCATTTGCTTTGAGTGCAAACAACCCGACCACATACGTTCGGAGTGCCCTCAACTCAAGAAGAAGGGCTTTGAGAAGAAGAAGAAGCTCAAAGCCAAGCTTGCTACTTGGAGTGATAAGGAGTCATCGGAGGATGACGAACAAGAAGTGGCTAACCTTTGCCTCATGGCACTTGAGGAAGATTCCTCCATGGTAACCTCTAACTCATCTATTTTAGATTTTGAAGAATTAAATGATGCATATGATGAGTTACAAGAGGTATATGATGAATTAGTTGAGAAATATAAGGAGTCGGTCATTAGGAATAAAAAGATTATTCTAGAACTAAATGAGAAAAATGACTCACTTACTCAAGCTAATTCAAAATTTGAGAAAAAGATATTAGGATTAAAAGATGAACTAAAATTCTTTCAAGATGAAAATGTTGATCTTAACAATCTGTTATCTCAATGTAATAGTGAACACCAAAAGGTGTTGGGTGAGCTAAATGAGCTCAAAAAGTCTTTGAAAAATTTTGGTAGTGTCAAGCATGAAATAGGTGAATCTTCTAGAACACACCAACCTAAGAAAAAGACTAACTACTACAAACAAGGTAGCTATCCTAGACATAGTAGAGCTAAAAGAATTAGAAGTGTATGGGTTCCTAAGGAACTTGTAAAATCTAATAATATTATTGCTATGTCATCTTGGATTCCTAAGGGAACCAAGGTTTTGGGAGCTAACACTCATGGACCCAAAATGATTTGGGTACCAAAAACAAATGCTTAATATCTTTGTTTGTAGGGGGAGCATTGCTACAAGGCCAAAGCACACAGTCAAAACTCATGGTACCTTGATAGTGGATGCTCGAGGCACGTGACCGGAGACAAGAGTAGATTCATGGATCTAAAGCCAAAAAGTGGAGGAGTAGTGACATTTGGTGACAACTCCAAAGGCCACATTAAAGGTATTGGCTCCATAGGTAATCACTCTACTATTCTCATTGAAAATGTCTTATATGTCGATGGTCTTAAACACAATTTATTGAGCATAAGTCAATTGTGTGATAAAGGATTTAATGTTTTATTTGATAAAAATGGATGCAAAATTGTGGACATTAAATCTAATAATATTATGCTCATAGGTCATTGCATAGGAAACATATACATGGTGCATCTAGATGACATTCATACATCTCATGCATGCCTAGTTGCACAAAATGAAAATGATGCATGGTTGTGGCATAGGAAACTAGGACATGCTAGCATAAGTGTTTTAGAAAAACTAGTCTCCCTAAATCTAGTTAGAGGTTTACCCAAGATAAAATTTTCAAATGATAAAATTTGTGATGCATGCTCAAAGGGTAAACAACATAGATCTTCCTTTAAATCCATTAATGATGTTTCTACTAGTAGATGCTTACAACTAATCCACATGGATTTATTTGGGCCAATTAGGACTATGAGCTTGGGTGGTAAGTCTTATGCTTTTGTGCTTGTTGATGATTTTTCTAGATTTACTTGGGTTCTATTTTTAAGTACTAAAGATGAGGCTTTGGAAAAATTCATCACATTTTCAAAATTAACCCAAAATGATCTTGAACTAAAAATTTCACATATTAGAAGTGATCATGGAACCGAGTTTCAAAATTTGGGGTTTGAAGATTTTTTAAATGAAAATGGTATTAGCCATAATTTTTCGGCTCCTCGAACTCCTCAACAAAATGGGGTAGTTGAGAGGAAAAATAGAACTTTGCAAGAAATGGCTAGAACTATGCTTTGTGAAAACAATTTACCTAAATATTTTTGGGCGGAAGCCACAAACACCGCTTGCTATATTGTAAATCGAGTAATGATTAGGCCAATTTTAAAGAAAACACCTTATGAGATTTTAAAATCTAAAAAGCCTAACATTAGCTATTTTCACCCTTTTGGTTGCAAGTGTTTTGTTTTAAATAATGGAAAAGACAACTTAGGTAAATTTGATGCAAAAAGTGATGAAGCTATTTTTATAGGTTACTCTTTAACCTCTAAAGCCTATCGAGTATTTAACAAAAGAACTTTAGTAGTAGAAGAATCTATTCATGTTGTATTCGATGATAACCTCCTTCCTAGGAAGGATTCTTGTGATGATGATGATGTAGGAATCATAAATGCCTTTGATGGAGGTCAAACTTCAAATGAGGATGAGATTCTAACAAAAGAAGAGGACACACAAGATCCACCTCTTGAAGCCTTGAAGGACTTAGCTCTTGAGGAAAAGGAAGTGAGCTACCCAAGGGAGTTGAACTATGTCAAAGATGGTGAAATCTTGGGTGATCTATCCAAGGGGGTAACCACTCGTTCTTCTCTTAGATTAATGAATCATGTTGCATTTATCTCATGCATAGAGCCTAAAAATATTAAAGAAGCATTGAAAGATGACTTTTGGATTATGGCTATGCAAGAAGAGTTAAATCAATTTGAGAGAAGTTGTAACCCCCGTAGCCCGGCCTAGACGGTTGACCCGAACTACGAAGATTACACGGGGAAAACTAAAGTCAACCCGAAAGTCAACCTTGATTAACGACCCTTTTTTTTCCTTTTTAATCTTGTCTAGATGCACATTAGTCCTATATGTGATCACTCAAACACCAAACTCAAAGATCACAAACATCAGAGATCAAACGGGGACCCAATTGAACAAATTACAATTTTAGGGACCAAATTGTAAATTCTGAAAACCATAAGGACTTAACCAGATTTTAAGTTACCAACTTAAAATTAATCATGTTTCATGCTTCCCTGCCAAATTTCAGCTCAAACGGACATCCCAAACTCATACAATTGCACAAACAAGATTCAGGACCAAAATGCAACTTTTCAAAACATTTAATTGCCAATGTCAGCCCCCAACGGTCACCCGTTCCGAAACAGGCTTAGCCCGTTCCGAAACGCGGGGCCGTTCCGCAACGCGTACCGAAACGGGGGTCTGGCAGTAGCCTTTCCGTTTCGGAACAGTCCCTCCCGTTTCGGACGCCTGGGCTTGTTTAAGGCACCCGTTCCGAAACGGTATTGGCTGTTCCGAAACACCCTGCACAGCAAGCCTCAAAATGCATTCTTAAACATGCAATTAAACATCCAATCATGCTCCAAAAGCCACCAACCTTTGCCAACATGCAATTCAACATAAAAGAGGCATACTTGCATCAACAATTCAACAACATGTCAACATACACGAAAAACCCCAATTTCAAGGTTAAGCTTCCAACACAAGCAACCATTTAAACAACATACTTCCAATTCAAACTCATAAGCCAAACCATGTTCCAACAACATCAACAACACAAAACCATACTTGTCAGAACATATACAAACACATACATCAACCCAAGAGATTCTACCCTATTGCCTTTATTAACTATAGCCATTAACCGAGACATACATCTCAAGTGGAGTCCTTCTTGAATCCCTTGCTCCTCGCTGTCCAAACTTCAAGAATCTGCATTGATGGACAAAAAGGAGCGTAAGCATATAATGCTTAGTGAGGAATGCTCAAAACCAAAACACCATCAATGCAGCGAGCCATAAAAACCTCTTTGAAAAGCAACCCGATTTGATTAGCAAGCAAAGTTGGAAAAACCCTTTCAACAACATGCTTAAAACCATGCATTGCATATACATGAAAACCAACCCTTAGTTTAGCAAACTAAGAAAACCCTTTTCAAAGCACAACTTGCAAAATCAACCATTTAGCCAAACCATGCATAAACACCATATGCAAGCTAAAACAAAACCTTGGAAAACACTCCCATTTCACAACATACCTTTCTTAAGCTTGAAAGCCAATTCAAGCAAGAATCTTTTAAAACCATTTCACAAACCAACCAACACATGCATTAAACCAAAGGCAACATATATATACCACAACATCAACATCACATGCCTTTAAAAACAAGTCTTAACAAGACTCCAATGCACTAAAGATATTTCATGCTCACATGCATCATTTTCCAAATGATAATCAACACTTGTTCAACTTAACAAGTAAACATGCATTCACAAGCATTATACACTTTCCATGCAACCATGCATCTTTTCAAGCATCTCATGCTTCACATGCAATTATGCATCAATTCAAGCATCCCATGCTTCATCACAATCAAGAACATCATATTGGCCTTCGAGTGATCAACCACATTCACTTTTCAACTCAACACCCAATCGGATACGCGGATTCCGAGCGTTTTCCCTACGCTCCATACACCCTACCAATCCAAGGTCTCCCAAATGGACTTTTAAGCACCATTTGACCTCAACATCCTAAGGTTCCCATGTATGGACTTTTAAACACCATACAACCTTAGCTTTCCCGAGGTTCCCATGTATGGACTTTCAAACACCATACAACCTTAACTTTTCCCCAAGGTTCCCATGTATGGACTTTCAAACACCATACAACCTTGACATGCACAAGGTTCCCATGTATGGACTTTCAAACACCATACAACCTTTGCATTCACCGATTGGTAGTTGTATAACATCACTAACGAGATCCGGGACACCCTACACAAGATCCACACATGGACTTAACACCGCCATTGTGATCTCAACAAGCACAAGGTTCTCACATATGGACTTTTAAACACCATATAACCTTTGCTCAACCAAGGTCCTCGAATGGGCAACACCTCCATTATGATCTCAACCATCTCGTTAGGATACTTGAAGGGAGTTTACCGGTCCACTCTTGACCACTCCACCTCCAAGGCGACTTAATTCACGGTGCACCCAATCCTATAGCCGGCTAACTATATCCGATCAAAGAACCAAGAACCACTTACATCACTTGCCAATATAATCACCTTACCACATTAGTCCAATGTTCCACATGCATAACCATAATGCAAAAACCATCACTTACCAACATTAATTCACTGTTTTAAAGCATTAAACAAAGCCATTGAACAACATGCAACACCATGCATCAAATCCACATTTTCAATGTATAAAACCAAGGATCTCTTACCTTAAGCATCCTTCACATATGGCTTTCAAAACCAGCATTAAACCATGCTAAAATATGCTTTCAAAACAGATTTAAACCATGCAAAACACATGCATTTCAATCATCAACCACAATTGCTTAAAAGCCAATTTCACAATCATAATTCAAGAGCGAAAATCCATTCACTTACTCTTGAGCTTAGCAAAGTTGTTTAGACTTACACTAAGCTCCCAAAAACCTTCAAACCTTGGTTTAAATGCTGAAAACCCAACTTCACTCACCGATAACCAAAACAAGGCTAGCCACCAAGCCTTCCAAACATCCGAAACCTTCCGCAACACCTCTAAAGCTCACGGATCAAACTCCCCTGTTTCAAGCACACAAAAACAGCACATTAATGCATCATTATGCATTAAGAACAGCAGCCACACAACCAAACTCGCTGCTCATCACACAACCAACAATTCGGCTACCAAACACAACCGAAATCACCTCCAAACACTACCAAAACTTAACCCAGCCAAGATCCATCACTTCTAACCATTTTTAAACATCAATTAACATCCAAAATGATCACAAACACGTCCCTATACCTCCAGGTATAACAGATCACCAAAAACACTCCAAAAACAACCAAAAACTCAAGCCAAACTTAGGAAATTCAACCTATCCGGGATTGCATTAATTAAACCTCAACTTCTAATCAATTTAGCATTCATTTAACATCATTTTGACACTTCATAACACTGCCCAAACAGATCACACGAAAATTTCACCAAAATCGCCAAATCTTGCATTTTAAGCCAAAATCAAGATTTCAATTGAAAAGCCTTTAACAAAACACAAATCAAGGATTGAGAACTTGGGAATTTCAATAAAGAACTTGAAGTTCAGAGGAGAAGGACGTTCTTACCTCCAAACTTGAGTTTCTCCTTTTTAGAGCCAAAAAGCTTGATGAAACAACTTGCAAATTGAGAGGTTTTGTTGATGAGATGATTAGGAATCAAATGAGAGTTGAAATGAGTGATTTAGATTGACAAAATCAAAGAAGAAAATCTGGAGAATGTGTTTGGGTTGAGAGAAAATGAGAGAAAAGGAAAATTGAGAGAAAATAGAAAAGTTAGTTATAAAATAGTAAAAATGATTTCCCTCCACTTTCTTTATGTTTTAAATCAGAATAAAACCTTAAAATATCTTAGAAAAATCTGGAGAAATTCTTTTGGAATAATAGCTCCTTAAAGATTCAAAGTTTCAATCCTTTATAAAACTGTCACCGAACTTTCAAAAATTACATTTTGGTCACTAGCCAAAATGTCAACCTTCCGAACCTCATTTTCCAAAATTGATTTCACAGTTCACTTAATTATATTAAAAGATGATTTTAGGACATTTTTCCATATTTTTAATGCAACCCGAACTAGGCTTTCCTAAATTCACTCTTATATATTCGATCAGCACTTTGACCAAACCGGTCAACGCCCAAAACTTCTGAGCCCAAAACCGGGGCGTTACAGAAGTAATGTTTGGACATTAGTTGATAGGCCTAGTAATCAATCTACAATAGGAACTAAATGGGTCTTTAGGAACAAGCTAGATGAGAGTGGTAACATTGTGAGAAATAAAGCTAGACTAGTAGCACAAGGTTACACTCAAGAAGAGGGAATAGATTTTGATGAAACCTATGCACCCGTAGCTAGAATGGAAGCCATTAGGATGTTGCTTGCATATGCATGTTATCATAATTTCAAGCTTTTTCAAATGGATGTTAAAAGCGCATTTTTAAATGGTTTTATAAATGAAGAAGTGTATGTGGAACAACCACCGGGTTTTGAAGATTCAAAATTTCCAAATCATGTTTTCAAACTTACCAAAGCTCTTTATGGTTTAAAACAAGCTCCTAGAGCTTGGTATGAAAGACTTTCAAATTTTTTGATTGAGAAAGGATTTGAAAAAGGTAAGGTGGACACTACACTTTTTATAAAAATGTATAAAAATGACATCTTAGTAGTTCAAATTTATGTTGATGATATTATTTTTGGTTCTACTAATGAATGTCATTGTCAAGAGTTTGCTAAGTTAATGCAAGGTGAATTTGAGATGAGCATGATGGGGGAGCTCTCATTCTTTTTGGGACTCCAAATCAAGAAAAAGAAGGATGACACCTTCATCAACCAAGCAAAATACATAAAGGATATGCTCAAGAAGTTTGGCTTGGAGAATGCAAAGCCTCAAGCCACTCCTATGAGCTCATCTACAAAGCTTGACGAAGATGAAGGAGGTAAGTGTGTTGACTCTAAGCTTTATCGTTCTGTGATTGGATCATTGCTTTACCTTACCGCAAGTAAACCGGATATCTTGTTTAGTGTTTGCTTGTGTGCTAGGTTTCAAGCTAGTCCTAGAGAGTCTCACCTTATAGCCGTTAAGAGAATCTTTAGATACCTTAGAGATACTCCTTGTTTAGGTCTTTGGTATCCTAGAGACTCTACCTTCAACCTTCATGCTTACTCGGATGCGGATTATGGGGGTTGCAAAATCGATAGGAAAAGTACTTCGGGAACTTGTCAATTCCTAGGTAGTATGCTCATATCTTGGTTCTCTAAGAAACAAAATAGTGTAGCCTTATCTACCACCGAAGCCGAGTACATATCCTTAGGGAGTTGTTGTGCTCAAGTCCTTTGGATGAAGCAACAACTCTTAGATTATGGAGTTAAAGTTGAAACCATACCCCTAAAATGTGACAACACTAGTGCAATATGTTTAACAAAAAATCCCATCCAACACTCTAGAACCAAACACATAGAAATAAGGCATCATTTCATTAGAGATCGTGCCCTTAAGGAAGATGTGGTTATAGAGTATGTAGGCACCTTGAATCAATTAGCAGACATATTTACTAAACCTTTAGACAAAGAGCGTTTTTGGTCCCTTAGGAGAGAGTTAGGTCTAGCTAGCCTATCTTGACCTTTTAGGACCTCTTTTGTGCTTAAATATGCTTGATTTTGTGAAATGCCATGTTTATGTGTTTAGACTCCTAATTTCATCCATGCCTATAGTTAGGGGGAGTATTCTTCTGTTAAAATATGCTTAGAACTGCTCATTCATCATTTGCATACCTTTAGGAGATGTTAAGTTCGAGCCTTTGGTTGTTCTTTGAACCAAATATGCATTTCTGGGCATACAGTATCGATACGGCTCTACGCGTATCGATACCTGTTCTTCATTCTGTTTCCCAGAATTTTCTTCGCTTCACGGGTATCGAAACGATTAATCTCATTTCGATACGGGTCGTTTCGATACGGACCCCTCCGTTTCGATACGACTTTCCAACGGCCATTTTTGCGGAAAAGACAATTCTATCCCCGTATCGATACACCCTCAGGCGTATCGATACTCGACTGCGCAGCTGGCATTAAATTTGGCTTTTAATGAGTTCAACTTTTACCAAAATTCAAACTCTTCAAAACCTAATTAACCCTAGCCGTTTTTGCCTATAAAAAGGCCCTTCCTCCTTCATATTTTTCACACCTCAACTCAAATCTAAAAGAGTTTTTGAATCAAGCAAAGCTTTGTGCTCCATCTCTCATCAATTGTGCTAGTTTTTCTTCAATCCTCCAAGTTTCTATCAAGGTAATCTTTCTTTTTCTTTTTCAATTTTTTTTGTTTTGTTTCATCTTTTCTTTTAATTTTTTTTTTCAAAAGTTTTCTTCAAATTTTTCTCAATTTTTTTTTCCTTGATTTTTTCTCAAATTGAAGAAATCCTTTTGCTTAATTCTCTTTTAGATCATGGCACCAAAAGAACCTTCGAGGAAGCGTACAAGGGTTTCTCAAGCTGGTGAATCTTCCACCCTTGGAGCGATTGCTCGTCCAAACTACTCAATCATCTATGAGCAATGCTTTGATGGCAACTCGGGTCTAACTCATTTTGGCCAATATGAGAATTATAAGATCTGTGCCGAAAGGGTAATCTCCATTCCCTTTCTTGACTCCGAGCATTTTAAGTTTGAATATCTACCTTTATTTCGTCGTTGGAACTTCATGGATTTCATCTCTATTCCCGGTTTTTTCTATCGCCTTTTGGTTTTGATTTTCTATGCTAATGCCAAATGTATTAGTCGTGATGGGGAAGTTGTTGCAATTAGCTCTTTCCTCATGGGGAAGAAAATTATTCTTGATGTCAAATCTATTTGTGAGGTTTTCAAACTAGAGGATGAAGGCATCGATAATGAGCATGCTTTGGGGCATGTTCTTCATGGATCCGTCACCGCCCTAAATACTCAAGACCGAATCTTACATTTGATGGTGTCTTGGTGGTTCCGTCCCTCCGGAGGAAAATATTCCACCATCCGTCAAGTGGATGATTTTTGGATTCGGTGCTTCCGTGAGAAAAGGCGACCAAATCTTTCTCGACTCATGTTCACGGAGATCGTCTACCTCGTGCAAAATCGTCACACATCTCTCGTCACCTCCTTTACATATGGTACGGCTTTGGGTTATTTCTTTCTTAAAAAAGGTATTGATTGCTCTTATGACTACCCAACTCCCCTCACCGATCCCATTGATGAGCGATCTCTTGCTCGGGCAAAATTTCATTATCTTAATGGTGAATGGGTACGTCTTGCCGAGTTACCACCGGAGGCCACCGCCGTTTTTGAAGAGGCTCAAGCTCCTCAAGCTCCTCAAGTCCCACAACCCAACATGGATGCTCTCATGACCTATCTCAATGAGCAATTTACCGGGTTGCGCACGGACATGAATACTCGTCTTACTTCCATGGAAACTACCTTTGATACAAGGATGACGGGTATGGAGAATCGCCTCACATCCCTTGAAAGCGGGCACAATTCTTTGAATATTTCCATTGCCGTTTTCCATGATGAGTGGCGTAATAGTATGCGGGCTAATGAGGCAATGGGAGATGATGATGAAGACCAAGAAGACGATTCCTAGACGTTTCTTCTTGTTTGTCATGCATATCATTTAGGATTTTCTATTTCATGCACCTATGCTTTATGTTCTTAGGATTAAGTTTGTTTTAGGATTAAAACCTATGCTTTGATTTATTTTTTTTGCTTTTGTTTGGATTTCAAGTATGTTGCTATGATGAATAAAATTTATGTTGCTTAATATACCTTTGATTTCTTTATGCACTTAATTGTCTCAAAGATTTTTTGATCTAACAAAAAGGGGGAGAAGAAACTAGCTCACACTTCAAATATTTTGATTTTAATTCAAAGGTTACCAAGCTTATATTAAGGGGGAGTTAACTTTGTAAAGTTTTTCAAAAATGTCAAAATTTTTAAGTTTTAGTTTTGTTATATCAAAAAGGGGGAGATTGTAAAACCTATGTTTGATTTTGATATAATTAGATCTTTAAGGATCTATTTGTAAAACTTAAAATTGTTTTTATAAGTCCCTTAATAAGTTTCAAAACACCAACACTTTAAAACTGATTTGTAAAACTCAAACTCAAAATATTTTCTAAGTGTTCCAAGGCAAAACCATTGAAAATCATTCAGGTGTATTGATACACTCCCAAGCGTATCGATACCTGTTTGCCAAACTTGGTTACTGTCGGAACACGTATCGAAACGGTAAACCCTCGTTTCTATACACCCCTGTGTTAAAATTCAAAGAGTTTGAATAGCGTACCGATACGGCTAACCCTCGTATCGATACGGGCTTTATAATTTTTAAATATAAGTCGGTTTAAAAAATATGACCGTTGGTGTCAGTTGGTTGGTAACCAAACTTTAAAAGGTCGTTGACCCGTATCGATACGCCTAACCCCCGTACCGAAACGGATATCGACAGTGAGCTAAGTTGAGAAAAAGGTATCGAAACGGCCCTTACCGTTTCAATACCGATACGCTTACACGCGTATCGATACCCCTTATTTATTGCACACAACGGCTCTTTCTTTTCTGAGACAGGTATCGATACACCTCCCCGCGTACCGATACGGGTAGCTGCAGAAGTGCATTTATGGTGGTAAGAGAGGGTTCCAACGGCTCCATTTATGTTCCCAACCACCCAAACGGCTAGAAATCAATGAGGAGGTATAAAAGACACATCCAAAAGCTACAGCAACAACTATTGATCTTCAAGAAAACATCTATTCATCAAATCCAAGCAATTGTGCAAAAATTCCTTATTGTCTAGAAACCCCAATTGTAATTTTCATTCATATCTTGTTCAATTGGGTTGAGTGCTTGTAATTGGGCTATCATTTGTATTGAGAGATACTTCATTAGCCAACAAATTTCTTTGTTCTCTTGTTGTGAGGATTGGGTTGAATTTTGGGTAGAAAATTCAACCGAAATTGTAAGGGTTGCCTCCTTAGCCTAGAAAAGGGGAAGAGCAATTAGTGGAATTGTTGCAAATCCTTAGTGAAGCTAAGGTAGTGGATGTAGAGTTCATTTGGAACTTGAACCACTCTAAAATCCCTTGTCTATTATTTTAATTTGCAATTTCCACCACAAAATCTTTAAAAATCCGATTCACCCCCTCTTGGTTTATATCGATCTTTCGATCCACCCAACACAAACTATTACCATTTTCCTATTTTAGTCCCCAAACTATGTTTTTCGGCAAAATCGTCCATTATGTTACATAGTTTTCCTGTTTTGGTCCCCGGCGTTAAATAGCTAACGGTTTTGCTGACGTGGCATTTTTTAAGAGGGGAGAGAAATGATTAAAAAATATTTTAAAAATGCCACGTCAGCAAAACTGTTAGCTATTTAACGTCGGGGGACCAAAACAGGAGAACTATGTAACAAAAAGGACGATTTTGCCGAAAAACATAGTTTAGGGACCAAAATAGAAAAACAGTAATAGTTTGGGGACCACCGGTGTAGTTTTCCTTGTTTTTAAATAAAAGAGAGTAAATTTAGTGTGAGGAGATTCAAATCCCGTATTAATGAAATATAAAAATAATGCTTAATCGTTGGATTAAATTTAATATTTAATTAAAAATATGATGCAACACTTTGATTTTTGTGGGTAAAAAAATGAAATGAATATAAATGGAGTTGGGACTGGTAGGGGTTTGAACCCACGACCTCACCAATCACTTCCCCCTTGAGTACCAAATTGTTGAGCCAAACATTCCTTTCTGTCATATTTCACACGAATCAATAATAGAGTTAAGTTTGAAAGGATATTAAATCAAATTTAATATCGTATCTGATTCCTCACCTATCGAAATTAAATGTATTATTTGAATCTAGAAGAAATCAGATCTGGGTTTTATCCTCTCCATGACCCTTCATCTCCCTACGTCGGCCGCCCCTGATCTCCGTCACCGATGGCCCGTGGAGTGCACCACCACCGCCGTTGTGCTCGTCGCTGCACCTCGACCACGACCATGATAGCCACTCGCGCAACGGCGCAACCAGTTGTCGTAGTTAACGGTTCAAAGGTTTGGACACCTCTTCGGTTTTTGTTTATGCCCGCCGCGGATCTACCACACCACCGCGCCGTGTACGTCACAACCGCCACTGGTATGTGCGCCGTTCAGCCCCGAACCCGTCGCCGCCATCCACTCGCGCGTTAGCGCCGCCGCCCGTCGTAAAGCCTGGTTCAAAAGTTCGGTAGAAACCCTAAGTTTGACTCGTTTGTTTTCAGGCAATTTCGTCGTCGTTCGCCTTCTGTTCGTCGCGCCACCAACACCCATAGGTTCCTCAAACCACGACGAACAAAACCCTCTCTGGCCGTTTGTTCATCCGACCCCGGGAGAGGCCTCATCGGAGCTACGCTTGTCCGGTTGCCGTTTTTCACATTTTAGGTAAAAATTGGTTGTTTCCGACCAACTTTCGGCGTTTAAATGCTATCGTGAGAATGTGGTTTTGATGATCTACTTTTTTCGGCAGTTTTGGTACGAAAGGAGCCTCCAACGACATTTCCGACGACCGGCCGGCAAAACCTCATCGGCAAGGTAAATGGGTCGGGTCTATTTTGGCCCAATCCCTTTCGAACCGGTCCAAACCCGAATCGGCCATCAACCTGACCCGTGTCTGACATGACCCAAACACGTATCCGACCCGAATCAATCCAACCCGACCCGTATCTGAGCCCAACCCGTCTACCGAGTCAACTCAGCCTGAGTTAGCTCAATGAGTCAGCTGAGTCAACTCAGTTGACCTCTGCCCGTTGATTGCTGACGTCAGCGTTGACTATGACCCCGTTGACCGTTGACTTGCTGACATCAGTGTTGACTCTGACCCCGTTGACCGTTGACATGCTGGCGTCAGCGTTGACTTTGACTGTTGACCAAAAAGTCAAATTTTTTGAAAAGTCAAATTTTATGTTTTTCGATGATCTGAGTTCGATTTTGAAGCCCGTTTCGTAAAATTCTGACCCGAAAGCCTCCGAACCTGACCTTGAACCCGAACTTCTTTATGTATTAATTATTCAATTAGGAGTAATGTGAGTAAGAACTAAAATGTGAATTTGTGTAATTGAAGGTACTCATAGCTCATTGAATACGAATTGTTGATGGATGTTGAATTCGAGTTCGAGTGCAATCGAATGGGGTTTCATGAATCGACATGTATAGCTCGGAGTTAAGGTAATAAAATACTACCCCTTGTATGCTTTATATACATGTTGATATCTGGTTAACGCATGCATGCTTATGATGTAGTGTATTTAAACTCTGCTTAAGCCGAATCAAATACTAGAAATAAGTATAGAAACTATTAAAATCAGAATATTCGAATAAGAATATTAATAGACCAAAAGTATTGAAAGTTCTAATAGTAATAAATAATATAGTTAAATCCACAACTCGAGCAATGGCGCCTAAGAATCAAAGCCAGAATATGGAGTAAGGGATATTGGATATGAGATTACATAAATGCCCTTGAGGTATAAGAATGACTAAACTTTCCCTAATAAAGGAAGTGACCCGGATATCTACATTCGACCAGATTGAAAAATTACCCTACCTAAGATGTATGTTTTAATGGAAAAGACTTCGACATCGTTATTCAAATGCACGTGATACTAAAAGAAACTTGGATTTTCCCTCGAGCTCTGTATAACACATGAAGGTATAATACATGAAGGTGAATTTACTGGAAATATCATTGTATTCCTGAGTCGATCCTTACGACAGTAATGAATTAATTAATTGGAATGATCGTAATGACCAAAAAGACTGTAGTACCCTCAAGCACCGAAATTCTTAATTAATCAGAATGACAATTATACCCTCAAGTTCTAAAATGAATAAACCGCCTGTAAGGGCCGAAGGGATTTGAACGACTTAATCTCTACCGAGCACGTAAATGATGGGGGAACTAAATAGTAAAAATGACAAAAATGGTGGATTTATTCGAATTTCCAAAATGACCGAAGTGCCCTCTTGAGTTAAATAGGCAATTATGCATTTGATGAAATTCTGGGATTTCTAATAAGACTTTAAGGGCTAAAGTGCCCCTGAGTGTTAGGAAGCACACTCATGTATGCCCATCACTCATGATGTCAACGGAAGGTAGGAAGATGTGCATGGATTATATGTTTGATTACTCAAAGCTAAGCCTTATAGTGAAGTATGAATGCGGCCGATCAAACATACGATACAATTGATGTCAAGTCATGATACATGCAAATTGCTCACATTTGAATGTTGGTGAGTACTACCATGTTGGAATATGCTGCTTTAAACGAATTCTAGAGGCTTGATAAAGCGTTGGAGCCCCTAAGCATTAGAATCGTCATTCTGTTATGATCGTGTTAAATTATAAAATTTCCATGCTAGTCAAATAACTAAAATACCCCGTTGGCCAAAATGGTTGGAGTATCCCTAGAAATATTAGATAATCTAAAAGATCTTGATACAGAAATTCACGAATGCCTTGTTAGAAAAAACTGATGACCAAACAGAATTCTCGAGTTCCGCGAATTCACTGCTTATTCATTACTAGTATAATTTACCAAAATGCCTGTGAGCATTGAAATGACCATAATGCCCTCGTGGGCTTAAATGATTAAATCATTCAAGATATATCTAAATTCAAAGAATCTGATGTATAAACTCTTGAAATGTTTGATTTGAGCCGAAGGTACGAATCCTATTTAATAGGGACCTCATTTTTGAAATTCGTTTAAAGTGCCAAAAGATCCATGTGTGCTATATTCTATTGAATGAATTGTATAATGATTACATATTAGTAAACAATCTTACGATTTAATCATGAACAATGCTATGTTTGATGAATGTTCAATTGTTATTGAGATTGCATCACTATTTTAGAAAATTAGATGAAATGATGAACTGGATATATGATGACATTTTCTGCCTACCTGATGTATGTCTGCTCAATCTGTGTACTTGGTATGTGATTGCTTGATCTGTGATGGTATTCCATGGTTGTCTGATGAATTTAATAGCATGATCTGTTAGCTTGACCTATGATGGTACAATCTGTTTGCATGATGAATGATGAAAATGTATGCTCAGCTCAATGGTATGCCCATTTATTTGTCAAAAGCATGAATCTTCCGTTTCTGATACTCTGAATAAAATATGTTTGTCACATGTATTTTGTTACTCATGTCTGGAATCTGATCACTGATTACTATATGGGGTATACTGTTGGGTTATGTTATGAAGTTTCCGCAGGTGCAGCCTTAATCCAGCTGGTAAATCCTTATGGACTCAAGGTCTCCCCTTGGGTAGGTTCTGATGCTTTAGCACGGGTAAATCCTTATGGACCTATGGCAGCCCCTTAGGTGGCACCTATGCCCATCGGGCCTAGGGTAAGTCCCTATGGATGCAGTTTTGGGACACTGAATATTGGTGTAAGCTTGGAGGGTAGTTACTAGTAAATTCTTGTATGAACTTGAACATTTGCATTGAATTATTATGTGTTCATATGATATGAATGATATGTACTTATGCATGTTGATCTGCACTCCTCGGAACACACTAGGTTTCTTGATTCAATACACTCGATTCACCACCCTACTGACTCTCTGAATGTTAAGCTCTCATTTGATACCTAGTGATTGAATTCTGAACAAATCTCGTTTCCTTCATGTACATTATATTGAAATAGCGAGTCGCATGGAGTCTGTTGCTGCATGGAATATCATGACATCATGCCTGCCATATATTTGCATGTGCTTATAGCATATTTTTGGTAGTTTTGTATTACTGAGCTTTTCCCAAGCTCATGTTGTTTTTACCATCTCAGAGCAAAAGATTAGACATGTTGCAACTATCAACGTCGGCATGGGAGTTTCTTCGGCTTGCTCGTGGAGTATGGTATATGTGTAACTAGGAGGAATGTGTGTCACGTCTTGTGTTATATATATATATGAGTCTAAAACTTGTTTTCGCAACATGTATCACGATTTTGTTTTATTGTCTAAATGATTTCTGAAATTGTGTTTTAATTCAATTTGATCTATGAGTTTAACCGTTTAACAATTTGTTATTTGAAACTTTAACGTGGGTCACTTCTGTGACCCTAATGTGACTTCTTAGGATCCGTTGTAACGCATAGGCGGGTCTAGGGGTTAAATTTAGTGGTATCAGAGCTTAGAGTTTTGTCATCTTGGGTAGATCGGCCGATCGTCTGTCATAGGGTGTTTGGTTTGTGCATGCCCCTAGATCCTGATCGTATTCCACTAAGTCGGGACTCTGATGTCCAATCATTTTTCTGAAATAACTGAATCTAAGTTTTCTGTATGCTGTAGCTCGAATTGTACTGGCAAGGAATGTCTGTAACATTCGTCTTTGAATTGGATTAACTTAATTGATCTAAATCTGGATAAAGAACCTGAGATAGTTATGCATGTGAAAATCGAAGATCTAAATTAGATTAAGAATAAATGTTTGATCACATGAGGTAATTGATATAAGATTACATTTAACGTAGCTCGATGATAATGAATGTGTTTGAGAATATCCTGATGAGAATTTGATAAAGGTATTACGAATTTAAAAGAAAGGTGTCCGTGAGATTGGTCTAAGTATAGAATATGAGGTGACTTTGTTATGCACGAAGGAAACAATTATCGGAGTTTTACGTTGAAGGTAAGTAATATCCGTTTAAGACCTTGGTTATGCTTGATCGGTTTGAAGAAATACATTTTAGTGGAAAGTGGCACAATGTACCGTCATACGTATCTTACTGATTGAAATATGATGTTTACATCATGATTCTGGAAGGCCATGTTGGAAACCTTGAGTACTTATCTGAATTTCAAGTATAGTTTTTCATCTGTAAATTGAGGGTCAACCTAATAGAGTGATTCAGATTCTAAAGATGATGCTTCTGGGTCGTATGACTAACTTCTATGGTAGCTTGGAAAGTTCCTTATCCCTGATAGAGGTTGTTTATAATAAAAGTTATGAGTCAACTGTTTGTTTGGCTCGTATGAAGTTCTGTATGGATTCATATATACCACATTTTGATAAGTTGGTCTTGGTGTATGATGAGACCGTTTTGGGCTGAATTCAGTCTAAGTGATAGAGGACGCTACTTGATATATCTGTGACCGTTTGAGAGTCTCGAGAAGCAAGCATGCTCTGATGGATAAGTTGTAGTGCAAGAATGGATGAAAGAGTAGTTTCTGCTTCTCTCCAACCATGGTAAATTTCGAGGACGAAATTTCTTTTTAGAGGGGGAGAGTTGTAACACTCTAATTTTTTAGGGTAAAAAAATGAAATGAAAATAAATGGAGTTGGGGCTGGTGGGGGTTTGAACCCACGACCTCACTAATCCCTTCCCCCTTGAGTACCAAACCGTTGAGCCAAACGTTCCTTTCTGTCATATTTCGCACGAATCAATAATAGAGTTAAGTTTGAATTGATATTAAATGAAATTTAATATCGTATCTAACTCCTCACCTATCGAAATTAAATGTAATATTTTAATCTAGAAGAAATCAGATATGGGTTTTATCCTCTCCCTGACCCTTCATCTCCCTACGTCGGCCGCCCCTGATCTCCGTCATCGATCATCCGTGGAGTGCACCGCTGCCGCCATTGTGCTCGCCACTGCACCTCGACCACGACCATGGCAGCCACTCGCACAACGGCGCAACCGGTTGTCGAAGTTAACGGTTTAAAGGTTTGGACACCTCCTCGGCTTTTGTTTCTGTCTGGCGCCAATCTACCACACCACCGCGCCGTGCACGTCACAATCGCCACTGGTATGTGCGCCATTCAGCCCTGAACCCGTTGCCGCCATCCACTCGCGCGTTAGCACCATCGCCCGTCGTAAAGCCTGGATCGAAAGTTCGGTAGAAACCCTAAGTTTGACTAATCTGTTTTTCAGCAATTTCGTCGTCGTTCTCCTTCCGTTCGTCGCACCACCAACACCCATAGGTTCCTCAAGCCACGGCGAACAAAACCCTTCCGGCTGTTTGCCCATCCGACCCCGGGAGAGGCCTCATCGAAGCTACGCTTGTCTGGTTGCCATTTTTCTCATTTCAGGTAAAAATTGGTTGTTTCCGACTAACTTTCAGCGTTTAAATGTTATCGTGAGAATGTGGTTTTGATGATCTATGTTTTTTCGGTAGTTTTGGCACGAAAGGAGCCTCCGGCGACATTTCTGATGACTGGCCGGCAAAACCTCATCGGTAAGGTAAGTGGGCCGGGCATATTGGCCCAATCCCTTTCGAACAGGTCCAAACCCGAATCGAGCCCATCAACTTGACCCGTGTATGACATGACCCAAACCTGTATTCGACCCGAATCGATCCAACCCGACCCGTATCCGAGCCCAACCCGTCTATCGAGTCAACTCAGCCCGAGTCAGCTCAGCGAGTCAGTCGAATCAGCTCAGTGAGTCAGCCGAGTCAACTCAGTTGACCTCTGCTCGTTGACTGCTGACATCAGCGTTGACTCTGACCCCGTTGACATGCTGTAGTCAGCGTTGACTTTGACCGTTTACGAAAAAGTCAAATTTTCTGGAAGTGTCAAATTTTATATTTTTTGATGTTCTGAATTCGTTTTTGAAGCCTTTTTTGCAAAATTCTGACCCGAAAGCCTCTGAACCTGACCTTGAACCCGAACTTCTATATGTATTAATTATTCAATTAGGAGTACTATGAGTAAGAACTAAAATGTGAATTTGTGTAATTGAAGGTACTCATAGCTCCTTGAATACGAATTGTTGATAGATGTTGAATTCGAGTTCGAGTGCAATCTAATGGGGTTTCTTGAATCGACAAATATAGCTCGGAGTTAAGGTAATACAATACTACCCCTTGTATGCTTTATGTACATGTTGATATCCGGTTAACACATGCATGCTTATGATGAAGTGTATTGTAAACTCTACTTAAGCCAAATCATATACGAGAAATAAGTATAGAAACTATTAAAAACAGAATATTCGAATAAGAATATTAATAGATCAGAAGTATTGAAAGCTCTAATAGTAATAAATAGTACAGTTAAATTCGCAACTCGATCAATGGTGCCTTAGAATCAATGCCCAGAATATGTAGTAAGGGATATTAGATATGAGATTACAGAAATGCCCTTGAGGTATAAGAATGACTAAATTGCCCCTAATAAAGGAAGTGTCCCGGAAATCTGCATTCGACCTGATTGAAAAATTACCCTACCTAAGATGTATGTTCTAATAGAAAAGACTTCAACATCATTATTCAAATGCGTGTGATACTAAAAGAAACTTGGATTTTCCCCCGAGCTCTGTATAACACATGAAGGTATAATACATGAAGGTGAATTTACTGGAAACATCGTTGTATTCCTGACCCGATCCTTACGACAATAATGAATTAATTAATTGGAATGATCGTAATGACCAAAAAGACTGTAGTGCACTCGAGCACTAAAATTCTTAATTAATTACAATTATACCCTCAAGTTCTAAAATGAATAAACCGCCTGTAAGGGCCGAAGAGATTTGAACGACTTAATCTCCATCGAGTACGTAAATGATTGGGGGAACTAAATAGTAAAAATGACAAAAATGGTGGATTTATCCCAATTTCCAATATGTCCGAAGTACCCTCTTAAGTTAAATAGGCAGTTATGCATTTGATGAAATTCTAGGATTTCTATTAAGACTTTTAGGGCTAAAGTGCCCCTGAGTGTTAGGAAGCACACTCATGTATGCCCATCACTCATGATGTCAATGTAAGGTAGGAAGATGTGCATGGATTATATGTTTGATTACTCAAAGCTAAGCCTTATAGTGAAGTATGAAGGCGACCGATCAGACATACGATACAGTTGATGTCAAGTCATGATACATGCAAATTGCTCACATTTGAATGTTGGTGAGTACTGCCAGGTTGGGATATGCTGGTTTAAACGGATTCTAGAGGCTTGATAAACAGTTGGAGCCCCTAAGCATTACAATCGTCATTCTGTTATGATCATGTTATATCATAAAATTCCAACTCTAGTCAAATAACTAAAATACCCCGTTGGCCTAAATGGTTGGAGTATCCCTAGAAATATTCGATAACCTGAAAGATCTTGATACAGAAATTCTCGAATGCCTTGTTAGAAAAAAACTCGATGACCAAACAGAATTCTCGAGTTCTACGAATTCAGTCCTTATTCATTACTAGTATAATTTACCAAAATGCCTATGAGCATTGAAATGACCATAATGCCCTTGTGGGCTTAAATGATTAAATCGTTCACGATATATCTAAATTCAAAGAATTTGATGTATAAAATCTTGAAATGTTTGATTAAAGCCGAAGGTACGAATCCTATTTAATAGGGACTTCGTTTTTGAAATTCGTTTAAAGTGCCAAAAGTTCCATGTGTGCTATATTCTATTGAATGAAATGTATAATGATTACATATTAGTAAACAATCTAACGATTTAATCATGAACAATGCTATGTTTGATGAATGTTCAATTGTTATTGAGATTGCATCACCATGTTAGAAAATGAGATGAAATGATGAACTGGATATATGATGACATTTTCCGTCTACCTGATGTATGTCTGCTAAATCTGTGTACTTTGTATGTGATTGCTTGATCTGTGATGGTATTGCATGGCTGTCTGATGAATTTAATAGCATGATCTATTAGCTTGACCTATGATGGTACAATCTGTTTGCATCATGATTGATGAAAATGTGTACTCTGCTCAATGGTATGCTCATTTATCTGTCAAAAGCATGAATCTTTCGTTTCTGATACTCTGAATAGAATATGCATGTCACATGTATTTGGTTACTCATGTCTAAAATCTAAACATTGGTTACTATCTGGGGTATACTGTTGGGTTATGTTATGAAGTTTCTGCAGGTGCAGCCCTGATCTAGCTGGTAAATCCTTATGGACTCAAGGTCTCCCCTTTGGTAGGTTCCCATGCTTTAGCACGGGTAAATCCTTATGGACCTAAGGCAGCCCCTTAGGTGGCACCTATGCCCATCAGGCCTAGGGTAAGTCCATATGGATGCAGTTCTGGGGGACTGCGTATTGGTGTAAGGTTGGAGGGTAGTTACTAGTAAACCCTTGTATGAACTTGAACATTTGCATTGAATTATTATGTGTTCGTATGATATGAATGATATGTGCTTATGCATGTTGATCTGCACTCCTCGGAACACACTAGGCTTCTTGATTCAATACACTTAATTCACCACCCTACTGACTCTTTGAATGTTAAGCTCTCATTTGATACCTAGCGATTGAATTTTGAACAAATCTCGTTTCCCTCATGTACGCTATATTGAAATAGCGAGTCGCATGGAGTCTATTGCTGCATGGAATATCATGACATCATGCCTACCATATATCTGCATGTTCTTATAGCATAGTTTTTGTAGTTTTGTATTACTGAGCTTTTCCCAAGCTCATGTTGTTTTTACCATCTCAGGGCAAAAGATCAGATATGTTGCAACTATCAACGTCGGTGTGGGAGTTTCTTCAGCTTGCTCGTGGAGTATGGTATCTGTGTAACTAGGGGGCATGTGTGTCACGTCTTGTGTTATATATATATGAGTCTGAAACTTGTTTTCGCAACATGTATCATGGTTTTGTTTTATTGTCTGAATGATTTCTGAAATTTGTTTTAATTCAATTTGATCTATGAGTTTAACGGTTTAACAATTTGTTATTTGAAATTTTAACGTAGGTCGCTTCTGTGACCCTAATGTGACTTCCTAGGATCCGTTGTAACGCATAGGCAGGTCTAGGGGGTTATAGATGAAATATTATTTATTAATGAATATGTTATTAATAATAGGCAAAAGGTCAAAAATAGCCCCCAACGTTTTACTGTTTTGTCATTTTAGCTCTATCTTTTTTGGTACAAACAACCACCTAACGTTTCATTTTTCGTTTAATTGTTGGATGAAAACCGTTAATCAACTAACGGTCAACGCCTGCGACTAACGTGGCATGTTTGCAGGGTATGAGGAGATGACTGGCACTACTACGTGATATTTTTGTTGACATGCCATTTTTAGAAATTAAAAAAATAATTATTTTTTAAAGAAAATATTTTTAAATATTTTTAACCAATCTCCATGTCAGCAAAAATGCCACGTGACATTGTCACGTCATCTCCCCATGCCTTGCAGACATGTCACGTCAGTCTCAGGCGTTGATCGTTAGTTGACTAATGGTTTTCATCCAACAAGGGTGAAATTTGAACGAAAAATTAAACATTAGGTGGTTGTTTGCACCAAAAAAGGATAGGGCTAAAATTAACAAAAAGGTGAAACGTTGGGGACTATTTTTGACCTTTTGCCTTAATAATATCCAAGGCCATGCTGAGGAGGAAACTCTTTTGAGATTAGGCAAATGCCTAGTGGGGAGGATGGCAAATCCATGTAGCACAAAACAAGTAGAAGACAGACTGGCTGAGTGGGGATTGGGAGAAATTGTAGTTAAAAGAATAGGTGGGAGATGTTTCCTACTGGAGATCAAAGATCAAGAACTTCTTAGCTTGATGGAAGAACATAGTTGGTCTCTCTTGAAAGAAGTTTTTGTTGAAGTTGAAAAATGTTCAGAAACCTTTCATGTGCCGGAAAGGATTACATGGATTCATATAAAAGGTATCCCCATGAATTGTTGGAATTATATTACTTTTAAAAGAACTGCATAATTGGAAGGAACCTTGTTATCCTTGGGCGAAAATGCTACAGGCATTGGTGATTGTGACAGGGTGAATATTCTTATTTCAACAAAGCAGTTTGAGAGAATAGGGGAAACAATTGAACAAGAAGTAGGGAGAGACATCTTCATGGTTCGGGTGGAGGAATTGGGCCTACATGACCAAGGCAGTAGGCATCAAAACCAGAGTGCAAGATGTGTACCCATCAAGGAGACAGATTCAAAATCTGAAGATAGTTCATCGGTGGGCTGTTCCGAATCTCGCCGGAGTAGGAACAAAGATTACAAACCAAAGGCGGTGGAAGATAAAGCAATCAAAAGCATGAGCATGGAGATTCAGGAGAAGGACGACACCATTATGAATGATCAACATAATTCTCAAAATATTGTGGAGACAGAAATGGTGGGAAGCAGCATCAAGAATTAGAGGAGAGACATGGAAATAACTTGAATGTTCTGTTAGTGGATATTCCAATTGAAAATGTCTACGAATTTGAAGTGCCGAACAATAAAGGTAAAGATGGGCCATCTTGGGTAGCTATTGTTGAAAGTGGGTCACAGTTGGAAGAGGCCCAAGTTAGAGAGGGTGAAAAGGCTCCAATTATTAATTCTCTAAATCTTATGAAAAAAATAGGCATGTGGCGGTGGATAATGATGATTTAAGCCCCCATGTTGATAACGATAGAGCATGCTCTTTGGAATTGAATAAGGGTGGGGCTAATATGGAGAACATGCATCCCAGTACTTTGCGGGCCATGGCGGTGGATATGAGCCTACACCCAAGTGAAAGTGTTGATATATCCTCATGGGAAGCAGCTGTGGATAGCCAAAATAATGCTAATGATTGTTGGGCTATAAAGGGTGCCTCGTCTGTGATAATGATAAATTTAGAAGCAGATGAGGAATCTAGGGCTTTTTCCCCTGAATATGCTAAGAAAAAGCAAAAAGAAAAGCGATATAGATCCTTGAGTGATGTCCAAGATTTAACATTATGCGACCTTCAGAGAAAGAAGAAAGAACGGGCGACCAGAAAAGAAAAAAAAGAGATCAAAGAGGATTGCATCTTCGGGGCTATCAGGATGATTGCTCTTCGACTCTGACGTTGTGACTAGGTGGGATTATCTAACTAGGGAGGCTAGGAAGGCACTAAAAGTGGGCAAGAAATTGGGGATTCAAATTGAATGTAATGAACACCACGTCATAAGAGACATTGCATTGCTGATAGTTTAGGGAGGTGAAAATGAGAGTTCTCCCTTTGATTGAAAGAGGTTTATGGTCTGAGGAAAAAATCTAGGCGGTTGGTTGATAGTTTTACCCAAAAAGACGATATGATTCAACTTCAAGAAACAAAAAAAAAACAACTGTTGGTGGAGTTTGAGGTCAGTGAGATGTGGTATGTTGTTAATTTTGATTTTGTTATGTGTGCAATCCTCTTTGTTGGCTGTCAAATTTTTAGAAGTGTAGAACTAATGTTTTGATATAATAATTGAAAAATGTTTTGGACTAATTTGAAAAGAATTTAAAACTTTGTCTTAAGTCCAAACAACTTGAATCTATGTTTTGGGAATTTTAAAAGGTTTTTGGCAAAGCTTTTCATGATTTAAAACAGCCAAACTTGACTTTTCAAGCTACACGTATCGATACGGTTGTACCCGTACCGATACCTTTTTGCCTCCGTTTGGTAACTGCCAAAACCCGTATCGAAACAGGCTTGGTCGTTTTAATACGGATCGGGATCGTTTCGATACGCCTGGTAAGCGTACCGATCCCCTTTCAACCAACCCCAACGGCTATTTCCCAACGGTCATTTAAAAATGAACCCGTACCGATACGCCCTCAAGCGTATCGATACGCCCAGGCTGACAAGAGCTCAACGGCTAGTTTCTGATGAAGGCCGTACCGATACGGATCCAAGCGTATCGATACGGAAGGCTGTAGAACAACATTTATGAATGGAAATAAAGTCCTCAACGGCTCCAAATCATCCCCAACGGCTAGTAACGGCTACAAACTCAATTGGGAGTATAAAAGGGACCTCCAAGCATCTTGTAATGGTTAATGCTTCAATTGTTACAACATTATGATGTCAAAATTTTTCTAGAGCTTTAATTGTTCATTTCTTGCTTAGACAACACTTGTGAGCTTACATTGTTAAATTTGCTCAAGTGTTTAGGTTTTGGGTGAGAGCTTAGAATTGCAAACAAACACCTTTTTGAGGGATTTCTAGTTTGCTAAGTCTTTCTTTGTAAAGAGAGTGTTCCTTCAAGCTTTGGGTAGAAAGCTTTGAGGGTTGTAACGGTTTCCTCCTAATTCGAGAAAAGGGGACGAAATTCTTAGTGAATTTGTTTGGAAATCCTTAGTGGGGAGCTAAGGTAGTGGATGTAGACCTTGGTTAGAAGGTTGAACCACTATAAATCCTTGTGTCAAATTGCCTAATTTTCACATCCCACTAAATCACCCAATTATCCAACTTCTCCACACTTGGCGAGCAAGAACGGTTGATCGAATAAAGCCCCTAAAATCTCAACAATTGGTATCAGAGCTTGGCTCAATCGAAGGGGATTCACATCCTATTGAGAAGATCCGGCAAGCTCGATCAATATTTCACCAACCGGCTCAATGACACAATCAATCGACAAACCACCTTTTTTCGACGGAAACCACTATGCCCATTGGAAGATAAAGATGAAATTCTTCTTGAAGTCAAGAGATTACAAGCTATGGGACATAGTTGAAGATGGTCCGTTCGTGCCTCAAGGAAGCAAAGCGGAATGGAGTGTCGACGATCGCAAGAAGATGAAGCTTAATTGCAAAGCCTTGCACATGCTCTTTTGTGCTTTTGGCCCAACCATCTATGAGAAGATGTCTTCTTGTGAGAGTGCCAAGGAGGTATGGGACAAGCTTGAAGTCACATACGAGGGAACCGATGAAGTTAAGGAGACCAAGATTGGGCTCCTAACCTTAGAGTATGAGAACTTCAAGATGGATCCGGAAGAGAACATCGAGAAGATGTTTGATAGGTTCCCCACTATCACCAATGGTCTTAAAGGTTACGGAGAGGCCATTCCGGAAGAGAAGCTTGTCCGAAAGCTCATCTATTCCCTTCCCGAGTCTTGGGACTCAAAGAGGACCGCCATCATTGAAGCCAAGAATCTAAAAACCTTGAAGCTTGATGAACTCATGGTGTCTCTTCTCACTCACCAAATAATGAAGAAAAACAAAGAAGAGGAGAAGAAGAAGGAAGAGATTAGAGCGATGGGGAAGAAGAAGATCATGGAGCTAGGCATCAATGCTAGTGCCGTAGCTCTCAAATCCTCCACATGCCATCATGTAGATTCAAGTGAGGAGGAAAGTGAAGATGAAGAGATGGCCTATCTCTTCAACAAATTTGCCCGGTTCATGAAGAGCAAAATGGAAAAATTCAAGCATGAATCGATGAAGAAGATGAAGGACTCCCACAAATCCAAAAAGAAGGGATCATCTTCAAAACAAGCATATGTGGTCACATGGAGTGATGAAGACTCCACCGATGATGAAGTAGCCCACCTATGCTTGATGGCCCTCAATGAGGGGGAGGTAACTTCTAACTCATCTATTTCAAATTCTTATACATTTGATGAGTTACAAGATGCCTATGATGATTTTCTTTTGGAATTCAAGGCATCATTTTCCAAGAACAAAAAGTTGATTTCAAAAATAAAAATTGAAAATGATTTGCTTTCCAAAACAAATCTTGAACTTGAAGCAAAATTGAAAGATTTTGAACAAAAATGTCTTGATTTACAAAATTTGCTTCTTAAAGTTCAAAGAGAAAAAGATTTGATTTCCAATGAACTTGAAAAGAAAAATAATTTTGGAAAATCAAATTTTTATGTAAGACAATCTAGTGCCCCTAGATTTGTGAATGGAAAATGTTTTAGAAGTGTTTGGGTCCCAAAAGGACTAACCACTTCAACAAAAAAGGATGAAATTGAAAAATGGATTCCTAAGGGGACTAAATTTTGTGCTACTAATGTCTATGGATCCAAAGCAATTTGGATACCAAAAATTACTTGATTGTCTTTTGCTAGGTGTGATGGAGAGTGATCAACAAGTCAAACTTTGAGGGGGAGCTCCATGCACACAAGAAAGAACACTTGAAGAAGGAAGACTTCACATCCTTCCTTTGGGTTCAAGTGTGGTAAAATCTAGTTGCTTTTGCTTTTATTTGTTTAATTTTCATTTAAGTCAACTAGATAATCATATATGTTGAACTAACATTCTTATGATGCTTTGAGTAAGGGGGAGCCAATTTTAAACCAAAATTTTAAGTGTGTCAATTTTTTTTACCTCTATTGTTATTTTGAAACTTGATGTTTTAAATTCTTTTTGATATAACAAAAAGGGGGAGAAATGTGGTTTGAAAAATTGAATTTTCAAATGAATAAGGGGGAGCTTTATTTGATTTCATATCTTTAATCTCTTATTCACATTTTTAAAGATAAAGGGGGAGAACCCTAAATAATTTTTCAAGTTAGTTTTATTATATCAAAAGGGGGAGATTGTAGAACTAATGTTTTGATATAATAATTGAAAAATGTTTTGGACTAATTTGAAAAGAATTTAAAACTTTGTCTTAAGTCCAAACAACTTGAATCTATGTTTTGGGAATTTTAAACGGTTTCTGGAAAAGCTTTCATGATTTAAAATAGCCAAACTTGACTTTTCAAGCTACCCGTATCGATACGGTTGTACCTGTACCGATACCTTTTTGCCTCAGTTTGGTCACTGCCAAAACCCGTATCGAAACAGGCTTGGCCGTTTCGATACTGATCGGGATCGTTTCGATACGCCTGGTAAGCGTACCAATCTCCTTTCAGCCAACCCCAACGGCTATTTCCCAACGGTCATTTAAAAATGAACCTCTACCGATACGCCCTCAAGCGTATCGATACGCCCAGGCTGACAAGAGCTCAACGGCTAGTTTCTGATGAAGGCCGTACCGATACGGATCCAAGCGTATCGATACGGAAGGCTGCAGAACAGCATTTATGAAGGGAAATAAAGTCCTCAACGGCTCCAAATCACCCTCAACGGCTAGTAACGACTACAAACTCAATTGGGAGTATAAAAGGGACCTTCAAGCATCTTGTAATGGTTAATGCTTCAATTGTTACAACATTATGATGTAAAAATTTGTCTAGAGCTTTAATTGTTCATTTCTTGCTTAGACAACACTTGTGAGCTTACATTGTTAAATTTGCTCAAGTGTTTAGGTTTTGGGTGAGAGCTTAGAATTGCAAACAAACACCTTTTTGAGGGATTTCTAGTTTGCTAAGTCTCTTTGTAAAGAGAGTGTTCCTTCAAGCTTTGGGTAGAAAGCTTTGAGGGTTGTAACGGTTTCCTCCTAATCCAAGAAAAGGGGACGAAATTCTTAGTGAATTTGTTTGGAAATCCTTAGTGGGGAGCTAAGGTTGTGGATGTAGACCTTGGTTAGAAGGTTGAACCACTATAAATCCTTGTGTCAAATTGCCTAATTTTCACATCCCACTAAATCACCCAATTATCCAACTTCTCCACACTTGGCGAGCAAGAACGGTTGATCGAATCGAGCCCCTAAAATCTCAACAAGAAGTACGATATAAAATTTAAATAGTAGTGCAGAGGGCGAACAATTACTATTTTATTTGGGATTGAAAGTGGTTGGGGATTGTTCCTTTTAGTTGGGTGTCCGAATATGGAGTATTAACATTGCTTTGGAAGTATTAAGGTGATGATTTATTGTGCGTGGGTTGGTAGCGAATAATAGTATGCAAGAAGATTTTGGATTGTCAGGGTCACTAGGTAACTCGCTAGGTGGTGATTGTAGTCTCTGAGGATCTAGTGTTTTCTTTTGGGAGTATTTAGTAATTGTTTGACTCCCCATTGCGCTGATTTGTGGTCCCTTATTTTTCAAAGATTGAGATGGTCTAAATCTACTAAAGGCCTTTAGTTAAAAATTCAGAGCATTACTGAGGGTGTTTACTTTAATTGTTGAACATGTGTTTTAATCATTGTGTATTGATGGGTTGATCCAAGATGATGTTTGGAGAATTTTTTAGGTTTTGGTACAATCTTAGTGGGCATGGTGAAGTTATAGTTTTGGAGCTTTTAGGTAGGTTGAAGAAGGATGTGGAGGGGTTTTGAGATGGAGCATAGAGAGTTTTCGTGCATTTTCTTTCTGGTCTCATGCCTTGCTAAGATGTTTTTATTCTGAAGTAGCTTTGGCATTCAAGTCAAGTTTTTGAATGTAAATTAGAAGTAAAATGGATTGGCAAAGCTTGATTTTCTTGAGTCGATGAACATAATCGTGTGTTTTTATCTACTTTTTCTCTTTGTGATTTTGGTAGTCGTGGAAAATCCTTCAAGATTTCAACTTCTTTTGGCAGTAATATGAAGAATTGGGCTGTTTAGAGCATTGTTGGGGTAATTGAGTTATGTAATGTTAGTTGGTTTGATTTGGTTAAAGATGATGTCGATTCTCTAGCTTTAAATTTGATTGTAACCCCCTCGACCCGGTCTGGGCGAAAGATCGAACCGAACAGATCACACGGGGAATATCGAAGTAAACCAAGAAGTTTACCTCAATAAACGACACTATTTTTTTCATTTTATCTTTAATAATGCTCAGTATTAACCTATGTAATAAACATCGCAGCGGAACGATTTGCAACTAGATCAGATAACAATTAGGGACTCAATTGCATGCAAACACATTTTAGGGACCATTTTGTAATTTTACCAAAATACAAAGACTTCTTAACTTTTTAAGTTACCAACCATTAATTAATCATGTTACATGCATCTCTGTCAAATCCGAACTCAAAACAATCATCCAAGCTCATTTAATTGCATCCACAACATTTAGGGACCAAAACATAAAGAATCAGAACTTTAGAAGATTCCAATAACCAACTTAACTGTTGGTATTTAGGTACAGGTTGCCCTGTATCAAAACGCCCGTTTCGGAACATGAATGTTTGTTTCGGTACACGAGGTCGTTTCGATACAACCCTAAACCTATTTCAAAACACAATCTTCTAGTGGCTAATCGTATCGAAACACCCATCCCTTTTTTGAAACCCTCAGGCCATTTCAGTCACCCTAATTGGGTACATGCTAGAGTGTATTGAAACACCTGGGCCTATAATGTCAC
Organism: Hibiscus trionum; assembly: GCA_030270665.1. Classification (NCBI taxonomy): domain Eukaryota; kingdom Viridiplantae; phylum Streptophyta; class Magnoliopsida; order Malvales; family Malvaceae; genus Hibiscus; species Hibiscus trionum. The sequence continues at coordinate 5,585,155 of BSYR01000052.1, read as the reverse complement.
TTTTTGATCTTTTTTTCACACTTAATCCAATCTAAAACAATCCAACATGCATACTACATATATAAGCATCAAACCTCAAACATCCATGGCATATTCATCATCAGAACATGAGCATTTGCATCATAGGTAAACTATAGGCATGCAACCTATAGTCAAACCAACCAATATACCAAAATGCAAAGTAAAGCATAAACCAAATACCAATGGCCATTTACATGTCTAAAACAACAAACCAAACTTGCTCTAAAAGGAGTTTACATAAATCTCCCAAGAACTGAACGGATCCCCCATTGCCCTTATTACTTTAGTCTAAACCGAAACATACTTTTTTAAGCGTAGTCTCATGGAATCCGTTGCCACTTGCTGCCACCAAAATCTAAATTATCTGCATTGGTGGACAAATGAGAGTCTAAGCACACAAGACTTAGTGAGGAGTGGTAAAAAAAAACATCAATGCACAAAAATCATTTTCCAAAGAAACAATGAAAACTCATTTCATTTACTTCAAAACATCAATTTTAAACCTTCATGCCTTCAAACCATACAGTTTCCTTAATCAAAAATCAGCATATAAACTTCATGCAACATGTATTATGAAACCAATAGCAAATCCCAATGCTAACACTCAAATTTAAGCCTTCCCATGCATAGCTACAATATGCAAAGCTTAAAGAGTAAAACATGCATTTACATATTATGCATCATAAACCATTTCATAATACATCATCAATTATATTGGCTTACAAGTGATCATCAACATGCTCGTTTCTCAAAACAACTTTGGATACACGGTGTTGAGTGTGTAAAAGTTCTATTATTTACCCCCTATTTAACCCATATTTCTGCTGCATTCAAGCATAATTCATTGCATTTAGGTTAGATTACAGTTAGACATCACAATTATAGTAAATGGCACAGTTTCTACTGAAATTGGTTGCTTTTGCAGGTTGCTGCTGTAGCAGATGGAGAAGCAGGCGCTGGGCAGGATGCAGTAGAGCTGGAACTGGACGAGCAGTTGAGGAGGACGATGCTGCCATGGTTGCCGCCGTGGCAGCCAAGGACGACAGTAGTCTTGAGGAGAAGAAGCAAAGTGGGCCTCGACAGAAAGAGAAAATCAAGCCCGTCTGTCGTGGAATACCACTATATTTTTCCAAGCCCTAGATCAGAATGAAGGCCAAGCCTAAGGTTCAAGGAGAGAAATTCCAAGCAAGAAGGAAGGACGAGTTAAAGCTATATTCTCTGAAGATTTAGTCTTTATTAGAGTTGTACTTTAATTTAAACTTGTATTCTTGCTATATTAGAAAACTTGGACCCAAAGCCTATATAAAGGCATGTAATTCGACCTAGGAGAGGATATCACCTATCTCTAGCCTTCTTCCCAAAACCCTAGCCGTTTTCCTCCTCTCAACATGTTCTAAATTCCCCTTAGGGCCACGAGTTGATTTGTAAAGTAGTTGCAATGGTTGCTTTTGTTTTAGGAATATTCAGTTCAATAAAATAAACTTCAAGTTCTCTTATTTTGGTTATTAACATCTTGCAAGAGTATCGGGAGAGCATTGCGAGGTTATCTATTTACTTAATATCGGGAGAGTTAAGTATACGAAAGGAATAAGTGCGAGTTCTCTAGTTTATAGTTGAACTATCTCGGACCTTGGGATAGGACGAAGTTAAGTGGCTAAAGAAGAATTCAAAAACATCGGTGTTCATCCTTCGATTCACGCTGGGAGGTATCATCAAAGACGTGTTCATTGACAGACTTGGACCTAGGGATAGGCCAAGGCACAGCAGGGATTCTTGCCAAGCTTGAAGTACTGAGTTGTGTGAGCGCTTCCGCGACAAGCAACAGACTGCCGCCGCGACAGGTGCTGCCGCGACGGGGACATTACAGAGCAGAGTTTCCTAAACTTAGCAATACCTACACTACTGAGCAATTCAATACCAGCCCATTCTCTTTATCTTGATTCTTTTACTCTTATTTTCCAGTATTCTTTATTATTCTCGTGACAAACATCTTAAATATTCTTTTTACTCTCGTGCAGTAATTCAAGGTGAAGCTATCAGCCCAGTCCCTGTGGAGATGATATCCAATACTTCAGTATCACTTTACTACTTGCGTCGTGTACACTTGCACTACAATTGCGATAGACACTTTTACAAGCAACAAGTTTTTGGCGCCGTTGCCGGGGACTCGCAACATAACTTTACCCTATCTTTTACTGCATTCTTTTTATTTTCTATTTTATTTTGGTTTGTTCAACCTGTTCTTTTCACAAGGTTTCTTGTTTATGCGCAGATTGAGACGAGGAGAGGAACCTGAGTATCCATTAGATCCTAAAATAGAACGTTCGTGCAATCTTAGGAACCGACTTCGCCACGTACTAGCCAGAAACGAATACCTTGAAGAACAGATAGAGGCAATGAACAACCAAGGGAATCCACAGGATAATAACAATCCTGTCGAAGATGGAGAGATCATTCCTCCTGCCACTGCCACACGACGGTCATGCCGAGACTACATGCTGAATGATCATGTAGAACTAGAAACCACGCTGTCGGATGTAGATGTTGACAACTTTGAGCTGAAACCTGTTATGTTCAGCATGATCAACAACGCCGGTCAATTTCGTGGTGCTGCTACAGAGGATGCTAGGGAACATCTGAAAACGTTCCAGGAAAACTGTGGTTCGTTTAGACTACCAGGAGTTAATTCGAAGATACTGAGGCTTCAGTTATTTCCCCATTCATTGAGGGACAGAGCAAAGACTTGGTGGAATAAACTTACGCCGGGTTCAATTAGAACTTGGGCAGATTTGACTCGTGAATTCTTATTTCGTTTTAATACTTCACACTTATCTGAGCGATTACGTAACGAAATTGCTACTTTTCAACAAGAAGATGACGAGCCAATGCATGAGGCCTGGGACAGATTTACCACTCTTCTAAGGAACTGCCCAATGCATGGATTCCCCGTTTGGAACCAGGTAACAAAGTTTTATAATGTTGCTAATTTACAAACTCGTATTCGAATTGATTCAGCAGAAAACAGATTACTGCTGGACAAAAACCCAGATGAGGCGATGTCAGTATTGAAAAATCTGGCGAAGAATGAGGAGCAGTTCCCGACAGCAAGAAGAGGGGGTAAACGGGTCCTAGCTGTAAAGGATTATGAGGCCTACAACACAATGAAATCACAAGTGGCGTATCTCACTAAGGCAATGAAGAAGCTCTTGAACAATGATTCACTGCCTGTATACGTTGCTGAAGAGATATGCGAAATTTGTGAAGGAAATCACAGTTCGGAGGAATGTCCAATACAGTTAGAAGAAGGAAAGTATGTTGGAAACTACAATAAGCAGAATTATAACTCCAACAACTAAAATCCCAGCTAGAGAAAGGATCCCAAGTTCTCTTGGAGTAATCCTAATAATGCCCTGAATCCTCAAGCATAGAATAATCAGAATCAGGGAGGACCTAGATTGCTGACTCGGCAGCAACAGCAGCAACAGCCACCAGCTGCCACAAACAGTATACTGGAACAGACTCTGGCTACGTTTATGTCTCAAACAGGAACCTACATTGAGAACATGAATCACTTTGTCTAGAAGACGGAGACATTCATGGATAAAACAGAGATGCGAATGACAAATCATGAAGCTTCTCTGAAATCGTTGGAGACACAGATGGGTCAGGTTTCCCATCATATCAACCCAAGGCAGAATGGCGGATTTCCTAGCAATACTGAAAACGCTAGACAGCCCACACATGAGCAGTGTAAAGCCTTCACTACCAGGAGTGGGAAGAAACTACCAGGGCCAGAAAAGGAAGCTGAATCAGTTAAACCAGCCTTGGAGTCACATGCCGAGGAAGCTGCCTCGACAGGTAACAAACAGCCTGCTGCCGATGAACCTGTCACGACAGCAGAAGGGACAGAGAAGAAAGATGATGAACTCAAACCTCCTCAGATCCGTATGCAGTGAGAAGGACGAATTGCTGATAATCGTCCCCCACCTCCTTTTCCTCAACGGTTACAGAAATTGAAACAAGAATCACAGCTTAAAAATATTTATGATATTTTTAAGCAGGTTCACATCAACATTCCGTTGTTAGATGCCGTTAGGGAGATGCCCGGTTATTCCAAATTTCTCAAGGATGCCATGTCAAAGAAATCTAAACTTGGGGAATTTGAAACGGTTAAGATGACAGAAGGATGCATGAGTTTTCTGCACAAGCATCCACCCCAGAAGAAGAAGGACCATGGGAGCTTCATCATACCATGTGTAATCGGAGACAAATATCTGGGTAAGGCACTTTGTGATCTTGGTGCTAGTATAAATTTAATGCACAAATCTGTTTTTCAGAAATTAGGTATTGGAAAAGCTCGGCCCACAACAGTAATTCTGCAGTTGGCAGACCGCTCTTACGTTCATCCGGAAGGAAAATCGAAGATATTCTGGTAAGAGTGGATAAGTTTATTTTTCCTGCTGACTTTCTTGTCTTAGACTATGAAGCAGATGAAAACGCGCCAATCATACTGGGGCGACCCTTCTTAGCCATGGGAATATCACTGATTGATGTGGAAAAAGGAGAACTCACCATGAGAGTGAACGATCAAGAAATAAAGTTGAATGTTCTCCAAGCAATGAAGCATGCTGATGCAGAAGAAGAATGCAAGGCTATCACTGAAGTTACCCTTGACCAACCCTGCATCAGGTCGGGCTGTCACGACATAAAAATTGGTCACTGCCTCGACAGCCACTTACAAGACTGTCACGACAGCACCAACGACAGCAACTCCTCAGAATCTGATACATCTGATACTGAAGATCAGGAGGAGGTAAACTGGATAGGCAATCGTCCAGGTAAGTTATTCGAGCCTTTATATTATACCTCGGATAACCATGCAATTCAAAAACCATCAACTGTTGAACCCTGTTTAAGAACTTAAGCCCCTGTCAGGGCAGCTAAAATATGCTTTTCTTGGTTTGAATGATATGTTGCCCGTAATCATCTCTTCCAAGTTGATGCAGGAACAGGAACAACAGTTAATAGGGATGCTGCAGCAGCACAAAAAGGCTATTGGATGGACGATCGCTGATATTCAGGGCATTAGTCCGGCATTATGTATGCATTAAATTCTTCTAGAAGATGATCATAAGCCGACTATAGATGCACAAAGGCATCTGAACCATGCTATGAAAGAGGTGGTGCAAAAAGAGATAATCAAATGGTTAGATGCTGGTATAATCTACGCCATCTCGGACAGCAAATGGGTGAGCCCGGTACAGTGCGTTCCCAAGAAAGGAGAATTGACCGTGGTAACCAACGAAAACAATGAGCTAATCCCAACTAGGACTGTGACCGGTTGGAGGGTTTGTATGGACTATCGGAAGCTTAACAAAGCTACCCGAAAGGACCACTTTCCTTTACCCTTTATTGATCAAATGCTTGATAGATTAGCAGGTAAACCTTAATATTGTTTTCTTGATGGTTATTCAGGTTACAATCAAATAGCTATCGCACCGGAAGATCATAAAAAGACGAAATTTACATGCCCTTACGGAACTTACGCTTTTAGGAGAATGCCTTTTGGACTATGCAATGCACCAGCCACCTTTCAAAGGTGCATGATGGCAATATTCTCCGATATGGTGGAGGATTTCCTAGAGATCTTTATGGATGATTTTTCAGTCTTTGGAGACAACTTTGAAAGCTGCCTAGGCATCCTACAGAAGGTGCTCGAGAGATGAGAAAAAGCAAATTTGGTTTTGAACTGGGAAAAATGTCACTTCATGGTGGATGAAGGGATGGTCCTTGGCCATAAGATTAGCTGTCGTGGCATAGAAGTCGACAGAGCTAAGATAGAAGTGATCGAAAAGCTGCCGCTACCCACCACAGTCAAGGGAATCAGAAGTTTCTTAGGACATGCTGGTTTTTATCGGAGGTTCATTGCGAACTTTTCAAAAATCACCAAGCCCCTATGCCATCTTCTGGAGCAGAACCGACCCTTCGACTTTAACGCTGAATGTACTGAGGCATTCAAGGTTCTGAAAGAAAACCTGGTAACAGCCCCAATAGTGCAGCCACCAGATTGGACACAGCCATTTGAGATCATGTGTGATGCTAGTGACTATGCTATCGGGGCAGCACTTGGGCAGCGGAGAGACAAACTTTTTCATGTCATATACTATGCCAGCAAAACACTGAACGACGCCCAAGTAAACTACACCACCACAGAGAAAGAATTATTAGTTGTGGTATTCTCCATTGACAAGTTTCGTTCTCATATACTTGGAACGAAGGTCATAGTCCATACATACCACTCTGCATTGAAGTATCTGTTCACGAAAAAGGATGCAAAGCCTCGACTGATACGTTGGATTCTGCTACTGCAAGAATTTGACCTTGAAATCAAGGACAAAAAGGGGACAGAGAATCAAGTGGCAGATCACTTGTCAAGGTTGGACAAGGGAAAGAGTCTACCGACAGATGAGACAAACATATTGGAGACCTTCCCTGATGAGCATCTATTTGCTGCCACAGTCACTGCCGCGACAGCCATGGCGGCAGGTAAGTCTTATGAACTCCCCTGGTATCCTGATTTTGTTAATTTTTTAGTTAGCGAAATAATTCCTCATGACCTTAATTATCAAGCCAGGAAGAGGTTCCAAAATGATGTTAAGCATTATTATTGGGACGAACCTCTTCTTTTCAAAATCTATACAGATCAGGTTATAAGGAGATGCGTACCACAGGATGATATACTTCATCACTGTCATGCTTCACAGTATGGAGGACACTTAGGAGGCAACAAAACTACTGCCAAGGTTTTGCAGTCAGGATTCTATTGGCCGTCACTGTATAAAGATGCTCAAATTTTCTACAAGAGCTGTGACAAGTGTCAACGGACAGGAAACATCTCAAGGAGACACGAGATGCCGCTGCAGAACATTCTTGAAGTCGAGATCTTCGACGTTTAGGGGATCGATTTTATGGGTCCATTCCCATCTTCATGTGGGAATTTGTACTTCCTCCTGGCAGTAGATTATGTGTCCAAGTGGGTTGAAGCTATCGCCACTCAAAAGAATGATGCCAAGACAGTTCAAAGGTTTTTACATAAAAACATCTTTTCCAGATTCGGCATCCCTAAGGCGATTATCAGTGATGAAGGGAGGCATTTTGACAACAGGGTTATAATTGCTGCCTTGAAAAAGTATGGTGTCAAGCATCGGATTGCAACAGCGTATCACCCTAAGATCAATGGACAAGATGAAATATGCAACAGGGAAGTCAAGAACATTCTTGAAAAGATGGTTAAGCCAAGTCAGAAAGATTGGTCTTTACACCTTAATGATGCGTTATGGGCTTACCGGACAGCTTTCAAAACTCCATTGGGAATGTCTCCTTACCGACTGATTTACGAGAAAACATGCCATTTACCTGTCGAGATAGAGCACAGAGCATACTGGGCAATCAAGGCAGTTAATATGGACTTGGAAAAGGCAGGGCAGAAAAGGCTACTCGACCTAAACGAAATTGAAGAAATTCAGACAATGGCCTATGACAACGCAAGAATCTACAAAGATAAAACTAAGAAGTGGCATGACAAGAAGTTGCTGCCACGATAGTTCTGCCCAGAGCAGCTTGTGTTGCTTTTTAACTCTAGGTTGAAACTCTTCCCAGGGAAGCTGAAATCTAGATGGTCTGGCCCATTCCAAGTGGTGCAGGTTTTTCCCCATGGTGCTATCACGATTAGATCTTTAAAAGACGGGCACCAATTCAAAGTCAACGGACAGCGCTTGAAGCATTATCAGGGGACTGAAGCCCCAAGAATGCAGGAAGTGGTTACCTTAGGAGATGCCCCACCTGGCATCCCTAATTTAACCTAAATTTTATTTTTAATTATTTTAATTACTTATTATTTATATATTAGGAAATTAGGTTTATTTTATTTTTAAGAAATAATGTTTTATTTTTATTGTTTTTTAGGAAATAAAGGAGACAAGAAGAAAAGGAGAAGTGAATTCAGCCCACCATCCTTCCACCAGTCCAAAAAGCCCAAATTTTGGAGCCTGTCGTTACAGCTGCCGCGACAGACGCAGAAAATACAGGCTGTCGACACGCTGTCGTGACTGACACAAAAACGCGTAACAGACGCGCAGCAGACACGGAAATGCATGACAGATGCGTCAGAAACCGCGTAACAGTTGGCCCCATTATTCGCGCCTGCCGTTACAGCTCCAACGGGCAGCAAACTCTTCTCTATATAAACCCCGTTTCATTTTTCATTTTCCACTCACTTCTACTCTTCTTACTTGCTTCCTCTAGAAATTTTATTTACTTTCATTTTTATTCTTTCAACCCTTGCAACCATGTCTTCCAGAAACACCCGAAGGAGTGCTGCCTCCGGCTCCACCTCGACAGCATCAACCCCACGATCATTCCAAATTAGAGACATGTGGGAGGAAAGGGGATTTATCTACACCTCCAAGGAGGACAATTTGGGCCTGCAGCTGTTCATTTCCAGAAAAATCAAGGCCCTACAGTGGCAGATCTTTGCCGAACAACCAGAGGAGATGAACGTATCTCTGGTTTGAGATTTCTACGCTGCCATCAACAGCAGAACGGTGACAACAGTTACCGTGCGAGGGAGGGAAGTGCAATTCGAAGCAGAATACATCAACACCTTGTACGGATTTTACGTGGGCAACAACGATGATGGTCACCAACAATTTTTGAACATCCTAGACCCTGCTGCCTACGATGCTGTCATGGCAGAGCTAACGGATGAAGGTACACAGTGGAATACAAATCCAAAGAACCCGAGGACGGTTAAAAGAGTTCAACTCCTGCCAGAAGCTAAATTGTGGAACGCTTTTATCAAAAAGTGCATCATGCCATCCTCACAAAACACCACTGTCGACCAACCCAGGTTAGCCCTCATTCATTCTATTTTGCATGAGAGGCCTATTAATGTGGGCAGCTTCATCTGCGAAAGCATTTTGGAGTGTGCACACCGGCCGACAGGACCGCTCTACCTTTCTTACCTCATCACAGCCCCTCTGCCGCAGCCATGGTGTACCTGAAGCTGCCACCGATCTACGAGTCCAAGGGAAGGGATGGACCGACAAGAATATACTCAGCTTGATGGAGCTGACTGCTGCCACCCCGCTGTCATCTTTTGATCCCACTGCCACGACAGTAGACACGATAGAGCCGACGGACACTGTACCTATTGCCACGGAAGCCAGGCAGCAAACAGCAGCAGCAGCCCGGCCGACTCCTCCTCCCAGATCCTTGCTGCTATACAGAAGATGGAGGAACGACAGCTTGGTCTTATGTGCTTCATCAGGGATTTCACCGCAGCTACGGTACAATTCATCCAAACTTCTTTAAATTTCCCTGATGTTGTATTTCCTACCTTCCCTGTCAATTATTTTGCTGTCCCAACCCCTGCCCACACCTCAACCCTGTTGCAACACCAAGGACACCGTTTGCAGCATCCACACCAACCCCTGCCACGACAGCCGCCGGCAACAACCGTGCAGCTGATACATCTGTCCGGGGTACCAAGAGAAGAATGCCCTCGGAAGAGTTTAACGCCTTCATTGCCGGTTTCTCTTCTTCTTCCATTTGGGAGGAAAGCGACAACGAACCCTCTGTTAAGAGGAATCTCTCCAAAGAGTTTACACCGGTGAAACGACAAAATAGAATGGCAGACAAAAACAAGTCGGATAGCGGCAGCGGCAGCAGCGGTGACAGCAGCAGCAGTTCAGACAGTAGCAGCAGTTCAGAGGTACAGGTTGTGGAGAAACCCCCTCACATCTCCCCTACCAGAATTCAACCTCCGAGGGAGGCCAAAACGAAGAACACATCTGCCTCCCCCATCCGCCAGCCAGTTCAGAAGGCCCGTGCCCGCCGCCAGCTCCGAGTCAGCAGCAGCAGTGACGACAACGCATAAAATTTGAGTTTCTTAACTTATTTTGCTGTCTACTTCTATATATTTTGTGATGTACTTTTCTTTTATTTTATTTTGTCATTTTCATTGAGGGTAATGCAACCCTTGAGTTTGGGGGTGGCAACCCTCCATTAATGGAGTCTAATTTAGTTTTAAAAATTGTGTCTTTTACTTAGTTTATTTTTTGTCTTAAAAAATGAAAATTTTGGCTTAAGTCTTTGAACTGAACTTACCTGCCGTGAAAACTCTGTCGTGGCAGTGCCTTTAGGATAGTTTTAGGAGCAGTTTAGAGCCTTTCTATAGTTCTGAAAACTTAAACACCATTTGTGACTGTTATACTGCCTAGAACTCTTCTAGTTAACTAGAATAGGAAGCTTAGCACTTGAATAGCCCCTAGAGGTGCCTAACACTGGCTCTAGGAAAGAAGTTTAGCAAAAGAGACTCAATAGCCCTAGAGGTGCCCGAAACCGGCTCTAGGAAGTTAGCTAGAGGTGCCCGAAACCGGCTCTAGTGAAACTTTAGCTTAAAAATATATATAAATCGAGTCAAAACAAAAAAAATCAAAGGAGCATAAGAAATGCCTGCAAAAAGATAAAGTTTGGCATAAAAATTCAAGTTAGAGGCTGAAATATTCTAGTGAAACTAAGAGAGTCTTGGCATATAATTGTTCACAGGCATGCACACACTGCACGAGGACTATAGCACGATTCCGGACAAATCCTAAGTTATCCAACAAGGTGCTGCTTTCAACAGAGAACGAATAGAGAGTAAGGGAAAGTTCACTGTTTTAAGCGAAAACAAAAATATTTATTTATTTATTAGGTTTGAATTGCTTGAGGGCAAGCAAAAACTTGAGTTTGGGGGTGTGTTGAGTGTGTAAATGTTCTATTATTTACCCCATATTTAACCCATATTTATGCTGCATTCAAGCATAATTCATTGCATTTAGGTTAGATTACAGTTAGACATCACAATTATAATAAATGGCACAGTTTCTACTGAAATTGGTTGCTTTTGCAGGTTGCTACTGTAGCATATGGAGAAGCATGCGCTGGGCAGGACGCAGCAGAGCTGGAACTGGACGAGCAGTTGAGGAGGACGATGCTGCCATGGTTTTCGCCGTGGTAGCCAAGGACGACAGCAGTCTTGAGGAGAAGAAGCAAAGTGGGCCTCGACAAAAAGAGAAAATTAAGCCCGTCTGTCGTGGAATACCACTATATTTTTCCAAGCCCTAGATCAGAATGAAGGCCAAGCCCAAGGTTCAAGGAGAGAAATTCCAAGCAAGAAGGAAGGACGAGTTAAAGCTATATTCTCTGAAGATTTAGTCTTTATTAGAGTTGTACTTTAATTTAAACTTGTATTCTTGCTATATTAGAAAACTTGGACCCAAAGCCTATATAAAGGCATGTAATTCGACCTAGGAGAGGATATCACCTATCTCTAGCCTTGTTCCCAAAACCCTAGCCGTTTTCCTTCTCTCAACATGTTCTAAATTCCCCTTAGGGCCATGGGTTGATTTGTAAAGTAGTTGCAAGGGTTGCTTTTGTTTTAGGAATATTCAGTTCAATAAAATAAACTTCAAGTTCTCTTATTCTGGTTATTAACATCTTGCAAGAGTATCGAGAGAGAATTGCGAGGTTATCTATTTACTTAATATCGAGAGAGTTAAGTATACGAAAGGAATAAGTGCGAGTTCTCTAGTTTATAGTTGAACTATCTCGGACCTAGGGATAGGACGAGGTTAAGTGGCTAAAGAAGAATTCAACAACATCGGTGTTCATCCTTCGATTTACGCCGGGAGGTATCATCAAAGACGTGTTCATCGACAGACTTGGACCTACGGATAGGCCAAGGCACAACAGGGATTCTTGCCAAGCTTGAAGTACTGAGTTTCCTAAACTTCGCAATACCTACACTACTGAACAATTCAATACCAGCCCATTCTCTTTATCTTGATTCTTTTACTCTTATTTTCCAATATTCTTTATTATTCTCGTGACAAACATCTTAAATATTCTTTTTACTCTCGTGCAGTAATTCAAGGTGAAGCTATCAGCCCAGTCCCTGTGGAGACGATATCCGATACTTCAGTATCACTTTACTACTTTCGTCGTGTACACTTGCACTACAATTGTGATAGACACTTTTACACGCAACAAGTTTTTGTACATCGTCAATTATATTGGCTTACAAGTGATCATCAACATGCTCATTTCTCAAAACAACTTTGGATACACGGATTCACAAGTGTTGTCCCAACAATTCATACATTCTCACCAGCATCTCAAGGTTCACACACGGGAGCTACCCTCCACCATTGTTACACCCGTGGTGGAGTATTCGCTACACTGTATAAACCCCTCAACACCACTCACTGGTAGATGTATAACCCCACTAATGAGAGTCGAGACACCATACATTTTCCTCAATCAATAGGGTACTTGAATGGAGTATTCGGTACGCCGTATAAACCCCCAACATCCAAGGTGACTTGTTTATAATGCACTCAATCCTATAGTCAGCTAATTATATTTGATTTCATTTATAAACCATTTCACAACATCACTTGCCAATATAATTCACATTTAACACATACCTCAATGTTTTAAAAGCATCATTAATAAATCACATTTCCAAGCATTAAACCATGCTTAAAATCACAAGTATAAATCATATACTTCAAAGATCACTTACCATGCGCATCCTTCAACCTTACATCATTAAAATAAGTAACCACACACTTACCATGCGCATCCTTCAACATTACATCATTAAAAGCAGTAACCACATTCTTATAAACATGCTTTAACAGTAGGTAAAACCATTAATTCAAAACAGTGCATAAATCATCACTTAATAACACAACCAAGAGAGGAAATTCCTTTCACTTACTTTGGAACTTAGTTAAGCGTTTCAAGATTACCACTAAGTTCCCAAATCATCTTTTAGAGCTTTCAAAACTGAAATTCACGTTCTCACTCACCAACACGCGCAAACTCGACTAGCCGACGCGAATTCAAGCAATCAAAACTCACGAACCTTCATTGATTGCTTCCGATACGTTCTCCCTTGTTTATACCACACAAGAATAGAGGATTAATGCATCACAATGCATTAAAATCTCCAGCAAACAAAGCTACCCCGATTCTCTACCCTAAAACACCAAAACCCTATCTGAAACAACCGAAAACACCTTCGATTACACTACAAACTCAGCCCAGCCAAAACCTATCACTTTCATCCATTTTCAATCATCAATTAACATCCAAAAACAACCTAATTACATCCTTATACCTCCAGTAGCACCAGATCCATATTAACTCCACAAAAATGCCAAATCTAACAATCTAAACATTAGAGATCTAACTCATTTCGGGATTACTATTATAAAACCTTTATTTCAATATCATTTAACATCCAAAACGTGATTAAAATCACTCTCAAATCAATTAAAACAATACCATTACAAAAATCTTGAAAAATCATCTTCCAAAGCTTGATTTAGCCATTTCATCAATTAGATTATAAAACCTTGTTATTAAATATAATTAGAGAGCCAAAGACTTGAGAATTTCAATAAAGAACCTTGATTAGAGAAGAGAAAAGAAACATCACCTCTAACACAAGCTTTTACCCTTGATTTGCAATGATTTAGAAGAAATCCTTCAAGAAATTCATAGCTAGTTGATGTAGAAATCCATAAGAATCATTTAGAAATCAAAAGTGGACGAAAAGAGATAAATCTCCGGAGATTTTAGTGATGGAAATATAGTTTGGCTGATGGGAAAGTTGAGAGAGAAGTTTAGGAGAAAAGTAGTTATGTAAGAAAATGTTTGGCCTTTAAAAATCCTATTTTATCAAATTTCTTTTAATAAATCAATTAATTAAATCATTTTAAAAACACAAAATCAAGGGAAAAGGCTGATAACACCTTGGTGTAATAGCTCCCTAAGTATTCTAAGTTTTGCCCCTCTTCAATTTAGTCTTTAAAACATATTTTGTAATTTTTACAAATTAGTCACTGTTTTCAAAATACCAATTAAATCAGTCCAATTTCATCAAATTGATGGGAAAGTTTCATTTAGCAATCAAAAGTGGACGAAAAGAGATAAATCTCTGGAGATTTTAGTGATGGAAATATAGTTTGGCTGATGGGAAAGTTGAGAGAAAAGTTTAGGAGAAAAGTTGTTACGTAAGAAAATGTTTGGCCTTTAAAAATCCTTTTTATCAAATTTCCTTTAATAAATCAATTAATTAAATCATTTTAAAAACACAAAATCAAGGGGAAAGGCTTATAACACCTTGGTGTAATAGCTCCCTAAGTATTCTAAGTTTTGCCCCTCTTCAATTTAGTCTTTAAAACATATTTTGCAATTTTTACAAATTAGTCATTATTTTCAAAATACCAATTAAATCAGTCCAATTTCATCAAATTGAACTCTCCAAAACCTTCAAAACATTATTTTAAGATTATAAAAATACTTTTCCATATTTTATCTCCCTCAAAAACCACTTATTTCAAATTAATCCTGAAACTAGCATAACTCACTCGAACAGGTTCTCCTAAACCTTTTAGCCGAACCCGACTAACTTCTAAGCCCAAAATCGGGGCGTTAGAGCTCTCCCCCACTTAAGAAATTTTGTCCTCGAAATTTTACCTGAAGAAAAAGGTGCAGAAACTGCTTCATCATGTCTGCCTTGCTTTCCCACGCGGCCTCCTCAACTCCTCGATGTCGCCAAAACACCTTCACAAGTTCAATCGTCTTACTACGAAGAACTTTGCTACTAGAATCAAGAATCCCAATAGGTTCCTCATCATAATACAAATCCGGATTCAACTCAATCTCCTCAACAGGAATAACATGAGATGGATCCAACCTATACCTTCGCAACATCGAGACATGAAACACATCATGAATTTTCTCCAACTCGGGAGGCAACCTCAACAGATATGCAACATGACCAATACGCTCCACTACTTCATATGGCCCAATAAACCTTGGACTAAGCTTACCCTTACGTCCAAACCTCACCACCTTTTTCTGAGGTAACACTTTCAAATTCATGCGATCACCAACCGCAAACTCAATCTTCTTACGCTTTAAATCCGCCTAAGACTTTTGTCAATCCGATGTTGCCTTCAACCGATCACAAACAAGCTTTACCTTCTTCGTCGTTCCCTTAAGCAAACTCGGCAAGGAACTAACTTTTGCACCCCTTCCGCCCAACAAAGAGGCGTCCTACACTTCCTACCATACAAGGCTTCATACAGAGCCATTTGTATACTTGCTTGATAGCTATTATTATAAGCAAACTCCGCCAAAGGAAACTGTTTTTCTTAAGAACCTTGGAATTTATAACATAACACCTCAACATATCCTCAAGCATTTGTATAACTCGCTCAGGCTGACCATCCGTCTGAGGATGATATGAGGTACTGAAATTAAGCCGTGTAACAAAGCTCTATGCAAGTACTCCCAAAACCTTGCTGTAAACCTTGGATCTCTATCAAACACTATGGATTTAGGTACACCATGCAACCGCACAATCTTCGCAATGTACAACTCCGTCAGCTTATCCAACGTATACGTAGTATGGACAGCTATAAAATGTGCACACTTCGTAAGACGGTCCACAATTACCAAAATAGAGTTCTTCTTTGACGGGGTCAAAGGCAAACCAAACACGAAATACATCTTAATCCTCTCCCATTTCCATTCTGGTATCTTCAAAGGTTGCAACAGGCCGAAAGGAAATTGATGATCAGCTTTCATGCCCTGACAAACCATACACTTGCTAACAAAGTCAGCCACATCCTTCTTCAAGCCAACCCAATAGTACTCGTCCTTCAACCCACGATACATCTTTGTACTACCAGGATGTATAGAAAAAGAACTGCTATGAGCCTTAGTCAAGATAATGCGCCTCGGCTCAACATTTTCCGACACAATTATTTGAATTTTAAAGCACAAAACACCATCATCATCGAAACAAATGCCTGTTGCATTACCATCCGCTATATCCTGAACATGATGCACCAAAGAATCATCAAGAAACTACTTCTCTTTAATCAACTCAACCAAGGAAGGTTTCACTTGTAACTCAGCTATCAATCCACCATCATTCAATATACTCAACCGAGCAAACATCGCCCTCAACTCTACAACCACCTTCCTACTCAAGGCATCGGCCACAACATTAGCCTTTCCAAGGTGATTCTCTACCGTCAAGTCATAATCTTTAAGCAACTCCAGCCATCTTTGTTGCCTAAGATTCAACTCATTCCAAGACATTAGATACTTCAAACTCTTATGGTCAGTATAAACCACACACTTCTCACTATAAAGGTAATGCCTCCAAATTTTTAAAGCAAACACAACTGCAGCAAGCTCTAGATCATGAGTAGGATAGTTGAGCTCGTGCACCTTCAATTGTCTAGATGCATACGCCACAACCTTCCCACCTTGTATCAATACACATCCTAAACCAACATACGATGCATCACTGTAAACTACAAACTCCTTACCTGATTCAGGTTGAATCAAGATAGGAGCTTGCGTCAAAGCTTCCTTCAACCTTTCGAAAGCTTGTTGTCTAACATCCGTCCACTCAAAACAAACATTCTTTTGCAACAACTTGGTAAACAGAGCAACAATCTTAGAGAAACCATCCAAAAACCTTCGATAGTAACTTGTAAAACCAAGGAAACTATGAACTTCCATCACCAATTTAGGCGTCTTCCAATTCATCATCGCATCAATCTTATGTGGATCAACCTGGATACCTTCGGCCGACACCACATATCCAAGAAAGACAACTTCTCTGAGCCAAAACTCACACTTCCTCAACTTGGCATAAAGTTGATTTTCCAGCAACACTTGCAACACAATTCGCAAATGCTTATCATGATCCTCCTCAGTACGAGAGTATACGAGAATATCATCAATAAACACAACCACAAACTGATCCAAAAACCCGTGAAACACACAATTCATCATATCCATGAATGCAGCCGATGCATTAGTCAAGCCAAACAACATCACCAAGAACTCGTAATGCTCGTACCTTGTACGAAAAGCTGTCTTAGGCACATCCACATCCTTTACCTTCAATTCATAATATCCGGATCTCAAATAAATTTTAGAAAACACCTAAGCACCTTGAAATTGATCAAACAAATCATCAATTCTTGGCAAAGGGTACTTATTCTTACTCGTCAACTTGTTCAGTTGTTGATGATCTATACACATACGCAACGTGCCATATTTCTTCTTCACAAAAAAGACCGGTGCACCCCAAGGTGAAACACTAGTTCTAATAAACCCTCGAACAAGAAACTTACAAAGTTACGTCTTCAACTCCTTCAACTCTTTTGGAGTCATTCAGTAGGGAGCAATAGACACTGGAGTCATATTTTCATACAATTCTATGCCAAACTCAACCTCTCTATTCGGCGACAACCCAGGAAACTCTTCTGGAAATACACCTCGAAACTCACATACCGTATGTATGTCCTGTACACGCACTTCCATCGATCCTGAATTCATCACATAAGCTAAGAAAGCCTCACAACCCAAATCCATCAAACGACTCACTTCAAGAGCCAAAATAGCATTGGACAAGAATTTCACATTCTCACCCACGATTACCACTTCCTAATCATCAACAAGTTTCAAGGTAACTCGCTTAGCATCAAAATTGACCACAGCAAAACCATAGAAAGGCAACTCCATTAAATCAACTGCAAACACATGACCTTGAACAGATAAAGGACACCTCCTATATAACCTTCTCGTGACAACAGTTTCACCAAAAGAACTAGTTACTTGCATTCCCACATCTAACATCTCAATCGGGATATCAAGCAAATGTGCATGCTCACTCAAGATATAGGAATGCGTAAAACCAGAATCAATCAAAGATAACAATGACAAGGATTGCAAAGTGAAAGTACCTACAATCACATCGGTGTCATTGCGTCCCTCGCATTGTGCGTACACCCTCGCAGGACCACCACCCTCATGTTGAACAGCCACAACATGTGCTACAGCTCTCTGACCATCCTTCATACATTGGAAGTTACCAAAATCGCGCCCACGGCCTCATTGTGGTGCAACAACAGGTGCTATATCCTGACCACCTCCACCCCAACAATGGACAATCACGCCTCAGATGATCAGTCAATCCACAACTCCAACAAGAGTTAGATGTCATATCCGCAAGAGCCTGTCCCTCATGAACCAAACAAGGACAATCCCGCCTCAAATCCTCGCGCGATCCACAAACCCAACATTCATTTTGCTCAGACCTCGCCCTATTACCTTGAGCTGGCGCACCACGCCCAACATTACCCCGCCTCGGCTTAGGCCGATACATACGATCACGATGCCTCTTAAAGTTTCCACCACTAGGACCAGAATCTATAGCTTTTTACCCGAGCTAGAACCACCCACGCGAGAGGACAAGCCCAGACTCTGCTCGATATCCTTAGCTCGCATCACCAACACATTAAAATCTGTATAATCAGAGGCCAACATGAAAGTCTTCATTTCTTGCACCAATCCATAATGGAAACGATCGCAATGATGCATATCACTTGGCACCAACTCAAGAGCATACTGGCTCAAACGAACAAACTGAACCTCATATTCAGCCACAGTCATGCTACCCTGAACCAAGGACATAAACTCGCATTTCTTGTCACCCAAGTATCTAACTCCTATATACTTCTTCTTAAAGGCAGCTTGGAAGAACTCCAAATCCACCTCATTGGGCTCCATAGCTGCAGTTACAGTCATCCACCAATTGTAAGCATCACCTTGTAACAACGAAACAACACATCTCAACTTACATGCATCATTGCACCTCATTTAATCCAAAATTCGGATCGTACTGGCCATCCAAGCCTCAGATGCCTCGGACGACAAACCACGGTACTCAACTCCGCCCAAACTACGCAAGCAGTCTAACACCAATCCCAATTGCCTAGCAACAGGTGCTTGCACTTGCACTCCGGCAATAGTAGCCTAGAATGCTTCAGTCATCGGCTGAACTAGAGGCGTCAAATAACCCAACATAGGCCCAGTTTGCTCATGCTGTGCTTGCTCCCTACCCCCGGGTGGAGTCGGAGGTGAATTCCCACCAGGAAGAACCTTGTTCTCCTGATTTCCCTGCTCACCAGCAGCAGCAATTGTACCCGAACGTAACTCTCTCCTCTGTCCCATTGTGCTATTACAATTAAAGCATGATAATAAAACAAAACAAAGAAATCAGGCCAGCTTCAAGCAAGGATCCAAGACTTTCAATTCAATTTAAAACACTTTAACTATAGTAATAAGGCAACAGGTATCCCAATTTACCCCAAGCATAGCATAAGGCATACAACATACGTATCACAAGCATCGTGCATAGAAATCAATCAGATCCAGCCCATAACATTATCATATATATAACAATCTACACACACCTTACAACCATCATGCTTGGCATCAATATCATTTGTTCATCAACAACATGATTATAACAATCACCGTGCAAAGCAAACATCATCATTCACTTAGAATTGCATCACGTCAACTTACCATCATCCATTTCTTTCGTAATATGGCTCTGATACCACCAAATGTAACCTCCTCGACCCGGTCTGGGCGAAAGATCGAATCGAACGGATCATACGAGGAATATCGAAGTAAACTGGGAAGTTTACCTCAGTAAATGACACTATTTTTTTCATTTTATCTTTTCTAAATGCTCATTATTATCCTATGTGATAAACATCGCATCGGAACTATTTGCAACTTGATCATGCAACAATTACAGACTCAATTGCATGCAAACACATTTTAGGGACCATTTTGTAATTTTACCAAAATATAAAGACTTCTTCACTTTTTAAGTTACCAACATTTAATTAATCACATTACATGCATCTCTGTCAAATCCCAACTCAAAGCAATCATCCAAGCTCATTTAATTGCATCCACAACATTTAGGGACCAAAACATAAAGAATCAGAACTTCATAAGACTCCAATAACCAACTTAATTGTTGGGTGTTTCGGTACAGGTTGCCCTATATCAAAATGCATGTTTCAGAATAGAACTGTTTGTTTCGGTACACGAGGTTGTTTCGATACAACCCTAAACATGTTTTGCAACACAATCTTCCAATGGCCAAACGTATCGAAACACCCCTCCTTGTTTCAAAACCCTGAAGCCATTTCAGGCACCCTGGATCGGTACAAGCTCGAGTGTATCAAAACACATGGGCATGTAATGTCACTTTTTACTGGTTTTTCACATTTTATTCCAATCTAAAACAATCCAACAAGCTTCCAACATGCATACAACATATATAAGCATCAAACCTCAAACATCCATGGCATATTCATCATCATAACATGAGCATTTGCATCAAAGGTAAACTATAGGCATGCAACCTAGTGTCAAATCAAGCAAGATACCAAAATGAAAAGTAAAGCATAAACCAAATACCAATGACCATTTACAAGTCTAAAACAGCAAACCAAACTTGCTCAAATGAGAGTTTACATAAATCTCCCAAGAACTCAATGGATCCCTCATTGCCCTTATTACTTTAGTCTAAATCGAAACATACTTTCTTAAGAAAAGTCTCTTGGAATCCCTTGCCACTTGCTGCAACCAAAACCTCAATTATCTACATTGATGGACAAATGAGAGTGTAACCACACAAGGCTTAGTGAGGAGTGCTCAAAAACAAAACACCATCAACGCATAAAAATCATTTTCCAAATCCACAATGAAAACTCATTTCATTTACTTCAAAACATCAACTTTAAACCTTCACGCCTTCAAACCATGCACTTTCCTTAATATAAAATCAGCATATACACTTCATGCAACACGTATTATGAAGCCAACAACAAATCCCATTGCTAACACTCAAATTTAAGCCTTCCCATGCATAACTACCAAATGCAAAGCTTAAAGAGTAAAACATGCATTTACATATTATACATCATAAACCATTTCATAATACATCATCAATTATATTGGCTTACAAGTGATAATCAACATGCTCATTTCTCAAAACAACATCGGGTACATAGATTCACAAGTGTTGTCCCAACACTTCATACATTCTCACCGCATCTCAAGGTTCACACACGGGAGCTACCCTCTACATTTGTGACATCCTTGGTGGAGTATTCGGTACACCGTATAAACCCCTCAACACCACTCATTGGTAGATGTATAACCCCACTAACGAGAGACGGGACACCATACACTTTCCTCAATTGTTAGGCTACTTGGATAAAGTATTCGGTACACCGTATAAACTCCTCAACATCCAAGGCGACTTGTTTATAGTGCACTCAATCCTATAGCCAGCTAACTATATCTGATTTCATTTATAAACCATTTCACATCATCATTTGCCAATATAATTCACATTTAACACATACCTCACTATTTTCAAAGCATCATCAATAAATCACATTTCCAAGTATTAAACCATGCTTAAAATCACAAGTATAAATCATATACTTCAAGGATCACTTACCATGTGCATCCTTAAACATTACATCATTAAAAGCAGTAACCACATTCTTATAAACAAGCTTTAACGGTAGGTAAAACCATTAATTTAAAATAATGTATAAATCATCACATAATAGCACAACCGAGAGAGGAACTTCCTTTCACTTACTTCCGAACTTAGTTAAGCGTTTCAAGCTTACCACTAAGTTCCCAAATCATCTTTTAAAGCTTTCAAAACAGAAATTCACGTTCTGACTCACCAACACGCGCAAACTCGACTAGCCGATGCAAATCCAAGCAATCAAAACTCACGAATCTTCACTGATTGCTTTTCGATACATTCTCCCTTGTTTATACCATACAAGAACATAGGATTAATGCATCACAATGCATTAAAATCTCCAGCAAACAATGATACCCCGCTGCTTTGCCCAAAACACCAAAAAGCCTATCCAAAACAACCGAAAACACCTTCGATTACACTACAAACTCAGCCCAGCCAAAACGTATCACTTTTATCCATTTCTAATCATCAATTAACTTCCAAAAACAACCTAATTATATCTTTATACCTCCATCAGCACCAGATCCATATTAACACCACAAAACCCTAAATCTAACAATCTAACAATTAGAGATCCAAACTCATTTCGGGATTTCTATTATAAAAACCTTTATTTCAACATCATTTAACATCCAAAACATGATTAAAATCAATCTCAAATCAATCAAAACAATACCATTATGAAAATCTTGAGAAATCATCTTCCAAAGCTTGGTTTAGCCATTTTCATCAATTAGATTATAAAACCTTGTTGTTAAACATAATTAGAAAGCCAAAGACTTGGGAATTTCAATTAAAATCCTTGATTAGAGGAGAGAAAAGAAAGATCACCTCTAGCACAAGATTTTCCCCTTGATTTGCAATGATTTAGAAGACATCCTTCAAGAAATCCATTGCTAGTTGATGTAGAAATCCATGAGAATCATTTAGCAATCAAAAAGTGGATGAAAAGAGATAAATCTTTCAAGAAATCCATAGCTAGTTGATGTAGAAATGCATGAGAATCATTTAGCAATCAAAAGTGGATGAAAAGAGATAAATCTCTGGAGATTTTAGTGATGGAAAGATAGTTTGGCTGATGAGAAAGTTGAGAGAGAAATTTAGGAGAAAAGTAGTTACGTAAGAAAATGTTTTAGCCTTTAAAAATCATTTTTATCAAATCTCCTTTAATAAATCAATTAATTAAATCATTTTAAAAACACAAAATCAAGGGAAAAGGATGATAACACCTTGGTGTAATAGCTCCCTAAGGCTTCTAAATGTTGGCCCTCTTAAATTTAGTCATTAAAACGTATTTTGCAATTTTTACAAATTAGTCACTGTTTCAAAATACCAATTAAATCAGTCTAATTTCATCAAATTGAACTCCCCAAAACCTTTAAAACATTATTTTAAGATTATAAAATATTTTTCCATATTTTATCTCCTTCAAAAACCATTTATTTCAAATTAATCACGAAACTAGCATAACTCGATCGAACCGGTTCACCCGAACCTCTTAGCCGAACCCGACTAACTTCTAAGGCCAAAATCAAGACATTACATTTATATTCTCTAATAGTTGCTGTGAGGTTGTGATTCGAGCACAATAAGATGATTCTGCACTTGGCGTTGTTCTGCCTTGGATAATGGGGACTTGATCGTCTTGCTAAGAGAATTGGGGGAGTAAAATTCCTCCCGTCATGCTCAAGTCGAAATGTCCTGGTCGAAGGCTTAGCAAGAGAAGGGGCAAAGCGTGCAAACTGTTTTAAAGCCTGGTGGTAGATCCTTGGAGTTATCTTGGGTCTTGGCATTGTTGTGGGCTGAAGTAGCGCATTTATGCTAGTATTTGGTTCTACTGTATGCTAGTATTAGGTTCTACTTTGTTTTGGCATTTGGTTGGTGTTGGTTGTTTCTTATCTGATTTGGTTGTTCGGTGTTCGGTGTTTCTTCTTGACTTATGTATATTTTTTTCTTTATTTAGATTTAGGGAGATTTTTTTAACGAGGCACATAAGTTGGTTCGACTTTTATATTAATAAAATTATATTTGTCGAGCAAAAAAATAATGTTACTATCTGAGTAGTAACATTATTGTTAATATTCTATTTAATAACATATTCATTATCAAATAATATTTTGGTTATTTTTAATCCAATATTAATTCTGGTTCAACGATTAAGCATCATTTTTATTAAAACCAGATTCGAATCCCTTGCACTATATTTACTCTATTTAATTTTCACAAGACTTTAAATTAATAATGTTACAAAATTTTATTTGTTGGTGTGGGTTCAAATCTCACTTAGCTCAATTGCTTACTTTTACTTGTGATATGTATGGTATTAAACTAGAAATATTTTGATACGTTAATTGATACTTATTTTGTAACCATCCTATGATGGGTTTACTTAGGTGGTCATGGCTGCCTACATCATTTTATGAGTCTATGTTATGAATGACTTTGGAAATACTACTTGATGTACTAAACATGTTTATCTAACTTGATGGTTTTCATCGAGTCCTGTCGTTATACTATCGAAATAAATACTTAATTTGCCAACAGGTTTTCTGTAGAACCAATGTTTTGATATAATAATTGAAAAATGTTTTGGACTAATTTGAAAAGAATTTAAAACTAGTTTTTAAGTCCAAACAACTTGAAATTATGTTTGAGGTATTTTAAGAGGTTTTTGACAAAGATTTTTTATGTTTTCAAAAGCCAAACTTGACTTTTCATGTTACCAGTATCGATACGGTTGAACCAGTATCGATACCATTTTGCCCCAGTTTGGCCACTGTCAAAACTCGTACCGGTACGGCAAACCCTCGTATCGATACGGAGTGGGGTCGTTTCGATACGCCACGTCAGCATACCGATCCCATTTTAACTACCTCAACGGCTATTTCCCAACGGCCTTTTAAATGTCAAAGGGTACCGATACGCCCTCAAGCGTATCGATACGCCCAAGCTGGCAAGTGTCCAACGGCTAGTTCATATGAAGGTTGTATCGATACCATTCCACGTGTATCGATACCGTTAGCTGCAGAACAGCATTTATGAAGGGAAATAAAGTCCTCAACGGCTCCAATTCATCCCCAACGGCTAGTAACGGCTACAAACTCATTTGGGAGTATAAAAGGGACCTCCAAGCATCAAGTGAAGACAAATGCTCATATTGTCAAACATCAAATGATCAAGAAATTGTCTTAGTGCTTATTTTGTAATTTCTTGTATAGAAAAACACTAGTGAGCCAAAATTGTCAAATTTGCTCAAGTATTTTAGGTTTTGGGTGAGAGCTTCATTGTGCAAACAAACACCTATTAGAGGTTTTAAGTTTGTTTTGTTTATCTCTTTGTTAAGAGGGTTTCAATCAAGGCTTTGGGTAGAAAGCTTGATTGGTTGTAAGGGTTTCCTCCTAAGCCTAGAAAAGGGGACGAATCAATTAGTGGATTGATTGTGAAATCCTTAGTGGGGAGCTAAGGTAGTGGATGTAGGTGCTTGTTAGAAGACCGAACCACTCTAAAATCATTGTGTCTATTTCCTTTCTAGCTTCCTAAACCCTAACACCCAAATATCCATCTCTCCACCACTTGGTGAGCATAATCGGTTGAACGAATCAAGCACCACACAACTCAACAATTGGTATCAGAGCTTGGCTCAATCGAAGGGGATTCACATCCTATTGAGGAGATCCGGCAAGCTCGATCACTAGTTCATCAACCGGCTCAAAATGGCGCAATCCATAGACAAACCGCCTTTCTTCGACGGAACATAGTTATGGGACATAGTTGAAGATGGTCCGTTCGTGCCTCAACGAAGCAAAGCGGAATGGAGTGCCGACGATCGCAAGAAGATGGAGCTCAATTGCAAGGCCTTGCACATTCTATTTGTGCATTTGGTCCATCCATCTATGAGAAGATGTCTTCTTGTGAGAGTGCCAAGGAGGTATGGGACAAGCTTGAAGTCACATACGAGGGGACCGATGAAGTCAAGGAGACCAAGATTGGGCTCCTAACCTTGGAGTATGAGAACTTCAAAATGCATCAGGAGGAAAACATCGAGAAGATGTTTGATAGATTCTCCACCATCACCAACGGTCTTAAAGGTTATGGAGAAGCCATCCCGGAGGAAAAGCTTGTTCGAAAGCTCATCTACTCACTTCCCGAGTCTTGGGACTCAAAGAGGACCGCCATCATCGAAGCCAAAAATTTGAAGACTTTGAAGCTTGATGAACTCATGGGGTCACTCTTTACTCATCAAATCATGAAGAAGAATAAAGAGGATGAGAAGAAAAGGGAAGAAATTAGAGCGATGGGAGAGAAGAAAATCAAAGGGCTTGGCATCAATGCTAGTGCCATGGCTCTCAAATCCTCCACTTGCAATCATGTCTACTCAAGTGAAGAGGAGGATGAAGAAGAAGAGATAGTTCATATCTTCAAGAAGTGTGCCCCGTTCATGAAGAAAGCCTTGAGAGAGCTTGAACGAGAACCTAAAAGAAAGGAGAGGGCAAGCACTTCAAGCCATAAGAAGAAGGCACATGTGGCTACTTGGAGTGATGAGGACTCCACCGACGATGAACAAGCCAACCTTTGCCTTATGGCCATCGAAGAAGATTCAAGGGTAACTTCTAATTCATCTACTTCATGTTCTTATTCCTTTGATGAATTACAAGATGCTTATGATGATTTGGCTTTAGATTTTAAAAGCCACATTTTGAAAAACAAAAAATTGGTTTCAAAGTTAAAAATTCAAAATGATTTGCTTTCTAAAACCAAACTTGAACTTGAAGCAAAACTTGAAGAGTTTGAATTAAAATGTTTTGATTTACAAAAATTGCTTCAAAATGTTCAAGAAGAAAAAGATTTGATTTCCAAAGAGCTTGAAAAGAAAAACAATTTTGGAAAATCAAATTTTTATGTTAGACAATCTAGTGCCCCTAGATTTAAAAATGGTAAATGTTTTAGAAGTGTTTGGGTCCCAAAAGGACTAACCACTTCGATTAAAAAGGATGACATTGAAAAATGGATTCCTAAGGGGTCAAAAATTTGTGCTACTAACGTTCATGGATCCAAAGCAATTTGGATACCAAAAGTTACTTGATTGTCGTTTGCTAGGTGTGATGGAGATGTTCAACAAGTCAAACATTGAGGGGAAGCTCCATGCACACAAGGAAGAACACTTGAAGAAGGAAGGCTTCACATCCTACCTTGAGTTCAAGTGTTGGTAAAAATCTAGTTGTTTTAGCTTTTATTTGTTTTATCTTTAGTTTATTCAACTAGATGATCATATATGATGGACTAACAATTTCAATGATGCTTTGAGTTAGGGGGAGCCAATTTTAAACCAAAATTTCTAAGTGTGTCAAAAAAAATTTCCTCCTATGTTATTATGAGCTAAATGTCATTTTAAATTCTTTTTGATATAACAAAAAGGGGGAGAAATGGTTTTGAAAAATTGGATTTTCAAAATGAATAAGGGGGAGCTTTATTTGATTTGATTTCATATCCTTAATCTCTTATTCACGTTTTAAAGATAAAGGGGGAGAAATCCAAACAATTTTTCAAGTGAGTTTTATTATATCAAAAAGGGGGAGATTGTAGAACCAATGTTTTGATATAATAATTGAAAAATGTTTTGGACTAATTTGAAAAGAATTTAAAACTAGTTTTTAAGTCCAAACAACTTGAAATTATGTTTGAGGTATTTTAAGAGGTTTTTGACAAAGATTTTTTATGTTTTCAAAAGCCAAACTTGACTTTTCATGTTACCAGTATCGATACGGTTGAACCAGTATCGATACCATTTTGCCCCAGTTTGGCCACTGTCAAAACTCGTACCGGTACGGCAAACCCTCGTATCGATACGGAGTGGGGTCATTTCGATACGCCACGTCAGCGTACCGATCCCATTTTAACTACCCCAACGGCTATTTCCCAACGGCCTTTTAAATGTCAAAGGGTACCGATACGCCCTCAAGCGTATCGATACGCCCAAGCTGGCAAGTGTCCAACGGCTAGTTCATATGAAGGTTGTATCGATACCATTCCACGTGTATTGATACCGTTAGCTGCAGAACAGCATTTATGAAGGGAAATAAAGTCCTCAACGGCTCCAATTCATCCCCAACGGCTAGTAACGGCTACAAACTCATTTGGGAGTATAAAAGGGACCTCCAAGCATCAAGTGAAGACAAATGCTCATATTGTCAAACATCAAATGATCAAGAAATTGTCTTAGTGCTTATTTTGTCATTTCTTGTATAGACAAACACTAGTGAGCCAAAATTGTCAATTTGCTCAAGTGTTTTAGGTTTTGGGTGAGAGCTTCATTGTGCAAACAAACACCTATTAGATGTTTTAAGTTTGTTTTGTTTATCTCTTTGTTAAGAGGGTTTCAATCAAGGCTTTGGGTAGAAAGCTTGATTGGTTGTAAGGGTTTCCTCCTAAGCCTAGAAAAGGGGACGAATCAATTAGTGGATTGATTGTGAAATCCTTAGTGGGGAGCTAAGGTAGTGGATGTAGGTGCTTGTTAGAAAACCGAACCACTCTAAAATCATTGTGTCTATTTCCTTTCTAGCTTTCTAAACCCTAACACCCAAATATCCATCTCTCCACCACTTGGTGAGCATAATCGGTTGAACGAATCGAGCACCACACAACTCAACATTTTCCACTTGAGTTTTAACTGTGATGTGCCTTGCTAGACATGGTCATTTCGCATAGGCCGGTCTAGAGGGTTACAATGAATTAGAGAGTTAAGGGGATAGTGTTTGAGAGTTTGAGAACAAAATGAGTTTTGAAGTTTATTTTTTCTCTTTTGTTTAACTTTTATACCAACTCGTATCCTCTTTTCAACCCGCTCCCAACTCTCATGGATCTTATACCACGGCACTTTAGTTTTAAATCCTTTCAATTTCGTCCTTACCGTTTTAATTTGGCTTTCAGATTTCAGTTCCCATTCAATTCGGTCCTTAATTCAGATTTCTTGTAAAAAATAAAAATAATTTTGTTATCCTTTTTCTTTATTTGAATTATTTATTGTTTTTTAGAAATTTAATTATTTTTATATGTTCTTAGATTCATATATGTGTTTGTTAAAAACCCTAGGAATAGGTTCTTAAAAACTTAGATTAAAGCCTTGTGTGAGGAAAAACTTCCTTCATGTAGTTATGAATAAAATACACTTAATTTTACTTGAATCTTTAATGAATAAAATGAACATACATATTTTTAGGGTTGTTAATCACTAATTAAGTTTTAATTAAAAAACCACAACACATTTAATTGCCTTTTGTTGTTTTGTTTTAAAAAGTGAAAATTAATTAATGCAGAGTCTTACCAAACATAAATGACGGTTTAGCGCCAGGAATGTTGGCAGTGATTGGATTTCATTTTCTGGGCGGTAAGGTCGTTAAGGTCGTTAAGATAGACTCTTATTAATAAAGCGGGCGAATAAATCGAAACTCTTGTGAACTTGCGTGCTCTAATTTTGAAATCAATAAGGTACCAATTTTTGGGCTTTGTGGGGGTGCCAATCCTTCCCCACACGTAACCGACCCCTGAAATTGTTTTCTGGTTTCCGCAGACCAAAAATGTTATTTTAATAAAGAAAATGTTTTGTTAAAATAACCCTGGTTTTAAAAAGTGATCCAATCAAACTTTTTTTAAAATGATTGGTGGCGACTCCGTGTTTTTCGTTTTCAAAAATGTCGGGCTCGAAAGGTTTGCGACAGCTTGGCGACTCTGTTGGGGACTTTTTTTAATAAAAACAAAAGAGGGTCATGCCACAAATTGATTTCAAAAAAGAACGTTTTTTAAAAGAAAAATGGAATTTGCAAGTTCATAAATCTTTCAATTTATTCGTTTTTTTAATGAATATGATTCTATTTTACGCATTCTAAAAATTTTCAAAAGCTCTATACTCGAGCTTGTTCCGTCCGTTTAAGTGGGAGGGGGGACGCTTTGCTCATGTTAGAATATTGATTCTCCGTATAAGCCTAGCAAGTAACTTCAGGACTCATATGCCCTTTGTCTTTGTAAGGATACTGATCCTTTGAGAAGGCATAAGGAAATGAGTCCTCCTGAGTTGAACTTGATTCACTTGAAGCCTATAATGGGTGAGAATGGAGGACCTTGCTACCCTTAGTAGGGGACAACAAGGACAACTCGAGTACCCTTTTAGAACCAAACCATGTTTGAGAATCTAGAGCCTACCCAGTAGAGACATGTGGGAAACCTAGGGTTTTGAGTCTGGTCAAAATTACTTCGCAAAGATAATCCGTAGAGACATGTCCTGGAGTGTTGGAATGTACTGCCCAGAATTATTTATGCAATGAAATTATTTTGGACCCTTTTTGTCTTCTTGTTTCTAATCATTTCCCTATGTTCTGTTGTTTTACATGTTTATTCTTGCATCATCATTCCATATCCAGAAGGGATTGTTTTTTAGAATATTTGCTTAATTTGAAAAGATGTCATCATAGATGGAAGGATCCTAAAGAAGGAAGATGAAAATTCGAGGGTACGTCATTGGTTTGAGGTTAACTAGTGGGCATATGGGGACAATTTGGTCGTTGATCACGAGACATAGACTTCAGAGTACGCCCATATTAGTGTCAAGCAGAATTACATACAGGAGCTGCGGGAAATCTGGGAACATTTTGATTATAAGACTAAATAGTTGTTCTATGAATCTTATGGTGATATAGCGTACCTACTGTATGTGAAGATATGTGAACAACTCTTGAAGGCCTTGGTTCAGTTCTAGAACCACGTGTACTACTGTTTCACTTTCAACGGAGAAGATCTGATGCCCACGTTCGAGGAATACTCGGCCCTTTTTCAATCTGCGTAAGGTGAAAGAAAATTTGGTTTATGCTAAGCCACCTAAAAACA
This sequence comes from Hibiscus trionum, assembly GCA_030270665.1. NCBI lineage: Eukaryota > Viridiplantae > Streptophyta > Magnoliopsida > Malvales > Malvaceae > Hibiscus > Hibiscus trionum. The sequence continues at coordinate 5,554,737 of BSYR01000052.1, read as the reverse complement.
AAACTCGCATTTTAGGCTTACAACTTTTATTGACATGAGTGACAGATGGGTCAAAGGTCTGATACGGAAAAGAGGAGGCAGATTTTCCTTCTCTTGGTCATGCATCAGAAACATAATTCCAGTTCACCCAGACAAAGAAAAGAGAGTAGATCTCCTGGAAATTGTGATTTATGGTTTAGTTAGTTTCTTGAGGGTCTTAGGAAACATTGATGTATCCTTGCTCGACTTCTTTGAGAAATTGAAGAGGGGAGTCAATCCAGTACCTGCATTGTTAGCTGAAACTTTCATCTCACTGAATGCATGCAAAAAAATGGAAGGTGTGCGTTTTGGAGGGTGTGCTCCTTTATTTCAGGTTTGGGCCCTCAGTCACTTCTAGAAGTGCCCAACTTTGACTCCATCTAATGTGTTTTCCCCAAATTTTTCTCCGCTCCGAGAATTTTTGGCTAAGGATTGGCCATCTGTCAAGAAAAGAAAATAGGTTGATATATTCAAAGACCGGCGTGACAAAGACATTAAGTGGAGGGTTTCCTCAATGGGCCATGCCAAGGTTTTGTACAAATGTGGAGATTACAATTACCTGATGTTATTGGGCTTATGGGGTGGAATTGGGTGTGCTCCCCTGTTGGTATCAAGATAGTATGGTTCTCGACGGTTTGTTCCTTTTACTACTAGTCTTAGTTCATCAGCGTTCGAATTCTAGGGAGAGTTCAGGCAGAAAGTACAGACTATCAGTGATTCGTGGAATAACTGTTATTACATAAAGTTAGAGTCTGATGGACACTGCATGTTCACCCCCTGACTATGACGCATGGAGACAAGATCATGCCACCTACTCCTGGACAGGCCAAGTCTTTAGAAGAACACTTGAAAAGTGGTTCCCTCTAAGGCTGATATTCTAAGAGAAGAACTGAGAAGGGACAAGTTGGAAATAGAAGCCCTGCGAGGACAAAACCAACATGACAAGTTTGAGTCAAGCCTTGATGTGGAGAAATATAAAGGGGAGACCAATCGAGTAACGAAGCTGTATATGGACCTGAAATAGAAGTATGAGAATCAAAGGGTTGACTTCCTCAAATTTCAAGCCACTGTTCAGAACGTTGATTTGAGAAATAGTCTAGAGCAATGGAAGCAAGAGATTGAACAAGATGTGGGAAAAGAAAGAGAAAGCGGCAAAAAGGAAATGGAGAAATATGGGCGGGCACTTGCAGAAGAGAGGAAGAAAGGTAAACAAGTGGCAGAAAATGAAAGGGGCAAACAAACCCTTGAAAAGGAGAAGGAAAATGTAAAAGGAAGGCCAACAACAACAAAATATGTTTGCTCGAGTTACAGACATCATAAGACGAGACTAGTGAGAGGTTGAAGCAATGCCATGCTTTTGTTGCTGAGTTGCAACTTGCAAGCAAGGATGGAGGACCTAAACTAGACTTTTCACTAGCTTCAGAGTAATCAAACCTATGAGGAGCTCCATGCTAGTCTGAATGAAAATGATTCTTTGAGGGAATGAGTTGAAGAGATGGAAAACATCATCCAAGAATATAGAACAAAGATCCTAGTTGTAGGGTGTGAAGGTGTTCCCTATTTTTAGGAGCGCAATTGCACACTCATGTCAAGTTATAGTATAAAAGATGTCGAATCCCACGAGGATTGGACAGCTTGTTCCGCTTTGTAGTTCCTGCACAATAGTAAAATAAAAACACAAGTGAATAGTTTGCTTGAGAAGAAAAGTAAATAAAGACACAAGTAATAGAGAAGAGGTGAATTAGGTTGATAGGGCAGGTAGGGTTATTCTGCCACTTAGTGTGAAAACTGCGTTGAATTGGGTATGAGTTATCCTTTGCTGCCACAATATGCTGCCTCGGCGGGTAGATGGGCGACAAACTACGATCCTGTCACGTAGCCGCAGCAGGTCACTGCCACTGTAGGGGTGCGTACTGTCTCGGCAGGTAGAATGGAAAGACGTCCTGGCGGCAAGTCTGGCAGATACATCAAGATCGGCAGGATAGTCGACAGTGATCCCTCCTATTTCTAGGTTAAGATGCTCGAGATTGATAACTTGAGGACTAGTGTGGAACCAAATCAATCAACTCGGTTAGAGATCCCTTTTAGCCGCTTAAACATGTGGACTAGTGTGGAACCAAGTTAGTCACGCCTCCCGTTGTGACCGTACTTAACCCTTTCGTGAGCCTTGCACTTTCGTGCCCGACAAATAGATTCTCTCAAACGACTGGTGTGGAAAGATTGAAAGAATGAAGAACAATGGATTAAGTAAGCTTGAAATATTTTATTGAAGAAATAACTCAAAAACCTAAAACAATCGTTTCACTCTAGTTACAACATAACCCTAACCCAATGGAGAATTAGAACATGGCGGCAAAGAAGAGCACAAAAAAAGTCTTTAGAAAACCAAGGATGATTTAAACTAGAAGTACAATGGGTATTTATAGACTTAAAACTAGGTCAAGTCCTCCTTGGAGTAGAAGTCCTCTAAAGTAGCTTTTCTTCTTTAATGAAGCTTTAAATGCTGACTTCTTTCCTTGGAATATAGACTCTTCCTCATTTTCCTTAGCCCGCAAGTAAGCTTGGGAATTTCGCTTCGGCAGCCCTAGTTGCTGCTACAGACATCGAAAAATCACGTGAATGTCGGTGATATAATTAGGAGTTTTAGCTCTACAAATCGCACTCCGATTCACTAAACTTCCATAGTCAGTTGCCGCGGGCAACAAGGTTGGCAGCAGCTTTACTCGGTAGGTGCTCGGTAAGTACTCAGCAGCAACTTATCTTCAGCCGGAACTTCTTCAGTACAGCTCCTGAGTTTGCTTCTCAGCGTTGTGTTCTCCGTTCCTCAGTTCCCTCGTTCAGCAGTTAGTACCTACAAGCAAGAATACGCTAGGACAACACCTCTTGTTCTCCAAATGAATGATAAGTTATAAAATCAAGGCAGAACGATGAAATACTGTGAAATGCTATGCATGACCCTAATTATGCCTAAAAAGAGCTGGAAAACAGTAATAATAAGAGTTGGAAAGTGCATGCAATATAGGACTTTTGGACACTTTACACACCCCCAATCTCAAACTATTGCTTGTCCTCAAGCAATGCAACCTAAAGTACTTGCTCTAATAATAGCTAGAAAGAAAAACTTGTTTTTAACCTTATTTTCTGCCTCAAGGCCGTGGCACCTATATACATATAACTTAATGAAGGGAAATAAACAGGAAAATAACTCAGAATTAAATTCCTAATGCCCGTGTGATGTTTGAAACTTTGTAAACAAGCTGAATATGTAGAATAAAAGATTAAACAAAGATACTGTTGTAATTTAAAGGGTTGCTACCGAGGCAGGACAGTTAAGCATATTATTTTTAATCAAGGTAGTGAGGGCTTCAGCTTATCATAACTACTCTTTCAGGTCTGACGTTTAGATAGGAGCAAACTACAAAACCCTGAACACTTAGAGTAGAGTCATCCCGTGAAGGCTTTCATTCACTCATGCTAATTTGTCTGTCACTTTTAGGCTTTCAGATTAATGGACTTTGATAGCATCAGAGTGTCCTCGCTCATGATTCTTCCTAGAGCATGTTGCGGGCTCCTCTAGGGTAACACGTCATTTTTCTTTGTTTTTGTTTTTTGCTGCCTTTGGTAGTTCTGCATTATTTTGTTTCTTTTGTCTGCCTCGGCGGCTACCTGCAGTTGTGATATGTGGGCAATAGGCGCTTTTTTACGAACGTGTTCCAAAGCAAAGCTTCAGGCAGCAGGTGGCGGCGCTGGACAGATCCCACATGTTTTCCCTCCAGCCATGGTGTGTTAGGCTTGCATATTCTGGCCTTGATCTCCTCACAGTGGGTAGCCGTCAGTGACTACCTCCATTCCTCATGCGCGTTGTCGTTCATATCAAGGCCATAATAAATGTTGATGACAGTAGGGTTGAGCTTGACTGCCTCTCCGCGTATGTAAACGAATGGCTTGTCTGGGTAGGGCTGATGTGAGTAAAATTCCCTGACTATAGTGATGTTCGCTATATCGGGCTGTTGAGCGAACATCTCCCACCTCTTATAGTGGATGATTTGGAACAAGGCGGGCTCAAGACCACAATCTCCCGTTTGCTTCGTATAATGGAAGCCTTGTTCCTCCCAGACGGCTTGCTTCGAGAATTGTGCTCTATATCTTTCTCCGTCTGCCTTGAAGCAGAACCTGATGTAAGTGGGTTTTTGGGTTGACGTTGAAGCCATGTGATCGGTTGTATTTTCATTGAAACTAAAAAGTAAATATGGTGAGAGAGCAGAGGAATAAGATAAAAGCTAGCAAAAAAGTGGAAGTGAAGTAAAGTGAAATGAGTGAGTGGTTTATATAGGCGCTGCCGAGAAGTGCTGGGGCGACATTGAATGATCAACGGTCTGATTTCCTTGTGCACGTTACAGATTTTTCTGCCCATTATTTTCGGAGCCGTTGGCGGCCAACTAGCTGTAACACTTCGCTGTGCTGGCTGCTGACTCGGTGGGATAGTTAGCGGGCTTTTTGTTGGTCTTCCCTCTTAATTCTGCTCCTTTATTCTTGATCCTAAAACAAAAATAATTAAATAAAACCTGAAAAATTAAATACTGAAAATTAATCTAGTCCTAAAATAAACTTTATTCCTAATGCATGAAAATAAATAAATAGACATAAATAAAAATTAAGTTAGGTTAGGAGTGCATTTGGGTGTATCTCCTAGGCATAACCATTCCTGAGGTGGTTTAGGTTTTTCTCCTCTTCTGGGGGTCCTCTTGCTCCTTTAGTTTCTACTTGATGGGGTCCTTCAATCTTCCCCGAGCTCTGTCATGGCAGCCGCTGCCCTGGCCTGTCTCCACACTTATTTTGGCAGCTCTTTCATCCATGCCTTCCTTTCCTTCCTCTGAGGGTTGCAGCACATTCATCCTTATGCTTTGATCTTCTACCCTCATTGTAAGTTCCTCGAGTTCCACATCTATCAGCATTCTTCCCGTGGCCAAGAAGGGTTGTCCGAGGATGATGGGGGCTTTCTCATCGGCCTCACAATCCAAGATGAGGAAATCGGCAGGAAGGATTAGGTTGCCCACTTTGACCAGTATGTCCTCAATCTTTCCCTCCACTTGCACGAACGAGTGATCGGCAAGTTTAAGCATTACGGAGGTTGGTTTTGCAGGTCCAATACCTAGTTTGTTGAAGATGGCCTTAGTCATCAGATTTATATTGGTTCCGAAATCACACAAGACACTGGTCTCGAGCTTGCTACCCAGCCTGCATGGTATAACAAAGCTGCCCGGATCTGTCTGCTTGGGTGGTAGCTTGTTATGCAGCATAGCCAGGCATTCTTCAGTGACAGTTGTCGTCTCGAATTCCCCTATCCGTCTCTTCTTAGAAACTATATCTCTAAGATACTTGGCGTAGTTGGGCATGCTTTGTATAGCTTCTATTAGAGGTAGGTTAATGTGCACATGTTTCATAATGTCCAAGAATTTTCTAAATTGGTGCTCCTGCTGCTGTTGTTTGAGCTTCTGGGGGAATGGAGCTGGCGGACGGATGTCCTCTATTTTCTCCTTTCTTGGGGGCTTAGTTCGAGGAGAATCATCCTTGTCAGGACTGCTTTCGTGTTCTACTGCTGGGGCAGCTGGAGTCGGTGTTGCTGTTGGGGTGGCTAATATGGGTGCTGCTGGGGCAAGCTTACTTATATGTTCTGGCGGAGTTCTTAACTGCTCTTCCATCCTAGGTTTATCCAGCTGCTTCCCACTTCTTGTAGTTATGGCCTTGCAATGTTCAAAAGTGGGCTTGGCTGCTTCTGGAGGATTGTTGGATGATGCTCTCATGGTCCGGCTGTGGTAGATTTCTGTGAACTTCCCAAACTGGGTTTCCAGGTTCTTAATAGCAGCCTCCTGGTTGTTCATCTTCATCTCTGTTCTATCCATGAAAGACTCAGTTTTTTCGATAAACTTATTTGTATAAACAATAAATTCACCACTTTGTTTCATAAAGTTGTTCAAAGTGGCTTCTAGTGAATTATTGTGTTGTGGCTGCCGAGTCTGCTGACGGGAATGATTCTGCTGGTAGCTTCCCTGTAGCTTTTGTGGATTTGCTGCTGTCTTCGGGTTGCTCCAGGAGAAATTGGGATGGTTTCTCCAGTTAGGATTGTATGTGTTTTGGGCTGGCCTGCTATTCCTCTCATATCCACCCATGTAATTAGCAGATTTAGTGCATTCAGAGGAATCATGGTTGGCCCCACATTCGTCACAGAAGGGCTCAACAACTTTTACCTCATGGACCTTCGCTGGGGATTGCACCATCTTCATCACCAGCTCCATCACAGTGTCGAGGCGGGCGTTAACAGATTCGGAGGCTTCCACCTCATTCACAGTAGCTGGTCGCCTTGTGCCGCCTCGGTGGGTTGTTGGGTATTTGTAATCGTTTTTAGCTGCTATGTTGAGCAGCCGTAGTGCTTCCTCCGGAGGTCTGTCTAGGATGATCCCGTTAACCAAGGCAACTATCATCATCTGAGTCGGGTAGTTAACCCCATTGTAGAATATAGATACCTGAGTCCAAACTGGTAAACCATGAAGCGGACAGTTGTTCAACATTTTTTGGTACCGCTCCCATGCCTCATACATCGGCTCGTCATCCCCTTTTCTAAAAGCTGTGATTTCATTCCGCAGTCTATCGATGACGTTGGATGGGCTGAACCGGTCTAGAAAGTCCTTGCAGAGCTCCGCCCATGAAGTGAAAGATCCAACTGGCTGGTTATTCATCCACTGTTTCGCCCTATCCCTCAGTGAATAGGGAAATAGCCTTAGCCGCAATACATCTTGGTGTACCCCATGAATCTTGAATGCTAGGCAGATGTCCAGGAATCCTCGTAGATGCTGCCGGGCATCTTTTGTGGCAGTCCCTCCGAAGTGCCCTAGTGTGTTTAGCATGTTAAACATGACATGTTTTAGTTCAAAATGATCTGCCCCTATCTTTGGTTCGTTTACTATTGGCCTGAACCTTTGAAAGTCATGTTCAAGATAGTCTCTAGTTTTCCGCACTTGGGGTGGATCAGGGGGTCATACCTCTGCTGTACTTGTGGTCTTCTGGGCGGCAGATCTGGCTGCCCGCCCCTGCCATTCATGGCATCAGCTGGGGGGTCCTCGTTTACCATGGTCTGTTCCTTTGCTTTGCCTTTGTCTTTGTTCCTTAAGGCTTCCCTTAGCTCCCCTTTGATTCGTCTAGTTTCACACTCAAGATCGTCGTAAATAATGAAGTTTCCTCTAGGGTTAGCCCTGGTCATACACTTGTAAAGGACACTGTAAAATTATTATTTTTCTTTTTTTTGATTAAAAATAGAAATAAACGAAAAATAAAAAGGTGCATAAATTAAAAATGAAATTCGCAGTTACCAATCCCCGGCAACGGCGCCAAAAACTTGTAGGGCCTGAAGGTGTTCCCTTTTTGTGGGAGCGCAAGTGCACACTCTTGTCAAGTTATAGTATAAAAGATGTCGAATCGCACGAGGATTGGATAGCTTGTTCCGCTTTGTAGTTCCTGCACAATAGTAAAATAAAAACACAAGTGAATAGTTTGGTTGAGAAGAAAAGTAAATAAAGACACAAGTAATAGAGAAGAGGTGAATCAGGTTGGAAGGGCAGGCAGGGTTATGCTGCCACTTAGTGTAAAAACTGCGTTGAGTTAGGTATGAGTTATCCTTTGCTGCCACGATATGCTGCCTCGGTGGGTAGATGGGCGACAAACTACGACCCTGTCACGCGGCCGCAGCAGATCACTGCCACTATAGGGTGCGTACTGTCTCGGCAGGTGGAATGGAAAGACATCCTGGCGGCAAGTTTGGCAGATACTTCAAGTTCGACAGGATAGTTGATAGTGATCCCTCCTATTTCTAGGTTAGGATGCTCGAGATTGATAACTTGAGGACTAGTGTGGAACCAAATCAATCAACTCGGTTAGAGATCCCTTTTAGCTGTTGAAACTTGTGGACTAGTATGGAACCATGTTAGTCACGCCTCCCATTGTGACCGTACTTAACCCTTTCGTGAGCCTTGCACTTTCGTGACCGACAAATAGATTCTCTCAAACGACTGGTGTGGAAAGATTGAAAGAATGAAGAACAATGGATTAATTAAGCTTGAAATATTTTATTGAAGAAATAACTCAAAAACCTAAAACAACTGTTTCACTCTAGTTACAACATAACCCTAACCCAATGGAGAATTAGAACATGGTGGCAGAGAAGAGCACAAGAAAAGTCTATAGAAAACCTAGGATGATTTAAACTAGAAGTACAATGGGTAATTATAGACTTAAAACTAGGTCAAGTCCTCCTTGGAGTATAAGTCCTCTAAAGTAGCTTTTATTCTTTAATGAAGTTTTAAATGCTTACTTCTTTGCTTGGAATATGGACTCTTCCTCATTTTCCTTATCTCGCAAGTAAGCTTGGGAATTTCGCTTCGGTAGCCCTAGCCGCTGCCACAGACGTCGGAAAATCACGTGAACGTCGGCGATAGAATCAGGAGTTTTAGCTCTACAAATCGCACTCCGATTCTCCAAACTTCCATAGTCAGCTACCGTGGGTAACAAGGTTGGCAGCCGCTTTACTCGGCTGGTGCTCGGTAAGTACTCGGCAGCAACTTATCTTCAGCTGGAACTGCTTCAATACAGCTCCTGGGTTTGCTTCTCAGCGTTGTGTTCTCCGTTCCTCAGTTCCCTCGTTCAGCAGTTAGTACCTACAAGCAAGGATACACTAGGACAACACCTCTTTTTCACCAAATGAATGATAAGTTAGAAAAGCAAGGAAGAACAATGAAATACTGTGAAATGCTATGCATAATCCTAATTATGCCTAAAATGAGCTGGAAAACAGTAATAATAAGAGTTGGAAAGTGCATGAAATATATGACTTTTGGACACTTTACACTAGTCCTTGAAGAAATTGCTGATGGGGATAATGACTATTGGTTCAATCGTCTCAGAGACCATGCTAAAAGATTCCAAGAGCGAGATGAGTTCGACAGAATCGTGATGTCTCAAGTTTAAGATGTGGAAGGCACGTGATGATGTTAGCAGATGAAGCTAAAACTCTCCGCCAATACATCAAGCCATATGGAGAAGTGGGACCAAGGCTCAAGTTCAAGGAGCTAGGTACTCGGGCTGAGATGTACTCGTAGAAAAATAAAATTTCTTGTAATAAAAGACCTTTGACATCCAATTGAAAGCTATTTCTTGAGCAAATATTTTATGAAATTAATGACCCTTCGCTTGCATCCATGCATTTGCATTGTTCTTTTTTATTGGTTTTCTTTGTCTTTGTTTATTTATATTCTTTGCCGCATGGATTCATAACATCACAAAAAAACTAACTTAAATAAAAAATCATTTCCGAATTAACATTCAAAATAGAAAAAACAACTCACAAGTATGGTACTCGTTCCCAAACCAGAGCGATGGACATGGAAAATAGACTGACAACTTTGGAAACCAACCACAAAAGCACCCAGGACAGGCTAGAAAAGATCGAAACTGACCTGAAGCAGGATATAGAGCTAGCTCACAGGAAAAGAGTTAGCCAGATCGCAGCCATGCTAGGGTTTAAAGATCCGGACACAACTGAAGTAGGAGAAGACACCAATGCACTACCGCGATTCCCTGGAACGACTTTTAGGATACCAAAGGAAGCTGCTTCCAAGGCCAAGGTCCCTTTTCATTTTGTTGAGTCTTCTGTTCGTGCCCTAAATGAGGAGGTTCATAATTATGAGGTGTCTGACCTTGATGAAATTGCCGACAAGGCCAAGGTTGAGAAGAAATAGGATGATCGCTATGAGAAGTTGGAGGGAATGATCAAATCCTTCAAGGAAGGAAGTAATCATGGTGGAATGGATGCTAAGGATTTGAGTCTGGTGATGGATCTGGTGGTTCCCCCGAAATTTAAGATCCCATACTTTGAGAAATACAGTGGAACTATATGCCCTTCAGCACATCTGACCATGTATTGCCGGAAAATGTCAATGTACCTGGATAATGAGAAACTGCTCATTCATTGCTTTCAAGACAGTTTAGTAGGGTCAGCATCACGTTGGTACACGCATTTGAGCCGGGCCAACATCCGATCATGGAAAGATTTATCAAGGGCCTTCAGCGAGCAATACAAACATGTCACTAACATGGTTCCAAACAATTTGGTTATGCAAGGGATGGAACAGAAGCATCATGAAAGTTTCCGCCAGTACGCACAAGGGTGGAGGGATGTGGCTGCACAAGTACAATCACATTTGCTATAAAATGAGATCACCCTAATGTTTGTTGAGAGCTATCAAGAGTGGGGAACTAATCTTGGCGGCTATCAAGAGTGGGAAGTTAGATGGAGGAGAGACGAAGAAACCCTACAAGAAAAGAGAAAGTGAAGTCAACGCAACCAATGTCTACAACCCCAACTATGCGAAAAGAGTAGTTTTCAACAAGCCCAATGCCCCATCTACGGCACCTGCTGCCATAAATTCCCCAAAGGAAGAGAGAAGATATCAAGGCAATTCGAAATCATACTTCCCTCCTATCCCAATGACATATGCAGAACTGATCGTTGAGCTGGTCAAGTATCAAATGGTGTTACCGTGACATGTCCCCCCTTTTCACCCATATACCCACCATGATATGACCAAAAAGCACAATGTGAATACCATATTGGTATTATGGGGCACACGATTGAAAACTGTACTGCATTTAAAAGAGTAGTGGACAATATGAGGAAATCATGCATGTTATCATTTGACATGACTGGAGAGAAAGGAAACCCTTGCCAAATCACCAGAAGGAAAGAGTGAATGCAGTCATTGAGGAGCAAGACAAGATGGTCAAGAAATGCGTTGCTGAGTTCAAGGCACCCATGAAGTGGGTGTGGGCCCAAATGGTGATAGCTGGGATGTTAGAAGAAGGAACCCAAAAATGGAAATTGAAGTATAGCTATATTATGAGTACCAAAGAGCGGAAAGACATGAGATTGAATGTTGCTTGGAGTTCAAACGCATGGTCCAAGCTAAGATAGATAACAAAGAACTCAGTTTTTTGAGAATGAAAGCAAAGAGCATATGATAGACATATGTGAACCCACGAGGGGTGTAACCCCACGACTTATAATCAAGGCACCAACCCCATTTCCATACAAGGATAGCAAGCTGGTCCCTTGGAACTACGCTTGCACGGTGGCGGCCCCCAGGAGAGTCACCCGCTGAAGAAAAGACAAAGGGTGAACCCGTTAATGAAGTAAGCTACTTCACTAGGAGTGGGAGACTGTATTCCCCGCTGATAGCTGATGATAGAGACACGGCTTAGAGAAAGGCTGCTACTGAAGAACCAGAGAAAGAAGATGAAAGATATTTCATTAAAAAGAAGCCACCAATATACCATGAACCTGTGAAGGAGTCAGAGGCTCAAGAATTTCTAAAGATACTCAAACACAGTGAGTATAGCCTAATGGAGAAGCTCCACAAGCTCTCTGCTCGAATCTTTATGTTGTCTCTTTTGCTGAGTTTTGAGGGCCACCGTAATGCCTTGCTAAAGATTCTGAATTGTACGCTTGTGCCGAAGAAGATCACAATCGACAAGATGGACATGTTGGTCGGTAACATTGTTGTTAACAACTTTATTTCTTTCAATGATGATGAAATACCAGAAGGAGGGAGGGGAACATGCAAAGAACTACACATCTCCACAAGATGCAAGGGATACATACTACCAGGTGTCGTTATTTATAACAAGGTAGCCCTAAATGTTCCTCCGTTAGCAACATTAAGGAAATTTCCAATAAATAGCTCGCACATGAGAGCTTATTAAAATACCTTGAGTGCATTCGATGGAACGCATAGAGATGTGTTGGGAAAAATTTAAGTTGCCTTTGCATATCAAACCATCGATCTTCGATGTAGAATTTGTGGTCATGGACATAAAGCCATGTTATAGTTGTTTACTAGGGTGCCCATGGATCCACACAGCAGGAACCGTCCCTTCTACCTTTCACCAGAAATTGAAATTCGTGATTGACGGACAATTGATAATAGTCAGTGTAAAGGAGGAATTCATTCCATCAGTAACTACTGATGCACCCTTTATTGAGATACATGAGGGTGCGCTCGAGTGTCACTTCAAGACACTGGAGCTAGTCAATGCGAACTTTGTCACCGAGGGGAGTAAAGTACTAGAACCATAACTATCCAGATATTCAAAGATGCAATTGAAGTAAACTCTCAGAAAATAAGTTGAAGTCAGAAAAGGATTCAGCAAAAGACACCAAGGGAGGTTGTACCCCGTGGTTATCCCAATAAAGAATGATCAATTTGGGTTGGGCTTCAAGCCCAACCATTGGTAGCGAAGGGAGGAAATTAGGAAGCACCAAGAAATGAAAAGGGAGAGACTGAAAGGGGAGGAAATTGAGTGGGCGCCAATGACATTCCCACCCCTAAGCCATAATTTCAGATCTGGAGGCTTTCTAGACCTCAATGCCCAATTTAATAAGGAGGAGAAATGAAAGAGTGGCCCATGTGAAGCATTTGAGAAGCTGAGCATTAATGCTATAACGAACAAGGATAGAGAAAATAAGTACTTGTCCATGAGTCGCCCCTTGCTCCGAGCTTGAAAACTGGACTACTGAAGAAATTCTTGTAGTCTTTGAGACAGTTTCAGAGTAATTCTCAAAACCACCCATTTTTCCTTAGGCCCGAAGGCAATCAGGGATCTTATGTAAAGGGTCTATGTCAAACCAATAATTTGAAATTCAATAAAGATTCATTTTTCTTCCAACAAATCTTGTGTAGCAAACTCTTTCCATAAACCATAACTAAACCTCAAAGTAAAAATGAAAGCTGAAAAACAAATCATTCCATTCATTGGTTCATATATCTTTCCTTTGTATATATGTTCCTTGCTTTTTCCTTTGTAGGCCTTCATATACCAGTGGCTTAAACGATTTCGAGTCAAAATTCGAAGTTAGCTTTGAATTGTTTTATTCTTAGGAGAAATTGAAAATGTTGATGATGAGGAAGAATATGATTTGCCCAATGGTCTACTCATAATGGTGGAAGGAGAAGAGAAACATATTTTACCCCATAAGGAAGGGTTGGAAATTCTGAACCTTGGTACAGAAGAAGAAGAAAGGCACAAGGTGAAGATTGGTACCGCCATTACAGTTATTACTTGACAGAGCCTGGTCGAGCTCCTAAACGAATACAAAGATATTTTTGTCTGGTCATACCAAGACATGTCGGGTCTTAACACTGGCATTGTTTTACATCGGCTTCCTATAAAGGTGGGATGTGAGCCCGTGAAGCAGAAGCTTAGAAGGATGAAAGCTTAGACACTCTTGAAAATTAGGGATGAAGTTAAAAAGTAGTACGACGCAGGGTTCCTCGAAGTAGCCAAGTATCCAGAATGGGTGTCAAACATTGTCTCAGTTCCTAAAAATAATGGAAAGGTACGAATGTGTATGGACTACAGGAACCTCAATAGGGCGAGCCTCGAAAACAATTTCCCGCTACCACACATTGATACATCAGTAGACAACACAACTGGGCATTCCCTTTTTTCTTTCATGGATGGGTTCTCCGAGTATAACCAGATTAAGATGTGCCCAGAAGATATAGAAATGACCACCTTCATAGCACTTTGGGGGATTTTTTGCTATAAAGTAATCCCCTTTGTCTTGTAGAATGCATGGGCAACTTGCCAAAGAACCATGGTCAGTCTTTTTCATGACATGATGCATAGGGAAATAGAAGTTTATATTGATGATATGATTGCTAAATCCCGATCTAAAGAGAAGCGTCTATTGAATTTAGAAAAACCCTTTTAATGGTTGAGGAAATTCCAACTAAAGCTTAACCCAAACAAGTTTACATTTGGGGTTACATCCGAGAAACTGTTAGGCTTTGTCATAAGCAGGAAAGGAATAGAGATTGATCCAGACAAGATTAAGTCCATACAAGAACTCCCACCACCTAAAACATAGAAGGAAATTCGGGGTTTTCTGGGAAGATTAAACTACATTGTCCGATTTATTTCCCAGATGACAGACAAATGTGATCCAATGTTTAGGCTACTCAGGAAGAATAACCCAGGCACATGGAATGACGAATGTCAAGCAGCCGTAGAAAAGATTAAAGAGCAATTAATTAATCCTCGTGTGCTAGTACTGCCAATTTCTGGGAAACCATTGATTCTATATCTGTCAGTGTATGAAAAGTCTATGGGTTGTGTGCTGGAGAAACATGAAGAAACTAAAAAGAAAGAAAAGGCGATATATTACTTGAGCAAGAAGTTCACCGATTGTGAAACTAGGTACTCCTCAATTGAAAAACTATGTTGTGCCCTGGTATGGGCAGCTAAAAGACTTAGGCAATATATGTTATATCACACTATATGGCTAATCTCAAAGCTGGATCCACTAAAGTTCATGATGGAAGCTCCATCCTTGTCGGGAAGACTAGCACGTTGGCAAATGTTACTTTCAGAGTTTGACATTCAATGTGTAAGTCAGAAAGCAGTAAAAGGAAGTGTCATAGTTGACTTTCTGGTAAGTCGAGCTTGTGACGACTATGAGGCACTAAATTTTAATTTCACTGATGAAGACCAAATGCATATTTCAGAAGATCGCGAAGTCCTGACAGAGTCATGGGTCTTAAACTTCGATGGTGCAGCAAATGCTTTATGACATGGCATTGGAGCAGTCTTGGTTTCACTAGAAGAAGATTACTACCATTTCACTAGTCGCTTGAATTTCTTTTGCACCACTAATATGGAAGAATATGAGGCTTGCATATTGGGACTAAGGGAGGCCATTGAAAGGAAAATATGTCACTTGAAAGTTTTTAGAGACTCGGCGTTAATTATCTACCAAGTACGTGGTGAATGGGAGACGAAATATGCAAAGCTGGTAAAATACCACAAGATGGTTCTCGAGTTAACTAAAGAATTCGATGAGATCTCCTTCAAGTACCTCCCCAGAGAAGAAAATCAAATGGCAAATGCCTTGGCCACCTTAGCTGCTATGTTTAAGGCAAATGGAGGTTCAAGGATGATTCCCATAAAATTGGAAATGTTAGATTCCCCGGCTCGTTGCTATAATGTGGAAGAGGAAATAGATGGATTACCATGGTACCACGATATTCTGTAGTATATAAAGTGCCATCAATACCCGCCCCAGGCAACTGAGAATGAAAAGAAATTGATAAGGAAATTGGCATCGGGGTATTTTCTTGATGGAGAAATTTTATACAATAGAAGTCGAGATCAGGTGCTTCTGAGATGTGTGGACGTAAAAGAAGCTCAATTGATTCTAAAAGAAGTTCATGAGAGAGTTTGTGGAACTCACCCTAGTGGCTTCACCATTCCTAGAAGAATTATGCGCTTTGGTTATTATTGGTCAACCATGGAAGGGGATTGCATCAATTATTCTCGCAAATGCCACAAGTGTCAAATTTATGTTGATAAGGTTCACACCCCCCTCAGTAACTCCATGCAATGTCAGCTCCTTGGCCATTTTCTATGTGGGGCATAGATGTCATCGGCCAGATTCATCCAAAAGCGTCAAATGGCCATCAATTTATTTTGGTAACTATCGACTACTTCACAAAGTGGGTTGAAGCAGCCTCGTATGCAAATGTTACTAGATCTACGGTTTGCAAATTCCTGAAAAAGGGAAATCATTTGTCGGTATGGCTTGCCTGAAAGTATCATTACTGATAATGCTTTCAATCTGAATAACAAGATGATAGATGGGGTATGCGAGCAGTTCAATTCCAAACATCATAATTCAGTGATATATCGCCCAAAGATGAATAGGGCAGTGGAGGCTGCAAATAAGAACATCAAGAAGATAGTCGCAAAAATGGTTGATACATATAAAGACTAGCATGAGAAGCTATTGTTTTCCTTATATGCATACCAAACTGCAGTACGGACATCCACCGGGGCAACGCCATTTTTGTTGGTGTACGGAGTAGAAGCGTTATTTCCAATTGAGGTGGAGATGCCATCGCTCCGTGTCTTAATAGAAGCAAAATTAAAGGAAGCTGAATGGGTTCAGGTAAGATATGACCAGCTGAATCTAATTGATGAAAAGAGGTTGAAGGTATTGTGTCACGGGCAGATGTACCAAAGAAGGATGATAAGGGCTCATGAGAAGAAGGTTCGCCGAGAGAATTCCAGGAAGGTGATATGGTGTTAAAAAAAGTTACCAATACAAAGTGATTCCTGAGGAAAATGGGCACCAAATTGGAAGGGACCATACATTGTAACAAATGTTTTCTCAGGTGGGGCATTAATTTTGGCTGAAATGGATGGAGATAAACTTAGAGCCCGATAAACTCAGATTTAGTCAAAAAATTATTATGTCCGAAGAAAGAAGGAAAGAAAAAGGAATATGAAAGGAAGAACAAAGAAAAAAAGAAGAAAAGGAAAAAAAGAGGAAAAAAAAGAGAAAAAAAACATAAAAAGGGGTTCAGAATGAAAACCTGTAAAGGGCGTTTTGAACCAAAGGAGAACTAGAGTTGAAAACCCATAAAGGGCGGCTTAAGTAGTTGATATGGCAAGTGATTCTCTTGGGTACGTTACATAGAAGAATTATATATCTTCTTACATTGTCACCAGTTTCAAAGTCACCTTGGCATGGGAAGCATTCAAGGCATCTCATGGCGTTTTTTACTAGGAGAAATTTTTGTCATTGATATTTGTATACTTGTTCTTTTGATTTCTTTTCTATTTTCCACAGTATGAATAAAATTTCATTTGACCTTCTTCTTTGTTGATACCCTTCCCTTTTCATAAGCATCTTGCATTGAAATGAGAAATAAATAGTTTGACATCACTTAAAGCATGTAAAAATTTGAGCATTACTTTGAAAGAGTTTTAAAAGTACAAGGACTATGAGGCGTTCCGTGGTTAAGTTAAGAACTTGGGGCATGGAGCATTAACACATAAGGAAATTCAAGGTGGAAATAAGTTTTGCTGCAAATATTCTCATGCAAGCAATCCAAAGTATTCTGTGTAGGCAAGAATTTGAGAACTCTCAAGGAGCTTTGAAGTTTCCCGATATCCCTAAAGCAGCATGTTGCGAAATAGAGGTGTTCTCTTCATCACCATTCTTTCTTCCATGATAATGAAAACAATTTTATAGACATTAGAGGTGGCATTCATGCTCTAGAGGCACTCAAGAAGGCTTGTTACTGAATATTGATGTATCAACTACAATGATAGTAGATCTTAAGACATTTGCATACAGAGTTCAAATGTTTTCAATGAAGCAAACAGGTACAAAGAATGAGAATGACAAAGTAGAGACAGTTGAAGAAGTCTACCCTTCCAACCAGGAGTACAAGATTATTGGATTAAGTGAGCAAAGATCATATTGTTTTTTATGAAGCAAATAGGTACAAAGAATGAGAATAGAGGTGGAAATAGTGGAAATGGATGCTTGACAGGGCTAAACAAGTTAAAAAGAAACTATGAAACTTGACATGCATTCATGTTTTAGACATACCTAGGGGCATGCTTATCATAATTGCATTGTGAATCGCATTTTCACAGTTATACAAAGGCTTTTTAGTAAAAGAACATGCCTATCCATTCGGGCATATGGAGAATGGAACCTTCTTACCTATTCAAGCATATGTCCATTCGGGCATATGGAGAATGGAACCTTCTTACCTATTCAAGCATAAGGAGAATAGAACATGCTTATTTATTCAAGCATAAGGAGAATAGAACCAACTTATCTATTCAAGCATAAGGAGAATAGAACCTGCTTACCTATTCAAGCATAAGGAGAATAAAATTTGCCTATCCATTTGGGCATTTGAAGAATGGAACCTGCTTAGCTATTCAAGCATAAGTAGAATAGAACCCCGCCTATCCGTTTAGACACTTGGAGAATGGAAACTGCTTATCTATTCAAGCATAAGGAGAATAGAACCCGCCTATCCGATCGGGCATTTGGGGAATGGAACCTGCCTACCCGTTCGGGCATATGAAGAATGGAACTTACTTATCTATTCAAGCATAAGGAGAATAGAATTCGCCTATCCGTTTGGGCATTTGGAGAATGGTGCATGCTTATTCGTTTGAGAAAAATGAGAGCGGAACCCGCTAGTTCGTTGATGCAAGAAGTTTTGATGGTTTCGTATTTAGTAAAAATTAGTGTCCTTCATTCTTTGTTCTATTCCTATTTCACCGGAATGACCAAAGAGGGGAAGATGTTGTCACTGAATTTTCACCTAACATTTTATTTATTTTACTTTCATTTTATTGTTGTATTATATTTATGTCATCTGATTTAGTAGTATTGTAGTGGTGTTATTACAATATTAGTGTTAGTATTATTATTATTAGATGGAGTAATTTTAAATCCCATAAAAAGAAATGTTTATTAAAAGGAAATAGGTCCAATAGAAATAAATAAAATCCATTTTTATTAAGGAAAAGCCCATTACAATATAAAAAGAGTCCTTTTAAATAAATGTCCATGTACAAAGGCGGCTTGTTCGGCCTAATTTTGATAAAAACCCTAAGGCCCTGATCCTTGTGTGTTCATGCACATCCTTTGAAGGGTCGTTGGATCACAAACCGGTCCAACAGCGCAGATGAGGACGTGGTAAACCCTAGCTGGAAGGTTTGACGCCGCACCAATTCGTAGTCGTTCGATGGAAACACGATCCAACGGTACAGATCATGCACGGAAGCCCTACCTAGCGGAGATTAAGTGCCACACCATCATAGGCGTAAAATCAGGGAGTGATCTAATGGCCCAGATCGCTCCATACCAGATCGCTCGGACCGCCACTTGCGTGTTGCAATCACGCGCGCGGCGTTTAAGCATCATCTAACTGTTTCATCTTCCCCAATGAAGGCCGCACCATTTCCGCCATAGACCGCTCCTCGTCGGCGCCAGTTGTAGTCACCATAAACATGCAAAAAGGAAATGAAAGGGATTAAAACCCTAAAATTGAGCATAGTTGACAAAATGACAAGAAGACCAAATCCCTAAATTGAAGCCATGGTGATGATCAAGCACAATTCGAATCAAATCGAAAGCAATTTAGGATGGAAATCAGGGATTCATGCTTGAAAATCAAGCATTTCTGTAACTATATAAACTCATGTAATTTTTCATGTAAGGATAGAGACAATACAAAATTTACACGCAAATTACTTACAAATATTTTTTCAAAGCATTCGAATTCTAGTGTAGCAAGCAAGAAAGGATTGTAAGCATTTTCACAGAGGAATAAAGCAAGCTTCTTCGTTTCTAGTAACTCATTTACTTCATGTTTTATGCTTTTAAAAATAAAGAAAAAGGGATAGTTTTTTTACCTTCACCGTGCATGTTGGTTCGGTCGTAGCTCCGTTGACAGATACATGATTCGGGGCTTGCCAGATTCCAGAAATTTATAAGAAACAAAAGTTTTTATTTCTAAAATTTGTTTTGAGTTCGGAGCTTTCACAAAGGGGATTTGAAAGGGTTTTTTACTATCAGATTTGGTTGCCGGTGCCAATCAATGACGGCCAGCACGACGAACGACTATCATGGCCACCGTACCCATGGAGGACGTAGAGCATGAATCAGAGAGTTAAGGGGAGAGTGTTCGAGAGTTTGAGAACAAAATGCGTTTTGAAGTTTTTTCTCTTTGTTCTATTTTTTATACTGGCCCGCAACTTGGCCCGTATCCACTTTTCAACCCGCGCCCAACTCTCTTGGATCTTATACCGCGGCACTTCAGTTATAAATCCTTTCAATTTCGTCTTTGCCATTTTAATTTGGTTTTCAGATTTCAGTTTTCATTCAATTTCGTCCTTGAAAACTTATCCACCAATTATTCCGTCCATACTTTGAGGTATTACACACTTATATTGTTATATTAAAGTATTTAGCTCAACAATATACAATACACATGTGTATTTATTAATATTTTTTGATATGTGATATATAATCAGATAGAATTGAGATACTTAATTCGAACTGTAAAACTTATCCACCAATTATTAAAAAAATTTGACTTATTCAAATTTCCATTTTATAAATCAAAATTTATTTGAAATTTTTTCGAGTCGAGTCAAATAATTCATTTTTTTCTAGTTGAGTCGAGTTTTGCACACCCCAAGCACGCCCCACCCCCACATACATGAGTCCTTGTATGAGTCTTTTCCTCTCAACCAAGTTTATTTCATTTATAACGTCAGAATTCAAACCTTAAACATTAGGGTACATTATATAAATAGTTACCAAACTTTAAAAGCACTTTCATTTTAGTCACTGAACTTTTAAAACATGCGATATAGCCCCCAATTTTTTTATTCGCTTTCATTAAGATCGTTGTCATTAATTGGCGTGGGTATTAACTTTTCTTCTTCAATATCTCTCTTTCTTTTCCTCTGCTCTCTTTATTCTCTATGAATGAATATCTCAACCTTTTGATTTGTTAACCCTATGAAAGTTGTGCTAGCATTAAGGTCACAACTAACTTTCATTAAGCTTGTGAAAGTTGCATCGAAGTCATTGTTAAAGCTCGATGTTGGTAGCATTAGAGATGGGGATGTCATCTACCTCTGTAACAAGTATGGGAGTTTCACTGTTTTTCTGCAAATGCGAGGCACTTTAGGCATTGAAACTTGAGCTCCAAAGTCAAAGAGAGAGAATTTATGGCTACACTTTATATGTTCATGCATTTTCACAGCCATGAAGACAACCAAATTTGAAGCTGATTTACAGAGGAATATAAATTTTACATGTTCTTAGCATCCTTGGGACCCAAATCAGTAAAACCCATAATCTTCTTTATTACTTTAATATTTGAACAGAGTCATACGACTCCAATTTCAATAGAAAAATACTACTCTGTGGCCTTTTCTTTTCTTTAACCATCTTCATTGCCAAGCCAACAACAACAACACCAGCCTTTATGACTCCTACAATGGGTGTGAAATGAAAAAGAAATTGAAAGCTTGAAAGATTCAATCATGGAAGAAAAAAAGAGCAAAGGAATAGAAAGAGAGAAGATGAAGAAGGAAAGTTAACGATCATGTCAGTGTTTTTTAAATGTAGTTAAACGAAGTGGCCTTAATGAAAGCGAATTAAAAGTTTAGTGATTATATCACAAGTTTTAAAAGTTAACTAAATATAAAAGTAACACTATAATTTTTGTCAATTAGATCACCTAACTTTTACAATGGTTTCAATCAGGTCACGAATGGTTAACTTTTGACAAAATTGATAACGTGATAGTTAGGTAAATTTGTATAATTGCGCATGTAATCCTCCTTACTTAAACATTTTATTAATTTGGTCCTAATTTTAATTTATATTAATAAATTTAATCCACCAATCATACGATGACACATGTATGTACCTTTTCTTTTAATTTTATTTTTAATTTAATAAATTTAATCGTCTAATTGGATGAAAACAAAGCACATAAATAAAACGTGGATATGGTCATGGTGAAATTCAATACCCCAACCAAGATGGCGGAGGGATAAAGCGCTAACCACCAGGCCAAACTCTTTCATATGATATATGTTAAATAGATATTTTCTTAAAGCTTATTTTGTTGGTGTAAATTTAACAGAGTAAGAGTGGATTGATGGATTCGAACTCGAGACTAATAGGATATAACAAAAAAAATAAACCACAAATCCATAATATTAATTAATTAAATAATGAAAACATTTTTATAATCTATAAATAAAATCTTAGACCTAGTTTTTCTCTTGCGTCGCAACTTTCCCTTCTTTCAATTCCTTGGGCGAAGGTCGGCAACGAGTCTTAGTATTGGTTGTTAACCACTAGTGTTCATTCTTTTTCTTGCTCTTTCATGTTTTTTTTCCTCAATTTTAATAAGAATCTCTACACTTGTGGCACGCTTTTTATTGGCTTGCGTAGTTTGTTTCATCTGTCATTTGACACGATTTCAGCATACCTTAGCGGTCGTTTGGTGCTCGTATAGAGTTTCTCACGGCGCTAGTTTTCTGATTTGATTCTGCCAGTGGTCATAGAAAAAATTGATCCCCACTCGTTTGATGGTTTGTTAGCCAATGTAATCAGTACTATGTAGCGGAGTAATCTGCCTTATAGTTTGGTTCGCTTACCACTCCTTTATCATCCCGTAAATCTTCTCATTTGGCTAGAGACAAGGAGATTCATGAAGGTTTCTGAGTTTTGATGTATGCTAATATCCATGTAACTGTTTGTTTTCCTTTGCACATTTGTATGAGATTTTTACTAGATTAGTAATTTTTTCTCTTTTTGATGCATTGTATTTGTAATAGCTTCCATGGTGTTTAAAATAATTCTAAATGTCATTGTTCAAAAAAACATGATAATCTTTAACATTAAACTCTTATATTAATAATATAAAATAAATTATTATATAATTAATAATATTTATTATTTCATAAATATTTAATATATAATAAATTATTATTGCTATTAAGAATATTTAATTAATTAATAATAATATCGTTGATTGTCAAAATGGACAGGGGTCAGAGAGGATGGTCCGAAGGTGGTTGAGATGGTCGTTCTCGGGTTGGAGTTTGTATATCATTCTCTTTTTTGCGGGAAATAGTGTCTGGAGTGGAAGATCTTGCCCTTTCCTTGTTGCATGTCTCACTTTATACTACTCGAACAGGTGTCAAGATCGCGTTGATTGGATTGGCTATGACTTGACGTCTTAGGTTCGCTTCGTAATCTGTAGCGAGCACATGTGCAGTCATGTGGTCGCCGAATGGGATGCGGTTTTGTTTGTAATTTTGCTTGTTCACCATAGATTGCGAAGGGTATCACGCCGTTCGCGGACAATGTTATGTGTTGCTGTCTGCGTGCGTTGTTACAATCATCGTTGGACGTCCCTTGTGTTACGTTGTCCGTAGTCTTATTCATCTTGATCCTGACACGTGCCAGTAGGTGTTTATAGGTGCTAACAATTGCCCCCTGGGTGAGGGAATGTTGTAAAGTGACCTAGGTGAACCTGGGGAATTTAAAGAGGGTTCGACGGGAGGGGTTGTTGAACTAATGTTTTGATATAATAATTGAAAAATATTTTTGGACAAAGTTAAAAAGAATTCAAAACAATTTCTAAAGTCCAAATAACTTGAAACTATGTTTATGGAATATCTTAAAAAGTTTTCATGTGTTTACAAAGCCAAAACTAATAAAACCATCCAGGCGTTTCGAAACGCCTATAGGTGTTTCGATACGGGGCTTCACAGTGGCAAAACTTTTTGAAACGTGTTTCGAAACGGGCTTTATCTGGGTGAGATTTTTGCATAGCGTTTCAATACGGAAACTGCCGTTTTGATACGCATATGTGGCATTGACCACAACGGTCATAAACCCCCAACGGCTATTTCCCAACTACCTTTTAAATGCAGAGCGTTTCGATACGGGGACAAGCGTTTCGATACGGGCACTGCCGTTTTGATACGCATATGTGGCATTGACCACAACGGTCATAAACCCCCAACGGCTATTTCCCAACTACCTTTTAAATGCAGAGCGTTTCGATACGGGGACAAGCGTTTCGATATGGGTGCTACATCAGACTGTAACGGCTCTTTCTATTCCAAGAGTGTTTCGAAACGGGTTCGAGTGTTTCAAAATGGGGAGCTGCAGAACTGCATTTATGGTGGGAAATTAAGTCTCCAACGGCTCCAATTCAACCCCAACGGCTAGTAACAGCTACAAACTCAAAGAGAAGTATAAAAGGGACCTCCAAGCATCTAGTAATGGTTAATGCCTCAAATTTCAACAACATAATGATCAAGAATTTGTCTTAGGGCTTTATTGTTCAATTTGTTGTATAGAAAACACTTGTGAGCTTAATTGTCAAATTTGCTCAAGTGTTTAGGTTTTGGGTGAGAGCTTTAATTCTGCAAACATATACCTTCTAGAGGGATTTCTAGTTTGCTAAGTCTTTCTTGTGTAAGAGAGTGTTTGATCAAGCTTTGGGTAGAAAGCTTGATCATTGTAACGGTTTCCTCCTAAATCAAAAAAAGGGGACAAAATTCTTAGTGAATTTGTTTGGAAATCCTTAGGGGAAGCTAAGGTAGTGGATGTAGACCTTGGTTAGAAGGTTGAACCACTATAAATCCTTGTGTAAATTGTCTATCTTTCCATTCCCACAAAAACACCCAAATATCTCACTTCTCCACACTTGGCGAGCAAGAACGGTTGAAGGAATCGAGCACCGCAAATCCCAACAATTGGTATCAAAGCTTGGCTCAATTGAAGAGGATTAACATCCTATTGAGAAGATCCGGCAAGCTCGATCATCATTTTACTTAACCGGTTCAATAGCACAATCAATCGACAAACCGCCCTTCTTCAACGGAACACATTATGCTCATTAGAAGACAAGGATGAAGTTCTTCATAAAGTCCAAGGACTACAAGCTTTGGGATATAGTAAAAGATGGTTCGTTCGTGCCACAAGGAAGCAAGGCGGAATGGAGTGCTGACGACCGCAAGAAGATGGAGATTAATTGCAAAGCTTTGCACATCCTCTTTTGTTCATTTGGCCCAAACATCTATGAAAAGATGTCTTCTTGTGAAAGTGCCAAGGAGGTATGAGACAAGATTGAAGTCACATACGAGGGAACCAATGAAGTAAAGGAGACCAAGATCGGGCTCCTTACCTTAGCGTATGAAAACTTCAAGATGGATCCGGAAGAGAACATCGAAAAGATGTTTGATAGGTTCTCCACTATCACCAATGGTCTTAAAGGTTATGGAGAAGCCATCCCGAAAGAGAAGCTTGTCCGAAAGCTCATCTAATCCCTTCCCGAGTCATGGGAATCAAAAAGGACCACCATCATCGAAGCCAAGAATCTCAAGACTTTGAAGCTTGATGAGCTCATGGGGTCACTTCTCACTCACTGAATTATGAAGAAAAACAAAGAAGAGGGAAGAAATTAGAGCTATGGGGAAGAAGAAGATCATGGAGCTAGCCATCAACACAAGTGTCCTTGCTCTCAAATCCTCCACATGCCATCATATAGAACTAAGTGAGGAGGAAAGCAAAGATGAAGAGATAACCTATCTCTTCAACAAATTTGCCCGATTCATGAAGAGCAAAATGGAAAAATCCAAGCATGAATCGAGGAAGAAGATGAAGGAATCCCACAAGTCCAACAAGAAGGGATCATCTTCAAAGCAAGCATATGTGGCCACATGGAGTGATGAAGACTCCACCAATGATGAGGTAGCCCACCTATGCTTGATGCCCCTCAATGAGGGGGAGGTAACTTCTAACTCATCTAGTTCAAATTCACATTCTTTTGATGAGTTACAAGAAGCCTATGATGAATTGGTTTTTGAGTTCAAGGCTTCATTTTTGAAAAACAAGAAATTGATTTCAAAGTTAAAAACCGAAAATGATTTGCTTTCTAAAACTAATTTAGAGTTTGAAGCAAAAATTAAAGATTTTGATCTTAAAGTTTTGGATTTACAGAAATTGCTTCAAACAATGGAGAAAGATCATCAAAAAGAGGTTGATGATCTCAAGAAAGAAAAATGTTTGATTTTCAATGAACTTCAAAAGAAAAATAATTTAGTAAAATCAAATTTTTATGTAAGACAATCTAGTGCCCCTAGATTTGTAAATGGTAAAGTTTTTTGAAGTATTTGGGTCCCAAAAGGACTAAGTACTTCAACTAAAAATGATGAAATTGAAATATGGATTCCTAAGGGGACTAAGTTGAATGCTACTAACGTCTATGGATCCAAAGAAATTTGAATACCAAAAATTACTTGATTGTCTTATGATAGGTGTGATGGAGAGTGATCAACAAGTCAAACATTGAGGGGGAGCTCCATGCACACAAAGGAAGAACACTTGAAGAGGAAGGCTTTACATCCTCCCTTGGATTCAAGTGTTGGTAAAAAAATCTAGTTATTTTATTTGCTTAATTCGATTTATTCTTTAACTAGATTATCATGTGTTGAACTAACATACTATGATGATGCTTTGTGTAAGGGGGGGCCATTGTAAAAACCAAAATGCCTAATTTTGTCATCTTTCTTTACCTCCTAAGTTATTTTGAACATAAATGTCTTTTGAATTCTTTTTGATATAACAAAAAGGGGAAGAGTTTGGCTTGAAAAATTGCATTTTCAAATGAATAAGGGGGAGCTTTGCTTTATTTTAAATTTAAAATAAATATTAAATCTCTTATTCACATTTTTTAACTTAAAGCGGGAGAATCCCAAACAATTTTTCAAGTTGGTTTTATTATATTAAAAGGGGGGAGATTGTAGAACTGATGTTTTGATATAATAATTGAAAAATGTTTTTGGACAAAGTTAAAAAGAATTCAAAACAATTTCTAAAGTCAATATAACTTGAAACTATGTTTATGGGATGTCTTAAAAGGTTTTTATGTGTTTACAAAGCCAAAACTAATAAAACCATCCAGGCGTTTCGAAATGCCTATAGATGTTTAGATACGGGGATTCACAGTGGCAAAACGTGTCGAAACAGGCTTGATCTGGGTGAGATTTTTGCATAGCGTTTCGGTACAGGCACTGACGTTTCGATACGCCTATGTGGCATTGACCACATCAGTCATAAACCCCCAAAGGCTATTTCCCAACTACCTTTTAAATGGAGAGCGTTTTGATACGGGCGTTTCGATACGGCCAAGGGCGTTTTGATAAGGGTGCTGCATCAAACTGCAACGACTCTTTCTATTCCAAGAGTGTTCCGAACCGGGTTCGAGTGTTTCGAAACGGGGAGCTGCAGAACTGCATTTATGGTGGGAAATTAAGTCTCCAACGGCTCCAATTCAACCCCAACGGCTAGTAACGGCTACAAACTCAAAGAGAAGTATAAAAGGGACCTCCAAGCATCTAGTAATGGTTAATGCTTCAATTGTCAACAACATAATGATCAAGAATTTGTCTTAGGGCTTTATTGTTCAATTTATTGTATAGACAACACTTGTGAGCTTAACTGTCCAATTTGCTCAAGTGTTTAGGTTTTGGGTGAGAGCTTTAATTGTGCAAACATATACCTTCTAGAGGGATTTCTAGTTTGCTAAGTCTTTCTTGTGTAAGAGAGTGTTTGATCAAGCTTTGGGTAAAAAGCTTGATCGTTGTAATGGTTTCCTCCTAAATCGAAAAAAGAGGATGAAATTCTTAGTGAATTTGTTTAGAAATCCTTAGTGGGAAGCTAAGGTAGTGGATGTAGACCTTGGTTAGAAGGATGAACCACTATAAATCCTTGTTTAAATTGTCTATCTTTCCATTCCCACAAACACACCCAAATATCCCACTTCTCCACACTTGGCGAGCAAGAACGGTTGAAGGAATCGAGAACCGTAAATCCCAACATGGGTTTTTCCAGCAATTTCCTCTACATGATTTCCCTACAAATCCCCTACACGTGCCCAGATGTCTGCCTCATGTTTCTCGTGCAACTTTTCAAAATGAGCAGTATAGCCTTCCACCTGCGAACGCAACTTTGCCTTCTCCTCAAGTAGAGAGGTGTAACCTTCCACCTGCGAACGCGACTTTGCATTTTCCTCAAGAAGGGCCTTTTGGTTCCTTTCCATGTTAAGTTAAATGCAGTCTAGTTCCTGAATGAGACCCCAACCTCCCTCAACAGTCCTTCTAATACTAGTACAAGATGGGGAAGTGCCGTGACTATTCGAACACAACTCAAACAACTTCTTGGAGGAAGATTCAGGATGGAACCAATTATATGTTTCCGACACCCCCTCTAAGGATAAAATGCACTCCACGAAGTAAAAGGTTCGCTGCATTCGCACGAAGGAAAATCAGCGGACAAAGGCATCAAAGGAGTCATCACAGCACCTGGAGAAAACGTATGCTCAACAAGTGCAACCGTAGGGGGTGTATCTTCAGCGAAACAATGAACAACAATAGAATCGTAGCAATTACTCCTACAAAAAAAACCAAATAAACAAAACATTACCACAAACTAAGTAGCAAAACTACCAAACTAAAAAACAACAACAACACATTACCGAAAAAACCTAGAGGCACACAAAGAGTAGGCAGGCTAGCACCCAAGCTGGAAGGAACAACGCTCCCAACAGCATCAAATACAACCACGTAAGAAGAATTGAGAAGTTCAAGCGAAACAAGTGGATCGTCACAGTTCAACCCAGGCAAAAAGTCTGAAAACCCTAGCATCAAACATGGGCCTCTTTCCCAACATCTTTTCTTTGGCACCCAAAGGACGCCTCTTTGAGGCATAAGCCCTCATGCGCCTTGCCACACTTTCTCGTGTCGTCTCTACAACATTCATTGGCACTCCTACAGTGGAATTTTGACCATTAGAGGAAATCCCAGATAAGGAGCAGTGGGAACTAGGTCTACCAAGGACATCACTGCAGTAGCTAAAGCTAACAAATATAACGGACTTACTTCTTTGCGAGCCCAATGGATCGCTACTAGCCACAGAGGTTGGAGTATCCAACAACGCAATCTGATCCACCATTTCCTCACCAACGACCCGCAAAGAAGAAACCTGTAACACCCTAAAATCTGGTCTAGTCGTAATTTGGTTCCAGTGATCGGAAATTCAACATTGATGAAGTTTGAATATAGTATTGGATAGTTAATTATTGATATTGGACTCTAATTGAGCTAAATCATTATCATCGGACCCTATTAAATAGTACCGAAAACATTATACTGATTAAATTAAGGAAAAATGTAAGTTGGGGAGCCAAGCCATAGTATGGTTAGAGTTGAGGGACTAATCTTGCGATTAGCCCCTCCTTAATTAAATTACACCTACGTAGGATGGTCAGAGAGCTTTCCTTCAATTGAAGGAAAACTAAATAGTTAAAATATTGTAAAACAAAAGGGAATAAGGGAATAGAGAGTCTTACCCGAGAATTCTTAAGCTAACACCTTCATCTTCTTCATCTTCCTCCTTGAAGCATACACCTCCATTGGAGATAATCTTAAGCTTTGTTTTTTCTTCGTTCTATTGATATCGAATCGTTGCTATCGATCGGGTAAGCTATATTCCTCAATCGGTTAATGGATTCCATGGATAAATCAAGTTTAATCTCAAGCAAGGCTTTTGACCATCCATGGATATTTCATCGTTATTGTTTATATTGAAATCGAATATCGATTTTGATGTTGTTATATTGATTTTGATATCGTAATATCGATCCTAATAGTCTTTTTTTGATTTTCTAGCTCAAGAAGTGGAGAAAGAGGTTTCAGCGTCTCCATCGAAAGCTAGAAGCATGAGTATTGTAATCCGAGAGCCTTGAAAGCTTCGGATTGTCAAGGTGAGTGTAGTCGGAGTCTCAGGATTAGACGAAAAGCCTTACCGAATCCATTATTGTTGTCTTAGATCATTTTACTCACATTGCTATTGGAAAAAGTTACATCGGTAAATTAAACGGACACCTTGGTAAGTGTCGGTAAGTTTGTCATTGAGTATCGGACATAGTTATTGGTAACGTCATTAAGCATTGTCATTGATATAGACATTGTTATAGAAACATTGCAAAGAAATCATTGATTATTGTTATTAACATTGATCCATGAAACATTGACTATGAGCATATTGGTTATTGACGATATTGAAAACCATTGGTCATTGGAATACTCATTGATTATTGAAATGGATATGAAATTGGAACCTTGGATTTGAATAGACATTGGATACAATTGGCATGCCATAGAATTCATGAGCTCAGTGTACGGGTGGACTACGGTCCTAAGGTTACGACCTATATTGATTTGGTGAGGCGAAGAGATGTGTATTGATGTTGGTCATATTGGTGAGGCGGGGGAACTAGACCATTCATTGACTTGGCGAGGCGTAGGAATTCACGTATCCACTATCTTGATTCAATCCAAGGATTAATGATGAAAAGAATATGTTAAACATTGTATATTATTGCATAGCACTAACATTGATAAGCATGAGATCATATATATTGATACTTGACATATTGTTGTTCATATTGCTTATGACTACCTCACTAGGCATCGTATGCCTAACGTGTCTCATCTCATGCATTTTCAGGTTGAAAAGGATCGTGTGTCGGAGGGTCGAATTGGAAACAAGTCACTACAAGCCTTAAAGTAATGTATTTTGATCTTAAGAACTCCTAGGAAGGTAGCAAAGTAGTTGAACTAGTCATTTATGCCTATTTTGATATGTTTGTTATATACATATGTTGTAATATGGTTAATGGCCCTAAATGGCCTTTTTGGTTGGCTTAAAAGTGCATACTTGGCTCCTAAATGTCAAAACATAGTAAATGTATCCGTATGATCATGAAACTTGGCATGCTAGTAGTTTATACCATTAAAATATTGTGTGTGAAATTTCGTTGCATTTGGACATTGTTTAGTAGGTCAAATTGAATAAATACTAGCAAAAATATGTCATTATAGGTTAGGCCATACCGAAACGGGTGATGGCATTTCGATACGGGTAAGCATAATTGAGCCTGAGGAATAGGGAGTATCGAAACGGTTCATGGCCGTTTCGAAACATTTTGTCACTGGAATCCTTCGTTTCAATACGAGTTTATAACGTATCGAAACGGGTCAAAGTCAAAAGAAGTCAACCTGTTTCGATATAGGGCATGCCCGTATCGATATGGTCTAAAGGGTAAGGTCAACAAGGGTTGACCATCATTCACCCATTTTGAAACAACCCTAGGGTGTTTCGATACGGTGTCAATTAAGTTAGTTAAAGGCATATGAAACAGTTTACAGTTTATTCACTGAATATTGAAAGATTAAATTGAATGAGCTAATGGTCTCCAAATTGTATGAAATTTTACAGGTATGTTAATAATATAGTGAATTTCAATCTGGTAAAGTTGATTGCATTGAAGAACCTCTAATTTGTTGAATTTATAGTTTAGTCCTTGAAACTTGAATTAATTGCAATTTAGCTCTGATTGATTAATTATTGCTTCGTATGGATTAATTGGATTAAAATGTTTTGAGGCATTGTGTTATTGTATGATATTGGTTTAAAGGTTAATATTAAAAAGGAAATTTTTTTGCACTGTCTACTGTATTGAACATCGATATCACCTTCCGACCCGGTTCTCGACCAGACCGGGAAGGGGGTGTTACAAAACCACTACCCCTATGAGACACATAACGTAAAAAGTGAAGAGAAAAGGGAGTCAATGAACCACAAAATGCATATAAGCAGAAAAAGTTTGTTCTTCTTCAAGACCATAACAAACTATTACAAATATCCATTCAACTCTTCGACATGCGTTCTTAACACAGACAACTGCCTTTATCTTCCGAGCTATAGACAACAGGCGAACTTGAAACTACATGTTTCTTTCCCCCTTGCTGCGATCAGAGCTGGATGGACTCACATTAACATAACCCCTTGGAGCAACGGGAGCGGCTTCCCCACTAACCCCTCATGGGGGGCATCTTCTTCATGATATCTCTAGGGGCGAGTACAAACGCCAGTATGCTCAGAAAAGAAATTTTCTTGCTCATCCTCGTCACCTAGAAGAATCCTCGCAACTCGTTTATGGCTCCCTTCACCAAAGGGCCAGGCCTCCACATGAATAGGGACGTTCTCCAAAGAGCCCTTTAGAAACAAATTAAAATCTTTGTAAAACCCGGGTTCGGGGGTCAGGTGAAAATAGTAATTTAATAATGGTTCGGGTTTCGGTTCTTAATTTTTAAATAATAAAATAATGGGTTGGGCCTCGGGTTTTAAGACAAGTAAAAATTTAATTGGGCCATTTTCTAAACCAACCCAAATAGCCATGGGTGTCATCCATTGTAGTTATCTCAATTCATTAAGGGTGTTTTGGTCATTTGACTTCCCCATTTTAAACAAACATAAAATAAACCCTTTTTGGCTCATCTTCTACATCTCACCATCCCCATTTGACGTCAAAGAGCTCTCCACCCCTCCTAGATACTATTCCATTCCATAACTCACCCATTCGTGAAGATTTTTCAAAGGTAAGGTCGTTTTTGACTTGCTCTCATCGTCCTCTACGAGTACATACCCTTATTTCCTAGAAAACTCATGATTTTTGAAATTTGGGTGTTTTGAAATTTTGATTAAAAATGTCATTTTTAGTCCTTAACTTAGGTTTTTGATTTATTAATGTTGTATGAGTTGTTTTAAATCCAAAGGGACCAATGTGTATGATTTTTACAAGGTTTTGGGGTGTTTCCCGGAATGGGGTTTTGGGGAGGTTTTAAGTTGAGTTTTGGGGGTGTTTTATGAGAATATAAGAGGGCTGATGGATAGGCTACATGTAAGGGAAGTTTTGGAGACTTTAGGGAGTAATTTGAGGGTTAAAATCAATGGATTTAAGGGGTGCTTAAGGGCTGCTCGGGATTAGGAATTCTGAGCTTGTTTTCAATGGAAAAATTGATGTCTTGTGCTTGGTATGTAACCCGGGTTGATTATTTTAGAAAATGGACTGATTTGGGATTGTTTTCTTGGTGTTGGAATGTTTAGAAATGAGAAATTTGGTTGGTGAAGCTTCGGGGACAAATCCGGGGATTTCGGAGTCTTGAGCTTGGTCTTCGATCTTCTCTTGGGTAACAACGGTTAGTAGAATTGTTGATTTTTGCATTGAGCTCGATATGGATTCTTTTGGGGTTTGGGTGAGACCTTGAGGGGTCATCTAAACCCGTGTGTAAGTCTCTCTACTCTCATGTTGTTGTGATATGTTGAATGCTTATATATTGTGATCATTAAGTGCATTTTAAGTTGTTAATGTGTAGTCGAGTTGAGTTCGTGCCTCACGTGATGGTGGTCTAAACTACGGTGATGTGTAGTCCCACCGGTAGTGACTAGTAGGGTAGTACTTTGATGTGTAGTCCCATTGGAAATCCACTAGTTGAAACGGTGATAGTAGTCCCACCGTTCGTGTATGTTGGTTGTGCTTGTGCAAACCATGTGTTGTGTTGAGATAGACCTTTCGTGCATCCATCGCTTTTCTTGCATATTAAACGTGTTTTGGAAAACTGCATGTTGTGAATTGTAGAGCCTCTCTCACTAAGCTAGTTGGCTTATGCTCTCTTTGTTTCCAACGTGCAGATCGTTAGAGTTCGGGAGGCAAGCGGGCGAGGGAGGAGCTTTTGGAGTTCTCAAGCTAGTTCAAGTATGGTTTGCATTTTGTAATAATGCCTAGACAATGGGTTATAGAGTTTAGGAGTTGGTGTCAAACTCCTTAGGAATTTATGTTTGAGCATGTTAAACTCATGGTTGTGTTATGCTTTTGTTTCATGGATTGTGGTTTATGCTTGTTGTGTTGCTTATGTGAACATGCCTAAATATGTATGTTGTTGGCCTATGAATGCCTTAAGCTTCAATATCAAGTGTATCGATACCCTCTCAACTCACTAGAATTTGGAGAATTGGGGACGAGTAGGGCGTACCGATACGGGGTACACGCGTATCGATACGAGACTACTCTATTGACCAAGAAGGATTGACCGAGAAGGGCGTATCGATACGCTCATGGGCAGTATCGATACAGTTTTCTCGGTGTTGACTTTTTGGGTTGACCTAGTTAGGACGTATCGATACCCCTAGTTAGGGTACCGATACGGTCTGCCATGTAAGCTTAAAAATGGACTAAGTATGTATGGTTGTGGTTCGAATGTGATCTTTTTGGATGTCTTCCGCTGTTGTGAATCACTTAGGACTTAATATTCCTCTAGACAAGATTAAAATAAAAAGAAAAAAAATAGGGTTGCTAACCGAAGGGGAGCCTTAGCGGGTTTCAATTCGGTTTTCCCCGTGTGGCCCACTCGGACCGGTCATCCGGCCAGACCGGGACGAGGGGGTTACAATCTTCTTCGTCCCAACCATTGGGACTTTTCCCTTTCAAATTGTGCACCCAAACGTTTCTAAGGATGCATACCTCCTCAAAACGATAGGGTGGATCACTTTCTAGCCTTCTGAGAAGTTTCTGCTCAATAGGTGACATTTGTCCCATGTTAAGCGGTACAACCCTATCCTTCATCGGCCGATGTCATACAACAGGGAACGGAAAACTTCCGACGTTACACTCCACTTTGATATACTTCATCCTGTCCATATGAAGATTATCAGCACCATTACTCATTACCAACCCTTTCCCTCTATGGTGAAAAATATTCATGAAACCCTTCACATTCTTGTCATGGCTAGCCATCACATTATAAAAGTAACGAAATACATCAATATAAGGTTCGTCCCCATGAATCTTACAATTCAAGAAATGTGTAAGCAAGGTCCACCAACTAGTTTCGCTTAATTGACCCGGCGCCACATCAAACCAATCTAACCAATCCACGAAGAAGTAATGCAGCGGTAAATGGAACCCAACTTCAAAAGTAAAAAGAGGGACCAAAACCACAACCTTCCCTCATCAGAACATGCACTCAGGCGAAATGTTCCCTTTGGCACATTGAACCGATAACAGAAATGGTTAACAACAAGAAGACCCCGACATTCTAAAGTTCTCAACAATTTTTCTGGTTCAGTAGTACAACGAACCTCATCACTCACCACAATAGATGACTCAACCATCCGCACAAGAAAGATTGTATTTCCCTTTCCAAATATTTCTTTTTCCCTTCTCAAAAACTCAAAAGTAACAAATGAGACAAACAAAGTAAAACCCAGAAAAGCCAACTAAAGTTTATTTATAAACAAGAACCATGTCTTCCTCGGCACGCTTCGCTAATGAAGAGGTTCATAATGTGACTTTTTACGTACAACAGATTATCCCTACAAAAAATCGACCACTCCGTCAATAAATTTCATTATGCGACATTTCGTAAAACCTTCACGAATCTTATATAAGCAACCTGCCCTCAAAATTTCACAAACTATAAATACAAAAAAAACCCGCCTGTCGAACCCTTTTTAAATTCTTTAGGTTCACCAATGTCACTTTATAACCTTCCCTCACTTGGGGTGAAATTGTTAGTACTATAAACCTACCGCCACGTGTCGAGATCAGGATGAATAAGATTGTGGACAACATAACACAAGGGACGTCCATCGATGAGCGTAACAACGCACGCGGACCGCAACACATAAGATCGTTCGCGAACGGCGTGATACCCTTCGCAGTCTATGGTGAACAGACAAAATTACAAACAACACTGCATCGCATTCGACAACCACATGACTGCACACATGCTCGCTATGGATGACGAAGTGAACTTAAGACGTCAAGTCATAGCCAGTCCAATCAACGCGCCACGACAACCTGATCATGACACTTGTCCGAGTAGTATAAAGCAGAACATGCAATAAGGAAAGGGCAGGATCTTCTACTCCAGACACTATTGCCCACAAAAACGAGAACGATATACAAACTCCAACACGAGAACGGTCATCTCAACCACCGTCGGACCATCGTCTTCGACCCATGTTCATTTTGACAATCAACAAATATAATTCTTTTTAACTAAGTAAATATTAAAATATTTAAAATATATTTATTAATACATTACTAATATTTTTAAATTATTAATAATATTAAAAATGTATTAATTATGTAATGTTTTATTAATAATTTTTAATAATATAACATTTTTTAGGAAAATAATAAATATTATTAATTGTATTAATATTTTATTATATACTATTAAAAATGAAAATATTATATTATTAAAATAATAAGTTTATAGTATGTTGTCTTATTTTAACTAAGTAATAACATTCGTTTAGTGATCTAGTTTTTTTGTTAGATCTTATTAGTCCCGAGTTCGAATACCATCAATCCAGTTTTACTCTCTTTAATTTACACCGATTAGTAAGCTTTTATAAAACATTTCATCAACAAATATCATATAAAAAGGTTGGAGCTTTAGCCCTCCATCCCGTTGATTTGGGGATTGAATCCCTCTAGAGGTGGCAAACGGGTCGTTCGGATCGGGTTCGGGTCGGGTCACTTCGTGTCGGTTTGATTTTCTATTCGGGTTACTTTCGGTTTAGGTTCGGATCCGGTCTAATTCGAATTTAGTTCGGGTCTATGTTATTTCAGATTTGGTCGGGTCGGGTTACTATTGAATCAGTTGATTTTCAAGTCGAGTCAATATCAGATCGGTTAACTTTTGGGGTCGGGTCAATGTCTGGTCAGTTTCTTTTCGGGTCAATATCGAATCGGTTGACTTTTCGGGTCAAGTCAATGTCGGGTCGGTTGCTTTTCAGGTTGGGTCAATGTCCGGTCAGTCAGCTTTCAAAATGAGTCAATATATGAATATGATCTTTTAAATGAGAAAATTGATATTAAACTATTACTAAAGATAGTTATTAATTAGTAATATAACAAAAAATGAGAAATAAACATACATATTTGAGGAAATTAAAATTGGGTTGCTTTTGGTTCGGGTTGCTTTTCGGTTCGAGTTGCTTTTCAGTTCGGGTTGCTTTCTGTTCGGTTGATTTTCAGTTCGGGTTGATTTTCGGTTCAGGTTGCTTTCGGTTCATGTTGATTTTTGGTTCGGGTTGCTTACGGTTCGGGTTGTTTTCGGTTTCGGTTATTTTTTTGTTTTAGTTAATTTTAATTCGGGTTGAATTTCGGTTTAACTAAATTCGGGTCGGTTTGGTTCAGTTCATTTTTGGTTCGGATTCGGGTCATATTTAGACCATCATGTTCAGGTCTATATTAGGTCTCAGGTTTCGAGTCAAGTTTGCAAGGTCTAAATCCCTCCACGAGCATATCCGCATTTTATTTGTTTGTTTTGTTTTCATCCAATCATAAGGTAGCTTGTTGGTTAAATCCATTAAATCAAAAAAAAATGAAATTTAGAGAAAAGATAAGGACATGTTTAGCCATTTGATTATTGGGTTAAATTTATTGATATAAATTAAAATTAGGATCAAATTGATAAAATGTGTTAGAGAGGAGGATTAAATGCGTAATATGCAAATTTACCTAACTACCACCTCATTATTCTTGTCAAAAGTTAAGGGCAAGTTCGATTGAAACCATTTTAAAAGTTAGGTGACCTAATTGATAGAAATTACAGTTCAATGGTTAAAATAGGATTAAACCTATAGTTGGGTGGTTATGGATGTAATTTACCCCTTTAGAAAATTAATGTATAATGTTGGTAGTTACATGCTAATATCATTAATGACATTAGTAAATGTTTTCCAAACTAAAGCGAGTACGTGTGGCAACGGGGCGGGTCATGAGTGATTTTGTATTTCTCACTCCGTCCTCAACATTTGCGTGTATGATTTCAGGGAATCTCATTAAATGTTTTAGAAAAAAATTAGTCCTCATATCCATCCCTAACGGATTCCTGTGAATTTCGATTAATCTCATCTCAAAATAATTAAATAAATCTTAATAAATTAAAATAAATATCCAACATTATAAGCATAAATGATGAATTTAGTTTTGCCAACAATAAACAAATCATTTCAAAAGTATAAAACATGACGAAAATATTAACTATTGAAACATTGCAGCTTGCATTACCTTTAAAAGAATATGTAACTAATATTCTACAGTTTCAAATCATTTGTGCTTATTCTAAAAGGAACTAGATTCAATAATCTTTTCAACCTTATAAAATACCTTTTCTATTTTTACTCGTACTGTTTATGGTGAATTTCTGAAGTCACTGTCATTGTTGTTTTGTAAACAGTCTGCTACCTTTTCTTCTAATTGCTCACTCAAAAATTAATAACTCCTAGTATATAACTCGAAATCGAGCATCGTTTGTTTTAAACGAATGTAGACTTCCGTATGATTATAGAAATATAAGGCTCACTTCTTGATTTATCTTGGAGGGAGTTGGGTTATTTTTTCAAATTCAATGCTAAAACAATTTTCTAATAAGTCTGCTGTCAAGTTTTTATGACTTTTCAACACTCAAAAATTCATATATTTTAAAATACATATAAAAAAGATCGGCGTTTGTTCTAACCAAAGCTAAACTAAATCCAGGTTACAAGGATGTATAGACCACTTTCTAATTATTTTTATGGCGTTTGTTCTCTATAATTCTCTATATTTTAAAATACAAATAAAAAAGATCGGCGTTTGTTCTAATTATTTTTTATAGCTTCGTTTGATCCACCAGACATGATTTCTACCCAAAAACATAGAACATGCATACATTATCCTACAAGTATCATATTTATGATTTATCAAGAAAAAAGAATCACAAAGAAATCCTCATTGTCTAGCTCTTCATCTTTTATTCTTTAGTCTTAAAGGATTTACCATTGTCCTTCACTTCTTTGAAATTTGGAAGATGAAAATGGTGAGAAAATTCACTTGAAACTTTCTCTCTATGTACACAGTTTGCTAAGGAAAATAGATGGAAGAAGAAAAAATGAAGAAATGTAGAAAGAAGTGTATGAAATTAGGAAGGAAAATTAGGGCTAGCAATCAGGTGAAGAATAACAACAAATTGTAGGGATTTGAACCAACGAGTATGGAGAATAACCAGAATCTTCACCCATAGGGACGAGGGAAATTTTTCAGCGGATCTCAAATGGGGATGAGACATGGATTGCTATATTCGAACTGTGAGAATAACCGAACTGTACATGTATAAATCACCGTAGGGATACCAAAAAAAATATACGTATGTATCCCTGATATTTTACAAAGTTGGATGGCCATAGAAGTAATTTACTCATTTTTAACAAAAATCTAATCTCCCATAACTTGAGCATGGCCAGCTGGAGTAAGTTTGAAAATTCTCTGTATATTCCATAAAAAAATTAGGAAGTGGTCTATACATTAGGGGTGTTCATTTTCAGATATCGGATCAGATCCGATCTTAAAATTTGGATATCTGAAATTTCGGATCGGTAAAATAGGTATCTGTATCCGATCCAGAAAAATTCGGATATTCAGTTATCCAAATATATAATTTGATTTAAGTATTTTTTCGGATTTGACTATCGCATTTATGAAAATTTCAAATTTTCGAATATAATAAGCAACAAATTGCTAAATATATCAAGATTTGCATCTATGGAAATTTCAATTTTTCGGATATAACAAACTTTAAATTGCTAAATATAACAAGAATCATATTCAGGAAATTTTTAATTTTCGGAAATTTGGATTTTCAGATAATCCGAAACATGAAATATTGTGATCCGTATCATATTCAAAAAAAATTTGGATAGGATATCTGATCCAAAATAAAAATCGAATCAGATATTTTTGCACACCCTTAGTATACATCGTTGTAAACGTGATTCAATCTCTTTTGTTTAAAACACATAACGATCGATTTCAATATGTATTTTAAAATATATGAATATTTGAATGTTGAAAGGTCATAAAATTTTGGCAGCAGATTTCTTAGAAAACGGTTTTAGTAGTGACTTTGAAAAATCACCAAAAATTCTACAAGATAAATCATTAAGTGGGCCTTATATTCTCTAACCATAGGGGAATTTAGATTCGTTTAAAACAATCGATTTTTAATTTTAAGTTATATATATTAGGAATTATTAATATTTTAGTGAACTAATATAAAAAAAGTAGCAAACTATTTCCAAAAACAACAATGACAATGACTTCAAAAATTTGTCATAATCGTACAAGTAAAATTAGAAGAGATAATTTATACGGTTGGAAAGGTTATCAAATTTAGTTCCTTTAAGAACAAACGGATCATGGTTTGGAACTATAGATTATTAGTTACATATTTTCTTTTAAAGGTAGTTCATGCTATCATGTTTCAATAGTTAATATTTTAGTCATGTTTTATAATTTTGAAATGGTTTGTTTATTGTCAAAACAAAATTTATCATTTATGTTTGTAATTTTGGAGATTTAATATTAAGTATTTGTTTTAATGTATTAAGTTTTTTTTTTTACTTTCTTGGGAACGAGGATTAATTAAAATCTACGGAAATTCGTAAGGGATAGACATGAGGACGAAAAAAATAACTGAAACGTTTAATGTGGATTCATCAAAATCGTATTCATAAGTGTTGGAGACGGAGCGAGGAATGTAAAACCGTCTCCGACCCGCTCCATTGCTATCTATAAGGAAAATTATAAGGAAAATGAATAAAATAAGGAGGAAGTAAAGACAAAGCAATCTTGCCCCTGCCTCCTCTATCCAGTTGGTCATAGTAATAGGCTGTGGGAGATTAAATTTTTATTAAAAAAATGGGTAAATTATCCTTATAGTCAGCTAACTTTGTAAAATATTAGAGATTTATGCGAATATTTTTTAAAATTCATATGGTGATTTATACAAGTATAATTCGGTTATTCCACAGTTTAAATATAATAATCGTCGTCACCATTCTCATTTAAGCTTTATTAAAAAAACTTTCTTCTGTCCCCGTCCCCCAGATGAATATTTCGTTTATTTTCTATACTTATTGGTTTAAATTTCCACGATTTTTAATTATTCCTTACCCAATTGCCAAGTGAGGAATAAATGCTTAGGAACAAGAAGACGTGTCATAGTTTCCTTATTATTAGTCGATTTGCAGTTTGATTTCCACGATCCAATTTATTGGGACGGTTTAGTTGAAAAGAAACTACAAGGTGACAAACAGTTTGTGGACAAAACTTTCTCCATCAGTTATTTTTTTTATTTCTTTTTTAAATTTATTTTGTTCAATTAGTTATTCAAAATTCTGCCTTGATTAATTTATAATGACCTGCGTTATACATCTTATTTTGATGGGTGAATCTCACAATATAAAATTTTTATATACACAAAGTCTTAAACTCGAGACATGTTTAATATTTGGGATTTTAAGTTCAATTTTTAAAATATATATATATATATATATATATATATATATATATATATATATATTGTAGAAAACGTAAAAAAAAATGCTAAATTGATTTTTAGAATTACATTAACAATAAACTATTCAAAGCTCACCTATTTTCTGTAAGATTATGAATTCGACATGTGACTACTTCAAAGATATTTTACATTTTAAAATGCATCATTTCATAATGCTACCATTTATGATTATTCGTTTAGATAAATAATTAATTTAAAATTTCTTCTAATCTTATTTTATTTAATTGATTTTGTCCAACTCTAAAATAAAAAATTTAAACTCCAAAATAATATTCTTATTAAAATAAAAAAATATTATTTTACATTCTATATTATTAAAATTACTTGTATATTTTTACGAATTAAATGATATTCATATTGTATATTTTTATATTATTATTACTTTATAATTATTTTTCTAAAATTCATAAACATATAGTAATAACTTAGTTTTTCTATAAAAAAAACTATTTATCCGAACAAAAAATAATCATGAATGCTAGCATTTTTTAGTAGAGAATGCTAGCAATTTAGAATGATGCATTTCGAAATTTAACATTATTAAAACCTCAAATTTTTTAAAATATCTCATCTAATACACCCTTAGATTGTCTTTAAATAAAATCCACACGTATAATCATTTGTTCATTAAATTTTCATTTTTTTTGCTCGTATTTATGAGTGATAAAATCTATTAATACTAAATCCCTTTCTGAGTTAATGTCGCAACTCACGAGTTATCCCTGAGAAATTATTTTATGGGTCATTTACGTCACGTCATTTATGGACTAATTAATAAAAATAACTAATCTTATTAAAAACAAATTTATGTCATAATTTTACCAAGTAAATATTCACTTGGTAATTAAAAACTATTTTTAAAATTGATTTATAGTAAATATGAGTGAAGATTCACTTGGTAAAAATATGACATGAAAAAAATTAATGAAATGTGTGATAATTTTATTGGTGTGTCCCATAGATAACGTGGCAGGAATGACCCACAATATAATTTCTCCCAACTTAGTTAATAAAAAGATTAAAATTCTTTTTAGAACTAATTATAAATATTATTAATGGGGTACTTTTGCATTTTGCATACTTTTATATACTTTTTAAATAAAACAATTTAAACTATTATTTTTTGACAAATTTTAAATCTAATACTAATCCTACCTAGAGGGGAGGGAAATGGGAGACTCCAAGAAAAAGAAGGGTAGTGTTCCTAGTGATTATAGAATCCATGACCTAAGAAAAATGAGGGAACAAAGATAAATTACTTGGATAACCGACCAAATGTGTTTACTCAACTAAAACTATTACTTAAAAAAAGATATCCAATAATCAAAGATGTGATTGATGAAACTGTATTCAATTTAATTATCATTCAACATAAAAACATTTATTGAATACTTTTTATAAATACATTTTTAATATGAAATATTTTCTTTCAATTCATATTGTAAATGTGACATAATCTAATGTTATGAACGGTGGTAATCTTAATGTACTACCAGCCCACCATTTGTTCAAATATCTTATATTAGGTGAACACATATTTTAAAAAAAGGAGTGGATCGTATAGATTTTTTGTTTTCTTATTTAAAAAAAAAGGAAAAAATGAAACGTAGATGTTAGCTAATTAAATATCAATTTTTTGGTATGCATCTTCGTCTTACAGTCCATGTTCGTTCAGGGTGCGAAGTTAGGGATGGGCATTTTATCCGACTTGACACGATCAGGCCAATTTTTTTTGGAAAAAATTCGGTTTTGGGTTAGGTTTCTATTAACGGTGTTTTCTAGTTGGGTTGGGTTGAGTTCGAGTTTAGGGTGAAAAATATTTGACTTGACCCGATATTAATAGTGTAAATTTCCCCTATAGTTTTAAGGATGTTCATAATAATGCTCCTTCTGTATATTTTTTTTACAATTAGGTCATTAAATTTTAATATTTTTACGATTAGGTCTCTAAAATTTAATTTCTAAAATTAGGTCCCTAAAATTTAATTTTTTAATAGATCAGGTCGGGTTCGGGTTTAAGTTTATAGTTTTTGGGTTGGACTTTTTAAAAGATGAGGTCATGTTGGTTCGAGTTTAGGGTATATATTTTCGGGTCGGGTTCGGGTGGGACAAAACCCAACCTGACCTGTGCTCGTTCCTGTGCGAGGCTACCCCTCTTAAAATTGTTGTCTCCAAGGT
The DNA here is from genome assembly GCA_030270665.1 of Hibiscus trionum. Taxonomy (NCBI): domain Eukaryota; kingdom Viridiplantae; phylum Streptophyta; class Magnoliopsida; order Malvales; family Malvaceae; genus Hibiscus; species Hibiscus trionum. The sequence continues at coordinate 5,511,759 of BSYR01000052.1, read as the reverse complement.
TTAAATTCTCGTCCTTTCCTTGAGAGTGCAATGTACCTTACCAATGCATCAAACACTTGTCGGTTAAAATATCAAATTTATTAAAAAGGTAAAATCGTTGCATAAATTGATTGAATTATACTTCAAATTTATTAATAGTGGCTTTCATTGTCGTTGGACCATGGACCAGGTGTATGTCGATATAAAATTATTGAAAGAAGAAAAAATGAAGGATATATAGAAAATATATATTATTATTTCATACATTAACCTTGGAAAATATATTTTACATGCGGGATTATACGATTATTACAAGTTTTTAAATAATTAAAGAACATAAGACAACTATATAGTCTCATTTCTAAAATATATTTTTTCATTGCCAATACATGTAATAATTATCGAGACAAACCATGAGTTACATTATTATTAAAATCATGTAAAGGTAAATATTATATAGTCGCATAAAGCGACCTTGAACACAACGAAAACAACTCTAAAACTTAGGGGAACTCCGACAAACAGTTCTATCCCTATTGATTTTAAACATCCATTTTATTTGTAGCTTTCATTACTTTCCCTTCCCATTAGCTGACGAACTTCCATGGCCAATACTTTCATCTGACACTGCAAATGCAACAACAAGAACAAAACATTCTTCAATTAATAAATTGACAAGTATAAGCTATGAAATCACTTAAATGTTAGTAGTAAACAACAAAACTGGGCCATTTTGTTTCGTTGTAAATTCATTGAGATTTTAGTTTTAAATTAGATACGAACCTTTTGCAGTCAGTGCTGGGGCTGATCTTGTAAGGGATGCTGACACCGCACTTGCCTGGCAGTCCACTTGCAAGGTTATAGTTGATGCCAGAAATGTTGCTAGACGAAGTTTTGATGCATTTGCAAGCTGATTGACGGTCGGGTGTTGTTTGGGCGGCGGCGTTGAGGGATTTGATCCCAGTGCAGCAACCTGGAGGAACGTCACCACCGGCACCGGTACCCCTCAAGTAAGTGATGCAGGGTGCGAGGGAGGATGCGACTTGACCACAAGTTATGGCTCCTTGAGCCAGGTGAGCACCCACAACCAAGCACACCATCACCACGCATGCAAGCTTAATAGACATGGAGCAAGCCATATTGATTAATTACAAGAAGAAAAAAAGCAAACGATTTTGTAGAACTTGTAAGTAAAGTGCTTTGTGAGCTGATTGCTGATGGTTTGTGTGGTTAGGGCTCGGGGGTTTTTATAGCCGGAAGTTGAGTATGAACACAGCAACGTTGGACGTTGGTGGTTGGCTTAATTCAATGCAAGGGTTCTTTTTTTTCTTCCCATGTTTCCACTTATGGTTGAATAACTTTAATGCTTTGAAAAAGGTTTTATCTGCCACTTCCTTCTTCAATAATGCTACATTACTTCGTTGTTTAATTAGTCATTTATGTTGGGATTTTAGTTGGATCTAGGCTTAGCTGTTGTTCATAATGTCATGTGCGAAGGAAAAGAGGGAAATTCAAAGAAATTGGAGAACTCTGAATTGGAAAATTCAAATGAGACAATTGAGAAAAGAGAGGGAATTAAGCCTGGTTAAGGGAACGGCACCGTTTCAAAGGCTGGAGGATTAGGGGCGGATTCACGTCTTGTTTAGTGAGGTCAATGCCTGAGTATAGAAAATCCTTGTAAAAATGATGAAAGTTTGGGAGAGAAAAAAATATATGTATTTAAACCCACTTGATCCACCACATGAAACTTAAAGTGTTAATTTCAAGTAAAAATTAAAAATTATATGTACAAAAGTGGAGTAAAAGACTAGTTGACCCCTTAGTTAAATTCTTTAGTATTTAAAATATTTTTGTGAAAAATAGTATTTCAAAATTTAAATTATTTTAAAGTTTCATTTTTTTCTAATAGACAAAGTCATTTATTGTCAAGGACAATTATCGAAAAAGAAAGAAAGATAAATTTTAGACTCTTGTTATTTTATTTATTATGGATTATTATTCTATACGCTTGCGGTGGAAACTAAAAGTTTTCACATGCACTTTAGTTTTAGGGTTTAAGAGCTTAGTTTAGGGTGTAAGATTTATGGGGTTTAGGTTAGGGATTTAGAATTTAGGGATAGTGGTTAGAATTTAGGGTTTAGAGGTTAGGGTTTAGCTTTTAGGGTAATATGGTTAGGATTTAGGTTTTAATCTATAAACTTATAACCCTAAATTATAAATTTCAACCACTATCCCTAAATTCAAAACTCATACACCTAAACCCCTAAACAATACACCATAAACTAAGTCCCTAAACCCCAAAACTAAGGCGCTTGTGGAAACTTTTAGTTTCCACAACCAGTGTATCAAATAATTATCCTATTATTATTAGTTTTACTGGATTGTTAGTTTGTTCAATAAATTTAAAGGGTAATTATATCATGCGCTGGCGGTGGAAACATTTTGTTTCCGCAAGCGCCCTAATTTTATGGGTTAGAGATTCAATTTAGGGTTTATAGTTTAGGGGTTTAGGTTTATGTGCTTAGAATTTAGGGACCGTGGTTAGAATTTAGAGTTTAAGGTTAGAATTTAGGGTTATAGGTAAAAACCTAAATCTTGACCATATTATTCTAAAATCTAAACCCTAAACCCTAAAACTTAAACCCTAAATTCTAACCATAAACTATAAATTCTAAACCACTAAACTATAAATCATTAACTAAATCTCTAGCCCCTGAAATTAGGGCGCTTGTGGAAGCAAAATATTTTCACCGCCAGTGCATCATATATTTTCCCAAAATTTAAATGTATTGAATAGTTTTCTATTCATACATTACAAAATTTTTAGTATATTTAATTTTTACTTTGACTTTCTTGAACTCACTTGGTACAAAATTTAGATCTGTCACTTGAAGAATATAGTTAACTGATTGGATCAAAGGAACAGATGGGCCCAAACCTAGAATGATAGCACACCATCAGACCGCTGGAGAGAATATCGGTTGGAGATAAGAATTTGGAATGTTAGACACGTGTCGGTAAATAATACCAGTGTCCTTTTGTCTGCTATATTGGATAGAATGATGTATGGAATCTTTTATGGAATTGTTAATGAGAAAATTCTAAACTTAAGTAGTCCCCAATTCTCTCTCTTTCTGAAATCCCCAAATCTTTCTTTATTTTTCACGAGTGATCGTGACAACTTAGTAATCAGAGCTTGCTAAGATCCCCTACAAAACTGGGAAACCTAAAAAAAGAGATTTTTGATCTATCAGATATCCAAACACAACTCACCAAAATTCAGAATCAACTCGATGAACTAGAAGATGAGGAAAAGGTGCCAAAATGGTGGAGTCAACAAAATGAGACCTTAAACCAGAGGATAACCAATTTGGAGAGTAGAATGGATGTCACGGAAGGGTACCTTGAGAAAATGTTGGAGGCAGTGACCAAACAATGAGGAAAATCCAATCATGGATTGCCAGAAAAGATACTAACTGATGCGGACCAATCCCAACTAGGAAACACAAGTAAGCCATCAACTTTGGTTACAATCCATGATGACACTGAGAGGTTTTCTTATAAACCTGAGGAACCATGATTATTAGCATCTAAACCACTTCACACCACTTTACCCCAAGCTAAGTTAAAAATGAAGATGGGAGAACTCATTAAAGAAGAAACTCAAATGTTAGAAAACCACAACTTTTCTACTCTAATGGGTAATACTAGGGGCTGCACCTTTAGGCCAAGGATCGAGTTGCACATATTTGATGGAACAAATCCAAGGGGCTAGATTAAAAGATGTCAGAAGTATTTCACCTTGTTGGAAATACCAGAGGACTAAAATATGGATTTAATGGCCATGCATTTGGAAGAAAAACTGAAGCTTGGTTTGATTGGTATATAATGCAGAAACACAAGCTTACATGGCATGAGTTCACTGCTAATTTATGCCACACGTTCTTTGACAGGGCCTATACTGATATTATTGAGGAATTTAACAAGTTGGTACAGAAGACTATTGTTGAGGAGTGTCAAGAGAGGTTCGAGGAACTCAAACCCTATATCATCCAGCAGAACCTTACCTAGGAAGAAGCTTACTTTGCATCCAATTTTCTCAGTGGGCTCAAAGAAAAACTGAGACCAAGTGTAATACCCCTACCCCGAGCCTAGAAGTTGTGCTATTCTAGAAGTAGACAGGCTAACTTGTATAGCAAGTTAGAAGTCGAATAAAGAGAAAATGCTCGTTTTAGACCCTTAAAGTCAAGAAATTGTGCGACCAGCTATTTCAAACATACAACTAGCCAAACAAAAAGATGTCGTGGAATTCACATTCAAATGTCAATCATAAACTTTAGTGGTACCAAGCTTGCATCGTAACAAGTAGGCAGTGATCTACTCAAACATTAATTATACAATACCTACATAGACTTAGTTTCAGAATCCTTCTTCTAAAGTAAAGTGGTATTAGTAAGTGAGAAGTAACTTATAAGTCCTCTTGGATTCTCTCAAATCATATGTCAATGTATTAACTCTTTGGGTAAACAAGTTATTTAAGCCTTAGACTCATTCGACTAAAGAGAATCATATCATACATTACTTTTTTAGCAAGCTACAACACGAGAGTTCAAGTTTCAGAAAAGCCATTATGGTAATGTAGAGTTTAACATTTCTTTAGAAGGATGTGAACTATTAAGTATTTACCTTAACATGCAATACTTCAAGTAGGAAAGTAAATTTTAGGTCTATGCCTAATTGCTAAATCAGTTTTAAGTCCCTAGTCAACTTAGAGGATACATGAAGACAAGAGCATAATGGTGACATTTAGATTTCCTTTACATAATCAAACATGCTCTACTTGGTACTCATTTAATTCGGTATAAGCATGATTTAACAAATTTCCATATACATCCCAAACATTTCATGTATAATTACATTCAAGTAAAACATTCATTTCTAGGGTCGACCAAGCCATTCGGTTCATAAAGCATCAATTAGGCAACAACCATTATCTCACAAAAGACCAAATGAATTTTTATATATATATACAAACGTAAGAAATTTCTAGTGTTTACAACTCTCAAAATACTTAAAGATCCCTAGCCTAAAGTTCAAGTTAATGCCACCTTCTAGGAGTTAACTTAAGAAAAACAAAACATACTTTAATACTTGCTTTAGTGACCATGCAAAGCTCCTTTCCCCACGCTCGATTCAACAAACATACTTTCTTGTAAAGGAACATAGTGAGTAGTTAATAACCATCTCATAATGCTAATACATGTATATATATATCAGATTAATTGAGCAAGTTCATCAGTAGCTTTCCAAACAAGTAATCACATAAGGTCGAATCAATTCCAAATTAAATAGACGATTGTATCCATTTCATTTATCAATCCAATAGAAATCCACTTCTAAGCTTATCATCATATATATCACATAGTTTTAAATGTCATTGAAGACAAATTTATTAGACTATCATTTGAGAAATAGCACGCAGGTAATCCCACAACAAATCCCATTAACAGGCGACTTTAGTTAAAATAAGATAAAAAGGACCGTCGATTAGCCTTGTACATAGGTTCAATTGAATTCAAATCAGGTGATCGTAAGCAAGCTGTAACCCCCGTAGCCCGGCCTAGACGGCTGACCCGAACTACGAAGATTACACGGGGAAAACCAAAGTTAACCCGAAAGTCAACCTTGATTAACGACCCTTTTTTTCTCTTTTTAAACTTGTCTAGATGCACATTAAACCTAGGCATACTCTTGAGATAAGCATACTCAAAAATCACAGCAATCGGAAAACAATAAGGGACTCAATTGCACAAAATACGAATTTAGGGACCAATTTGTAAATTCTGGAAATTAAGAGGACTTTACCAAATTTTATGTTACCATTATGAAATTAATCATGTTTCATGCCTCTCTGACAAATATCAACTCAAACGGACATCTCAAACTCAAGCAATTGCACATACGAGAATCAGGACTAAAACGTAAAGCTTGCAAACCTCAATTGACCATAGTTTCGAAACTTTGCCCAAAAGTTTCGAAACTTTGGCTGGCAGTGGCCTCTGGAATCCAAAAATTTGCAAAGGTTTCGAAACTTTACCCCTAGTTTCGAAACCTAGGTGCAGGGGAGCATATTTTGCTTCATTCTAATGTCTTTCAATGATAAAAACACCTCATGTTCATATACAACCATACATAAGAGCTTAAAAACGCTAAAAGCACACAACACCAACCACCCAAGTCTAGAGGCATACGTCCTAGATTAAACGTACTCCAACATACTCGAAACATGAATATGAACCCTCATACATACATGGTAAAATATACGTTAAAACCTTTCATACATGAAACTCAACATGAGCATACCTTAGTCAACTAAGGAAAATCATGCATTCGATCAAAGAAGGCAAACAAGCACATAAGGTCTCATGCTTCAACATCCATACTCTTAGGCATTCTCACAAGGCATATGACCAACACACATGATAAACAATTTAAACATCTACCAGACATACATCACTCAAGCATTCATCAAGGCATGCATCATAAGTGATATTTATAAATCAAACAAGGCATCTAATTGCCAAACCAAAACAACACACCTCAAAGCATCAAAAACAACAACACCTATCCCATTGCTTTTCTATTACAAATCTTTAATTTATAAATCATACATTGAGCTCACCAAAGCAACACTTGAAGACCTTTCCTTTCCCATGCCACCCACAAGCTATTTATCTGCATTGTCGAACAAAAGAGAGCGTAAGCATAAAAGCTTAGTGAGGGTAAGCTCATAAAACAAACCTTCGACAATACAGGGTCCAAGCTCGAGCAATTATCATGATGAAATACATGAATTTATCTTCGATCCACATGAACCAAAATGAACATGATGCATGAACATATAATCAACATTATGTCATGCTCAACATCTCATAAGCTCAACTTACAATGATACATATATATCTCAATGCATTAACCAAAACATATATAGCTTCGCATTTGAAATTCACATTTCATATCACATTGATACACATATCAATTCATATTAGCATGTATGCATAATCTCATATTGGCATAAACATACTTTCTCATATTGGCACCTAGCTATGACTCGAATACGCGGATAACATGTTGGAACGCATTTTCCAACATCAACCTTACCTCGGTGGGATTACACTCATCACCGGCCTTGCATGTGGAACGCATTTCCACATGCCCTACGGATGGGATTCCACTCATCATCACGTAGAATATATATAAATTTCCGGTGGAATATTACATCACCGTACTCCTCCTTGGTGCCTTAACGCCACCAAGGCCACGTACGTTTTGACTCAATTTGTGTGCACACTCATCCTAATGATCGATCATTGTACCCAAGCATACTAGTGCCAATAATAATCAAATTTCACAACCTTTGATGTTCAAGAGTCATAATATGGCATCTTACATCATATTAAGCTCAACATCAAATATCTCAACAACATAATATCATAATGTTATTTTCAAGAGTCATAATATGGCATCTTACATCATATTAAGCTCAACATCATCATGCACAATTTACAATCAAACCCACATGCATAGCAATGCATCAAACCATGCCTCAACAACATGTATAACACATTATACATAATCATCATAACACAAATCATCATGAGGCATAACATCAATTAAAGAGATCATCCAATGTCTCTAACTAAAGCTTAGGATTAGGCTACCACCCTAATCCTAACTCTAGGTGAGTCTACCAATCTCAACCTAGTCCACATGCTCGAACCAATTACTCAAAACCATTTAAAATATTTTAACCACTCACCGACTACTTCATTAGCACAAGCCGGCAAGCCTACCAAGCATCCAAGTTTCCGGATTCGAGCCCGAAGCTTCACCATTGATTTCTCTTGCTTCTAACCATTCAAAAACAATATATTAACCTCAAAATCAGTCACAAACCCAAAGTTTAACATCAACACACAAATCCACTTCAATTCTCACAATTCAAAGCCAAGTTCATTCTTCAATTTCTCATTTTCGTACTTCCACAAAAACCCGTCAAAAATCAGAATTGTAGTCATCCAAAACACTCTTAAACATGTTCAAAACATTGCCCAACTATAGTATAACCATCAACCCCCAATTTCCAACATTAAACACACAATTTAAGCCATGAACAATCCCCAAAATCACCAAATCCGAGCAGCCATGAAAAACAGTCCAAAACTTGTGATTTCAACATATTTAACACATTCAAACACTTCCAAAACAACCCCCAAATATTACTCTAACATCAACCATCAAATTCCAACATAAATCATACCCAAAACTCATCTAAAAACCTTCCTAAAAATCCACCAAAACCCAATTTCGGAAATTTTATAAAACACCTCAAAAATTGCTCATTTTAACATATTATGTGTATTTTAACATGATTAAACAAAGCCCCAACTCAATTTATCAAAACAAGATGAAAAATCCCTTAAAACCCAAACTTTGATATGAACCCTAATTTTCAAAACTTCATAACTTTGAAATCTAAGACTATAGATAGATAGAGGATGAAGAGGAGATTAAGAAAACATAATTACCTTTCAAAAACCCCTTGAATTGATGAAGAAATCAAAGGAAATAGTAAAGAGGGTTTGGGAGAAATTTTGGGATGTTTACACGGTGAGGAAGAAGAAGAAATGAGAAAAGATGATAGATAAGGTGGTCTTTATTTTTATTTTGGTTTAATTACCAAAATGATCCCTCCCTTTCTTTCTAAACTCAATTTGCTCACACTAAGGTCAATTTGATTAAAATAAATTTTTACCGACTCGAACCAATTAACCCGACTAACTCCTAACCCCAAAACACGGGTGTTACACAAGCCATCGAAGCATATAAGCTAATTAGTCAATCAGGGGTACCTTGGTACCAAATAGGGGACCTTAGTTTATTTCAGGCTGAGCTCAGGAAACAAGAATTGGCATGCCAAACATTCAGGATATAACTTGGACAACATCCTAAATAGACTCGTGCTAGCTTATTCAGATAAACATTAACAATGTACTCCAAACATATACACAAGATGCTACTTAAGCATTACCATTAAACAGATCCAAACACTTAGTCAAATCTTGATCAAACAGTAGTTATCAATACAATGTACATGATGCCACAATAGGCATTGGCAATCACTCAACTCATCCAAGCTTACCTTGGCACTTACCTCTTAATATTCAATTCGGCCAATCCATTAGACATTCATGTCTAATTGAGCTTTCAAACAAGTTTGCATATTAAACAACCGATCTATGTATAAAAATACAGGCTATACTTACAGCTATTCGGAGCTAAGTCTTGATCTTGGATCACTATGACCTTTTGCTTATCCCCTCCTTGATCAATTCCTTTATTGTCTAAATGTGGGAGCAATAATAGTGCATTAGTGTCAATTTTATTGACCAACAATTCAATCATTACTATAGCAATTCAATCATTCCTCATTATTTCTTTTTGCTCCAAAATTGTCCTTTCTTCAAGTCATTTGAGCTATCTTTTAAACTAGCATTTAATTTTTGAATTCTTCTTAACTACTCATGCTTATTTGTAGTGATCAATCCAGTACTTGTATTCATTTACATATTAATTTAATCTAGTGATTATTTCTCTAAAACAGTCCCCTATGGATCGGTTTAATGTAGGGCGGTTTCATGCTTTTCTAATCGTAACTAACAGTCCAAATTTTATCTAGTTGTATACTTACAACATAGCAAAACAATCCAGTTTTCCATTATTTCCATACGTACAATTAACAGTTTTCAAGATACATTTCTTGCACAATTGTTTAGCAACCAGGACAGCTTCAAAACAGAATTTACTTGGTCATGAAATCTCCTAATTAGGCAAATTTGAATACACAACAGCTCAGCTCACGTTTCCACTTAACAATTCGAATTAGATCATGTCAAATCTATAAATTCAAGCAACATTTCAGTTCATCCCTTGATTAATTCAGTAGTTCGAATAATGCTTCAACTCAACCCATCATTGAGTTTAAAAAGCCAATCCATATTTCATCAAATCAGCTATAGACCATTCGAAAATTCCAACATTTAATTCAATTGAACAAATAACCATAATAGTCAAATTTTAACAAATCAACTATGCACACCAATGCAGGGCTAACCATTTATCCATGAAATTTGGACTCCTCCTAATCAATCAAACATAGCTAATTTATATGTTCATCTAACTATCATCCTAAGACGAAGCATTCAGTTTATAAGAATGTTCATCAAGAAATCCAATTATCAAAAGACAATGATCAAGAATTTCATTACCTTGCTTGGTGTTTAACAAAATCACACCCACACACAATATTGACTCTTCTATTGCAAAGCTTAAACCAACAATTTCTTCAAGTTGTCAAAGTGTTTCTCTCACTCTCTCTTTCTCAAGGAAACTCAGTACTATTCTCTCACCAAATGAAGATGATGGAGCTATGTTTGTGTGATCTCATCACCAAGAGGTTTCCATGTTGGATTAAAATCTACAATTGTGGGCACATATGTAAAATGTATGTTGCTACTATAAAGTATGACACAAAATTAAGTGACCAATTATGTTAGGCGTGTCATAAGTATTAAAGTGTCATGAAAATAAAAGTGTAGATACCATAAGATATATTTATAATTCAATGAGGGGCAGAGTTATAAATATTTAATAGTTGATTTAATAATCAACTATATAAAGAGGTAGTGGTCCCCAAGAAATAGGTTAACTTGTTTTTCTCTCCTTCCCCGTCAGAGAGTTTTACTTCAAGAGATAACCTATCTTCTTGGAAGATCACAACCACCTTTTAGGCGATCTTCATCAAAGGATTCAAGGTTTTCATCTATCGATTAATTCAGGTACGCTTCCGCTTTCGGTTTATTGTTCTTGATGATTTGACATGATAGATCTTGGGGTTTAGATTTCATATTAATTTATGATTTAATTCTAACAAGTGGCATCAGAGCCTTGTCATGTTGAATCATTGAGAATTTTTTTTTTTAAAATTCCTTAAGGCTTTATGGATTCGAATTCTTAAAACAATTCCAGGTTCTGACTTTTAGGGTTTTAAGACAATAAGGTATCTTTGTTCTTAAAATTTAATATTCAATTATTAGGGGTTTTTTTTTTCACACTATAATTTTATGCGACCATATTTATTATTGATAATGGTGCACAAATCGATAAAAATATAGTGATTTAATTTGGTTCTTATCTCCTTCTATTTATCACTATTTTTTATTCGATTAATGTTTGTTTTGGATCAGATTTATATTTTGCTAATAGTTAGAATTCGATTATGCTTATTTTAACCAAGTGTTAAGCAATTGCTTATCTGTTCCTTGCTGATGGTGCAGTGATTTGACATTAGAGCAATTGATATTTCAGTTTCTTGAGTGTTGAATGACAGTGTATATTTGTAAACTCAACTCTTGAAATTTTGTTCAAAATTAGGTTTATTACACGTTAAGGGCATACTTTTTAAATTCAAGTTTGGACAGTTTAGATGCATACTCAAGGGTCTTAAATGTTTATGCAAAATTAATTAGGGATATACATTTTGGTTGTTGTACTCTGGTTTCAATTGCTTGGCGTTGAATCACTCACATGTTTATGTTTGTTAGTGGTTTTGATTTTGGAAAGCATGACAAATAATCTAATGGAATTCATATTTGATTCACTCTTTTCAAAAATTTCTATTGTGATCGTTAGATTATTATGGATAAATTAAAGTTTCATGCTATCATTGTTGAATTCATTAATATGATACTTTGGTTCTTATTTTTAGTTAAAGATTGATTGTTTTGAATTCGACTATAATTTTGGTAAATGTATGCTTAACGTTTAAGACATTTTTTTAAGGAACAAAGATTTAGGTTTTTTCGAGTTCTGATAGCCCCATTTAGACAACCTTATTTTGGATTATTTCGAAAACTTAAGTGTTATCAGAAATTTCAGCTTTGACTGTTACAAAATTTTAAATTTGGATATCGAAATATTTATTGTATATATTTTAAAATAATTAATTGAAACATTAAGTCACCAAAGTGACCTCTATTGTGGAAATTATTTTATTTTAAAATATATAAAGTTTTGTGCATGTAAGTCGGATTATGTTAGTATTAATCGGCCCAAAGGAAGGTTAATAATTAACATTATTACATGTGCAACTGTGGTAATAAACATGTGATAATTATTCAGTTTTATATATGAGCAATAAATCGGCCCAAAGGAAGATTTCTGTTTGACATGTTCTTATTATCAATGTTTGATTACTATACCAAGATATCACTTGCAAGTTAATGTTTTGTCCAAAGATGAAACATTAATGGAGTGTCGATATCTTGATATGAGGTTTACCTTTATTCAAATTTATTATTATTTTGGTTATCTTTTAATTTGATTGAAAGATAAAAATTAAGACAAACATTTTGAAACAATTAAATTCATATTTTGGCTTCGGATATCTAATATTTTAATAGATTAATTGAAACATAATGTCACCAAAGTGACCGCTTTTGTGTAGATTAGTTTATTTAAAATATTAAGATGATTATGGGTTTTTGTAATTCATGCGTTTATTAATTGGCCCAAAGGAAAGTTAATATTTGGCAGAATTACAACGACAACTGTAGTGATAAATGTGTGACAATTATAAGGTATTTTATGTGAGCAATACGTTAGTCCAAAGATTAATCTATTGTTTGACATAGTTTATTGTCAATATTTGATTGCTACAACAAGAGTACCGCTTACTGTTAATATTACTGTCCAAAGACTTGATATTAATGGTGTGCTTGGTATCTTGAGGGGAACTAGCCTTTATTTTGAATTTATTTGTTTACTTATGAATATTTATGTGAGCTTGTTTTATTTTATTTTATTTTTTGTTCTATATTTAGGTAATTTATCTTTGTTATCACAATATCTGTTAAATACATTCTACATTCATGTTTAGTGAAACTAATTTCAAGGAATAAGAAAAGACACTTACATATAGTATTTGGTTATATGAACTTAGACTTTGCACTAAGGAAAGAATATTTTGCACCTCTCACAGCGGTAAGCACCCATAAAAGGTATTTTGAGAGGTGAGACCGTTCGAATCGCATGAGTCTAATGATCATAAAACACAACATTCTAGATGTCTTTAGGAGCACAAATCTAAAGTGATTACTCATATTAAGTGTTTCCTTGACGAAATTAAGAAATGTTTTACCCAAAACATTAAGGTTAAGATGACATCACATATGCCTTCTTTGATGTCTATCAAGTATAAGGGTCAAGGAAATGTGGGGAGTGCATTGTGAAAATGTTTAATATTGCTTCAAAACTTAAGGAACATAAGATCGAACTTTCTAATAATTGTTTGTTCTTACGATTTTGGCACCGCTTCCTATACAGTTTAACCAATTCAAGTTACAATTATCAAAAGGGAGAAATAGAGTCTATTTGGGCTCATTTCTCATTGCGTTCTAGAGGAAGAAAAGTTGAAGCATTATAAGTGTAAAAGTATTAATTTAATTAGTGCTCATTTAGTTAGTGTCTCTAAAAATAAGGGCAATAAAAAAATATTAGAATAAAGTTACTAAGGGTCCTACTCAAAAGAAACAACAATAAGTTACAAAGTGTTGATTCTTTTGTATAAGTTAGGACACAAGTAAAGAAATTAAACTTTAAAAGCGAGCAACTACTTCGGTTGTTTTGAGTGATCCATGGGCTGTAAATTTTATGACCCCACAATGAAAATTACTTTAAGGAGAGATTTATAATTTTTTTTAGGATGTTGAGTTTGGAGGGAGAAATAAGGTTAGATACATTGTTATTGAGGAGGAATTGAATTATAATTTAATTCCTACTATCACTTTTGACAAAGTTTAGGTTTTCAACCTATCATTAATCAAGAAGTGAATCAAGTACCTCAACAAAACAATGTTGAACAACTCTCATTCAAGATAAGGTAATTGTTTCAGAAGAACAAACTCAACAACCTTAAAAAAAATAAGTGTCATTAAAGATGTCCACGAGAGGAAGATGAAATACTATTCCGAATTATTATGTTGTATTTCTTCAAGAAAATAAGGTAACAATGGAATGATAGAAAATGACTCAATCATTTTTATCAGACCATAAAAATTTTAACTCTCACAAGTGGATTGCTGTCATTCAAGAATAATATAATTTTATGCAAGACAATAAAGTTTAAGAACTTATCTTATTTCCTTAAGGTGCAAACCAATTGGTTGTAAATTGATATTTAAAACCAATAGGGATGGAAATGGTAATGTGGATAAGTATAAAGTACGTCTTGTATCTAAAGGATATACTCTAAAAGAAGACATTGATTTTGTAGAGATCTTCTCTCAAGTTTCATTGAAAGACTCTTCCAGGATAATCATGACGCTTATTGCTTATTTTAATCTTAAGTTACATAAGATGAATGTTAAGTTTGTGTTTTTCAATGGCGACATTGAAGAAATGAATTATATGGTACAATCATAGATTTGTGTCTAATGATACAAAATCAATGATATGTAAATTAAAGAAATTCATCTATGAGCTTAAGTAGGACTCTCATTAATGAAATTATAAATTTCATGTTGATTATCTCATTCGATTTTGAGATAAATTTGGTTGGCACTTGTATATACTACAAGTTCAGTGGGAGTAAGCCAAGTGACACTCATATTGCTAAAGAAGATAAGTATTATCTTACTCAATGCCCTAAAAGTAACCTTGAAATTTAGAAAATCCAAAAGATTCTCTATACATAACTTATTGAGAATCTAATTTATGTTTAAGTATGTATCCGTTCGGAAATTGTGTACATTGTTGGAATGTTAGATAGATATTTAAGAAATTCTAGTATGGACTATTGGATAGCAGCCAATAGAGTTATGGGATATCTTTAGAGAACAAAAATTACATGCTCACATGTCGAAGTTCTGGTAAGTTAGAGATCATTAGGTTTACAGACTTCGATTCTAATAGAATATTGATGCAAATGAATTTTGTCACATGAGCTGCTAATTTTAGATTGAATAAAAAAGACCACGTTAGTTATTTTGTGACAATAAATATGCATTCATTTATTCTATACACAATAGGAACACTTCAAACTTGAAGCACATAAATATTACGTTCCTAGTTGTTAAAGAAAATTCAGAGTAATTGTGTGTCTATAGAGCATGTTGGTACAAACTTCATAATTGCGCGCATATTAAGAAACTTTCACCCTAGGTCTTTCATGAGCACACTACTCATGTGGGTGTAATGTTATTTAAGGATATTCGGTTTTAGTGGGAGTTTGTAATTTTGAAAAAAATGCTCATTTGATTTAGACACAATTTCGGTTACTTCAGTTTAAAGTTATTTAAGATTATTTTCTGCAGAAATAAAGTTCTTTTGGTTTATGCACACTCTGAATTCAATAAAGTTTGATCTCACTAAGGTTTGGGAGGACCAGTTGGAAATAGACATGTACGGTTCACATTTCATGTAATTTTCCATGCTACACATCCATGATTGATCTATGTCATTTGACTATGTTTGTATACGTGACCATTGATGGGTCCAGTCATGATTGATATGGCGAAGACCGCTTTGATCCTATATAGATATAGTTGATGGACGAGATTGTTATAGAATACCTATTATATAATAGCAAATTTTTTGAGCTCATAAGGTTGTACATTTATCAGGAAACATATGTTGCCCAAGTGGGAGATTGTTGGATTAAAATCTACAATTGTGGGCACATATGTAAAATGTATGTTGCTACTATAAAGTATGACACAAAATTAAGTGACCAATTATGTTAGGCGTGTCATAAGTATTAAAGTGTCATGGAAATAAAAGTGTAGATACCATAAGATATATTTATAATTCAATGAGGGGCAGAGTTATAAATATTTAATAGTTGATTTAATAATCAACTATATAAAGAGGTAGTGGTCCCCAAGAAATAGGTTAACTTGTTTTTCTCTCCTTCCCCGTCAGAGAGTTTTACTTCAAGAGATAACCTATCTTCTTGGAAGATCACAACCACCTTTTAGGCGATCTTCATCAAAGGATTCAAGGTTTTCATCTATCGATTAATTCAGGTATGCTTCCGCTTTCGGTTTATTGTTCTTGATGATTTGACATGATAGATCTTGGGGTTTAGATTTCATATTAATTTATGATTTAATTCTAACATTCCATTCCCACGTGGCTTAAATTATTAAGCCATGTGGATTTCCACTACCGATTTATCACCTTAACATGCAATCACCAAACTTGCAAATTTAAACTTTTTGGTCACTTCAAATTTAATACTTAAGTTGTAATTTTTTATTTTGGTCATGCTCTTAATACATTTATTACATCTTTAAACCGAACCTCTAAAGATTATTCTTTAATCAAAATTTATGGTGTTACAAATCCTCCCCTTAAAAAAATTCGTCCACGAATTTTACCTGAAATAAAAAGATGAGGATATTGGTTTCTCATGGTAGATTCAAGTTCCCAAGTCGCTTCTTTTCTCCCATGATTCTTCAACAAAATTTTAACTAATGTAATAGTTTTGTTTCGTAGCCTTCTTTCTTCCCCATCAAGAATCTAGATTGGTTCTTTCTCGTAGGACAAGTCCGGGTTTAATTCTACTTCCTCTGGTTCAAGAATGTGAGAAGAATCAGATCAATAGCTACGTAGCATGGATACATGAAATACATTATGTATTTTGTTGAATTATTCTAGAAAGGCTAACCGATAAGCAATGGGGCCAACCCTTTCAATGATTTTGAAAGGCCCTATATCTCGAGGACTAAGTTTACCGTTATTTCCAAACCTGAATACCTTCTTCCAGGGAGATATCTTAAGAAACACTTTATCTCCCACATTATGTTGAATATCCTTTCTTTTACGATCAGCATAAGCTTTCTGTCTATCGAAGGCTTCCTTCAACCGTTTACAGATGATTTGCACTTGCTCCTTCATTTCTCGAAACAATTGGAGTCCCAATGCTTTGTTCTCTCCAAATTCTGACCAACATAAAGGTGCCCGACATTTTCTTCCATACAAAGCTTCGAAGGGAGCCATCTTGATAGAAAATAGATAGCTTTTGTTGTACGAAAATTCAGCTAGAGGTAACACTTTTTCCCAATTCTTTCCAAAGTCAAGTATACAAGCTCTTAGCATGTCTTCTAAGACTTGTATAGTTCTTTCAGACTGACCATCTGATTGAGGATGGAAAGCTGTACTGAGATTGGTTTTAGTTCCTAGACCTTTTTGTAAAGATTTCCTGAATTTAGAAGTGAATCATGCATCCCGGTCAGAGATTATTGTAGTAGGAATGCCATGTAGCCTAATAATTTCTCAAATGCAGAGTTCGGCTAACTGGTCTAAACTCGAGTTCATTCAAACAGGGAGGAAGTAGGAAGACTTCAAAAATCTATCTACTATGACCCATACTGCATCATTCTTCTTAGGAGACAAGGGTAGCCCACTAACAAAGTCCATGGTTACTTGTTCCCATTTCCGTTGTGGAATTTCAATGGGTTGCAGTAGTCTCGAAGGGACCTGATGTTTTGCTTTCACCTTCTGGCATACTAAACATTTGGATACAAAATCTGTTATAGAGGATTTCAATCTAGGCCACCAATAGAGATTCTTCAAGTCTTTATACATCTTCAATGAACCAGGATGTATTGAAAATGGACTAGCATGAGCTTCTTGCAGGATTTCTTTTCTCAGATTAGAGTCATCAAGAACACATAATCGATTACTAAAATACAATAAATAATTTTCCTTGAGTACATACTCTGATTTGGCACTCTCATTTAGCTTGAGAGCAATTCTTTGCAGTTCGGGATCTAATTGTTGTAAGGATCAAATTCTTGATATCGCCTCTAATTCAATTCGAACTGAAGCTAGCATTCCTTGCTTCAGATTCATTCGAAGGCAAGCATTAATGGAGGTTGAGGGTACAAGAATTTGCAAGGAAGAAGTTTTAAATGATATCAACATGGGTTTCGAATAAGAGTTATGGGAGATTTAGTTAAACTGAATACTAACCACAAGAATGTTGACGTCTGAGTGCATCAGCCACCACATTGGCCTTT
The DNA here is from genome assembly GCA_030270665.1 of Hibiscus trionum. NCBI lineage: Eukaryota > Viridiplantae > Streptophyta > Magnoliopsida > Malvales > Malvaceae > Hibiscus > Hibiscus trionum. The sequence continues at coordinate 5,493,640 of BSYR01000052.1, read as the reverse complement.
CCCGGGTGATAATATGTGATCAAATCATAGTCTTTGAGTAGCTTGATCCAACGTCTTTGCCTAAGGTTAAGCTCTTTTTGAGTAAGGAGGTATTTAAGACTTTTGTGATTAGTATATAGATAACACTTTTCACCGTACAAGTAGTGTCTCTATATTTTAAGGCGAAGATTACTACATCAAGTTCTAGATCATGAGTCGGATAATTTAACTCGTGAGACTTCAATTGTCGTGAAGCATATGAAACCACCTTATCTTCTTGCATCAAAACACATCCCAGGCCCAAGTGAGAAGCATCACTAAACATCATATATTCTTTCCCAAATTCGGGTTGAGTCAGTACTGGAGCTTGAGTAAGGACTTCTTTTAGTTGGTCAAAGCTTCGTTGTTGTTGTTCAGACCATATAAATGGTACATCTTTACGAAGAAGTTTGGTTAAAGGTGTGGCTAATATCGAAAATCCCTTAACAAATCTTCAATAGTAACCAGCTAAGCCCATGAAGCTTCAAACTTCACCGATAATCCTTGGAGGTCTCCACTCTATCACAAATTGGATCTTTTTCGGGTCGACCTTAATCCCGTCAGCCGATATTACGTGTCCTAGAAAGGATACTTTAGAATGCCAGAATTCACATTTGTTAAACTTGGCGTATAATTGATTATCTCTAAATGTTTGCAACACAACTTTGAGATGTTTTGAATGCTCGACTCATCCATTGAGTAAACAAGGATATCTTCTATGAAGACCATAACATATTTATCCAAATAGGGCTTGAAAACTCGGTTCATGAGATCCATAAACATAGTAGGGGCGTTTGTTAGACCAAAGGGCATCACTAGGAACTCGTAGTGGCCATACCGAATTTTGAAGGCAGTCTTAGGGATGTCAGACTCCTTCACTCTCATTTGATAGTAACCTGATCTAAGGTCGATCTTCGAAAACACCGAAACACCCTTTAATTAATCAAACAAATATTCGATCCTTGTAAGTGGGTACTTGTTCTTAATCGTAACCTGATTAAGTTGTTAGTAATCCACACACAATCTCATCGATCCATCATTCTTCTTTACAAAGAGTATCAGGGCTCCCCAGAGAGACGAGCTCGGTCAAATGAACCCTTTATTTTGCAGTTCTTGTAACTGTTTCTGAAGCTCTTTCAATTCAACAGGAGCCATCCTATAAGAAGTGATGGATATTTGGTTGATTCCCGGTTGCATCTCGATCTTGAACTCCACTTCTTGGGTTAGTGGTAGTCCCAGAAGTTTCTCATGAAAGACATTAACAAATTCCGACACAGTTGGGATAGATGATAGACCAAAATCAAATTCGTCTCTTTTAATCAAAGCAGCAAAAATAGATGTAGGTTTCTTATCTATTAACATAATGGATTCCTTGCCTAAATCCATAAAGATAAAGTCTTTTATTTTGGCAATCTACCCAGGCTTTATGTTTGCCTAACCAATCTATGCCCAGAATTAAATCGAATTCATAATAGGGTAATACATAAAGATCAACAGGGAATGGAATGTTTTGAATATATAAAGGACATTCCCTATAAACATGATTTATGGACATACTCCCCTATAGGATTCAAAACTACAAGCCCTTGGTTCACATATTCAGAGTTCAATTTGAGTTTTTCAAGCAGGGAAGAACATATAAAGGAATAGGTAGATCTCGTATCAATTATAACATAAGCAGAATTTTCATTTAATTCAACGGTACATGATATAACATCAGGTGTCTCTTCTTCATCACGGCCCCGAATGTGGTACATCCGAGCGGGGGCTCGAGACTCTTGGTGAGTATTTGCAGGAGCTTGGCCTCGAGTCCTTCCCGAGTTCCCAAAATGGGCTGGTTTGAATCCCCTTCCTCTAGGAGATGGGATTGGGTTCGAATTAGAGGCTACTATGGCCACATATTTATCCAGAGTTTGAGGACAATCCCAAACATAGTGGTCTAGGCTTCCACACCGGAAACAAGCATTCGATTGCCTCCTACATTGATCGGAATGGTAGTTTTGACAAATTTTGCATTGTCGAGAATGAGGTTCCTTTCCCGTGTTCCCAGAACTATTAATAGAAATTGTTGGAGCAGAAGATTTAATGATAGTTTGAGGCCTCAGAATATAGTTACCCCTGGGAGAAGCAACATGAGATCCATAAACACAGTAGGGGCGTTTGTTAGATTGAAGGGCATCACCAGGAACTCGTAGTGGCCATGTCAAGTTCTGAAGGCAGTCTTAGGGATGTCAGACCCCTTCACTCTCATTTGATAGTAACCTGATCTAAGGTCGATCTTCGAAAACACCGAAACACCCTTTAATTGATCAAACAGATCTTCGATCCTTGGAAGTGGGTACTTTTTCTTAATCATAACCTGATTAAGTTGTCAGTAATCTACACACAATCTCATCGATCTATCCTTCTTCTTTACAAAGAGTACCGGAGCTCCCCAGGGAGACGAGCTCGGTTGAATGAACCCTTTATTTTGCAGTTCTTGTAACTGTTTCTGAAGCTCTTTCAATTCAACAGGAGCCCTCCTATAAGAAGTGATGGATATTGGGTTGATTCTCGGTTGCGTCTCGATCTTGAACTCCACTTCTTGGGTTAGTGGTAGTCCTAGAAGTTCTTCAGGAAAGACATCAACAAATTCCGACATAGTTGGGATAGATGATAGACCAAAATCAGATTCGTCTCTTTTAATCAAAGCAGCAAAAATAGATGTAGGTTTCTTATCTATTAACAGAATGGGTTCGAATTAGATGCTACTATGGCCACATATCTATCCGGAGTTTGAGGACAATCCCGAACATAATGGTCTAGGCTTCCACACCGGAAACAAGCATTTGATTGCCTCATACACTGACCAGAATGGTAGTTTTGACAGATGTTGCATTGTCGAGACTGAGGTTCCTTGCTCGTGTTCCCAGAACCATTAATAGAGATTGTTGGAGCAGAAGATTTAATGATAGTTTGAGGCCTCAGAATATAGTTACCCCTGGGAGAAGCAACATAACCCGGGGAGTTTCCTCCTTGCCTTTTCGGCCTTTTTGAGGACCATTGAGGTTTGTGTTCGTTTCTTGGTCTCTTGTTTTTCTTAGAATAGTTTTCCCTACCTTTATCAGCAGCTTTCACCCTTTATCTTCAGCTTTCATCCTAAACATCGTAGCAATTACTCGATTCACCAGGTCTTGGAAATCCGTGATTCCAAGAGCTACGAACATCAGGCTCAACTCATCATTCAGTCCTTCGATAAACAGTGTACACTTGTCCTCCTCTTTCTTGATGTATTCAGACTCGTACTTGCAGTACTTACAAAAGTCACTAATGTATTGTTCCACATGTCTGTCATCTTGCATCAGGTGCAAGAAAGGTCTTATTCTCTTAGACAAGTACTGTTCACTCACGTGTTTCTTTCGGAATTCGTTCAAAAAGAATTCACAGGTAACTGAATCTTCGGGAGCAGTAAGAAATATAGATTCCCACCAGTTTAGTGCTTCATATGTAAGCAAAGCCACAAAACATTCCAACTTATGGTCATCTAAACACTGGAGTTATTTCGTTAAAATCCTGATAGTAGTCTCCAACCAGTATTCAGTTGCTTCCGAGTTTTCATCATCAGTCCCCGTAAAAGTATAGGCTCAATGTTGAGCCAGTTTATCAATAGGGCCCTATACTTGGCTACTACAGGTTCATGGGGATTGTTTTGCTTCAGATTACTAAAGTTGATTAAACATCTCAGTCATGCTGAGCAGGCATTCCTTCTGAATTTGATTAGGTTGAGGAGCTTCGAGCTGTAGTTCTGTAGCCTTTAGAGGGCCTACTTGCTTCTGACCCAATCTGAAAATGCCTCCTTCATTGGAGGAGCCAGCCGGGCTATCCTTATCCCGAGCCAGATGTGTATCAAACATCTGAAATTTATAATCAAGAAGAATCATTAAACAAGGTCACAAGCATAATTAATTCAACTCCCAGGTGACACTTACATAATTACTGACACAATCGGTTTAGTCCTAGGATATACTAAATCTTAGCTCTGATTACCATTGTAATACCCCTACCTCGGGCCTAGAAGTTATGCTATTCTAGAAGTAGACATGCTACTTGTATATCAAGTTAGAATTCGAATAAAGAGGAAATGCTCGTTTTAGAGCCTTAAAGTAAAGAAATTGTGTGATCATCTATTTCATACATACAACTAGTCAAACAAATAGATGCCATGGAATTCACATTCAAATGCCAATCATAAACTTTAGTGGTACCAAGCATGCATCGTAATAAGAAAACAGTGATCTACTCAAACATTAATTATACAATACTCACATAGACTTAGTTCTGGAATCCTTCTTTCTTGAGCAAAGTGGTATTAGTAAGAGAGAAATAACTTATAAGTCCTCTTGGATTCTCTCTAATCAAATGCCAATGTATTACCTCTTCGGGTAAACAAGTTATTTAAGCCCTAGACTCATTCGATTAAAAAGAATTGTAGAAATATATGTTTTGATATAATAATTGAAAAATGTTTTGGACTTAATTGAAAAGAATTTAAAATACTCTTTAAGTCAAAAACAACTTGAAAATAAGTTTGGGGTATTTTCAAAAGGTTTTGGCAATGCTTGAAATGTTTTTAAGTAGCCAAACTAGTGCTTTTAATGTACCCGTTTCAATACAAGCATAATTTGTACCGATACGTTTTGAAACTGTAGAACTCGTTTTGATATAGGGCTTACATGTTTCGATACAGACATGTGTTATTTTGAAACACCCATTGGTGTTTCAGTACGCCTACGTGGCATACACCCAACAACTAAAACCCCCAATGACACTAAGCATTTCGATATGGGCGTTCCGATACGGCCCAAAGCATTTTGATACGGCATACTGCATTTTGATACGGGCGTTTCAATATGGCACTAATGTATTGTTTCGGTATGCCTACGTGGCATACACCCTATTGGTTGTTTCCTTACGACACTAAGCATTTCGATACGGGCATTCCGATACGGCCTATAGCGTTTTGATACGACATACTACATCAGACTCCAACGGCTAGTTCTGAAGAAGGGTGTTTCAATACAACTACGCGTATATCGAAACAGACATCACTAGAACTGCATTTATGGTGGGAAATAAAGTATCCAACAACTCCAGTTCAATCTCAACGATTCTAAACAGCTACAAACTTAATTGAGAGTATAAAAGGGACCTCCAAGCATCAAGGAAAGGCTAATGCTTCAATTGTCAACAACCATATGATGAGAAATTTGTCTTAAGGCTTAAATTATTCATTCTTTGTATAGACAACACTTGTGAGCCTAAATTGTCAAATTTTCTCAAGTGTTTAGGTTTGGGTGAGTACTTTAGTGTGCAAACATCAACATTGTACGGGGGATTTTAGTTTGCTTATCTTTATCTATTGTAGAGAGTGTTTGATCAAGCTTTAGGCTAGAAAGCTTTGATCGTTGTAAGGGTTTCCTCCTTATCCTAGAAAAAGAGACAAATCAATTAGTGAATTGGTTGTGAAATCCTTAGTGGGAAGCTAAGGTAGTGGATGTAGGTGCTTGTTAGAAGGCCCAACCACTCTAAATTATTGTGTCATTTATCTTTTAGCTTTCACACCTCAATCACCCAAAAATCCAACTTCTCAACCACTTGGCTACTTAAATCGATTGAAGAAAATCGAGCTTATGAAGCCTAACAATTGGTATCAGAGCAAGGCTTAATCGAATGGAATTAACATCCTATTAAGACGATCCGGGAAGCTCGATACAACATTTCAATCAACCGGTAGTGCAAGTAATATAGTGATACGAAGAATCGGATATCGTCTCCACAGGGACTGGAAATACTTCTAACTTTAAAACTCTGCACAAGAAAAGAGATAGATTTAATAAAGTGTTTTGAGAATTATTGAAGATAAACTAAAATAGAGGAGGAAATCAGATTGATAAAGTAGGCTGGTATTGATTTGTTTCGTAGTGCAGGTATTGCACTGTTCAGAGGACTTCTGTTGCTTATGTCGTAGAACCTGTCGCGACAGAGGTCTGTTGTTGACGCGGCAGCGATCAACAACTCCGTTACTTCAAGTTTGGAAAAAACCCTTGTTGTGACTTGTCATATCCCTAGGTTTAAGTTCTATCGGCGAACACGTCTTGGATGATACCTCCCGGCGTGAATCGAAGGATGAACACCGATGTTTGTGAATTCTTTTTTAGCCGCTTAACCTTGTACCAATCCCTAAGGTAAGATACTTTAACCATAAATTGGAAAACTGTATTTACTCTTTTCTTATACTTAACTCTCCTAATATTAAGTAAATAGATAACCTCACAATGCTCTCCCGATACCCTTATGAGATGTGTAACCCCCTTGTCTCGGTCTGGACAACTAACCGGATCGAGTAGGTTACACGGGGAAAACCGAAGTGAAACCCGTTAAGGCCCCACCTCGGTTAGCAACCCTAGAAAATCTTTCGTTAATTATCTTGTCTAGATGAATCGTTTAATCCTATGTGTGAAACTACATCGGAAAAACAAGGTCAAGACTTCGCAGACAGAACGTAAATTAATTTAAATTTACCAAGTGTCAAGTTAGTCTGATTTCTTGCATACGTGACCAAACCCTACATAAACGACTTCAAACAAGGCTCACAAGAAAGCTAACAACAAACAGAACTCAAGCCCAACACTTGAGAACCTTTAAAGATGCCAAAAGCCCAAATTACAGGCCTATGTTTCGAAACAGGCTTCCCCGTTTCGATACACAGGCCTCAATTTTAAAAGCCAGACCAGCCGTACCGATACGGTCCGCCTCGTTTCGGTACAATGGTCAATTTGACCTAAGCGTTCCAAAACACGTTCGGGAACATGCCTTCACAGTAGCAAAACTGTTTCGGTACGCGTATTGGAACAGGGTCTCACAGTTTCAAACCGTATTGAAACGTGTTCCGATACAGGTATCCCTAGAACCACACCCGTTCTGAAACCACCTTACGCGTTCCGAAACGCCTGCAGTCTGTGTGTCTCTAAAATCAGTTTTAAGCATCTCCAAATGTTCCCAAACGACCCTAATACCTCAAGAAGCAAAATACAACATGCATACACGAACTCTAAAGACATACACCCTACTTCAAGCACGTTCAAACACTTAACATACATGTAAAGGCCATTCATATAAGAATCAAGCATTCACCAAAATACATTGCACAACAAGGTTTACATGCCTTTAAACAAACACATAAACATTCATACAACATGGTCATAAGCCTTCTAAACATAAAGCATTTAGGCAACAACATAAACATGGTTTACACATCCACATCCAAGGCATTAACATCAAACACCAACACATATGAGTCTAACAACGCTCATACAAAACACATAGTATGCCCATTGCTAAACTACCACATTATTTACTAAACCATACTTGAGCAACTACTAAAAGCTTGGATGCCCCTTTCCTCGCACCTTGCTAACTCCACGCTAATGATCTGCATTGTCGAAAACGAGAGCGTAAGCTAGAAGCTTAGTGAGGGTGCTCTAAAACAAAAACAACGACAATGCAGGGTTCAAGCATATCACCCTTAAAACAATTTACAAGCATACATTTGCACCAACATAGCAACATAGCTAACATCACGAGAATGCATGAACATGGCACCTTTCCTCATGTTATGCTCAACAAGATATAAGAATTATCTTAACAACAAACCCACATGAACAAGTATATTGGCAACTATTAGCTTACTCGGATATGCAGATAACTTCCGTTGGGATTCTCACCCCCAACGTACTCAACAATAACACTCATCACCGGTCCTTGCATGGATGGGATTACACTCATCATCACATGCCCTACGGATGGGATTCCACTCATCATCACGTAATAAAATATAATTTCCGATGGAATATTACATTACTGTACTCCTCCTTGATGACTATACGTCACCAAGGCCACGCGCGAATTTGACTCAACCGTGTGCACACTCTCATCCTAATGATTGATCATTTATACCTGGTAATTAACTAGTGCAAATCATACTTTCAAGTAACACCATGATAATCCATCATGCATTTCAACATATCAAACACCACATACATCAATGTATATAACAACATACTTAATCAACACATGTTTTACAAAGCTACATCATGCATATTAAGCAAAACTCATAAAACACACAAGAGATTAAGCTACCAACTTAACCTCTACCTTGGATTGGCCTACCCAGCACAATCCAACTCCACAACCATACACTTGAACCAATTTAAAACCATTTTAAATGATTCCACTCACCGAACTTCCTTAAGCAAACCGAGAATAGCCGAATCAAGTCTCCACACTTTCCGGAATCGTGCCTGAAGCTTCTCCAACAGTTTCCCTTGATTCTAACCAATCAAAAACAATACATTACTCAACCAAAACATCACAAAACATTGTCACAACTCCAAACTACAACCACAAGCCAAATTCCTACAATTTCAAACCAAGGCAAACACCAAAAATTCCCATTTTCGTACTCCTCAACAACCCAGCAAAAAACCAATGATTCCAACACCCAAAACACCTTCAAAAAAACCTTCTAGTATCACTATAACACCAGCCCAACTCCATTTCACAAAACCACTCCAAAAACTCAAGTTTTGACCCTTTTAAAATACCCCCAAAAACCCATTTCGGGATTTTTGATAAAAACCCACCATTTTAAGTTATAATGTACCTTAGGGCAAGATTAGATCACATCTTAACTCTACATATCAAAAGCAAACCGACAAGCCATTAAAGTTTCATCCTTTTCTTCAAATCTTGAAAACTTGAAAATCTCAACAATGGTGTTTACCAAAAACTAAAACCATGAATGTGTTAGGAATGAATAGGAGAAGTCGAAAATGGTCTTACCTTGATGAAAACACTTGAAATGAGGGAGGGATTTGATGGAATAGTAACCAAGGGTTTGGGGAGCTTTTTGACGTGAAAATTGTTTGGAGGAAGAAGATGAAAACTTTTGGTAAAACTGCTCTTTTACTCATCCTTTTTCCTTCTTTTAAAAATTTACAATTTTGCCATTAATGAATTTCAAACCCTTATTAATATAAAACCAAAGTCTATTTTAATTAAAACGAGTCCAACGACTCGAACCCGATTCACACCCTCAACTTCTGACCCCAAAACCCGGGTGTTATAACTCTTGCCCACTTAAAGAATTTCGTCCTCGAAATTTCCTGACTGAAAGAGATAAGGAAACTGCCTTTCCATATCCTTCGTTCTCTCCCAAGTGGCCTCGTCCACCTCTCGACATTGCCACCTCACTTTGACCAACTCAATCGATCTACCACGAAACACTTTGATGTCTGAAGTTAAGATCTCCACTGGTTCCTCATCATACGTCAAATCTGGATTCAATTCAATCTCTTCCACAGGCATAACATGCGACGGATCTGATCTATACTTACGGAACATCGAAACATGGAACACATCGTGAATCTTCTCTAGCTCAACTGGAAAACTTAACTGATAAGCAACCGGACCAACTCGCTTCACAATCTCATACGGTCCAATGTATCTCGGACTCAACTTCCCTTTTCTGCCAAATCTCATAACCTTCTTCCACGGAGAGACCTTCAAGAACACTCTATCTCCCATGGAATACTCAACTCCCTTCCTCTTCAAGTCGGCATAGGACTTCTGCCTATCCGAAGCTGCCTTCAAACGATCACAAATCAACTTCACCTTACCGGTAGTCCCCTAAAGCAAATCTGGCATCGATAACAACTTCTGACCTGCTTCGGCCTAACAAATCGGAGTTCTACATTTTCTACCATACAATGCCTCATACGGAGCCATCTGAATGCTCGACTGAAAATTGTTATTATATGCGAACTCGACTAGAGGCAAGTGTTTCTCACAAGTACCCTGAAAATCAATGATGCAACAACGCAAAATATCCTCTAAAATCTGTATAACCCTCTCTGACTGACCATCTAACTGAGGATGATACGACGTGCTGAAATTCAATCGGGTATCCAAAGCTGAATGCAGACACTCCCAAAATCAGGCTGTAAATCTCAGATCTCTATCTAACACAATCGACTTCAGCACACCATGCAGTCTCACAATCTCACCGATGTACAAATCGGCCAATCTATCTAAGGAATAAGTCGTATTAACAGCTAAGAAGTGAGCACACTTCGTGAAACGGTCAACTATAACCCAAACTGAGTTCTTCTTCGTAGGAGTCAAAGGCAATCCCGAAACGAAATCCATGGTGATATTTTCCCACTTCCATTCCGGAATTCTCAACGGTTGCAACAAACCTGAAGGGACCTGATGTTCTGCCTTCACTCTCTAACATATCATACACTTACTCACGAAGTCGGCTACGTCTTTCTTCAAACCAACCCAAAAGTACTCATTCTTCGAATCACGATACATCTTCGTACTACCGAGGTGCATAGCAAACGGGCTACTGTGTGCTTCGGTCAAGATCGTACGTCTCAAATCACTGTCATTTGGCACAACTATTCTATCTCTAAAACACAAGACCCTATCAATACTGAAACTATAGTTTGATGGTCTATCCTTGGCTATGTCTTGCATGTGAGGAGCCAAAGATCTATCTAAGAGTTGTTTCTCTCTAATCAACTGACCTAAATTAGGTCTAACCTGAAGCTCAGCCACTAAACCACCATCACCGGACAAACTCAAACCAGCGAACATGACGCTCAACTCGACGACTACCTTTCTACTCAAAGCATCTTCCACCACATTGGCTTTACCCGGATGGTACTCAATCGTAAGATCATAGTCCTTCAACAACTCTTTCCACCTACGATGTCTAAGGTTCAACTTTCGCTGTGTCATGATATACTTCAGACTTGTGATTCGTGTACACTGTGCATTTCTCACCGTACAAATAATGTCTCCAAAATTTTTCAAGGCAAACACAACTGCGGCTAACTCTATGTCGTGTGTCAGATAGTTACGCACATGAGTCTTCAACTGTCTTGAGGCATAAGCCACCACTCTTCTGTCTCGCATGAGAACACAACCTAAACCTACATAAGAAGCATCACTGTAGATCACATAATCCTTCCCCGACTCTGGCTGAATCAAAATCGGTGCATTGGTCAAAGCTTCATTCAATTTCTCAAAGGCTTGCTGTCTCGCATCTGACCACTCAAACTGAACATTCTTCTAAAGTAACTCCGTCAAAGGAGCCACTATCTTCGAGAAACCTACCACAAACCTCCTATAGTAACCGGCTAAGCCTAAGAAACTACGAATCTCGGTCACAGACTTCGGTTGCTTCCACTCAACAACAACCTCTATCTTCTTCGGATCAACTCTAATCCCCTCGGCTGACACTACATGTCCTAGAAAAACTACTTCTCAGATCCAGAACTCACACTTACTCAATTTTGCATACAACTGGTTGTGTAGCAAAGTCTGCAAAACCAACCTGAAATGTCGGTCATGATCTTCCTCGGTACGCGAATACACTAAAATGTTATATATAAAAACAACCACAAATTGGTCTAGGTACTAATGGAAGATTCTATTCATCATGTCCATGAAAGCAGTCGGTGCATTAGTCAACCCAAACGACATAACTAAGAACTCATAGTGACAATATCTAGTCCTAAAAGTTGTCTTCGGTACATCAACCTCTTTTACCTTCAACTGGTGGTAACCGGATCTCAAGTCAATCTTCGAAAAGACTAATGCCCCTTTCAACTGATCAAACAAATCATCAATACGCGGCAAGGGATACTTGTTCTTCACTGTCAACAGATTCAACTGCCTATAATCAATGCACATTCTCATACTTCCGTCTTTCTTCTTCAGAAACAAAACCGGAGCGCCCCAAGGCGAAGAATTCGGACGGATAAAACCTCTATCTGACAACTCTTGCAACTGAGCCTTCAACTCTTTCAGTTCTTTCGGTGCCATACGGTACGGAGCAATCGAAACAGAAGCTGAATCTGAATAAGTTCCTATAGCAAACTCTACCTCTCTATCAGGCGGTAAACTCGACAATTCTTCCAGAAACACACTCAGAAAATAAAACATTGTTCTGATATCTTGAGGCCTAACTTCACTCATGTTTGGATTCATCACGTAGGCCAAGTACGCCTCACAACCCAACTCAACTAACCTTTGAGCCTCTAAAGCTGAAACAACATTCGATAAGAACTTCACGTTCTCACCTACTACCACAATCTCATAATCATCTGCAAGCTTCAAGAAGACTCTCTTAGTTTCAAAATCTATCCTAGCTCTATGTTCCGTAAGCCAGTCCATACCCAGAATTACATCAAAGCCATAGAACGGTAACTCCATCATATCCACTGGAAATACATGCCCTTGAACCATTAACGGACACATTCTGTACATTTTCCTAACCACTATTGTATCCCCGAAGGAACTAGTAACACTAACACCTATATCTAGTACCTCACAAGGTAAATTCAACATCTTTGCATGCTCACTCAAAATATAAGAATGCGTAGACCCGGAGTCAATCAAAGAAAGCAAACTCAGAAACTCTATCGAGAAGTTACCGGCAATCACATTCGTGTCGTTCTGACCCTCACGCTAAGCATAAACTCTAGCCTGACCTCCGCCTTCTGGCTGAACAACAACTACATGCGCTATGTTCCTCTGGCCATCATTTCTCAGCTGGAAGTTACCTCGACCGCGCCCACGGCCTCTCTGAAAATCAGCTTCTAGCAGAAGCTTGAACCTGAACTGGTGCATACCCAGCCTGATGTGGACAATCACGCCTAATGTGATCTCTAGCCCCACAATTCCAACACGAGTGATAGTTCCCCCAACACTCATCGGTGTGATTCCTCCTGCATCGAGCACACTCGGGCAAACGCCCACTAGCTCTATGTCCCTGATGGCCCCTATCGTGGTTACCACCACCACGTCTATGGTCAAAGTGATGCCGATTGTTCTCGATGCCTCTTGGCATCACCTCTATCAAAGTCGCCACACCTCTTTCTAGAACTAGAACCACTAGAACGTTTGGTCAAACCCAAACTGTTCTCTATGTCCTTGGCCCTAGCGACCAAGACATCAAAATCTGTGTAGTCAGTAGCCAAGGTGTACCTCTTGATCTCTTCACTCAACCCATAGCAGAAACGGTCACAACGTTCCCTCTCAGTAGGAACAAGCTCATATGCATACTGACTCAACCTGACGAATCATATCTCATACTCGGTCACGGTCAAGTTACCCTGAAGCAAAGCCATAAACTCCCTCTTCTTCTCATCGAGATAACGGGGACCCAGATACTTCTTGCGTAAAGCTGACTCAAAGAACTCTCAAGTGATCTCGGCCTCTAGCATGCCCGTAGTAATGGTGACCCACCAAGTGTAGGCATTACCCTAAAGCAACGAAACAATGCACCCAAGCATGCGTGCTCCCGTATAACCCATCTGTTACAGAATACAGACAGTCTTGTCAAACCAGGTCTTGGATCTCTCGGGTGCCAACCCTCGGAACTCTTAGCCTCCCAAACTGCGAAGTCTCTCAAGTGGCAAACCGGTGCTCTCACCTTGAGGTTGTGCCACTGCTGACCCCCAGCCACTACTGCCTGAAAAGCCTCGGCTATCGCCTGAACTAGTGGAGCCAAATCTATATCGGCCGGTCCTTGGCCAACTTGAGGTTCTACAACCTTGGCTCTTGCCTAACCTCCCTCTTGACGAGGAGGAGAAGGTGGAGGTGGAGGAGCATGCGCCTCAACAACCGGCTTAACTCCCGGAGCTGCTGCCCGTGGATCCGGATGAACCATCCTTGGCCTTGCTCTAGGTCTCATCTCACAGCTAGAAAGATAACAACTACAAACAAACACATAAAGATTAAGTTAGCAAAGGAAAGGGTCCAACGTGCTCAAGTATATTCATTTACAAAATCTTTTCAAATAAGTAATAGTAGCAATGAGAACTCGACACTACGCCTCAACACAACAATCATTCTTCCAAACACCATGCGGACAATCAAACAACAAGCATACATGGAAAAACATTCACAGAGACATGGCAACAATATAACACTTCAAACGTACCTCACTTACCTACCCGAGGTCTCGGAAACCTCAGACTCTGATACCAACAAATGTAACCCCCTAGAAAATCTTTCATTAATTATCTTGTCAAGATGAATCGTTTAATCCTATGTGTGAAACTATAGCGGAAAAACAAGGTCAAGACTACGCAGACAGAACGTAAGTTAATTTAAATTTACCAAGTGTCAAGTTAGTCCGATTTCTTGCATACGTGACCAAACCATACATAAACGACTACAAACAAGGCTCACAAGAAAGATTACACCAAACAGAACTCAATCCCAACACTTGAGAACCTTTAAAGATGCCAAAAGCCCAAATTACAGGTATGTGTTTCGAAACAGGTTTGCCCGTTTTGATACACGGGCCCCAGTTTTAAAAGCCAAACCAGCCGTACCGATACGGTCCACCTCGTTTCGGTACATGGGTCTATTTCACCTAAGCGTTCCGAAATACGTTCCGAAACAGGCCTTCACAGTAGCAAAACAGTTTCGGTACGCGTATCGGAACAGGGGCTCATAGTTTCAAACCGTATCGAAACGCGTTCCGATACGGGTATCCTAGGAACCACACCCGTTTCGAAACCACCTTACGCGTTCCGAAACGCCTGCAGTCTGTGTGTTTCTAAAATCAGTTTTAAGCATCTCCAAATGTTCCCAAACGACCCTAATACCTCAAGAAGCAAAATACAACATGCATACATGAACTCTAGAGGCACACACCCTACTTCAAGCATGTTCAAACACTTAACATACATGTAAAGGCCATTGATATAAGAATCAAGCATTCACCAAAATACATTGCACAACAAGGTTTACATGCCTTTAAACAAACACATAAACATTCATAGAACATGGTCATAAGCCTTCTAAACATAAAGCATTTAGGCAACAACATAAACATGATTTACACATCCACATCCAAGGCATTAACATCAAAAACCAACACATATGAGTCTAACAACGCTCATACAAAACACATAGCATCCCCATTGCTAAACTACCACATTATTTACTAAACCATACTTGAGCAACTACTAAAAGCTTGGATGTCCCTTTCCTTGCACCTTGCTAACTCCATGCTAATGATCTGTATTGTCGAAAACGAGAGCGTAAGCTAGAAGCTTAGTGAGGGTGCTCTAAAAAAAACAACGACAATGCAAGGTTCAAGCATATCATCCTTAAAACAATTTACAAGCATACATTTGCATTAACATAGCAACATAGCTAACATCACGAGAATGTATGAACATGGCATCTTTCCTCATGTTATGCTCAACAAGATATAAGAATTATCTTAACAACAAACCCACATGAACAAGTATATTGGCAACTATTAGCTTACTCGGATATGTGGATAACTTCCGTTGGGATTCTCACCCCTAACGTACTCAACAATAACATTATCTTCGGTGGGATTACACTCATCACCGGTCCTTGCATGGATGGGATTACACTCATCATCACATGCCCTACGAATGAGATTCCACTCATCATCACGTAATAATATATAATTTTCGCTGGAATATTACATCACCGTACTCCTCCTTGATGACTATATGTCACCAAGGCCACGCGCGAATTTGACTTAACCGTGTGCACACTCTCATCCTAATGATCGATCATTTATACCTGGTAATTAACTAGTGTCAATCATACTTTCAAGTCGCACCATGATAATCCATCATGCATTTCAACATATCAAACACCACATACATCAATGTATATAACAACATACTTAATCAACACATACTTTACAAGTCTACATAATGCATATTAAGCAAAACTCATAAAACACACAAGAAATTAAGCTACCAACTTAACCTCTACCTTGGATTGGCCTACCAAGCACAATCCAACTCCACAACCATACACTTGAACCAATTTAAAACCATTTTAAATGATTCCACTCACCGAACTTCCTTAAGCAAACCAAGAATAGCCGAATCAAGTCTCCACAATTTCTGGAATCGTGCCTGAAGCTTCTCCAACGGTTTCCCATGATTCTAACCAATCAAAAACAATACATTACTCAACCAAAACATCACAAAACACTGTCACAACTCCAAACTACAACCACAAGCCAAATTCCTACAATTTCAAACCAAAGCCAACACCAAAAATTCTCATTTTCGTACTCCCCAACAACCCAGCAGAAAACCAATGATTCCAGCACCCAAAACACCATTAAACACCTTCAAAACAACCTTCTAGTATCACTATAACACCAGCCCAACTCCCTTTCACAAAACCACTCCAAAAACTCAAGTTTTGACCCTTTTAAAATACCCCAAAAACCCATTTCGGGATTTTTGATAAAAACCCACCATTTTAAGTTATAATGTACCTTAGGGAAAGATTAGATCATATCTTAACTCTACATATCAAAAGAAAATCGACAAGCCATTAAAGTTTCATCCTTTTCTTGAAAACTTGAAAATCTCAACAATGGTGTTTACCAAAAACTAAAACCATGAATGTGTTAGGAATGAAGAGGAGAAGTCAAAAATGGTCTTACCTTCATGAAAACACTTGAAATGAGGGATGGATTTGATGAAATAGTAACCAAGGGTTTGGGGAGCTTTTTGACGTGAAAAGAGTTTGGAGGAAGAAGATGATGACTT
This sequence comes from Hibiscus trionum, assembly GCA_030270665.1. Taxonomy (NCBI): domain Eukaryota; kingdom Viridiplantae; phylum Streptophyta; class Magnoliopsida; order Malvales; family Malvaceae; genus Hibiscus; species Hibiscus trionum. The sequence goes on along the minus strand of BSYR01000052.1, from coordinate 5,476,946 downwards.
TTGGTAAAACTGCTCTTTTACTCATCCTTTCTCCTTCTTTTAAAAATTTACAATTTTACCATTAGTGAAATTCAAACCCTTATTAAAATAAAACCAAAGTCTATTTTAATAAAAACGAGTCCAACAACTCAAACTCGATTTACACCCTCAACTTCCGACCCTAAAACCCGAGTGTTATAAGATGTTGAAACCAGAGTAAATAGACTTGAAGTTTTATTGATTGAACAGAAAAACCTAAGAAACAATATAACCCTTACAACTACTTTACAAGATCAACCCTTAGCCATGGGGAAGTTTTAGAACATGAAGAAGAAGAGAACATCTAGGGTTTATGATGGACGACGGCTAGGAGCCAGATATCCCTTCCCTTGTTGAAATACAAGCATGTATATAGGCTTTAGGTGTAAGCTTTCTTAAGGGCCAAGAATACTAGTTTGAATTAAATTACAATTTATTTAAAGACTAAACCTTTGAATAAACGTCCCTTGGTTTGCTCTATCTTCTTGCTTTTACTTTCTCCTCAAACTTTGGGAAATGCCTTCTTTGTGCTTCTGGGCTCCAAAAATTATGCGAGTGGTCTACAAAAATCAGGCTTGAAATCCTCTATCAGTCGAACTCCACTTCACATTTTCCATCTCTTTTGTCTTCACTGTCGCCACTTCTGTCACATCAACTGTCACGACAGTGATGTATAAGGCAGTTTTCTTCAACCCTACACTTCAGCTCTACGATTATCTTCTATTTCTATGATGCCCTGGATGCTGCCACAAAAGGTACCTGCAAGAATTGACAGAAATCAGCAGTATTTGTGTAAAATTATCTATATGTGATGTTTATGCAAATTCTATCCTAAAATGCAACTAAACACGCTTGAGTGCATCAATAATATGGATAAATGAGGGTTAAAATATAGAACATTTATGCACTCAACAGCTACAAGCCTTGCTTTGTACCTCTGAATGTTGCCATCAGAGTTATAGTTAATGGCAAACACCCATTTACAGCCAACTTGTTTCTTTCCTTGTGGTAAATCTGTTACAGTCCAAGTACCATTTTTTCTAGTGCCTCAATCTCCTCTTCAACTACCTTCCTCCATCTAGGATCTTACAAAGCTTCCTCAATGGTTGCTGGAATTTTATGGCTATCTAAATTGACTGTGAAAGCTTTAAATGAAGGCATTAGATGTCCATAAGCAACAAATCTCTATATTGGGTGCTTAGTACATTGTCTCACACCCTTTCTTTTAGCAATGGGAAAATCATTAATATCCGAAGTAGGTACATGAATCTGAGAAGTTTCATTACCTTCATTACCTTCTGGAGCACATGGACTCAGTTCCAACTCTCGGCAAATGTCAGACTGCAAAATGTCTTCATGAATAACTTTCTTTCTTCTTGTATAAACACTCAAGTTTTTGGTAGGAGTTTTCGTATTTAAAGGAACTGTTAAAGGAGAGTTTTGAGGGGCTGCAGGGGAAGTAATATGTGATGGAACACAAGGATTTATGGGAGTTTTAGGTTTGGGTAATGGCAGATTATTAGAAGGAGTTGTAGGAAAGGTATGTAAAGGTTCAGTAGAAGATATAAAGGGTGAAACCTGATTATAACTTGAAGAGTTTAAGGGCTGAAATTCACCCCAAGTCTCCCCCTGAATGTCAGCCTTGGTGAAGTAAGGGTCCTATTCAAAGAAAGTCACATCCAAGGAAACAAAAAAAATTTAGTGGGAGGATGGTAACATTTGTAGCCCTTCTTAATAGAAGAATAACCCAAAAAAACACACTTGAGGGATCTAGGATCAAGTTTTGACCGAGAAGGGTTATTATTATGAACAAACACCACACAACCAAAAATTCTCAAGGGAAGTACAGAGGACATAGGTTTAAAATGAGGATAATTCTCCAAAAACACAAACCTAGGTGTTCTGAATTTTAAGACTTTACTAGGCATTCGATTGATCAAATATGTAGCAGTTAGTAAAGCCTCAGCCTAGAAATGTTTAGGAACATTATTTGAAAACAGTATGGACCTAGTAACTTCCAACAAGTGTCTGTTTTTTCGCTCGACAACCCCATTCTGTTGTGGTGTATCAACATAAGTGTAGAACTAAGGTTTTGATATAATATTTGAAAAATGTTTTGGACTAAATTGAAAAGAATTTAAAATATGGTTTTAGTCAAAAACAACTTGAAAACATGTTTTAGGGTTTTTACAAGGCTTTGGAACAAATTAAAGTACATTTAAAGTAGTCAAAACCTAGAACTTCAGGTAGCCGTACCGATACGGTATAGAACCGTACCGATACACCTTAGGGTTTCCGACTACCAGATTTTCTAGAAGCCAAAACCCGTTCCGATACGCTTAGCCGTATCGATACGGTGTGTTTTGAAATAGCCCAACGGCTAGTCGCGTATCGGTACGCCTAACTACCCCAACAGTCATTTCCCAACGATCATTTGAATTTCCATGACCGTATTGATACGCTACGCAAGCGTATCGATACGCATCAGCTGAAAAGCCCAACGACTAATTCCTCATTGAGACCGTATCAATACGGTTTGACGAGTATCGATACGCCAAGCTGCAGAACTGCATTTATGGTGGGAAATAAAGGCTCCAACGACTCCAATTCAATCCCAACGGCTAGTAACGGCTACAAACTCAATTGGGAGTATAAAAGGGACCTCCAAGCATCTTGTAATGGTTAATGCTTCAATTGTTACAACATTATGATGTCAAAATTTGTCTAGAACTTTAATTGTACATTTCTTGCTTAGACAACACTTGTGAGCTTAATATTGTTAAATTTGCTCAAGTGTTTAGTTTTTGAGTGAGTGCTTAGCATTGCAAACATATACCTATTAGAGGGATTTCTAGTTTGCTAAGTCTTTCTCTTGTAAGAGAGTGTTTGATCAAGCTTTGGGTAGAAAGCTTGATCGTTGTAACGGTTTCCTCCTAATCCAAGAAAAGGGGACAAAATTCTTAGTGAATTTGTTTGGAAATCCTTAGTGGGGAGCTAAGGTAGTGGATGTAGACCTTGGTTAGAAGGTTGAACCACTATAAATCCTTGTGTCAAATTGCCAATTTTTCACCTCCCACTAAATCACCTAACTATCCAACTTCTCCGCACTTGGCGAGCAAGAACGGTTGATCGAATCGAGCCCCTAAAATCTCAACAATTTGTATCAGAGCTTGGCTCAATCGAAGGGGATTCACATCCTATTGAGAAGATCCGGCAAGCTCGATCAACATTCTACCAACCGGCTCAATGGCACAATCAATCGACAAACCGCCTTTCTTCGACGGAAATCACTATGCCCATTGGAAGACAAAGATGAAATTCTTCTTGAAGTTAAGAGATTACAAGCTGTGGGACATAGTTGAAGATGGTTCGTTCGTGCCTCAAGGAAGCAAAGCGGAATGGAGTGCCGACGATCGCAAGAAGATGGAGCTTAATTGCAAAGCCTTGCACATGCTCTTTTGTGCTTTTGGCCCAACCATCTATGAGAAGATGTCTTCTTGTGAGAGTGCCAAGGAGGTATGGGACAAGCTTGAAGTCACATACGAGGGGACCGATGAAGTCAAGGAGACCAAGATTAGGCTTCTAATCTTAGAGTATGAGAACTTCAAAATGGATCCGGAAGAGAACATCAAGAATATGTTTGATAGGTTCTCCACTATCACCAATGGTCTCAAAGGCTATGGAGAAGCCATCCCGGAGGAAAAGCTTGTCTGAAAGCTCATCTACTCCCTTCCCGAGTCATGGGACTCAAAGAGGACCGCCATCATCGAAGCCAAGAATCTCAAAACCTTGAAGCTTGATGAACTCATGGGGTCACTTCTCACTCACCAAATAATGAAGAAAAACAAAGAAGAGGAGAAGAAGAAGATCATGGAGCTAGGCATCAATGCAAGTGTCGTAGCTCTTAAATCCTCCACATGCCACCATGTAGATCTAAGTGAGGAGGAAAGTGAAGATGAAGAGATGGCCTATCTCTTCAACAAATTTGCCCGATTCATGAAGAGCAAAATGGAAAAATCCAAGCATGAATCGATGAAGAAGATGAAGGACTCCCACAAATCCAAAAAGAAGGGATCATCTTCAAAACAAGCATATGTGGCCACATGGAGTGATGAAGACTCCACTGATGATGAAGTAGCCCACCTATGCTTGATGGCCCTCAATGAGGGGGAGGTAACTTCTAACTCATCTATTTCAAATTCTTATACATTTGATGAGTTACAAGATGCCTATGATGATTTGCTTTTGGAATTCAAGGCATCATTTTCCAAGAACAAAAAGTTGATTTCAAAAATAAAAATTGAAAATGATTTTCTTTCCAAAACAAATCTTGAACTTGAAGCAAAATTGAAAGATTTTGAACAAAAATGTTTTGATTTACAAAATTTGCTTCTTAAAGTTCAAAAAGAAAAAGATTTGGTTTCCAATGAACTTGAAAAGAAAAATAATTTTGGAAAATCAAATTTTTATGTAAGACAATCTAGTGCCCCTAGATTTGTAAATGGAAAATGTTTTAGAAGTGTTTGGGTCCCAAAAGGACTAACCACTTCAACTAAAAAGGATGAAATTGAAAAATGGATTCCTAAGGGGACTAAATTTTGTGCTACTAATGTGTATGGATCCAAAGCAATTTGGATAGCAAAAATTACTTGATTGTCTTTTGCTAGGTGTGATGGAGAGTGATCGACAAGTCAAACTTTGAGGGGGAGCTCCATGCACACATAGGAAGAACACTTGAAGAAGGAAGGCTTCACATCCTCCCTTGAGTTCAAGTGTGGTAAAATCTAGTTGCTTTTATTTTTTTATTTGATTAATTTTCATTTAAGTCAACTAGATAATCATATATGTTGAACTAATATTCTTATGATGCTTTGAGTAAGGGGGAGTCAATTTTAAACCAAAATTTTAAGTGTGTCAATTTTTTTTTGCCTCTTATGTTATTTTGAGCTAAATGTCATTTTAAATTATTTTTGATATAACAAAAAGGGGGAGAAATGGTTTGAAAGATTGAATTTTCAAATGAATAAGGGGGTGCTTTATTTGATTTCATATCTTTAATCTCTTATTCGCAATTTTAAAGTTAAAGGGGGAGAATCCCAAACAATTTTTCAAGTTGGTTTTATTATATCAAAAAGGGGGAGATTGTAAAACTAAGGTTTTGATATAATATTTGAAAAATGTTTTGGACTAAATTGAAAAGAATTTAAAATATGGTTTTAGTCAAAAACAACTTGAAAACATGTTTTAGGGTTTTTACAAGGCTTTGGAACAAATTAAAGTACATTTAAAGTAGTCAAAACCTAGAACTTCAGGTACCCGTACCGATACGGTATAGAACCGTACTGATACACCTTAGGGTTTCAGACTACCAGATTTTTCAATAGCCAAAACCCGTACCGATACGCTTAGCCGTATCGATACGGTGTGTTTTGAAATAGCCCAATGGCTAGTCGCGTACCGATACGGTTGAATCGCGTACCGATACGCCTAACTACCCCAACGGTCATTTCCCAATGGTCATTTGAATTTGCAGGACCGTACCGATACGCTAGGCAAGCGTATCGATACGCATCACCTGAAAAGCCCAACGGCTAATTCCTCATTGAGACCGTATCGATACGGTTTGACGAGTATCGATACGCCAAGCTGCAGAACTGTATTTATGGTGGGAAATAAAGGCTCCAACGGCTCCAATTCAATCCCAACGGCTAGTAACGACTACAAACTCAATTGGGAGTATAAAAGGGACCTCCAAGCATCTTGTAATGGTTAATGCTTCAATTGTTACAACATTATGATGTCAAAATTTTTCTAGAGCTTTAATTGTACATTTCTTGCTTAGACAACACTTGTGAGCTTAATATTGTTAAATTTGCTCAAGTGTTTAGTTTTTGGGTGAGTGCTTAGCATTGCAAACATATACATATTAGAGGGATTTCTAGTTTGCTAAGTCTTTCTCTTGTAAGAGAGTGTTTGATCAAGCTTTGGGTAGAAAGCTTGATCGTTGTAACGGTTTCCTCTTAATCCAAGAAAAGGGGACGAAATTCTTAGTGAATTTGTTTGGAAATCCTTAGTGGGGAGCTAAGGTAGTGGATGTAGACCTTGGTTAGAAGGTTGAACCACTATAAATCCTTGTGTCAAATTGCCAATTTTTCACCTCCCACTAAATCACCCAATTATCCAACTTCTCCACACTTGGCGAGCAAGAACGGTTGATCGAATCGAGCCCCTAAAATCTCAACAATAAGAACTAACTTGCACAGTCCCTTTCTTTTTGAAAAATCACCTAAAGACTTAGCAAAATACTCTCCCCCATTATCAGATTTAAAAATCTGAATTTTACTAGCAAATTGGGTTTCAATCATAGTATAGAATCTTTGAAAGATAGAAGCAGTTTCAGATTTGACTCTCATTAAATAGGTCCAAGTAGTTCTACTGTGATCGTCTATAAACGAGATAAACCATCAACAACCATTTATATTATTTAAATTAGAAGGCCCCCAAATATCACTATGAATAATAGAAAAAGGTTGTGAAAGTTTATATATAGATGGTGAATATGTTGTCTTTGTGTGTTTAGCAAGTTGGCAGACATGGCATTTAAAGAACTTTGGCTTTTTATCAATAAACAATTCAGGAAAAAAGTTTAGCAAGATAAAGAAACTTGGGTGGCCTAACCTAAAATGCCATAGCATAACATCATCAAGTTGTCCTAAGGAAGAAATAGAACTACTAAAAAGAGCTTGAGGAAACAAAGGTTGTTGGCTATGTAGAATGTAGAGCCCATGATGCAGCCTAGCATTGCCAATCATCTTCTTCGAGTCCATTGCCTGCAATACACACTTATTATCAGTAAACTTTGAAACACACTTCAAATCTCTAGAAAGTTTACTAACGAACAAAAGATTGCAGTCCAACTTGGGAACAAAAAGAACATCATGTAAAAACATATTCTCATTTATAAACACAGAACCACTTCCTATTATAAGAGACAAAGAGCCATCTGATGTCTTTATTGATCTCTTGGGAGAGATAGGCACAAAAGTATGAAACAAATCTCTATTCCCAGTCATATGATCAGATGCTCCTGAGTCTATGACCCATGCTGGAGCAGTTTGTGCAGAAAGTAGGACAGTATGAAAAAAATTGCTCTTTATACCTTCTAGTTCTGTCAAGGCTAGATTAGCCTCGCTAGATGCACCAAATTTGCCAAATAGCTACTGCAATTCCTCAATTTTCTTTTTAGTGAAACTGCTAACACTACCAGTAGCTGCCAAATTGGATTGGGAATCCCGAGAGCCCTTTGGTGGAGGGGACTTCCAATCTAATGGTTTTCCATAGAGCTTCCAACACTTCTCTCGATAATGACCAACCTTCTTGCAATAATCACACCACAGCTTCCCTTTTCTGTTATTACTGGAAGAGGAAGATTGGGTGATTAGGACAGACCCATCATGTGAAGGAGGGTCAGGAAGCATCAGAGTCCTCCGACTTTCTTCCCTTCTTACAGCAGAAAACACTTCTCGAAGGGATGGGAGGGTTGTGCTACCAAGTATTCTGCCCCTCACCGAATCCAAGTCTTTATTTAGTCCATTAAGAAACTAAAAAATCATTCTTTGAGCAGTAATCTTCTTTTATAAGGTTGCATCATTCGGAGTCTCCCACTCATTTGCCTCATAAAGATCGATATGCTGCCACAAATTAGTTAGAGTGTTATAATATAAAGTAACACTCATGCTTTCATGTTTCAGATTTGATGCTTGACTCTCGATTTCAAAGAGTTCAGAAGTATTATCAGTGCTAGAATAGGTTTCCTGGACAGCACGCCAAATTTCAGAGGCTGACTCATACAAAAAAAAAATTCCCCACTGTAGGAGCCATAGAATTCAACAGCCAAGACATTACTCTGCCATTCTCTTGCATCCATTTGGCATAACTTGGATCTTTAGCATCGGGTTTTTTAATTTCCCCTGAGATATAACCTAATTTACCTCGCCAAATAATAAAAATCTTCACTGACTATGACCATTCCAAGTAGTTATTGCCAACCAGTCTATGGCAAGTAACTACTGAACTAGAGGAATCAGAAACATCACCAGAACCATTAATAGGTTCTGTCACATAATCAATTTCGGAGGAAGAAGAAGTATGGGCCATCGACTAGAGTTTAGAAATCGAAACCTAATATGAGAAAAGGTTGAAAGTCTTTTTGTTTTCTCGAGAAGAAGGAAGGGTCGAACCTAAACTGATACCATGAAGAAATTGATGCAAACAGTATGTTTTCTCAGTGTATTATATTTCTCACATACGTAAAACTTACATTGATAGTTTTTTAAAGACTTCAATACAAGAGTTAAACTATAACTAGGAGTTCTAAGTATTTACAACTCTAATTTCTTATCTCTTAGAGTTAGGATAGGATTAATCTAATCTACTTACATTCAAATTATAGAATCTTAATCTTATATAACTTACAAAGATTATGTATCATATGTATCATTATTCATAACATTTAATATCAAACACATGCTTAATAAGCCATGAAGATTTAAGAAGCTTTAGTGATCAATTATAGCAAGGATACTAAAATTCAAGTATGCATTACCAAACCAAAAGGCACTATGTCTAAAACCACAATTACAGTTCTTACCCTAGATTTTGTTTTCAATATATAATTACCGAATTCTATAAAGGGCTCATACAATTAGTCTTGACAGTAGAATTAGAACTTATAATATCCAGATCATATCCTTTGAATAATGTGCGTATAAATCCTTAAGATTCATAGCATTTACACTTATACGTTTTAACCATTTTAAGAGAGACATATGTCAATTTCGAATTCCATGTCATGCTTCATCAATCAAAGTACAACATCTAAGTCTTTCTCAAATCATGATCACTCAAGTATGAAATATTAGAATCATGCATTAGAAACAATTCTAATCATTCAAGTAATTATTTTAATGGTTTGATATCAAAGAGCATTATTCAGCATTCAAATCAGTATGCATCTCAACATACAAATCTGCATTTACAACATACTTTTCAATGACATTTTAAGGCAGCAAAGACATTAAATCATTACATACTTATTTACTTCAAAAATGCATATATAATGTGTATATTCCTGTGATCACTTCCTACATCGTTCGTATCAGACCTTTCAGTTAGGAACTGCATGCCGGAGCATCATGTGGAGCGGTCTTTATATTCCAACTGATGCATCAACCATCTGAACTTTACCATAAGTTGAATGGCATCAACAATTGTTGCACAAGAACATCATGGTTCTGTTCTCACTCTTCAAATCAAAGACTCCCGAGAATGGGGAGCATTTTTCTCTAAGAAACAACATTAGAAATATGAGTAGGGCATCACATCCAAGATCCAAGTCGGTGCTCTACTACGTTTGCTCACCAACTTGAGGGGAGTATTTATCCGGGAAGTGTTAGAACTTGAGGGGGAGTGTAAGTTGACGAGGAGTGTTAGAGTTTTTATTTTCTTAATTGTCGAGTGTTAGAACTTGAGGGGGAGTGTAAGTTGATGAGGAGTGTTAGAGTTTTTATTTAATGTGTAATTAGAATTTATTCATAATCAGTAGTTTAGATTTACTAGAAGTCTCATTTAAATTAGGAATAAGTATTATTTAAATTAAAGATCAAAGTATAGTTTTAGTTATATTAGAACGCTATATCAGCCTATTTAAAGGCTTACTTTGTATACATTTGATAATTAAGAATAATAAGAAAATACAGAGAAACACATTGTTCTCTCTGAAAAATATCTTGTTCATCTTCTTCAAACAACAAATCTCTAACCACCGATCACACACAAACCACCATTATTCATTGCATCTCTGGACATCATGGCCCCTTTCTCACATAATGGGCTATTTTTTTACAGCATACAAACTGCATACATGATGGACTATTTTTATTCAACTTCCAAACTATTTTCCGTTAACATATAACTGCAATTATTTAGACTTCCAAAACAACATTGTTTTCATTACTTATTACACCAAATCATTTTAAATAATCGAAAACATACCAATCATATACATGGTTTCTTAAAGAATTAAATAAGGTCATTAATTAAATGTCTTTACAGACTAAAGGTCATATACATATCATTGATCACTTAAATTACAATTATGCTCTACAATGCCAAATGCCACCATCCTAGGAGTTATAGGAGAAGCAAAACTATTACTCAAAACCTTAGAGGAGTGACTTGCAACCTTCCACCTTGATTAATCCTAGGGTAATTTAATTATCCTGCAAAATGCATGAACATGAATGCATTAGGTTTTCGTAGCCTAAGTGAGGTAGTGATCTTAAAATTCAAAGTATAATGCCAATGGAAATGAATGGCAATACAAGGAAAACAAAGCATAATCAAACAATTTAGTACTTATGTCTTAGTGTCATCTTATATAAGGCTTTGTCTTGTGGAGGCTTTATCGAAGTTTATACATTTCATATCTTAAACTTACCGACTCATCAAAGTCTTATCAAGATTTTCCAAAATTCTTGTTAGAATTCCTATCAAAGCTTATCGGAGTTCTTATCAAAGCTTATCGGAGTTCTTATCAAAGCTTATCAAAATTCTTATATCATTTTATATCTTTTAAAACATTTGCCTTGGATCACATTTGGACATAGGTAACGCTAGTCTAAGTGTCACTTAGCATAGCTAGTGTTATAGCATATCAAACCTATCTTTTCTTCTCTATCCAACCAAATGTCATCAATCTCCTTATCATCTCCCCCGTTACCTCCTATTGTCGCCATTATATCAAATATATAGGGTCGTCACCCTTGAGTCGTAGCTTGTGGATCGTAGTCCCTGATTGTATCGTTGTACCAAGCCAAAGTGTCCAAGGGCTTCCATCGTTTAGGCAACTTATAACATTTTCAATATTTTGACAAGTGAGCTTTTAGCTCCAGAGAGTTTAAGAGTTCAAAGGTTTATAGTATTAGGAACTTACTTTGTTTCAAAGAGTTTCATGGCATTTAAGAATCATATTTCTTATTAGGCATCTTATGTCAGAGATTTATAAATTAACTTCAAAGTTTATAACAGAGTTTATTACATTCTACATATACATGTCATAGCATAGCAAGGCATAAATGCATATGTAATGCAAGCATATACGCCATGAATGTAACCTCCCCATGTGCTCTATGTGAGCCATCTGCAGGAATGATCTTATGCATCCTTACTTAACAATATATAAAACAAACACAAAGCAACAAATATCGGAATAACACTGTGTCATCCGAGATGAAAGCAACTACGCTCACCTTGTATTCCAAAATTATGGAATACCTGGACCACAAACATAACTTGCTTCAATCGAATCCCTTTCCTAGCCTTCCTTAATGACATCTTCCATATCATTGTATATACCTCAAATTAACAAACCAATTAATACATTAGCAACAACAAATTACTCATTTAATCATACATAATCTTATACCAACTCATAGTTCTCAAACATATTATCATGTGGTAACAACCAAAACAATATCATACTTAATATCTAATCAAATTTAAACCATTCAACAATCATAAACTGTTTTCATTTAATTAAGAGCATTCACAAACTATTCTGCATTAAGGATCTACACAGCTTAGACTTACATATTATGAACTTACAACTTAAAATTGTATTCTGCATTATCACTTAAAATTACACTGTTTTAACCATATGCATACTGCACATGTTTAAACTATTTTACAGCATTGCTAATCTGTTTTTAATGCATAACAAACTACATATGCTTAGACAATAAGACTGCATAGTTCAAAATTTCAATTACAAGACTGTATTTACTGCATTTTCATTTAAAACTGTACACTGCATGTTTATATAACAATTCTGCACTGCATAAACCCACAAACTGCATACTACACTGCATATTTTCATATGATGTTCTGCAAACAAAATCAAAACTGCATTAATGCATTATTAAAACTGCTTTTACCAAATCTGCATTACTGCAATATCAAAACAGTCCTAAACATGTTTTCAAACTTCAAAATACAGCATACATACATGTCATTTTACAGCATTTATTGCAAAACTGTACTTTCTAAACCAATCTGCATTTTATACCAAACTGCACTGCACTTTTTATTATTATTTCAAACTGCATTTTATACTAGACTACATAATCCTACATTTCAAAACTGCAATTAAAAAGCATTCGAACTGTACTGCAGTCCCTTGATATTCTATATTTAACAAGCAATCTTACACAGCGTTTTACAGTGTATTTCTGTGTAAATTCGATACTGTTTTATAGCAGTGTAATTCTTAAAGATTTTCTTACTTCTAACAAATTCTTAATCATGTCAATATAATGATCCAAAGCTTAAAGAAAGTATCAAAACACTCAATTAACCATTTATATCCAAACGGCAATTTCCTTCAACCTCTAAATGACCCCGGTTTCAAACTACCAACACAAGACCATATTCAATTACATAACTTCTTGAATTTATGTGCCAAAGACTCTATATTCAACCACATTAAACAAACAAAAGTCCTAGAAATCTTCAAGAGATTTGATTATAAATTAACAGCTAACCTCTTATTAAACCCTCCATTAGATTACAATCCTTTAAGCTAACATTTTCCAGCAGCCTGTCAAAGATCCTAATGTGCTCAAAATCATCTAAACTTCAATTCATGCCACCCTTACAATCGGTCAACCATCACAAATTCAGTAATTCTATACTAACATTTCTTATCAACTTCAATATCATATAAAAAAATCTCAAGTGACCTAATCAATAGCATCAAGGATACAATCTTCTAACACTTCAATCTTATTTTTGACTGAACTGAGAGGTTCTACATGCATTGACACAATTTAAACAAATGGGTTCAAAGAAACTAGAAATTTACCAAATTCTTTGTGAGAAGTTGTCCTGATTTTTAGCTTCTCCATGAAGAATTTAAGACCTTCTAAAGTTTCTCTTACTTTCGGCTATGGAGGAAGATAAGATCTTCAATTCTCTCTTCTTTTTTATTCCCTCTTCTCCTTACCCCGCTTTTTCTCTATAAGCTCACAATATTTTAATAGATAATTCATTCATGCTTACACATGGATTTCACTATCTAAAGTGGTAAAAATACACGTGCATAATGTTATCTTATACCTTAAACAATCTAGTCCCTCCAATATTATTTAACAATTCTCATAATTTAGTCCATTGAAAATACAAATTTTGATTCTAAACCACTCGAATTCTTTCTAATTTAATCGTCGGTTTCTACTAATTACAATAATTCTCACTTAAGGTTAAAGGAAGGTCCTAATTTGATAACAATAAAAAGGTAGAAAGTTTTAAACCAGTTTTAGGGGTATTACATAAGCTTCAGAAGTTGACTGAAAAGGAAGCAGAATTGGTAGGAGAAATTTACTTATTGAGCTCTAAAGGTGAAGATTCTGAAACCATACCTGAGTTGCAACAGATTCTGGATTCTTATGAAGATGTCTTTCAGAAACCTAAAGGAATGCCTCCTAGAAGGACACATGACCATGTCATAAAGGTTCTCAACAAGTGAATCTCATACCATATAGATTTCCTCACTATCAGAAGACTGAAGTTGAAAAACAAATATCAGAAATGTTACCAGAATTGGGACCAGTAAGAGCCTATTTGCATCACCTTGCTTATTGGTCAAGAAAAAGGTTGGGTTATGGAGGCTATGTGTGGATTATAGGCAGTTCAATTCTATGACAGTGAAGAATAAATTTCCCATTCCCATAGTTGAGGATTTACTGAATCAGCTAGCTAGAGCCAAATTTTTTTTCTAAGATTGACCTAAGGTCAGGGTATTGGCAAATCAGACTCAAGGATAAGGATATACCTAAGACAGCTTTCAGGACACATCATGGCCACTTTGAATTTAAAGTGATTTCATTTGGACTGAAAAATGCCCATGCCACCTTCTAGTCCCTTATAAACACAATCTTTGGCCCTTATCTAAGAAGGTTTGTCTTGGTATTTTTTGATGATATTCTTATCTACAGTAAATTTTTTGAGTGATCACATTAAACGTTTGGAGTTAGTTATGCAACTGTTGAGAACTAACAAGCTTTTTGCAAGAAAATCCAAATGTTTCTTTGGGCAGGACTAGATTGAGTACTTGGGACATATAATTTCTACACATGGAGACATTACTTGGAAGTGAGCCCTTTTGTGGTTAAGACTGATCACGAGGCATTAAAACATTTGCTAGAACAGAAGTTGAACACATCCATTCAAAAGAAAAGGTTATCTAAACTCTTAGGCCTTGACTATGTAATCCAGTACAGGAAGGGGAAGCACAATGTAGTTGTTGATGCCTTGTCGAGACAAATAATTTTTTTATAAGAAAAGGAGGCCTCATTAAAAAAAACTCCTTCATAATTGTCTAATCCACTCCCTGATGAGGGGGAAAGACAATCAGCGGAAGGAGGAAAAGAGTGCCTTGAGTTTTATTAACAGGGACTTAAATACCCGTCAGTACAATCAATCCTTAGCTTACAGACCAGTACAAAAACAGACTCCACACTCCCCTAAGTCTATCCTCATCTCACCCAATCCCTTTTTTAGCTAACTCAGCAGCATCATAATTAGCACTCCTTGCAATCAGACGACAAATAATCTGATTGTCTAACACTACTCTGTTTATCTCTCTAACGATGCTCTCATAACAAGCTGGACTGGAATATGGGTCATTAATCCAATTTATGGCGACTTGGAAATCGCATTCCAGCACAAGATGACCCCTTGAGCACCAAGTCGAGTTGAAGAAAAGTTTGAGCCCCTCTTTTATAGCTTTCAACTCTGCAAAGATTGGGGGACCTGCTCCCACAGACTCAGAGAAAATAAATAGGGTGTTGTTGTTTGAATCTCTTACCAGTCCCCCTATGCCCCCCCTTTTTTCCAGTCACTTGCAACTGCTCCGTCTACATTAATCTTAAAAAAGCCCTTAGGTGGAGGGGTCCAAACAGACAACTTCGAACTTGTCTTGCAGGGGGAGACACTGAATCTGCTAGCCTGGGGTCCCCCGTGAGCAGATCAATCGACACCTTTACAGTTGGATTCTTTGCTAAAAACCATGATGCAACTCTGAACCTGGCTAGAAAAGATAGTTGAATGTTGTCAATGAGGCCATTTTCAAACACAACAATATTCCTAGCTTTCCACACAGTCCATAAGATTGCTTCCGGAATTACTTTCCATATTCTTGACCTAGGCACAAGATCATCCCAATATATCAGCAGTGATTTCAAATCATTTGGCAGCACCCCTAATACATTCCATAGTCTCAAAAATTGGTTCCATAAGTCCCAAACAAATTGGCAATTGATGAACAGGTGGCTAACCGTTTCAGGATAGTTTTTGCATATTGGGCATCGATTTTCCGATTCATTCAGCACCCTTTTTTTCACTAATTCGGCTCTTACCGCGATCCTTCCATGAACTAGCTGTCATACAAAGAACTCCACTCTTGGAGGGGCTATACCTTTCCACACCAATGAATCCCAGTTGCTGCCCAACCTTCCTTTGTTTGTTAATAACTCCCTGCAAGATTTCACAGTGAAAACACCTTCCCCGTTCCCATCCCATACCACTCTGTCGTTTTTTGATGGATCAGGAAAAACAACGTTTAGTTCTGACATTAGCACGAGCCAAAGGTCTAACTCCCAATCTGCTAAGTTTCTTCGCATTTTGACCTCCCAAACCCAACCAGTCGAGCTGCTAAAACCAAACTCCATCACCTTGCCTCTTTTGTTTGTGGACAGGGCGAACAGTCTTGGGTTCTTGGTCTTCAAAGGAACCTCGGACAGCCATATGTCGTGCCAAAAAGAAATAGCATCTTCCTTACCTATTTTGAAATGGAGATGAGATCGGAGACAGCCCCCTACCTCATCTTCCTTTATAAAATTATTAACTACTCCCCTCCACATCCAAGAGGCTTGGGGACAATTGACATTAGAGACCATCAGTTCATTTTCTTCTATATTGTACTTGCCACAAACTACCTTCTTCCACCATGAGTCCCTTTCCACACCAAATTTCCGAATCGGCACCTTTACAGTTGGATTCTTTGCTAAAAACCACGATGCAACTCTGAACCTGGCTAGAAAAGATAGTTGAATGTTGTCAAGGAGGCCATTTTCAAACACAACAATATTCCTAGCTTTCCACATAGTCCATAAGATTGCTTCCGGAATTACTTTCCATATTCTAGACCTGGGCACAAGATCATCCCAATATATCAGCAGTGATTTCAAATCATTTGGCAGCACCCCTAATACATTCCATAGTCTCAAAAATTGGTTCTATAAGTCTCAAACAAATTGGCAATTGATGAACAGGTGGCTAACCGTTTCAGAATAGTTTTTGCATATTGGGCATCAATTTTCCGATTCATCCAGCACCCTTTTTTTCACTAATTCGGCTCTTACCGCGATCCTTCCATGAACTAGTTGCCATACAAAGAACTCCTGTAACACCCTATTATAAAGAGTAGATGCTTAAGAGAAGCATGTAAAAAAAAGTGTGGCTGTGAAGACTTGAACCCATAACCTATGCTTGGTAAACCCAAGCCTTAACCGTCTGAGCTAAGGCAATCCATGGCCTTAGTTTACTCCACTTTTTATTTAAGCTATATTTTAATTATCTGATCTAATAACAAATAAAAGTGAGACCCCTCACCTACCCGAAACCAATGCATATCTTAGATCTAAAAAAAATATCAGATCCTTAAGAAGTTTAAAGGTGACCTTACACCTTCCCCGTCGGACCCCGCCCCGTTCACCGCCACCGTCACTCCGTGGCGTTCACCGCCACCACCGCTGGCTTCCCCGTCGAGCCTCGACCAAAACCCCTATGACCACGCGCCGGCTACCCTCCCCGATCACCGTGAATCGCCATTCAAAGCTTCGTCGGAACCTTAGGGTTCCAGCTTTGATTCCGGCCGTCTCTCGCGTCGGCTCGTCAAGCCGACTTCACCACCGTGCTCGACGCATCACGGTGAGCAAAGCCCACCTAGGTAGTCGTCGGTTCGTCGACGGGAAGAGCCTCATCGGAGCTACGTAGGATTCTGGCGACTTTTCGTTTTTCACAGGGATTTCTGGTAATTTTCTGGCCTGTTTTCATGTTTTTCTTGTATGGGTTGGATTATCGAGTTAATGATCTTCGTTTTTCTGGCAGAAACGAGACAAAATGGATTTTCCGGCGACCACTCCGGCGACCACTCCGGCGACCAGAATATTTGGGTGAGTGAACTGGGTCCAAACCGGTCTGAACCGGCTGGACCGGTTAAACCGGTCAACTCGGTCTAACTCGACCCGTCCGACCCGACCCGTCCAACCCAACCCGACTCGTCCGACCCGACCCGTCCGACCCGACTCGTCCGACCCGACCCGTGAACCTGAGTCAACTCATCCGAGTCAGCCGAGTCAACTCGTCCGAGTCAACCGAGTCAACTCGTCCGAGTCAACCGAGTCAACTCGTCCGAGTCAGCCCGAGTCAACTCAGTTGACCTCTGTTGACTGCTGACGTCATACTGAGGTCAGCATTGACTTTGACCAATTGACTCTGACCCCGTTAACCGTTGACCTGCTGACGTCAGCATTGACCTGATGACGTCAGCGTTGACTTTGACCGTTGACCAAAAAGTCAAATTTTTCGAAAACTCATATTTTATGTTTTTCGACATCCTGAGTCCGATTTTGAAGCCAGTTTTGCAAAATTCTGACCCGAAGGCCTCCGAATCTGACCTTGAACCCGAAAGTGTTTAATTTTGTTAAGAGCTCTATGGATAAGAACTGAAATGTTAATTTGTGTATTTGAAGGTATGCAAGTATCTTGGTATTCGAAATGTCATGGGACATCCAGTCTGGATTCGGATGCGATCGAATGTAGTATCATGAATCAACCGGTATAACTCGGAAATAAGGTAATACACTACTACCCCTTGTATGCTTTATGTATATGTTGATATCTGGTTAAAGCATGCATGCCTATGATGAGTGATTTGTGAACTCTGCTTAAGCCGAATTCGATACGAAAAATAAGTATGAGAGTCGGTAAGATCAAAATACTCGGATAAGAATATTAATATACCAGGAGTGTCGAAAGTGCTAATAATAATACAGTTAAATCTGAAACTCTATCAATGGTGTCTAAGAACTAATGTTGAGTATGAGATGTTGGATATGAAATTACGAAAATGCCCTTGGAGCATAAGTATGACTAAACTACCCCTCTGATAAAGGAAATGACTTAAAATCTGCATTCGACCTGATTATGCAATTTACACTACCCAAGATGTATGTTTTAATGGAAAGACTTCGGCATCAATATGCAATACGTGTGATACAAACTTGGATAATCCTTCTAACTCTGTATAACACATGAATGAGAATTCCCTGAAAGTATTGTTGAAATCCTAAATCGAACTTTATGACAGTAATGCGTGAATTAAATGAGAATGTTTGTAATGGCCAAAAAGACGGGAATGCCCTCGAGCACCGAAATGTCTGATTAATTTGAATGACGTTATACCCTCAAGTTCTGTAATGAATGAATCGTCTGTAAAGGGGCCGGAGAGTCAGGATGACTTAATATCGTTTGAGTACGTAAATGATAAAGGTATCAAATGGTAATTCGGAAAGAAATGGTAAGTATTGTCAAGTTGAGTTGTGCCGAATTAAACAATTTCTGGAGGTATGATAATTTGTTAGAGCCCCTGAGAATTATAATTTTCGTTCTG
Organism: Hibiscus trionum; assembly: GCA_030270665.1. Taxonomy (NCBI): domain Eukaryota; kingdom Viridiplantae; phylum Streptophyta; class Magnoliopsida; order Malvales; family Malvaceae; genus Hibiscus; species Hibiscus trionum. The sequence goes on along the minus strand of BSYR01000052.1, from coordinate 5,458,138 downwards.
ATATGATTGTGCCATATTATAAAATTTGTCATGACAGTCAAATAACTAAAAGGCCATGATAGCCTAAATAATCGGAACATCACTGAAAATAACTGATAACTTAAAAGACTTTAATTTAGAAATTGTTGATTGTCCAGTTAGAAATCTAATGAGCAAATAGGATACCCGAGTTCTGTGAATCATTGTTTTCAATGTTGGTATAATTACCAGAATGTCTATGAACGTCGAAATGACCATAATGCCCTTGTATGCTTAAAGGACTAAAGTACCCATAATATATCTGGACTTTCAAAGATCTGGATGTGTCACCTCCTAAATATCTGGGTTAAACCGTTAGTATGAATTCCTTCTAATAGGGGCCACGTTTCAGAAATTCGTTCAAGTTGTCAAGAGTTCAATATGTCTCATTCCGTTAATGCCAAACATCTCCAAGAAATGATCTGTCCCACCTAGTGTGTTCCATGTGTGATATATTCTGTTGAATGAACTGTATAATTAATTAATCATGAATAATATTATGTTTGATGACATTCTCTGCCTACATGATATATGTTTGCTCAATTTGTATACTTGTTATGTGATTGCTTGATCTGTAATGGTATTGTCTGATTGTCCGATAAACTCGATAGTATGATCTGTTAGTTTGACCTATGATGGTACAATCTGTTTGCATGATGAATAACGAGTGTCTGCTCAATAGTATGTTTATTTATCTGTCAAAAGCATGAAATTCTGTTTCTGATACTCTGAATAGAATATGTCTGTTACATGTATTATGTTATTCATGTCCGGAATCTGAACACCGATTACTGTCTGGGGTATACTCTCGGGTTATGATTGAAGTGTCTGTCACAGCCCTGATCCAGCTGTTCTGTTAAGCTCCTACGCCCACGGGCCTAGGGTAAGTCTTTCTGGACCTAAGGCATTTCCTTAGGTAGGCTCCTACGTCTCAGGCCTAGGGTAAGACCTTCTGTATACAGTTCTGGGGGACTGCACATTGGTGTAAGGTTGGAGGGTATTTCTTGTAAACTTCTGTATGAACATTTAACGTTTACATTTAATCTGTTATGTGCTCATATGATATAATGATCTATACTTATGTATGTTGATCTGTACATATCGGAAACATTAGGCGCCGAACTCTCTGATTCCTACCTCGTATGTTACCAGCCTATATAATTTCCGTTTAATTCTCAAGGTCTGATTAAAGAACACACTAGACATTTAAACTTGTTGTTTCTATCTTCGTAATCTATCAGCTTGTAAAATTCTCGTCTGTTACTCAATGAGTGAATAAAGAATAAGTGCCATTATTTCTCAAGTATAACATTACCCTGAAATAATGAAAAGGGAAAATAGAACTGTCACTTCTTGGATCATCATGAGAATGTTATGCTTATCATATGTCTGCATGAGCTTATAGCATCTTTTGGTAGTTCTGTATTACTGAGCTTTCCCAAGCTCATGTTGTTTTTACCATCTCAGGATAAAAGATCAGACAAGTTGCACCTACAACGTCGGTATGGGAGTTTCTTCGCCTCGTCAAGGAGTATGGTATCTGTGTAACTAGGGGGCATGTGTGTCGTGTTTGTATTATACAAATGAGTCTGAAACTTATTTCTGCAACTTGTATCATAATTGTTATATCGTTTTGAATGATTTCTGAAATTGCATTTTAAATCATATATTTGATTTATGATTTTAAAGGTTTAACCATATGTTTATTTGAAATTTTACTGTGGGTCGCTCTTGTGACCCTAATGTGACTTCCTAGGATCCGTAGTAACGCATAGACGGGTCTAGGGGGGTTACATTTAGTGGTATCAGAGCTTAGAGTTGCGTCTTTCTGGGTTGATCGGCCGATCGTCTGTCGTAGGGTGTCTGGTCTGTGCATGCCCCTAGATCATAATCGTACTCCTCTGATCCAAAACTCCGATGTCGAATCATTTCTCCTGAAATAACCAAATCTGAGTATTCTGCCTTCCATAGCTCAACATCTGCTTACAGAAAATATCTATAACGTTCGTCTGTGTTTTTAATTAAATGGTTGAATTTGAATCTGGATAAAGAGCTTGAGATGGTTTATACTTGTGAATCAGATTAAGAATAAATGATTGATTATGCGGGATAACCGATGTAAGATTTCATGAAAGGCTATTCGGTGATAACGACTGTGTTTGAAAATATGCTAACGGAAAAAAAAAACTATGAACTTCAGAGAAAAATGTTTGTGAATGTGGCGAAAATGTAAATTCTGTGCTGACCCTTGGTTACGTTGAAGGTAAGTGATATTTATTAATGACTTTAGTTGTGTTCGATCAGTATGAAGAAAGACATCTCCTCCATGGTGTGGTTTGGTATATCGTTAAATATCATCCATGACTGAAATTTGATGTTTACATCCTGATTCTGGGAGTCGCTGTTGGAGTCTTAGAGTGCTTGTTCGAATTGTAGTTGCAGTTTTTCATTTGAAAGTTGATGGTCAACCTATAAGAGTAATTCAGACTCTGGAAGATATACCTTTGTGTGGCATGATTAACTTCTGTGGTAGAGCAGAATACCTCATATCCTTGTCTGAGACCGTTTTTAATAAAAGATTATGAGACAAATGTTTGTTTTGTATTATATGAAGTTCAGTATGGATTCAAATGTTGTATTCTGATTGGTTGGTCTGAGATGTATAATGGGGTGATCATGGGTCCAAAGTCAATTTGAGTAACTAAGGACACACCCAGATTGATCCGGAATTGTTTGCGAGTCCCAAGAAATAAGGATACACTGATGGAATAGTTTAAGTACATGAATGATGAAAAAGCAATTTTTGCATTTCTCTGACTCTGGTAAATTTCGAGGACGAAATTTCTTTTAAGGGAGGGAGAATTGTAACACCCTATTATAAAGAGTAGATGCTTAAGAGAAGCATGTAAAAAAAAGTGTGGCTGTGAAGACTTGAACCCGTAACCTATGCTTGGTAAACCCAAGCTTTAACCGTCTAAGCTAAGGCAATCCATGGCCTTAGTTTACTCCACTTTTTATTTAAGCTATATTTTAATTATCTGATCTAATAACAAATAAAAGTGAGACCCCTCACCTACCCGAAACCAATGCATATCTTAGATCTAAAAAAAATATCAGATCCTTAAGAAGTTTAAAGGTGACCTTACACCTTCCCCGTCGGACCCCGTCCCGTTCACCGCCACCGTCGCTCCGTGGCGTTCACCGCCACCACCGCTGGCTTCCCCGTCGAGCCTCGACCAAAACCCCTATGACCACGCGCCGGCTACCCTCCCCGATCACCGTGAATCGCCATTCAAAGCTTCGTCGGAACCTTAGGGTTCCAGCTTTGATTCCGGCCGTCTCTCGCGTCGGCTCGTCAAGCCGACTTCACCACCGTGCTCGACGCATCACGGTGAGCAAAGCCCACCTAGGTAGTCGTCGGTTCGTCGACGGGAAGAGCCTCATCGGAGCTACGTAGGATTCTGGCGACTTTTCGTTTTTCACAGGGATTTCCGGTAATTTTCTAGCCTGTTTCATGTTTTTCTTGTATGGGTTGGATTATCGAGTTAATGATCTTCGTTTTTCTGGCAGAAACGAGACAAAATGGATTTTCCGGCGAAGTTCCGGCGACCACTCCGGCGACCAGAATATTTGGGTGAGTGAACTGGGTCCAAACCGGTCTGAACCGGCTGGACCGGTTAAACCGGTCAACTCGGTCTAACTCGACCCGTCCGACCCGACCCGTCCAACCCAACCCGACTCGTCCGACCCGACCCGTCCGACCCGACTCGTTCGACCCGACCCGTGAACCTGAGTCAACTCGTCCGAGTCAGCCGAGTCAACTCGTCCGAGTCAGCCGAGTCAACTCGTCCGAGTCAGCCGAGTCAACTCGTCCGAGTCAGCCGAGTCAACTCGTCCGAGTCAACCGAGTCAACTCGTCCGAGTCAACCGAGTCAACTCGTCCGAGTCGGTCCGAGTCAACTCAGTTGACCTCTGTTGACTGCTGACGTCAGCATTGACTTTGACCAATTGACTCTGACCCCGTTGACCTGCTGACGTCAGCGTTGACCTGATGATGTCAGCGTTGACTTTGACCGTTGACCAAAAAGTCAAATTTTCCGAAAACTCATATTTTATGTTTTTCGACATCCTGAGTCCGATTTTGAAGCCCGTTTTGCAAAATTCTGACCCGAAGGCCTCCGAATCTGACCTTGAACCCGAAAGTGTTTAATTTTGTTAAGAGCTCTATGGATAAGAACGGAAATGTTAATTTGTGTATTTGAAGGTATGCAAGTATCTTGGTATTCGAAATGTCATGGGACATCCAGTCTGGATTCGGATGCGATCGAATGTAGTATCATGAGTCAACCGGTATAACTCGGAAATAAGGTAATACACTACTACCCCTTGTATGCTTTATGTACATGTTGATATCTGGTTAAAGCATGCATGCCTATGATGAGTGTTTTGTGAACTCTGCTTAAGCCGAATTCGATACAAAAAATAAGTATGAGAGTCGGTAAGATCAAAATACTCGGATAAGAATATTAATATACCAGGAGTGTCGAAAGTGCTAATAATAATACAGTTAAATCTGAAACTCTATCAATGGTGTCTAAGAACTAATGTTGAGTATGAGATGTTGGATATGAAATTACGAAAATGCCCTTGGAGCATAAGTATGACTAAACTACCCCTCTGATAAAGGAAATGACCTAAAATCTGCATTCGACCTGATTATGCAATTTACACTACCCAAGATGTATGTTTTAATGGAAAGACTTCGGCATCAATATGCAATACGTGTGATACAAACTTGGATAATCCTTCTAACTCTGTATAACACATGAATGAGAATTCCCTGAAAGTATTGTTGAAATCCTAAATCGATCTTTATGACAGTAATGCGTGAATTAAATGAGAATGTTTGTAATGGCCAAAAAGACGGGAATGCCCTCGAGCACCGAAATGTCTGATTAATTTGAATGACGTTATACCCTCAAGTTCTGTAATGAATGAATCATCTGTAAAGGGGCCGGAGAGTCAGGATGACTTAATCTCGTTTGAGTACGTAAATGATGAAGGTATCAAATGGTAATTCGGAAAGAAATGGTAAGTATTGTCAAGTTGAGTTGTGCCGAATTAAACAATTTCTGGAGGTATGATAAATTGTTAGAGCCCCTGAGAATTATAATTTTCGTTCTGATATGATTGTGCCATATTATAAAATTTGTCATGACAGTCAAATAACTAAAAGGCCATGATAGCCTAAATAATCGGAACATCACTGAAAATAATTGATAACTTAAAAGACTTTAATTTAGAAATTGTTGATTGTCCGGTTAGAAATCTAATGAGCAAATAGGATACCCGAGTTCTGTGAATCATTGTTTTTAATGTTGGTATAATTACCAGAATGTCTATGAACGTCGAAATGACCATAATGCCCTTGTATGCTTAAAGGACTAAAGTACCCATAATATATCTGGACTTTCAAAGATCTGGATGTGTCACCTCCTAAATATCTGGGTTAAACCGTTAGTATGAATTCCTTCTAATAGGGGCCACGTTTCAGAAATTCGTTCAAGTTGTCAAGAGTTCAATCTGTCTCATTCCGTAAATGCCAAACATCTCCAAGAAATGATATGTCCCACCTAGTGTGTTCCATGTGTGATATATTCTGTTGAATGAACTGTATAATTAATTAATCATGAATAATATTATGTTTGATGACATTCTCTGCCTACATGATATATGTTTGCTCAATTTGTATACTTGTTATGTGATTGCTTGATCTGTAATGGTATTGTCTGATTGTCCAATAAACTCGATAGTATGATCTGTTAGTTTGACCTATGATGGTACAATCTGTTTGCATGATGAATAACGAGTGTCTGCTCAATAGTATGTTTATTTATCTGTCAAAAGCATGAACTTCTGTTTCTGATACTCTGAATAGAATATGTCTGTTACATGTATTATGTTATTCATGTCTGGAATCTGAACACCGATTACTATCTGGGGTATACTCTCGGGTTATGATTGAAGTGTCTGTCACAGCCCTGATCCAACTGTTCTGTTAAGCTCCTACGCCCACGGGCCTAGGGTAAGTCTTTCTGGACCTAAGGCATTTCCTTAGGTAGGCTCCTACGTCTCAGGCCTAGGGTAAGACCTTCTGTATACAGTTTTGGGGGACTGCACATTGGTGTAAGGTTGGAGGGTATTTCTTGTAAACTTCTGTATGAACATTTAACGTTTACATTTAATCTGTTATGTGCTCATATGATATAATGATCTGTACTTATGTATATTGATCTGTACATATCGGAAACATTAGGCGCCGAACTCTCTGATTCCTACCTCGTATGTTACCAGCCTATATAATTTCCGTTTAATTCTCAAGGTCTGATTAAAGAACACACTAGACATTTAAACTTGTTGTTTCTATCTTCGTAATCTATCAGCTTGTAAAATTCTCGTCTGTTACTCAATGAGTGAATAAAGAATAAGTGCCATTATTTCTCAAGTATAACATTACCCTGAAATAACGGAAAGGGAAAATAGAACTGTCACTTCTTGGATCATCATGAGAATGTTATGCTTATCATATGTCTGCATGAGCTTATAGCATCTTTTGGTAGTTCTGTATTACTGAGCTTTCCCAAGCTCATGTTGTTTTTACCATCTCAGGATAAAAGATCAGACAAGTTGCACCTATCAACGTCGGTATGGGAGTTTCTACGGCTCGTCAAGGAGTATGGTATATGTGTAACTAGGGGGCATGTGTGTCGTGTTTGTATTATACAAATGAGTCTGAAACTTATTTCTGCAACTTGTATCATAATTGTTATATCGTTTTGAATGATTTCTGAAATTGCATTTTAAATCATATATTTGATTTATGATTTTAAAGGTTTAACCATATGTTTATTTGAAATTTTACTGTGGGTCGCTCTTGTGACCCTAATGTGACTTCCTAGGATCCGTAGTAACGCATAGACGGGTCTAGGGGGTTACAACTCCACTCTTGGAGGGGCTATACCTTTCCACACTAATGAATCCCAGTTACTGCCCAACCTTCCTTTGTTTCTTAATAACTCCCTGCAAGATTTCACAGTGAAAACACCTTCCTCGTTCCCATCCCATACCACTTTGTCGTTTTCTGATGGATCAGGAAAAACAACGTTTAGTTCTGACATTAGCACGAGCCAAATGTCTAACTCCCAATCTGCTAAGTTTCTTCTCATTTTGACCTCCCAAACTCAACCAGTCGAGCTGCTAAAACCAAACTCCATCACCTTGCCTCTTTTGTTTGTGGATAGGGCGAACAGTCTTGGGTACTTGGTCTTCAAAGGAACCTCGGACAGCCGTATGTCGTGCCAAAAAGAAATAGCATCTCCCTTACCTATTTTGAAATGGAGATGAGATCGGAGACAGCCCCTACCTCGTCTTCCTTTATAAAATTATTAACTACTCCCCTCCACATCCAAGAGGCTTGGGGACAATTGACATTAGAGACCATCAGTTCATCTTCTCCTATATTGTACTTGCCACAAACTACCTTCTTCCACCATGAGTCCCTTTCCACACCAAATTTCCAAATCCATTTCCCTAGCAAGGCTCTGTTCATGAAATTTAAGTTTGGAACACCTAGACCACCTTCATTTTTCGGCAAGCACACGGTTCCCCATCCAATCCAATAAATTCTTTTCGTATCCTTCCCACCACCCCAGAGGAATCTTGCAAACAAAGAGTCTAGTTTCCTGCAAACAGTCAAAGGCATCTGGAAAATTGAAGTATAATACATAGGCAAGGCTGATAAAAACAGATTTAATTAGAACTAATTTGCCTGCAGCTGATAACGATGTTGCTTTCCACCCCGATAGCTTCTCTTGTGCTCTTTGAATAATCGGGTCCCATAAAGCAATCGAGTTCCTTTTCGCTCCAAGGGGTAGACCCAAATATTCCGATGGGAAGGATCCCACCTTACAGCCAATGGATGAAGCCCACTCTTCGAGTATTTGATCTCCCACATTAATCCCAATTAACTTACTCTTGCCTCCATTTATTTGGAGTCCCGTCAGTAGATAAAAAATACGAAGTGCTCTCCGTACATTTTTTATTTGCGCTTCTGTAGCACTGCAGAATATTATTAAATCGTCGGCAAACTGTAAGCCATTAATATGGTGGGAGATCAAATGATGACAGTAGCTGAGCATAATGAAGGCACAGAGCATAATGAAGTTTTATTCTGATAAAAAATGCTTAGAAAGAGAATTTCAGGTGGGTGATGAGCTTTACTTGAAACTGCAGCCATATCAACAAACTTCATTAGCACTTCACAGCAATTTGAAGTTAACAGCTCGCTATTATAGTCCCTATAAAATCATCAAGAAGATTGGCCTTATGGCGTATCATTTACTCCTACCAGACTCAGCAAAGTTGCATCCAATTTTCCATGTTAGTTTGCTAAAGAAGAAAATCGGCTCAAAGATACTTACAACTGTTGATCCACCAGAGGTTGATGATGAGGTCCATCCCAAGATCTACCCCTACAAGTGCTTGATGAGCGTATGGTGAAGCGAGACAACAAAGCAGTCACCCAACTCTTAATACAGTGGGTAAACATGGGTCCGGAAAATGCTACTCATGTGCGAAGGAAAATAGGGAAATTCAAAGAAATTGGAGAACTCTGAGTTGGGGAATTCAAATGAGACAATTGAGAAAAGGGAGGGAATTAAGTCTGGTCAAATGAACGTCACCGTTTCAAAGGCCGAAGGATATAGTCAACTGATTGGATCAAGACAGATGGGCCCAGACCAAGAATGACAGCACACCATGAGACCGTTGGAGAGGATATTGGCTGGAGATAGGAATTTGGAATGTTAGACACGTGCCAGTATATAATACTGTTATATTGGATAGAATGTTGTACAGAATTGTTAATGAGAAAAATTCTGAACTTCTGAAATCCCCAATTCTCTCTCTTTCTAAAATCCCCCATTCTTTCTTTATTTTTCACTAGTAATCGTGACACATAAGTCTTTCTGCAAAAGGTTCATCACAATAAGAAGAAAAAAAAACAAGTTCAACTTCTAAATATCAAAGGTGAACTTATACCAAAGTTGTTAACTAACTTGTACCAAAATCCCATGTGATTTCACATGATTTTTCACTTGGTTTTCTTTGCTCAACGGACTCTATTCAGTATTCACATACCTATTTCTTCATATGGTCAATATCTATACATGTGTGCATGTACATAATAATTGTTTTTATTGATGAGCGAAAAAAGAAATTTCTTGCTTTTGAACATGTGTTCCACATATAAGAGACTAACCAGTTGCTTTTTTTTTGTTCGATTTTTTATATGTATTATACTATTTATACCTCTTTTCTCATTTTTAGATAATATTGTATGAATTCATGTCACTTAGAAAAATAAACCACATTGAAGATAAATTAATTTGTGGATCCTCTCCACCACGTCATTCATAGTTTCTAATAATTTAAGAAAATTTCATGTCACTATTTTTTTTCATGTCACTGATACACTAGGATTATACTTTTGAAATCATCTTCTCCAATAATACATATCAAATTAAAGAAAATTAGGGTTTAATATGTATTCATCCGCAACCCCTTTTCAAAAATCTAAAAAGAAAAATTCTAATTGTTTTTAATTTGATATGCATTATTGGAGAAGATGGTTTGAAAAATATAATCCTAGTGTATAAATGTCATGAAAAAATAGTGATATACTTGTGCGCAACCTCCGAGCTTTGTGGTGGCCTTAGTTGATGAGGAACGAGCTTGTTGTATGACTGGGAACCAAGATGTGCAAGAGTGGTCTGGTGAGGGAGCTGTGGTGCGGTTCAATATGCACGAGGATGTTTAGGTCCTTTCATTTGGCTGATTTTAGGATTCTAGCTTAATGCTGTTTGTTTATAATTTTCTTGTTTAGCTGAATTTATTTCGTTGGCTTTGTATGTATTATTATGGGTACTTTTTTTCTCATTTAGGTGTATGAAGTTTTTTACGAGTCTTATGGTAATATTACATTCTTTACTTAAAAATAGTGATATAATTTTTTTAATTATTAGAGACTATAAATAACGTGGTGGGAAGGGACTATAAACTCTGCATTGAGACTATTCTTTAATTTTTTTTTGGGGAATTTTATGTTTATTTAGATAGGATTAAAAAAAACATAAATAAACTACTTTAAATACATAAAGACAAGTTATATTAATCATTAAATTCATATATATCGTATAGGGTAAACTACCTTTATAGTCGCCTAAGATTTACAAGGGTGTGATTTTCTCAATAGTCCTAAATAAATAACAAATTTAGGTTGCACTGTTTAAGGTAATTTTCCTTTATTTAAAAACTCGAGAAATCAAGCTTAAAGGGGTGAGATTTTTCTCGATAATTCTAAATAAAGGAACATCCTTTGAATATTTTAGAACGCACAATTCTCATTTTACAATACATTTAGAAATCACATTTTTAAATTTTATTTGAATTCGCAATTTTCAATACTAAGACGCTTGATAATCAACTAAGTACTAATTTTGGGTGTTGTGTGATGTTAATCATTCCCTAAATATAATCGATTCCTGAATTATATTTTTGCTCTAATTGTTTTTCAGTGTCCGGTCTACTTAATTCAAATAACCGATGACGACACAATTTCAAATTCAAAATTTATTGGATCTAAATTTTGTTATTATTATTATTGTTGTTGTTGTTGTTTTTATTGTTGTTGTTGTTGTTGATTAGATATTTAATTGACACCAGACAATAATATAATTTTACTTATAAAATAATTTTTCTAACACCGATACATAAAATAATTATCGATGGAAGAAAACCAATAAGTGTTGAGTGTATTTGGTAAGACACATTGCACTCTTAAGAAAAGGACGCAAGTTCAAACCTTGAAGATGATATTATTGGGAGTGGTAGTCTTACACCCGGAACATGAACTATAAAACAAACATGCATGTTACCCAAAATATATCGATAGAAGTAAGAAACCACGAGTTCCGTTATTATTAAAATCATGTAAAGGTAAATATTATATAGTCGCATAAAGCGATCTTGAACACAACGAAGGCAAGTCTAAAACTTAGGGCAACTCCGACTAAGAGTTATATCGCTATTGATTTTAAACATCCATTCTATTTGTAGCTTTCATTACTTTCCCTTCCCATTAGCTGACGAACTTCCATGGCCAATACTTTCACCTAACGCTGCAAATGCAACAACAAGAACAAAACATTCTTCAAATAACAAATTGACAAGGATAAGCAATGAAGTAACTAAATGTTAAACAACAAATTCGGGCCATTTTGTTTGGTCGAAAATGCAATGAGATTTTAGTTTTAAATTAGATACGAACGTTTTGCAGTCAGTGCTGCTGGGGCTGATCTTGTAAGGGATGCTGACACCGCACTTGCCTGGCAGGCGAGTTGCATTGTTAGCGTTCAAGCCAGGAATGGCGCCAGACGCAGTTTTGATGCATTTGCAAACTGCTTGGCGGTCGGGTTTTGTTTTTGCGGCGCTGTTGAATGTTCTGATCCCATTGCAGCAAGCTTGGGAAACAGAACCACCGTTAGCCAAGTAACCAAGGCAGGGAAATAGGGAGGATGTGACTTGACCCCAAGTTATGGCTCCTTGAGCCAGGGGTAACCAACAACCAAGCACAACAACACCACGCATGCAAGCTTAAGAGACATGGAGCTAGCCATTTTGATCAATTAGAAGATAAAACAAGTGATATTGCTGATTGTTTGTGTGGTTAGGGCTCGAGGGTTTTTATAGCCGGAAAGAAACTGAGAAATACGTATGAACACAGCAGCGTTGGGCGTTGGTAGTCGGCTTAATTCAATGCAAGGCTTGTTTCTTTTAATCCCATGCTTCCACTTATGGCTGAGTAACTTCAATGGTTTGGAAAAGGTTTTACCTACAACTTTCTTCTTCAATAATGCTTCATTACTTTTTTTAATTCATCATTTTTACCGGGATTTTAGTTGGATCTAGGCTTAGCTGTTGTTCATAAGTCTTTCAGCAAAAGGTTGATCACAACAAGAGGGGGAAAATACAAGTTCAGCTTCTAAATATCAAAAGGTCCTATGGGTGAGCTTAATTAGCTAATGGATCAGCAGTCAGCACATAGAATTAAGTTTTTTTCGTAAAATACGAATCAAAGAAACCGATCCTCTAAGAGACCAGAGTTGTTTGCAACCATAGATGATTGAACCCTAAACGTGTTAACTAACTTCTACCAAAATCCCATGCGATTTCACATGATTTTTCACTTGTTTTTTGGGCCCAATGGACTCTATCCACATACCTATTTCTCCATATGGTCGATACTTTATATCAAGGACGATTCAAAGATTTAGAGCGTCTGTGCAATTTATTAAAATAAGACCTTAAATTTATAGCTATTAAGAAATATTTGTTTCAAAAAAATTACCTTTACAAAAAAAAGTTCACTTACTCTCTTGAAAATCAAATTTCAATTATAAACATCTAAAAATCTAACATTTTCACTTAGAAAGTGTCCTTTTTTCTGCATGTTCTGAAGTAAAATCATTTAAAACATTTTCAATATCAACTTCTTCTAAAAGATCACTTTCGATTATTGTCAAAGCAAGCCCCTTTAATCTTTCTTGCGACTTAATTGTCCTTAAGTATGACTTCAATAATTTTAATTTTAAAAAACTTATTTCATAAAAATTTTGGAGGGAAGAGTTTTGCCAATGGTGATCACCATGAAAAGTTTTGGAGTCCTTTTGGCTCAAAACTCCAAAAGTTTGGGCTCCCGGTATAAGAGATAAGAACTAAAACTCCTTAAATTCTTTCATTCTTTCACTTTAAACTTTTCATATTTCTACTTCCACCACAACTTTAACTCTTGCTCTCTTTAGAATTTTCTTTGAATTTCTTTCAAGAACACCATCTTCTCCAAGAATGCCGAGAACTAAGAAACAAGAAAAAACCGACTCTCCAATCACCAATAGATGACCCAGCATATAACGGATGCAAAAACAACCACCGGTGGAAACGCCACCCGTTCCTTCCTCTGTAACGGTCCAAATCCGATCAGCGAATTTTAGGGAAAGAAACAGATAAGAACAGATAAGAGAGAGGAGAAGAGAATAGGAGAGAGACAGAGAATTGATTTCTGGTATTCGATAAGGACAATTACAGCTCATGACACCTTAATAACCTATTCTCCCGGACGGCATCGTTTTATCTAATTACATGGCCCGCAACGCTGCGTTTCATTAAAGCAGCCCCAATTCAAACTAAAACAAAACTGACAATAACTAACAATTAAAACCATTCCCCAACGGCTATTTTACTTAAGGTTCGTGACATCCTCATCCTCATGATCATGCCACCGCACAACCACCGACATAACGATATCAATTGACAACCATTCGTTCTCTACCCCCAAACTCAAGAAAAGGTTAGCCGAAATTAAAAAAAAACCATCTTATAAGTTTATTGAATTATTTTGAATTAGGAGTAAATTGATAGAATATATAAGTTTTGAGGAATAAAACTGTCATAACACCAAACCTTGTTAGATATCTGTCTGAATTTTAACAAGAGAGTGACTCGATTGTAACCAAATTTTAATTGAGTAAATCGATTGTAAGTTTTAATAATTGGGTGAACTCTTTGTAACTTCAATAATAATTGACTGACCTCTAATGTATTTCTTGACGACAACATTTTAACGTCTGTTTGCATTTAAACGGGAGAGTGACCTAATTATAACTAAAATATTATTTAAATGACCTAATTACAATTTTTAATAATTGAGTGACCAAATGTAATTTTACTAATAATTGAAAGCTTTTCATGTCAGTTTTGACGGTTTCGATTTTTTTAGGTTTTCAAAGTCGACTTGGGTGACTTAGTCTAATTAGTTTCGGTTTATTTCTTAACATTTCACCTTTTTTGTATCGTATGTTAGAAAAACAGGTGCAGTAATAATCCAAAAATTATAGAATATCATAAAAAAAACTAAATAACAATAAATTAAAACAGAACATGAAATCGAACAGAGTTGAAAATAAAAAAAAATATTGAGACATGTATAAACAGTTTTTTAAGACAGATTTATTCTTTTCTCGGTGCATGAGTAACGTTGGACGTCTATCTCTTAAGATACAACAACAATAGTTTACAATAGTAACACAATTGTAAGAACAATCGAACACAACTTTGCCTTCATCTATCTCAGAAACAAAACAAAAAAAAAACGTTCTTCCATATATTTATTTCTGGATATTGTAAATAATGTTTCGTTGCGTATAATGTTTTGGAAATCTATCCTTTATATAGAGGATAGAAAATTGAATGAGAAGATTAAATCATTTGATGAAAATATTAAATATTTTGATGAAAATAATTGTTGAAAAGTTAATAGGTATAAGTTAATAGACACAAAATTAAATAGATACAAAATTAAACCAAAAGTAATAAATTCACCAAGAGACAAATATTTTCAATAAATTTGCTCACCAAGGGACAAATATTTTCAATACATACAAAATTAAATTTGTTTATCAAGAGAAGAATATTTTTTGTTTGAGCCAAGTATCCACCGCTGATAACAGTGAAAGAGAGAGATTTTTTAATAAATATATTATCAAGTGACATAACTTTTGTTTAATTTAAGCATCAATTTCTCATTCATCTTTATCTATTATTTTCCAACAATCCCTTAAATGAATGAAATTGATTGTTTAAAATCATTGACTCGAAGTAGTGATAGATACTGTGTTCGATATTTACATAGGATAGGTAGGTGCCCCCATTTGAATCTTCCCTTGTGAAAATATGTTTACCTTACTATCTGTCCATGATATCCTTGAATTGTCTTGTCATTTTTTTGTAAGCTATGACATACCTCACTAACAAAAAGTTGGTTCACATAGTTACTGATGGGTGTCGAATATGTCAAAAATAAATGCATGTTTTGGACTAAGATTAGTAATAGTGATAAGCAGGGTCGATCCCACATAGAACGATAAGAGATTAAGTTTAAATAAAAATAAAGACAATAAAATAAGGATTAATATCCTATAAACTGGCGGTGGAAACTGAAAGTTTCCCCAAGCGCCTTAGTTTTAGGGTATATGGAGTTAATTTAGGGTATAAGGTTTAGGTGTAGGGTGTTAAAATTTAGGGATAGTTGTTTCAATTTAAGGTTTAGGGTTTATAAGTTAGGGTTTAACTTTTAGGATAATATGGTGAGGATTTAGGTTTTAACCTATAAACCCTAAATTATAATCATAAACCTTAAATTGAAACAACTATCCCTAAATTCTAACCTCCTACAACTAAACCCCTAAACCCTATACCCCAAACTAACTCTCTATACCCTAAAACTAAGGCGCTTGTGGAAACTTTCAATTTTTACCGCCTGTGTATAAAATATTTATCCATAAAATAAATGGGGAATTTGTGTTTTTGTTTGAATGAAAGATTAAGAAAGCAATTAAAATAAATGTGTTTAATAATGAGAGGAATTTCAGTCAAGATAGATCTCAAATATTAATCAAGAGTTATATAACACCCTAAAAATCGTTTTAGTCGGAATTAAATTTTGGTGATCAAATGTTTTGTACCGATTGTATAATTAGTTCGATATTGTACCGAAGTTAAAATAATTCAGGCTAATTGTATCGATTTATTATTATTATTATGATTATTATTATTATTATTTAAAAAAATAAAGGATTTGTCGTGCAATTCCTTCGGAATGAAGGAATTGCTGAGGCAATTCCACATAATAAGGCCACTCGGCCAAATTGTAAAAAGGGGTGGCAACAATGCCACACGTGGCATGATAAGAAAATAAAATGGTCATGAGTCATGACTATTGACTCACGTAGAGAGTGAGGAAATTATCCAAGGGAGGAAGCTTACGGAAAATGCACAGCAAATTGAGAAATAAACAATCGGTTCAGTGTTAGGTTGATAGTTCGAATTTTTTGGTTTGATAATTCGAATCCTTATCATTATTGGGGTAAGCTCGAACCCTTGATTAATTTAAGTTTTGATATCAATTTTGATATATATTTTCGTATTAATTCGATATCGTTTTATCGATTCTAACCGATTTCTATTAACTTAGCTCAAGATTTGAAAGGAGTAAATCGACATCTCCAATAAAAATTAGGGACAAAGGAATTATTATCTGGAAACTTTAATATCGAGGTGAGTGTAGTTGTGTAAGGGATAGGCTCGGTGTCGTCCCGTTACATTATTTATGATTATGTTTGTATTTGTTAAAGGCTCACGTAGAGTAACTATGTTCGAATGGCAAATTTGGTAAGTGCCTTGTATTACTTTGATATGTTTGAATAGGACTATGATATGCTTTATATATATGAAAATAATATTAAATGTTACATGATATGGAGCTACGACTCATCTTGTTATTTGATATGATATGATCTGAAAAAAATAGACTTTGTTAATCTGTGTAATTACGAACATTGGATACAATTGGCATGTCATAGGATTATTTGAGCTCACCATGTGAGAAAGGACTACGGTCCAAGGCTACGGCCTATATGTGGGAGAAATAAGGGCGGATGTGTAAGGGATATGTTCCGAAGCTACGGCTCAAGAGCCATGGCCCATTCTTCGATTATGTGTTTTGGTGTACAGGGAATCCGCGTATTCAATGGTACCTAATATGATATGTGTCTATGAATTTTGTTATGACAATATGATTATGTGAAATGTATGTGTGAATATGAAAGCATGTGAACTGTGGAATAAGCATGATGATATGTCTATTGCATTATAACCATGTTATGTATTTGTTCATCATGCTATTCATAATTGTGTACATTCATTACATTTGTTATAACTACATCACTAGGCTAGGTAAGTCTAAAATTCGTGTGTTTCATGCATTTTAAGACCACATTCCAAAAAAAAGTGACATATACCGACGAACACAAATTTGTCGGTAAAACATTAAATATCCGTCGGTATATACCCTAAACCCTTTTACCGACGAATAAAAGGAAAATTCTGACAGACAAAATACCGTCTGTAATACGCTTGTCGGTATAAAGTTATACCGACGGACGAAACCGTTGGTATAGATATTCTGAGCCTATACCGACGGACACAACCGTAGGCATAGGTGTGGACTACCCCGAAAAATTAGGGTATATATTCCGACGCATGTTGTCCGTCGGTATAGGCTCAGAATATCTATACCAACAGTTTCATCCGTCGGTATCGTTGTTATCTATAATGACGGTTTGTCCGTCGGTATAGGGTCAGAATCTATACCAACGGTTTTGTCCGTTGGTATAGCCGTTATCTATAATGATAGTTTGTCCGTCGGTATAGCTCCTAGCGGTTATCTTTTACTGACGGGTTTGTCCGTCAGTATATGTATCATGTATGATATGTATAAAATATTTATACCGACAATTTTGTCCGTCGGTATAGGTGTAATTGATATTTATTTATTTATTTAAATATTAAATAATAATTAATATATTCCATTATTTTTATTTAATATTTTTTATTTTAAATATTAAAATTACTAAAACTACTATAACAAAAATTATTTCATTTTAAAGGGAAATATTAGATTTAATGTTCGAATAAAAAAAGTATGTAATACATAATCAGTAAAACATGTATCTACGAGTTTAGTGCAGACAAAAGTAATATGCAAGTAAATATTTTTGTTTCTTAATAACTTACATAATAAAAGCTAGAAATAATTGAAGATCACACTCTATTGTCTGCTAGCATCATTTCCACTTGTATTTTGTTGACTTGTTGAAGGCAGGGATGGACTGATACAATTGATTGGTGCTGAAGCACTACCAGCATCATGTGTTGCCTATTAAAAGTAATTAAAATAATAAATTTAAATAAAAAATGAATGGAGTAATAAGAAAGAAAAATATTTTGAATACCTCTGTATCAACCATACGAAGCAAAGCATCCATATCAGGCACATGTAGATATGGACATTGTTAATGAAAGTAGGGTAGAAAGCAAGTTTTAAAAGAAAATTCTAATTTCGCAACCTTAGATTTCAACCCTCCCACTTCTTCAGTATTTTGAACTGATTGTGAAGGTCTAGATTCCTAAGAAGAACGAGTGTGAACCGCCCCTACACAACGAACACGTCCTCTTCTTTCCGGTCCTTTAACTTGAGCAAACACATCATTTGACCATGAATTTTGTGATAAATTCTCAGAAGACGAGCTTTCATTTCTCTTCTCTTGAATACATTCCTAAAAATATAAGCAAGTTAAACATATAATATAATAACTATATTATATTTATACTAAACACATATACAAGACTTAATAATAATAAATTACCACAACAACCGTGGCCCTAGAATTCACGATGCTTCTATCTTTGCGTGTACGGAATCGAACATAGACATCAGCTCGTGTTGGTGGGATTCCATTAGATTCTGCAGTCTGACATTAAGAAAACAACGAGAGATATTAGAAACAATTTTTCAAATAAATGGTAATAATAATAAAAATTATACGCACCAAGTCTTCAACAATCCTAGGGAAAGATCTTGTTCTTGTGCAATGTGGTTCACTTAGCTTTGACCTATTTGATCTATTTGTGGCACTTTGTTCCTATCCGAATTATAAGTAATAAATTGTTAATAAAAGTTTAAATATTAAAGTTATAGAAATTATAAAATTGTAGTATTTTACCATTGCCTTTGAGGACAACCAATATTCAACAAGTGTCTTCAATTGGTCCAAATTCACTTGTGGATCCTTGCAATTTTCGACGATCTGCTCTACAATTTGGTTCTCATCAAATATTTGAGATTTTAATTCATTTTTTCACTGCCTCCATTTGGTATTCATATCTGAGAGAACCTATTTCTTAACATGTTTTAATGTGGCTTCATCAATGCCTTCCTCCGAATCAAATGATTGGAGTTGAAACTTTAACTGCATTAACAAAATAAGAGGTATCACAATCCAAGAACAATTATTATTTAGATAAAGTTAGTGTTTTATCATCCAAAGGTAAGCAAGCCACAAATACAAAAAGTAACAGTTTTAGAGTGTAATCCGAAACAGTCAACAGAATCAAAATCAAAATCAAATGCAATGATAAGATTGTAGTGCTTTTTTAATTGGCAGACACACGGTGGGCAGTTATTATACCATACTGCTTTCAGCATGCCACAAATAAATAATTGTATATATATTCCTGCTATTCCTAAATCTAAAGTGAGAATAAAAAAAGAAATATTGTTTCTATAAAAGCAGTGCTTGTTTTCTCAAAGTCAAGGGATAATCCAAAACAAATCATGTAATTCTAAGAGAGAACTTAAAGAATAGAAGCATATTGTTTCTGTATAAGTATAACATTGTTTCTAAGAATTAACTTCAGTTTAAAATAACTAAATTTCAAATGTTTCTATAAAAGCAGTACTTGTTTTTTTTTTGGACATTTACTTTTGACATAGATGCGTGCAGGAAGGTCTATAACAGCAAAGGACATTTACTTTTGACAAGTATTCAATTAGTGCACATACCTCGATCGTGGACCACATTTCTTCCTTCTTATTATTTGGCATCTTATGCCAATTCAAATAACTAATTGGCGCAAACTCGGCCTTTCGCACCATCGTTCCAATAAAGCGACATAAGCAAGTCGATTCTTCACCAACAGGTTGATATAAATTGTTAATTTTAACATTAACGCATTGTCCCTCTGGCAGCTCCCAAATATCCGGCATAAGTGTTGCTCCTCGAACTTTCTTATGATTAATGTCCTCTACATTAATATGAGTAAGTGCAAATGAAACTCGAACAAATAACTGTATTTGAACTGTTGATTTGAGGTGAAAATATCATACCTGATGAAGGTTGTGATTGTTCTTCACGAGATTGTTCTCCAACTACTCCTTGAACTTCTTCAGATTGTTGTGATTGTTGTGCTTGAGATTGTTCATGATGCTGCGCAGATGTGGCTCATTGTTCTTCACTTTGAGCACGGGATTCAGAGTTTCTGATTGTTGAAACAATGTTAAGACGTTTTCGTTTCGCCATATTGTTCAAACTCCTGCAAAATTCAATATAAAATATGAGTAAACTTATATTGTAGCAACATCTTATTGTCAGCAAATCTAGTATTAAAAACTTATATTACAATTGCAGGAAAAAACTAACAATAAAGTACCGTATTCACTTACTTAATGTAGTATTAAATAACACAAAAGTACCAACTTTAGATTCGTATTTCTTACTGAAACTAAATTTATAAAAAAAATTAACAATAAAATAACACATTCAATTACTAAGTTCTCATATTGTAATTGCAGAAAATTATCAATAAAAGATAACATCCAATCTATTAGCCCATGATTACAATAGAACATGTACAAAATATGACATATAACTCTAAAACATGTCTCTCCATTTTCTTCATTAATTGGATATTCCTCCATATTCTCATTTTCCCTATCTGGAGTGACATCCAATCCATTAGCACCACCATCATTTCTGATCCAACTTGAGACAGTACTATCGGTAGAATCATCTAAAATCAATTGTTCAAGTTCCTCATCTTTGTTAAAGGATGATGCATCACCCATATCGAACACATCTCTAAGCTTAGCATGTTTGACGATTTGCCAACTGGGTTGTCTTTCATCCTTAACAAAGTAAACTTTCTTAACTTGTGATGCTAACACAAATGGATCATCAATTAAATTGTTCCCTTTGTGCGCCAAATGAGAGAAATTCACAAGCGTGAAACCAAATTTATCTTTCTTGCAACCTCTATTGATATCAACCCAATCACATTTAAACAATACAACTTTAAATCGACCTGAATAATTCAATTCAACGATATCTTTCAAAGCCCCATAATAGTTAACTTCTCCTTCGATTGGTTGCTTATCTCTTGTAGTTGCATAACTCCATGTCTTACTTGTGACAACAACTCCACTATTTTGAGTTTTCAAGTTTTTATCTCTTCTTGTTGTATGAAACCTAAAGCCATTTATTATGTAGCCACTGTATCTCTTAACAACTTTGGTTGGACCTCGAGCAAGCCACTTAACTACATCGACAACACTTGAATGTACTTGTTGATCCAAAAGTCCAACCTATGTAATAGTTGAAGTGTCAATACTAATTGTTTAAATAATATCATATAAGTTTCACATCTTAATTTTTCTATACTTACATGATCACGAAACCATGTATGAAAAGTTTCACTTTGCAACTTCTGCATCTCAAATGGTGAAAATCGTTTCTTTCGGTTGCGTCTCTTAATCTCTTGTTCTTGTTTCCTAAATGAAAAAACAAAATGATTATAATTCACGTTGAGTCAAATCTATAAACAATTCAAGGAAACTTACTTTATATAAGGAGATACTTCATCTGAATTGAATAACACATATCAATGTGCTTGCGCTAATCCTTGTTCATCAAGCACAAGTCTTCAAACCCTTTTACGCTTCTTGACATGAAAAGCGGATTGTTTCTTCCTTCCAAATGGTCTTCCAGATGTAGAAAAGATTGTACTTTCGGAATCAAGATAAGGATTTTCACCATCATTATTATGACCAAGTCGATTGAATATAGTCTCAACCCCCTCCAAATATCGAGAGAAAAAGGTCAAACACTCATGTGATAAGTAACCTTCCGCAATAGATCCTTCTGGATGAGCTTTATTGCGTACAAAAGTCTTTAGTACCGACAAATACCTATTTCATTGGAAGAAAAATATTATATATTAGTAAACATCTTATTAAATATTTTTATATTTTCACTCCTAACAATATATATTTAAATTGTACCTTTCAGCTAGATACATCCATCGATAAGTAACTGGACCAGCAATTTTAGCTTCATTCGCTAGATGAATTAGCAAGTGCATCGTGATTGTGAAAAAGGATGGAGGAAAATCTTTTCAAGATCACATAAAATTGATGCAGCCTTTAACTCAAGTTCACTTTCTTGAAGGACCTTAGAGCAAATATCTCTAAAAAAATGCAAACATCAATAAGAACTATGAAAACCTTTTCAGGCAAATTTCCCCGAATGGCTATAGGAAGAAACTCTTGCATTAGGAGATGACAATCATAACTTTTGAGCCCAAGTAATTTCCGTTGTTTAAGGTGCACACAATGTGAGACATTGGAAGAATATTCATCAGGAGTTTTTATTTCCTTGAAAACTTTCAAGAAAGAATTTTTCTCACTCAACGTCATTTGATAAAAAGCTTGAGGCAAGTACAAAGTGCTACGGCCAATTCGAGTTTGTGGATGAAGAACACTTCTTATACCCATTTCGACAAGGTCTAGTCGTGATTTATAGGTGTCCTTATTCTTCCCTTCTTGTCCAATCAATGTTCCAAGAATATTATCACAAATATTCTTCTCTATATGCATCACGTCAAGATTGTGACGCAATAGTTGATGCTCCCAATATGGTAAAGAAAAGAAAATGAATTTTTTCTTCCAAGGGCCATTTTCGATTCCATTTAAAGCTTCCAATTGCCTCAATACATCGCTACCTGATGGTGGTGAAGGAGCACTTCTATGTTCTTCACTGCCATCAAAAGATTGCTTGTCGGTTCGAGACTTGTGAGTAGGATCTAACCACCTACGATACCACTTAAAGCAAAACTTTCGACTATGCTTCAACCACTTAGAAGCGGTATTATACCCACAACAAGGACAAGCATACTCTCCTCTAGTACTCCATCCAGATAAGTTGGCATATGCTGGGAAGTCATTAATAGTCCACATCAATGTTGCATGCAATTGAAATGTTTGACTTGTTGCAGCATCAAAAGTTTCAACACCAACTTCCCATAGCTCATGTAATTCTGCAACTAAAGGTTGCAAGTATACATCTATATTATTTTTTGGACCTTTTGGACTAGAAATGAGCAAAGAGAGTATAAAATTGGACTGCTTCATACATATTGTTGAGATTTTAGGGGCTCGATTCGATCAACCATTCTTGCTCGCCAAGTGTGGAGAAGTTGGATAATTGGGTGTTTTAGTGGGAGGTGAAAATTAGGCAATTTGACACAAGGATTTATAGTGGTTCAACCTTCTAACCAAGGTCTACATCCACTACCTTAGCTCCCCACTAAGGATTTCCAACAAATTCACTAAGAATTTCGTCCCCTTTTCTCGGATTAGGAGGAAACCGTTACAACCCTCAAAGCTTTCTACCCAAAGCTTGAAGGAACACTCTCTTTACAAAGAAAGACTTAGCAAACTAGAAATCCCTCTAAAAGGTGTTTGTTTGCAATTCTAAGCTCTCACCCAAAACCTAAACACTTGAGCAAATTTAACAATGTAAGCTCACAAGTGTTGTCTAAGCAAGAAATGAACAATTAAAGCTTTAGACAAATTTTGACATCATAATGTTGTAACAATTGAAGCATTTTTCATTACAAGATGCTTGGAGGTCCCTTTTATACTCCCAATTGAGTTTGTAGCCGTTACTAGCCGTTGGGGATGATGTGGAGCCGTTGAGGACTTTATTTCCCTTCATTAATGCTGTTCTGCAGCTATCCGTATCGATACGCGTGGAACCGTATCGGTACGACCTTCATCAGAAAATAGTCGTTAGGCACTTGTCAGCCTGGGCGTATCGATGCGCTTGAGGGCGTATCGGTACGGGTTCACTTTTAAAAGGCCGTCGGGAAATAGCAGTTGGGGTGGTTGAAAGGGGATCGGTACGCTTACCAGCCGTATCGAAACGATCCCTATCCGTATCGAAACATCCAAGCCTGTTTCGATACGGGTTTTGGTAGTGACCAAACTGAGGCAAAATGGTATCGATACGGGTTGGACCGTATCGGTACGGGTACTTTGAAAACACAAGTTTGGCTATTAAAAACATGAAAAATCTTGCCAAAAACCTCTTAAAATACCTCAAACATAAATTCATGTTGTTTGGACATAAAACTAAGTTTTAAATTCTTTTCAAATTAGTCCAAAACATTTTTCAATTATTATATCAAAACATTAGTTCTACACATATCCACGATGGTAAATTATAAGGTATCACGATAACAGGCCAAGTATTGTGTCACACTCAGAGTTCTGAATGGATTAAAACCATTAGAAGCCAATCCTAAGCAGATGTTACGAGGATCTGAAGAAAATTTAGGATACCAAGAATTAAATGATTTCCAAGCCAAAGAATCTGCTGGATGCCTCATACGTCCATCGTTCTTACGACTGTCTTCATGCCAAGTCATCAAAGGAGCAACATTTGAAGACATAAATAGTCATTGAAATCTTGGAATGAGGGGAAACCAACGTAAAATCTTTGCGGCTTGTTTCTTTTTTTTGAAGAAGTGTCAACATCCTCATCTTCGACACTATTTGAGGTTTCTTTCCATCGGGACGCTCCACATTTCAAACAAATTTCTCTTTTTTCATTTTCCTTCCAAAACAACATGCAATCATTTAGGAAAGAATGAATCTTTTCATATCCTAAACCCAATTCACGAATTATCTTTTTTCATTTCATGATAACACCTTGGCAAAGTATTATCATCCGGCAATGCAAGTTTTAACACCTCCAATAAGGAATTGAAAGACATTTAATTGTCCACCCATTAAAACATTTAATGTGGAACAAATAAATGATAAATGATAACTTTGAAATATTTTTGCAATTTGGATAAAGTGGCACCTCTGCATCTTTGAGTAAATCAAAAGGTATGAATGTCGTGTACTTGCATCTTCCGAATGATAGTTACGATCATCATTATTCATAACTCGCTCTGCCATCATATCATGCAAGAGGTTATGAATGTCGTGTTCAAAATCTCGTTCTTCTACATTAGTTGAAATTGGTGGTGTAGATCCGTCACATCGCTCCCCATGAAAAATCCATCGAACACAACCCTTAAGAAAGCCATCACATATTAAGTGATCAAATGCATCTCTTCTACATACTCTATAAGTGTTTACACAATTCACACAAGGACACCAAATTTTTCCATCTTCGGTTCTCTCAAAGGCAAAGTTTGAAAAATTAGTAACCCCTCTAATGTATTCTTCACTTGCCCTTGATGTGAGATTGATCCATGTCTTATCCATCAATGATACCTGTATTACCAATAAACTAATGACATTTTAAATTTGGTTTATTTTTCCAGTGATTTCAAACTAACTACTGTCCATCATGTGCAGTTCTTAGTCTTACTATAAATTATTTGAGGTACCTCTAGTAGCTTAATCTAGTATATTAAAGTAAACGACAAAATGGGTCAAAACTCTAATAGCTTCTGCATCCAACTCTAATAGCTTAAACTTAGATTAACATATGTTAATAATTTAAAATAAAATAAATAAATAAAATAATCTACTTACTCACCATGTCATCCCGTATCAGAAGAAGATGAGTCAAAACTCTAATAGCTTTTGCATCCAACAAGAGATGACAATTCAACAACGCACCTCTGAAAAATAATCAAAGAAATCTGTCATATTCAATTGCCTATTAATAATCTAAAAAAAATCAAAGAAATCAGACAGCTCAACTAAAAAGTGACAGAGAAAAATCACCATGTCTTCTAGTAATCTTTTACAGCTCAATTCCTCAATAGTGGTTACATAGTCATCAAGAGAATTGACATATTTTTCATGCTTTTAATTTGATCAATAGTCCCTCAAAAATATATATAATTAACCCTCCAGCAATCGGGCCGGTGGTTATCCTTTTTAGAAGACTAGACTTACATGGAATGTTCTTACATAACAAAAAAGGGGATGGAAGTGACGTTTGTTTTTAGCATTAATAATTAATAACTAAGAGTTGTCATGGCCACTCATTTAAACACTCAATGTGGCAGAGAAGTTTACAAAAGTGCATCAACTAATAGTTCACCTCTAAACTGAACAAAAGACAAGTTCATCCACAAACAGCACTATCAGATTTTTCAGACTCAAACTTAACCAGCTTAGATGTTAAAACTTTCAATTTTCCCTTAAAAGTGTCGTATCCATATACCAAAGCAAGATATAAGACATTTACGCATGTATGCCTTTTGCAATCATATAAGGTTATGAATTTGAAATCACTACCACATACAATCCACAAACATATAAAACATGCAAATGATAATATAGTGGAGAAAAATCACATATAATAAAAGCCATCATATGCCAAGTGTACAAGCCATTTTCTACTTATTCTTTTCCATGCATATCTTTTCTTTTCACTAATATTCATTTTAGTCCCTTTGTAAATGGTTATTCAAGTCTCCATAAATTTCAGTTTGGTCCTAGTTCATGCTTAATTCGAGAGATTTAATGACTAAAGCAATCTATCATAAGGTCTTATGATATCAGCGTGGATGAAAATCTCACCCAACTCTATTCAAGGAATCTCTCAACGTATTGAAATGCTTGGATTTGACCTACAATAAATTGGGTTTCAGCTTGATCGAGGCCTTAGCAAATCTAAGCCATTTGGAGACGTTGAAGCTACAGAGAAACCATTATAATGACTTTTGCTTCTTGTTCAATGCATTCATGGATCATGGTAGCCAATTTGAGCTCTAACAATATATAAATTTCTCTTGGTTTCTTCAAAATATCCAATATAAAAGTGCCTAAATGACTAAATTTTTGAATCATTACAAAGATCATCGGAGATGATGGGAGGATTTGCCTCTGATCTGCGATCTCTGCAGTCAGCATATAATTCAATGCATTGTATAAAATTAATCTTATTCAATACAAACAAACATTGTCCGAGTTAGTGCAACCCGCAGGATTTAGCTCATTTCTATTTTCTACTTCAACAAGGAGGGACCATTTCAGAATAGTGCGGCACTGTTGGCGTTCCAAACGTTCATATTTTTCTTCAAATCTTAAATTACAAATTTGTTTAATCAGCTTGCTTTAACCCTCAGTCTGTTAAAATTTTAAAGATAAAACTAATATTCTTATTTAGAATGATAAAATAAAATATTCACTTCAAAAAAAATTATCTATCTACGAGGAGAAGGCCAGTTGTTGTAATTGTTATATACAATTTGCAAATGGGAAAAAACTATGTTCCAGTTCCTTGAAGAACTACATTTTAGGTGCCGTTTTGAGTTGTTGACCAGTTTTCAAAGTCTTAACTTGCATCGATAGCTTTCTAAGTTTAACATCTTGCCTACCAATTCATTGATCACTGAACTGAAAACCAACTCAATATGTTTACAATTTCCAACCTTTCGAAACGACAACCAAAGTATTGGATATAAATCCTTTTTATTATATATATTTATATTTGGTTTAGTTTCATGTTGAAAAAATCTTCACTGCTGAGTCAGAGTTAAGGACTAAAGTATTAAATATACTCGATTCGATTTTTAACTATAAAATCTTTTATTTGTAAACTTACAATGTTGGATTGGATTTATGAATCTATAATAAAGAAGTTTGTTTTAAGCAATGGAAGTAGCCTTCAAGAGAAATACTAATGGACAAAGCAAGGTTACAGCAGAAGAATTTGGTCAGTAAATTATCTATATCAGACAGTGATCTGTTGTGAACAAATAGACAAGTTTACTAATCAAATGGTTAATCTGGATCTGTCAGAATTCTCCAACATGTCCAAGCGTAATCAAATACACATCGGAAGTGGATTAAGCTTTTAATTATGAGAAACCTACGGTTACAAATTCCAAGTTTGACTCTGCAAAGAACATGACTATCGTGGTAACCATGAATCCCCATGTCCGTTAAACGAATTGATTTTGATTACCATCTTACATTCAAGACCCCTTTATTCTACTAGAGAAATCGACTCCTACCAAACATTCAACAAGTCAAAAATGAATTTATTAGAAAAGGTTTTGTAGCATACCTGGAATCAAACAGAGAGAGCAGAAGACGCGGGCTTGAAGCCAAGATCGGCGTTCAAAGCCACGACTGTCGACGAGCGCAAGAGAGAGCAGAAGACGTAGGCTTGGTGTAACACCCGGGTTTGGGGGTCGGATGAAAATAATATTTAAAATAATATTATGAGTCTCGGTTTTATAATTAAAATAATAAAGTATTATTTTGGTCTTCATATTTTTTAAACAAACATTTTGTGTTGGACTAAAATGTATTCAAAATCAAATTTTCCTGGAAACTGCAAATACATGAGATTGCCATCTCATTAATGGCATTTTTGTAATAAAGAGGACTTCTTTTAAAACCCCTTTTTAGTTAAAAGAGAGTTGTCTTCTTTCTTCTCCCATTTCCAACATTTTGAACGACAATGGGGAGAGCTTCTCTCTTGCTACTTTTCCATCTCCTTTCTTCTTCATTCTTGGAGCTTTTTGAAAGGTAAACATATTTTTGACTTGGCATTGGTCTCCTCTTCACTTTAGTATCTTTAGATTTCACTAAAACTATGTATTTTGTAATTTGGGTTTTTAAAAATTTAGGTTAAAGGTTAGAGCTTTATGAGTTTTTATCAAAGCTTTTGATTTAATATTGTTAGATATGTTGTTTATGAACCTTGAGGTCCAACATATATGAATTTTTAAGTGTTTTATAAGAATTCCCGAATTTGGGTTTTGGTGGGGTTTTATGAGGGTTTTGAGTTGAGTTTTGGGTGTGTTCTATGTTGGAATTTGAGGGTTGATGATACGGTAATAGTTGGGGGATGTTTTAGAAGCATTTGAGTGTGCTAAAAAGGTTGAAATCATGAGTTTTGGATTGGGTTAAGGGGCTGCCCGAGTTTGATGTTTTGGGGGTTGTTCTTGGCTTGGAATCTTGTGTTTATTTCTTGAATGGTGTTCCGGGCTGCTATATTGTTGTATGAGCTGATTCGAGGTTGTTTTGTTTGTGTTGAGATGATTAGAAACAAGAGAAGACAATTGTAAAGCTTCGGGAGTAAATCCGGAAACTTGAAGACCTTGGTTGCTTGGTAGTGGAGCTTGGAGGTGAAGGTGAGTGGTTAAAATGTTTTAAATGGTTTTGAGCAATTGGTTCAAGCATGTGAATGTGTAAATGTTTTCAAGTACCGTTTTGGTTCAAAGTTGGTTTTGAAAGAGTTTAGATTGGGCTTGAAAAGTCAATCTAAACTCAAGAGTAAGTTGATGTGTATCGCCTCTTTAAATTCCCCTTTCATCATTTGTTTTTCATTACTTGAAATGATAACTTGATATGCATGAAATTCCAATACTTTGGGAGGAAGCATGTTGCTTATTATTATGTCGTTGATCATGTATGATGGCATCAATGGTGTTGTTGATATGCCTTGTGAGATATGTGTAAGTTGGCGCAGGTTGTGCACGGAAATGGTGAGTAAGACCAATTGTGGTTGGTAAGATTGTAAGTAGTAAGTTGGTGCCTAGTTGTGGATTTTGTTACAACTTGTTTTGGTTGTTCATGATATAGTGAGTACATGTCGCATGATGGTGATTGTATATCGTGTTGCATGGTTGGGGTCGA
Source organism: Hibiscus trionum (assembly GCA_030270665.1). NCBI lineage: Eukaryota > Viridiplantae > Streptophyta > Magnoliopsida > Malvales > Malvaceae > Hibiscus > Hibiscus trionum. The sequence continues at coordinate 5,428,650 of BSYR01000052.1, read as the reverse complement.
ACCTCACGTGATGGTTTTCGTTGCTCCGGTGATGTGTAATCCCGTCGGTAGCGAGTGGTATAAGACTCCGGTGATGTGTAGTCCCGCCGGTAGTGACTAGTAGAAGAGTACTTTGATGTGTAGTCCCATTGGAAAACTACTAGTCAAAACGGTGATGTGTAGTCCCACCGTGTGTGTTTTGGTTATTCTTGTGCATACCATGTATTATTCATGTTGTGTCTCACTATATCATTCTCTTTTTATGGTTTTGTTTTAATCTAGGATCATGCCTTTATGCATACCATGAAGTGTGATGCCATGATAAATATCTATATTGTTGTCTTGTGGTTGGACTTGTATGTTAGTAGAATGATTAGGTCGTTGGATGAATTGTATGTGTTGACCTTTATTTCAAAGAAAGCTTTGAACCCTGCATTGTCGTTGTTATGTTTTTGAGCTCCGCTCACTAAGCTTTATGCTTACGCTCTCCTTTTTCCAACAATGCAGATCATTAGCTTGGAGTTTGCAAAGAGCAAGAATAGGGCGTCCAAGCGTGTGGTAGTTTGCTCAAGTATGGTTTATTACATAATGTAGTAGTTTAGCAATGAGAAATGCTACGTGTTTTAGGAGCGTGTATCTAGACTCCTTTGTGTTGGCTTTATGTTGTTAATGCCTTATGTTGATGGATTTGTAAACCATGTTTAGATTGCCTTATATGAATGTTTTATGTTTGTTTGCTAAGGCATGAAACTCATATATGCTATGTATGCCTTCTTTTGAATGAATACATGAATTCCTTGGTTGAATGATGTTTGTTCATGTTGGATGCCTCATATGTTTAGATCTTGGTTGATAGGTGATGCATGTATGTTTGAGTGTGGCTATGGAAGTCTCAAAATGCATTTAGAGTCGAGTCTTTTATTGTTTTGCTGAATTTTGAGGTCTTGCAGAGTAGGGCGTATCGATACGCATGAGGGCTGTATCGATACGGTTTGCCCTCCAAGACTCAGTTTTGGCTTGGTGTATCGATACACGGGGGTGTATCGATACGCTCATAGCTCACTGGAAATCCGAGATTTTGGGTGAGACTTGGGTGTATCGATACGGGCTCTAAGCGTATCGGTACGGGTCTGTCTCGTTGACCACGAGATGTTGACCGAGAAGGGCGTATCGATACGGTCTTCCTGTGTTGACTGAAGAGTGTTGACTTGGTCAAGGCGTATCGATACCCTCTGTAGGTGTATCGATACTGCCTGCTTAAAAAGGAAAATTGGGCTGTTTAATTGCATGTCTTGTGGGTTTTGTATCCGTGTTTGTTCGCTGCGTGTCCTATCACATAGGATTTAATAAAGGCATCTAGAAAAGATAAAGAAAAAAATAAATAGGGTTGCTAACCGAAGGGGAGCCTTAACGGGTTTCGCTTTGGTTTTCCCCGTGTAACCTACTCGGACCGGTCAGTCGTCCAGACCAGGACGAGGGGGTTACATTTGGAGCCAAGACCGGCGTTCAAAGCCACGGCCGTCGACAAGCGCGAGAGAGAGCAGAGTTATTTGGGTGAAATTTTAATTTAGGGATTTGGACTTTTGGGGAATCCTATATCGGGAAAATAATTAAAATCTATCAAAATTTAACCTGCCTATACCAACGGTGGTAAATACCGTCGGTAAATATTTTACCTATACCGTCACACAAGTTTACCTATACTGACAAACTGGGTCACCTATACCGACGGTCAAAATAACTGTCGGTATAAACTACACCTATACCAACAAACACAAAAAAATTGTCGGCCTATGGTTTACCGATACCGACGGTCCCAGTACGTCGTCGGTATATATCACATCTATACCGACGCATTCTTATTCCCCGTCGGTATATATTACATCTATACCGTCAAATTTTGTATCCGTCGGTATACATCAGAACTTTTACCGATAGTGTTATTTTCCGTCGGTATATATTATCTATAGCGACGAAATTCGTCCGTCGGTATAACCGGGCGTCGGTATATGTACATTTTTTGTAGTGCCATAATGAATTTCGACATTCGATCGTGTTGTTGCAGTTACAAGTCACTTTCATGAATCACATGTATGTCAATTTCTGCCCTGAACTCCTAGTATGGTGGCATATGGTCTAGAAATGTCATATATGTGCTTTTTAATAGTATATATAATGTTGTGCAAGAGTTAAATATAGTGTTTATCATGTTCGAGAATGGTCAAAACTAGTAAAATAAGCTTATACGTGCTAAAAGGTGAAAACTAGATAAATTGATTCGAAATGCCTTAAACTTGACATGCTATTAGAAATATAGATTTTATACTTTCTGGTAAATTTTGGTAAGGTTTGGAAACCGTTTGATAGGCTAATCCGAATAAAAACATATTTGAATAATTTACAAAATACTCACTAAATATTTTATCGTCTAATCGGATAGGTAAATAACCTCCGTTAGTAATGAAATTTCACATTCTAATAATTGTCAAGTTTAATTTCACTATGATAAAATGAATTTCGGTTAAGGACCCTTAATTTATTAAATTTACATTTTAATCCCTAAAACTTGTAAGGTCTAATTAGATTGGTAAATAATATCGAAATAGTATGAAAATTTACAGGTATGCTGTTAATTAGTTGAAATTTGTGATAGTAAGATTAATTTCAGAAAAGGACCCCTAAAATACTGAAATCAAAATTTAGTCCCTAAAATTCATAAAATTCCCAAAATGACCCTCAATGTTAGTTTCGTGTTTTACATCGAGTAAATTGGTTAAAGAATAATATCCGATAATGTGTAAAAAAGGATATTTTTTATTAAAGCCTTAGTAATAAGTTAAAATTTAGGTAAAAAGTCTAAAAATTCATACCTCCGATCTCTATTTCATTTTCGATAATATTCTCCGATTCGATTCTCAACAAGGCCGGGTAGGGGGTGTTACAAGTTAGATCATTGATCATCACAAAAAATAAACATGCATCAATCTCAAATTGCTTGGTTATAGTTACTAGAGAAAAGCACATGCATAACTTAATCTCTCTTAATTAATCGGCAATCACCAAGAAAAAACATGAATGACTACTTCCCTTATTACCAAGATTAAAACTCTTAGAGAAAAGCTCATAAGAATTAAAACCTATCAAATAACTTTATTAAATGAAGAGACCCAATGCACATAAACTATCAAAGCACTAAGCCGTTAACTTATCAAGAATGTGAATTTATACCTTCAAACTCGTTGTCTAGGTTACTTACCGCTTAAACCAAGATTGACTTGATTGTTTGTTGCATGTAAGGATGAATAAACCGAATAAAAGCATAAAAAGCTTCTAAATCGATATATACATACTGAGTAGGCACAAAAGATATAAAAAAACTTGAATAGATAAAGATGATTGAAGAACAAGAAATCTCACTAAAAATTGAATTAAAAACCTTGAATAGAAAAGAGGGTGTTGAGATATTAATTTTGATATAACTAAAATGAAAAATGCTTTTGGACTTAAACTAATTTGCAAAAATATTTCAAAAGTCCATAAACTTGAAAAATATGTTTGAAATGTTTTCAAAGGGTTTTTGACATGTTTTAAATGATTCTAAATAGCCAAAGTGTCAAAAACTGGTCTTGAGTACCGATACGAATGTCCCCGTATCGGTACCCAGAGTACCTGTACCGGTACAGATTTCTGAGTACTAATACGCCCCTTTGTCTCCGTGTTTTGGAAAATTCCATTAGCCAAAATCAGTGCCGGTACAGGCTTGGCCGTACCAATACCGATGGGTCTGTACCAATACTGTGTGTCGCGTATCGGTACCCCTGTGTAATAATAACTCTAACAGCTCTTTTTGTTTAAGGCAGGTACCGATACGGAGTCCCGCATACCGATACCAAAGTGCTTGGAACTGTATTTAAGGCTAGAATTAAAGTCCCAACGGCTCTTAAAAATCCCCAACGACTATCAACGGTCATGAAGCCATTAGAGGGATTAAAAAACCTCTCCAAGCATCCATGGAACAACAAGAAACCAACCACTAACATTCAATGAAAGAAAAAGTGTTTTAGAGCTTAATTTTTTCATATTATGCTCAAGTGTTAGATTTTGGGTGAGAGCTTAATTGTGCAAACACAATTGCCTTGTGAGGGTTTTCTTGTTTGCTATTTATTTTTCTCTTGTAAAAGAGTGTTTTCTCAAAGCTTTAGGATATAAGCTTTGAGGCTGTAAAGGTTTCCTCTTGAACCTAGAGAAGGGGAAGAAATTCATAGTGAATTTGAGAAAATCTTTAGTGGGAAGCTAAGGTAGTAGATGTATAGCTTGGTTAGAAGCTTGAACTTCTATAAATCATTGTGTCTAAATTTTAAATTCCTATTGCTTCCACCATTATCACCTAAAAACCAATTCACCCCTTCTTGGCTACTCGGTTGATCGTACTAGCCTACCAACAGAGAGGTTTAGCTACTCATGTTCGTTAGCGGCCAAGGGGGAATTTAGGTTTTTTGGTTACTTCTCGGGTTGGTTTTTTCTTCCCCTTATGACCCTATTTATAAGGAAAGTATTTTACATTAACGATGGGAAAGAATTATATTAAATTACAAAACCTAATTCTACAATAAATGCAATAAAGTAGATGTCTACTTGGAATAGGATTCCTTCTTCTTGTAGGATTTCCAACCGTGCCAATGCCTTATTTGTCGAGTGCTATTGCCTTGTGCGAATGAATCTCCCAAAGTGTCTATATTGTGCTAAAACTCTCCTTATATGCATGAAAAGTCTTTTAGCCATAAAAACACTGGAAAATCAAATAGGAACCAAAACAAGGGCTTTGAGATATATTAGTGTTCTAAAACATATTAATTTATATATGAAAAATATGCAAATATACGACTTATCAGTTATGTCCATATAGCCTTGGATATCTTCTGGTTCTGCAAGAGCTTAGAGAACTATGCCCTAATAGTCTCCTTGAAGCGACTCCACTTCACTCTTACATTGGTGATTTTTGTTGTTTAGTTTAACGAAACACACAATGGTCATTAAAAGTTTTGCTTAACCCCATAGTGACTCCACAAGGTCTATACAAGTAGGTTGTCCCGTTGAACCTAGATCTTGGGACCTCTAGTAAACTAGGTTGGATTTTACTTCATATAGCACCTTAAAAATCCATGGGCTTTAATATCAATCTTTTTTATGTTTTATCAACTTGATCTCAATTCAACCCTTTGGTTAACAGATCTACAATGTTGTCCTTTGACCTTTTCAATCAATAGAGATAATTTTAGTTGAGATAAGTTGTCTAACGATATTATGTCAATGACGCAAATGTCTCGACTTACCAAATGTTGCTTGATTATCACAATATATACATATTGTGGGCACATGTTTTGTCCATTCTAAAATATCCTCCAAGATATTTCATAGCCATTCAGCCTCTAGCATATAGGTTAGAATATCCGATCATGAGACTTTTTCACCCTTGCTCTTTTACTTCTTTTTGGTTTTTCCTCGACATCAACCTTTTGTGGAAGTCTTGACAATTTTCACCAATAGTCTCTATATTTCATTTCGTTGAACTTGACCAACTTCCCTAGTTATACAAAAGAATGAGGTAATTTTATATTACAATAACGTATTCTTGTGAATTTCAAGATTCTTTGATTCATGCACAAAAATCTGTTATGCATTACTATGACAAACATAACTAATTGTCACAAAAACAAACACGTTATAGGAGGATAATCAATAGTAACAAAATTATTTCATTTTCCTACATTAATATCATTACCATTATTTTTATTGCAAACATAGCCAATAAAAATACAATTTACCATTTTAGGATCTATTTTCATTTACTTCGGTAAAAGAGTTTGGCAAGACACCCTTACACTTTCAAGTAGTTGTAGGAAGTTTTTCTACCAGTTCATAATCCATATGGTGCATTTTTCCTTTTGCTTGTGGGACACCTTATTTAAAAGGTAATTTACTGATAACACAGCTTCTCCCACATGTTTTGTGATAACTTAGAACTTCTCCTCGTTCTCATAGTATTGTACACTTCATAACGTGCATCAGATAAGACTTTGAGAATGTAGTTACGATATAAGAAATTAGTGTACTTCCATGCCTTGGCAACGTTGAAGGCGGTAGCAACATGAATACTTCCATGTCTCGAAAAAATCACGAGCTAATTGTCATGTCATAATTTTGAATTTGTTAATCGTCGGGAATTTAGTCAAAAACTAAAAATTACAAACAAAAACACAGTTAATCAACTTTTATTGAACGGTAGGAATTTAGTAAAACTAAAAACCTGAAACAAAAGTATAAAATCAACACAATCCTATTCAATTCTAAACACAAACAAAGGTTAGTCTTAGAAATAATTTACTAACAGTAATAAAATTCTCTTGTCTTTAGTTTCCATCGAACTATAATTCGAGAGCTATTTGATTTGTAGAATTCTCATTCTATCATCACCAATTTCTTACTTCTCCAAAATTGGAATCCTCTTGTTTGTCTTTACAAATTTCTCTAAGAGATTATTAATACGACAATTGAATAAAAAAATAAAAAAATATCAAATGACTCCTCATTTATATTCATTCACAACTCACTTAATATTTCTTCAAAAAAACTATATAAAAAAAATAAATTGTCACTACTCTTTCTTAATTATGGTTTTAAAATAAACACAATCCTCACATAAAATAATTAGAACCACTATATTTTCAGTAGTTTAATGGAGTTTTTTTATAAAGGAAAATGTAGGTTTAGTAAACCTTGATAAGTGTACAATGCCTTTTTTTATAAGTCTTGCCAACTTTCGTTTTCCAATAAAAATATATTATCAAAATAAAATTTATCAAAGTCGAATATCTCTTCTCTAAGGAACAATACTAGCCATTTGATATTGATATTCCTAATGCCCTCACAAAGTAAGTAAAACTCAATTTAAATGCATGATTTGTCATATTAAAAAATCACTTTTTTATTAAACATTAAAAAATCATTTTAAATAAAAAAGTTATTCCCCTGACCCTTTGGATTCGCGTTTGTTGATACTAGTCCTCTATGTTTCAATTTTGTTACAATTAGGTCATTCACAATTTATTATTTATCTAATTTTACCCAACTATTACCTTCATCTGTTAACAAAAATCCTTAACTGATCCTATCATGACACGTAATATTAAATTATCTAATTTATCGATGAAATTGTTGAACTAGTTGTCGTTGGGAAGATTTTTCAATTGCGTATAATGGAAGTAGATAGGCCAAGGGTGTTTGAATGCAATAGTCACGTGCGGGATGAATTTACATCGAACTCGAACAACGGATTGACTGAGCCTAGTCACCATTCAGGTGATCGGAGAGATGTTTTTGCTAACATGGAGTAGGAACAAAAGGGTGATCAAGATTCCAACGAGGGGGAAGAGGCATCGATGAATGTATCAAGTCAGTCTAATAGTTGTTACCAACAACACAAGACCGAAATACAACACCGAATAACGAGGATAATGGTTTAGGGGAATCTTTTGTGCCAAATTCAGTTCCAGAGATGGCTTCCGATCCGAATTTTAAGATGCTGAAGGTGACAAAACGAATTGATATGCGAGTATTATATAATAGTGAAAATGGTGTTGATGAATTATCAGATGCAAATGTCGGGTTTGTATCGAGGGATGAAAGAGATGGGGATAATTTTGATGTGATGAAAATGTGTTAGTGAGAGCAGACCTACAACCTATGAAGGATGCTGGACCGAGGGATTTTGCGGGTGAAAATGCCTCAAAGTCGAGGGCAATGTTTATCAAAATAGGTGATGCTGCCCGTAAAGTGCGTTATGTGTCAGATTTAACAAATGATGTTACATCGTCTAAAGATCATTTGGTTGAGGAGAATGAAGTAACCAAAAAAGGAAGCGGTAGGCCACTGAAAGACAAAGATCAATCTCAGAAAGTGCCCAATGGATCGTTATCTGACTCAAATTTTGTAACCACTAAACCCAACCTAAAGGTTATGGGCCGAATCTAGGAAGTCGGATTGAAAACGTGTCTCTCAAGTAATTTAAAAATGGTGTCGTTTAACATTAAAATCTATATTTCGAAAACGCAGTCGTATAGATAAAGCAATCTAAAATAAAGTAGCAAAATATCCAGTTAAAATTCTCATGTACGCTAAACAGTTTAAAAAATCCCAAATAAATATAAAAGTAATCAAATTTACATAAAAACCCCAAATAACGAAATAACTGGAATAAAACCGAAATAAATATGAAAACTAAAAATATTCATACTAAAACAGTAATAAATCTGATAACTGTGGTCCTCCAAGTATCGAACTCCTATGTCTGAGAATCTGAAATAAAAGCTAAGGGGGAGTTAGCTATTAAGCTCAGTGTGTCTCTAAGGTGCATCAGACAGAAAATCACAAGAATAATACAGTCAACATAGTCATTCCAACAGTCAATCAAATATACTAATATGCAAAGCACGATGCACCTAAGTCTTTATTATGAACCCATCTACATCACCGTTCGAAGAGTAAGGTTCTCCTTAACCACTCTCTACATCGTCACCATCCGAAGCGGAACTCAGCCCGAAGGGTGGAACCATTGATCCGAAGTGGAATTCAGCCCGAAGGATGAAACCACTGAACTTCCGCCATACATTTTCCCACCCGAATGATATGACATGAATGTTCCAATTCCAATCCGAATGCAACATCATTAGTCCGAAAATGCATGAGCATTTAGTCCGATAATTATTATTCAGATTCCGATGTATGATGCTTAACAAAATGGCATACAACATATCACATAGCTTAGATCACAACATATTTTACAGTCAAACATCACATGGCAACAACATATTTCACAGTCAAACATCACACAACAACAACACATATAGTATAGCACAAGCAGAGAACACACCTCAGACAGCTAACAGCTCAACGTCGGGAGTGACGTCTCCCACGCTCAGATCTAGAAGCAGGCGGAACAGGATCAGCACCTACAAAGGTTCGCTAAGTTAATATTCTCTACTACTATGCCACAATCTACTAAAAAGAACTTATTTAAATTCACATACGTGCAAAACTCGAAGGTTGAGATGCAGGAGGTCGACCAGGCGGAGGAGGTGGAAGAATCTCGGTGTTCGAATCGATATTACTTGAACGCAAAAATAACTCGATTCAGAATTCTGAATATACAATTTCCAAAATAAGCATAAAATAATTCAAAGGGACAAAAACGGTCGTTCGGGATTGAATTTGGAAAAACGGGCTGCGAATCTGAAACCGGGACGTCAAAAAACATCAAGTTGACTTTTGGCCCAAAAAGTCAACGCTGACGTCATCATGGTCAATGATGACGTCATCGCTGACGTCAGCCTGCATCATCAGCAACAACATCGGCGGATGACGTCGCCCAATTCTGGTCACAATCGGTCCAGTTCGGTTAGGGGTCCAAAATAGCTCGTTTTTTTGGTTCGGTTTAGTTACTGGCCTATTCGGTTCACTCCACAAAATCCCCAAATTCAGATTAAACAAAACCTAACCCTATTTTCAATTATTTCCAAATCTGTCAACCCTAACCAAGCCCTAGATCTAGGGTTCCCCATGGCGACGGCGGCGGCCGAAACTTACTCCGATTCCGACCAAATAAACAGCCGTGAACAACGGCGCTTACCCAAAATCAAGACGACGGTAAGGGCGGCGGCGCACGAAGGAGACGAAGGGTTTCGACCTCTCAGATCTAGCGCTGCGGCGGCGACGAAGGACACTGACGGGCGGGTTTTGATCAGACGGGGAAGGGGAAGGCAACGGTGGTCACGGCTCAGCGAACGGACGATAGAAGCTCCTTCACGGAGCTTGAATAGAAAACGGGAGGCTTGTTTCTCGACGAAAACGAGAGAGAGAGAGGGAAACTATGCGGCTGGGAAAAAATATTTTGGGTAGGTGAAGTGACAAAAAGGTTTTTACCCTAAGGTTTTGGGTAAATTACCCATTAAGGGCTCCAACTTTAGCTCGCCTTTCAAAATAGCCCCCAAAGGTTTATTTTTAAATCTATAAGGTCACGGAGAATCCCAAAATTTACAATTTAGCCCCAAAAATTCAATTAGTTTTTCCGATTCAAATTCCCAAAAATTAGGGTTTTAATTTGGGGATTTAAAATATTAGGGATTTTCAAATTTGGGAAATTTTTGGGGTGTTACAACTCTCCCCTCCTTAAAAGAAATTTCGGCCTCGAAATCTTCAAACTTAGCGACATATCCCAAGATTAGCTGACATATCTTAAAGTTCTTCATTATGAATTCCTCATCCTTCAACATGAAAGTAAAAACTAAAAACATCAAAAATGTACCTGCTATGTCTTCTGGCTCACCATCATAACACTCATGAGCTCCAGTTGCATAAATCAACCTCGTATGTCTAGTATCGGATCTAGCTGATCTATTACTCTGGGCAGGTCTACCTCTACTAGCAATACCTGAAGTAGCAGGTCTACCATGTCCTTTACCTCCAGCAGGAGTCTGTACAGATGCCTGAGACTGACTCGGAACATAAGCTGATGAAGGTGCTACCGGGAAATCCCTAAAAAGATGCTCAAATGATCCACATCGGAAATAAGCCCCAGATTGCCTCCTACACTCACCCAGGTGCCACTTCTTACAGAAGGAACACTGCGGCACCCCATGGGTACTAGTCGAACCCCCGACACAAACGGTCGGAACAACGGAAGTCACCAGTCTAGCTCTGGAATAACCCTGATGATCAGACTCGTCTCTAGCTCTCTTCCTAGACTGGTTACCCTGACTGTGCTGAACTGATGCAGTCGACTGCCTCCAACCCCGATCAGTACCATATGACTCAAGCAGCTTCAACTCCGCCTCATTCCGCTCAGCTGTCCTAGCTCGCTTGGTGATCTCTTTATACTCATTATCCATATGTAGAGCCACACCCGCCTTAATCGAAGGGTGCAACCCTTTCAGGTAGGGGTGTTCAAAAAAATCCGATCCGATTGATCCGATTCGATTATCCGTTGATCCGATCCAAAATTTTGGATATCCGATCCATTTTTTATTTTTCGGATAATTCGGATCGGATATCCGAAAATTTCGGATCGGATATCCGAAAATTTCGGATCGGATACGGATAGTGGTTTTACATTCGGATCGGATATCCGATTGTCCGGTATCCAAAAATTCAATTTTTTTATAAGTATAAATATTATTATATTCGATATTTTTACTTGTTATATAGGAAAAATTGAAATTTCCATGGATACAATATTGTTATATTCAATACTTTATTGATTTTTATATTCGAAAACCTAAATTTTTCATGGATAAAACCATTAAATTAAAAAATAATCAAATAAATTCATAAATTTTAGATATTCGGATATCCAAGTATCCGATCCGAAAATTCGGATATCCGAATTTTCGGATCGAATACGGATCGCTATTTAGGTGATCCGAATTTTTCGGATCGGATCCGATCCGATATCCGAAATGAACACCCCTACTTTCAGGAACCAATCACACTTCTCCTTTTCAGTAGTCACCAGCCCCGGAACATATTGGATCAGTCTCATAAACTCAATTTCATAATCATTCACAGACATTTCATTCTGCTTCATATTCATGAAATCATCCCGGCACTTTGCTAGATACTCAGCCCCAACATATTGGTCATGAAAAGCCTGTCAGAAATAATCCCAAGAAATCTGGCCAGCTGGAATAACATGCTCCTCAGCCTCCCACCAATTCTGAGCCTCACCCTGCAATAGTGATACAACAGCTCTAAGCTTCCGGTCAGTAGGATAATCCATCTCAGTGAACAACCTCTGAAGCTTCTTCAACCAATACTCAGCATCAGCAGGATCGGTACCCGTCTTCCCATCAAACATAGTCATCCCGGTAGCCAAGAACTCAGTAGATATGGGCCTCCTAACACCCTCAGTCTGACGAAGATAACGGAGCAACTCCCTGTGCACTGTAGCAGTATCCATGCCCGAAGTCTCAACATTTCTAGGCCCAGGTGGTCCATCACCCGGTGTCTGTTGGGCTGGCTGATCCTCACCACCAGCCCGTTGGGCTCCGGTCTGTTGAGCTCCAATCTGCTGAACCCTAGGCTGCTGAACCCCAGGTTGCTGATCCACAGCCTGCTCATCCTCATTAACATCATGAATATTATCCTGATTCAGCGGCGCTCTCTCAGACTGTGAAGCACCGCTCTCAGCTATTGCGGTACGACCTCGGCCTCTGCCACGGCCTCGGCCACTACCTCGATCGGTCGCTAACCTAGTACTCCTACGTGGTGGCATAGTAGTTTATCTACAAAAATTAGAAATAATACTAAGATTAAATTTGATACTTGGAGTTCTATTCAAAAATATGTCAAATTACCAAAAATGTTTACTTTCCAAAAAAACACCCTTTCGCCAAAAAAATATTTAGTATGCATGCAAAAATCATTTCGTCTTAAAAATTTTATGTGAGCCACACAGTCCGATGGTTGAACCTAGGCTCTGATACCACTAAATGTAACCCCTTAAACCCGACCCAAAGGTTATGGGCTGAATCTAGGAATTCGGACTGAAAACGTGTCCCTCAAGTAATTTAAAAACGGTGTCGTTTAACATTAAAATCCATATTTCGAAAACGCAGCCGTATAGATAAAGCAATCTAAAATAAAGTAGCAAAATATCTAGTTAAATTTCTCATGCACGCTAAACAGTTTAAAAAAATCCCAAATAAATATAAAAGTAATCAAATTTACATAAAAACCCCAAATAATGAAATAACTGGAATAAAACCGAAATAAATATGAAAACTAAAAATATTCATACTAAAACAATAATAAATCTGATAACGGTGGTCCTCCAAGTACCGAACTCCTATGTCTGAGAATCTGAAATAGAAGCTAAGGGGGAGTCAGCTATTAAGCTCAGTGTGTCTCTAAGGTGCATCAGACAGAAAATCACAAGAATCATACAATCAACAGTCATTCCAACAGTCAATCGAATATATAGATATGCAAAGCACGATGCACCTAAGTCTATGTTATGAACCCATCTACATCACTATCCGAAGAGTAAGGTTCTCCTGAACCACTCTTTACATCGTCACCATCCGAAGTGGGACTCAGCCCGAAGGGTGGAACCACTGATCCGAAGTGGAATTCAACCCGAAGGATAAAACCACAAAACTTTCGCCGTACATTTTCCCAGCCGAATGATATGACATGAATGTTCTGATTCCAATTCGAATGCAACATCATTAGTCCGAAAATGCATGAGTATTTAGTCCGATAATTATTAATTAGATTCTAATGTATGATGCTTAACAGAATGGCATACAACATATCACATAGCTTAGATCACAACATATTTTACAGTCAAACATCACATGGCAACAACATATTTCACAGTCAAACATAACACAACAACAACACATATAGTATAGCACAAGCAGAGAACACACCTCAGACAGCTAACAGCTCAACATTGGGAGTGACGTCTCCCACGCTCAGATCTAGAAGCAGGCGGAACAGGATCGGCACCTACAAAGGTTCACTAAGTTAATATTCTCTACTACTATGCCACAATCTACTAAACAAAACTTATTTAAATTCACATACGTGTGAAACTCGAAGGTTGAGATGCAGGAGGTCGACCAGGCGGAGGAGGTGGAAGAATCTCGGTGTCCGAATCGATATTACCTAAACGCAAAAATAACTCGATTCAGAATTCTGAATATACAGTTTCCAAATTAAGCATAAAATAATTCAAAGGGTAAAAAACGGTCGTTCAGGATCGAATTTGGAAAAATGGGCTGCGAATCTGAAACCGGGACGTTAAAAACATCAAGTTGACTTTTGGCCCAAAAAGTCAACGCTGACGTCATCATGGTCAATGATAACGTCATCACTGACGTCAGCCTGCATCATCAGCAACAACATCGGCGGATGACGTCACTGCTGACGTCACCTGATTTTGGTCACAACCGGTCCGGTTTGGTTAGGGGTCCAAAATAGCTCGGTTTTCCTGGTTCGGTTTAGTTACTGGCCGGTTTGGTTCACTCCACAAAATCCCCAAATTCAGATTAAACAAAACCTAACCCTAATTTTAATTATTTCCAAATCTACCAACCCTAACCAAGCCCTAGATCTAGAGTTCCCTCTGGCGGCGGCAGCGGCCGATCAACGCGGCGGCGGCGGCCGAAACTTACTCCGATTCCGACCAAATAAACAGTCATGAACAACGGCGCTTACCCAAAATCAAGACGACGGGAAGGGCAGCGGCGCACGAAGGAGACGAAAAGTTTCGGCCTCTCAGATCTCCTGCTACGGCGGCGGCGACGAATGACATTGAGGGTTGGGTTTTGATGGGACGGGGAAGTGGAAGGCAACGGTGGTCACGGCTCAGCGAACGAACGACAAGAAGCTCCCTCACCGTAGCTTGAACGGAAAACGGGAGGCTTGGTTCTCGACGAAAACGAGAGAGAGAGGGAAACTATGCGGCTGGGAAGAAACATTTTGGATAGGTGAAGAGAGAAAAAAAGCTTTTACCCTAAGTTTTTGGGTAAATTACCCATTAAAGGCTCCAACTTTAGCCCGCCTTTAAAAATAGCCCCAAAGGTTTATTTTTAACTCTATAAGGTCACGGAGAATCCCAAAATTTACAATTTAGCCCCAAAAATTCAATTAGGTTTTCTAATTCAAATTCCCAAAAATTAGGGTTTCAATTTGGGGATTTAAAATATTAGGGATTTTCAAATTTGGGAAATTTTTGGGGTGTTACAAATTTATTAGTAGGAAAAAACAATCTTAAAAGAGGCACATGAGGCGATAGACTTTGGTAATCTTGTGGGGGCTGTCATGATTGGGAATGAGGTCGAAATAGTGAAAGATATCGCTAAATTAATTGAAGAACATGAAGGGATTCATTGAGTTGCAAGAATAATAGCCGTTTTATTTAACTGATGCTTTTGTGCATCTTGTTTTGAAGTGGAATATTAAGTTATGTGCATTGAATTGGTTTTGATTCGAACATTGTCTGGTGGGTGAAGGTTTTTGCCATGTTTGTTGTGATCCGGTTTGATAGTATAGCTTGATTTTTCTATTGGTATTCACTTTTAAGGAATGTTTTGCTTGAAAATTTATTTGTGAGTAGTAGTTGTTGTTTACTTGTTTTGAGCGTGGTTTTGGTGGTGAATGGATTTTATATCCATTTTGAGTGGCATATGATTGCTAATTTGGTGGAGGTGACGATCGTGTATTGTGGTTGTGATTGAATTTTATATCTTTTTTGGTCGAGTGTTTTGTTTTGGTAACCCTTGAAGATTGGTTTTGATTGCTGCAGATTTTATGAAGGAGTTTGAAGATGATTGTGTTTTTTCCAATTGTTTGTCGTGTACTGTTTGGTGGACTTTTTTTGATCAAAAGAAGATATATTTCATTTCAGGCAAATTACAAGTACAATCTCATAGGAAGGGGCAAGTTGGGGCCCCATACCGTTTGACAAAAGGATGTTTTTAGTAAATTTCACAAGGCAGTCAGCTGCATGGTTACACAACCGAGGGACAAAGGAGAGAGAGCATGATCCGAAGGATCCAGCTTGACCTCTAATGTCTTCTTCCACTGCCGAGGATGCCCAATCAGAGAGGGAGCCGGAGCATAACCTTTTAATGACCCCTTGGCAATCCGCCTCAATGACAATATCTGACAAACCATTCAAGGAAGCAAGGGATAAACCAAGTCTGATAGCAAGAACTTCTGCCACCGCTGTAGAGGGTGCAAATGTCGGTGCAGATATTCCTTGAATAAAACATCCCGAGCAATCCCGTGCAATAGCCGCCAATGAAGCCTTACCCGATTGACAGTCAAAAGCAGCATCACAAATAATCTTGATCCTATTGGGGGGAGGGGGGACCAAGAGCTCGATTCCTTAGATAAATGGGTCCATTCGTTAGGCCCATCCACATTAGCGTGATTGAATTCCCAGAAGTCCCTTTCAGCACGCAACAATACATCCGAAGGAAGGTCTTTTCTACCTACAAAAACCAGCGCATTTCTCTATTTCCAGATTGCCCACAGGAGAAATGCAGTAAGAGCACAGCCTTCGTCAAAACTCCCCATTTTTTAGAGATCATTGATTTCACTCCACCATTTAGGAAAACCAGGAAAACCGAGAGAGAGGAACATAATTAAACGCAGACGCTTTCCAGACTGCTTGTGCAAACAGACAAAAGAAAATGAGATGCTCAATGGATTCCTTTTGTTCTCCACACCTAGGACAACGGTCAGAGTCCTTAAATTTACCATGAAAATGAGCCACAAGAATATTTTTGGTGGGAACAATATTAAGGCAGAGCCTCCATAGATAAGAGCGGATCTTGGTCGGAACCTTCAAGTCCCAGATGGAATGCCAGAATGCTTTGTTGTTTCCCAGGGAGTTACTAGAAGAAGGTTTCTATGAGGAACTAAGGCTTTCCTCAATAAATCTATACCTTGATTTAGCCGAGTAATCCTCGTTCTTTGTTCCCACCCATATGAGAGAATCTTTTACACTTGGACCCCCAATGGGGATAGCCAGGATCGCGTTTGCCTCAGACGGTGAAAATAAACTCTCAATTCTAGTTTTATCACACGTCCTTTGGTCTGAGTTCATGAGGCTTCTAACCGATAGATAGAGGCGGTTTGGCGGGCATTGGGTGGAAATTCTGTAATTTTGGGATCCAATTATCGTTCCACGTCGAAATGCGTCGACCGTTTCCGACTCTCCACAAGGAACCATCTCTAATAACTTCAATCCCTTCCTTTATACTTGTCCAGGCCCATGAGGGATTTTTTCTTTTGGAAGCCTCAAGGATGTTTCCGTTCGGATAATAGATTCCGCGGAGGGTTTGAGCCAGAAGAGAGTTAGGATGTTTCATCAATTTCCATGCGACCTTCGCAATAAGAGCTTTGTTAAAAGATTTGAGGTTTCGAAAGCCCAAGCCCCCCAGATCTTTTGGTTGACAAAGTTCTTTCCAACTGACCCAATGGATTTTAGTCTCCGTATTCCCGCCATTATTCCACCAGAACTTAGCCACCATCGAACTAAGCTCATCACAGAATGTAACAGGTAGAAGAAAACATTACATGACGTAAGTGGGGATGGCCTGTACAACCGCCTTAATGAGAACTTTCTTCCCTGCTTGGTTTAAGAATTTTGCTATCCACCCCCTAAGCATGTTCTGAACTCGTTCCTTGATGAACCCCAAAGCCTCTTTTTTTCTCCTCCCTCAAAAGGAGGGGAGGCCAGGATATTTATTGTCCTCCTCCATTTGGCTGAAACCCAGTACATTGGACAAATGAAGCCTGAGGTTATTGCTAACATTGGGTGAAAAGACCACCGAAGATTTCTAGAAGTTTACCGATTGACCTGTTGAGAGTTGGAAGAGATTAAGTACTCGTAGGACAGTTCCACAATTCTCCACACTCGCTCTAGAAAACATAAGACGATCATCAGCAAATAACAGGTGGCTAAGGATCGGGCACCGTCTCTTGATTCTTAGGCCTTCGAACCTGGCTAAATCAACCTCTCTATCCAGGATCCACGACAGGATGCTTGAGACGAAAGTAAAAAGGAAGGGAGATAGCGGGTCTCCTTGTCTCAACCCCCTTTCAGCTGAGAAATCACCAACTTTCTCTCTATTAAGGACTAGTGAGAAGGAGGTAGTGGTAACACATTCCATGATTCTGGCAATCCACCACTCACAGAAGCCCAAGCTGTTCATAACAAAGCACAGCAAATTCCAATCCACTTTGTCATAAGCTTTCTCATGGTCGATCTTAAGGGCCATAGTCCCCTTTTTACCTTTCTTTGCCCTTTTGATTGCATGGAAGGCCTCATTTGCGAGAATGATATTATCGTGGATAGATCTACCTTGCACAAAAGCTTATTGATCGTGAGGAATAATGTCCTCCAGGAGGTACTTTTTAAGTCTCGTCGCCATGATCTTAGTTATGACTTTCAGCGAAAAATTACAAAGACTGGTCAGCCTGAAATGGGAGACTTCAGTCGGATTTGGTTTCTTAGGAATAAGAACTATATTAGTTTTGTTTAGCTCATAGTCCAGTGTTCATTTATCAAAGAAAGCCAGAACCATCCCAGTGAGATCGCCTTTGACTGTTTCCCAAAAAGTGTGGTAGAAACTTTTAGGAAAACCGTCATGCCCATGCGCATTTGTCGCTCCCATATCAAAAACAGCTTTTTTTTTATCTCCCCTTCCGACACTTGTTTACACAGATCAGTATTCATCTCCTCAGTTACCGAAAGAGGAATGTACTCCCTGAGAACCTGAAAGTCAATAGAGTGATCCTTAGAAAAAGGTTTCTTAAAATGTTGCTGCAAGTGGCATGCAATGCCTTCCAGTTCCTCCAGCCAAACTCCATCATCCCTTTTCAATCTGACTATGGAGTTTATTCTACGATGTTGGATGGTTGTTGCATGAAAAATTTGGTATTTTTGTCTCCCCATTTCAACCAATTGACTCTAGAGCGTTGATGACAGTACCTCTCCTCCCTTTCCCATTCAGAGTCCAGCTCCTTTTTTAACTGTTTGTACTCTTCCATCTCTGAACTATTGAGTTTCTTTCCCTGGAGTTTTCTAATCCTGGATATCAGAGCCCTCTTCTTTTCATTGTGAATCTTTGTCTTCGTTTTACTCCACCGTATGAGAGCATTTCTGGTGTTCCAGATTTTCCTCCCGAAAATAGAAGTAGTTCTTCCTCCCGTGGTAATTTGCCACCCATCGAAGATTGTCTGAGGACAATCCTCTTCCAAAAGCCATTTATTCTCAAACTTGAACTCTTTCTTGTATTTCCTTGACAGACCGTTGATGAACAAGATAATGGGGGCATGATCGGAGGCAATAGCAATATCTAACACTCCAAAGCTTTGGGGAACGCGAGGCTCCATCCTGCGGAACAGAGCACACAGTCTAATTTCTCAATAATAGAATTTTTGCCACTTCTTTGGTTGAACCACGTGATGCTTCCTCCTTTAATAGGTATTTCGAGAAGACCTAATGAGTCGATAAAATCAAGAAAACATCTTGCCTCACCAGGGTTGAATGGATTTCCTCCTTCTTTTTCCTCTTATCGACTTACCGTATTTGAGTCTCCCATTATAAGCCATTTAATATTGGATGAGCTTCGAAGTTGAGAGATACCCCTCCAAAACTCTTGCCTTTCATCCTTAGATAAGGGACCATAAATAAAGGTTCCAAACCATTCCTCCCCGCCTTGAAAGACCACTTTCGTGTTAATAAGGTTCTTTGTGTGGCCGAGGATAGTAATGGTGACATCATCTGTCCACCAAAGGGCAAGCCCTCCCGCTATTCCACGAGGTTCCTCATAGAAAGATGATTTCATTTTCATCTTTATTTTAATTTTTTCAAGATATCGTCTCTTCTGCTTTGTTTCACTGAGAAAGATAATGTCGGGCTTATGCTTATTCATGGAATTGTAGAGAGCTTGAACTGTTTCACGATTTCCCAAACCACGAACGTTCTAGGCCGGAACCGACATAGTTTGACAAGACCGAACAAATCTTCGCAACAGCAGAATCAAGCACTCACCGCAATGGACAAAAGAAAGGGCAGCAACACTCAACAACCAGAAAAGGGGGATCGGAAGTCACGAAACAAAACCAAGACAGATAGCAAGGATTCCTGAACCAAATAGAAACCAATTGAAACAATCCCAACCGAAATAAACTAAGGCGGAAGCGGGGTAATCGAAGAAACCATGCAGCTGTTAATATCCTGAATCAAAGCAGCCACAAAGTCAATCCCTCTCCAGGCCAAATCATGACGAGTCCAGACCCAACCAAGCCAGACCAGTCGGTCCAAAAGCCACTTGACAACCAGGAAACGGTCGGGAGCAAGACCAAATATCAGCACCGTGAAACCTCAGAAACCAAACATAATTAAAGGCATTCATAGGCCAAAAACCGATGCAGAAAACAGATAATCAACCATAGACATTCCCAACAAAAATGATAGCAATACAGATAAAAGCCTGTGCGGAAAAGGAAGAGAAACGAGGAGCGGGGAATGGCGCGGGAAAGGGACGAAAGACCATAAATCAGGAAAATCGCCAAAGGGGAAAGGAAAACAAAAACGAGTTATCGGTGTCTGTGGAGGGCCTACCTGAGAGCCAGCGTCAAGGAGCACCTCTTAACTCAACCACAATCTCACCTCCGGCAACACTCTGCGACGGAGAAGACGAAGAAGAAAACCACGCCCACCCTCACCCACGCTTTTCCTACCCGTCTTCTCTCCCTTGAGCAAACCTCCAGCCGATGTCGTCCCCAACAGTTCCGGCAACCGATGGCCAAAGGGCGGAGACGAAACCCCACGTGCACTTGACCAAGCAACAAGCTGGACTTAGAGGATCAAATCGTCGCCTGAGACTCTAGGGCTTCCGAGGGGGGAAAATCAGGGGCGCGTGAGGCGCGTCCACTTATCCCTTTAAGCCCTGGAAAATGGTTTTCCTCCTTATAACAAATCGTACTGTTTGGTGGACTTTTGGGGTTTGATTGGATCTCATTTCCATTTAGTAGGTGTGTGCTTACTTTTTTATTTAGCTTCCATGTTTTTCGTGTTGACCATTGTGGTTTTGGCAAATTTGGTGTAATTCCCTTTATTTTTGTTTTCATTACCATTAGTACTCTTTTCCTCCACCTAAGTTTATGGAGTTTTTTAATGAGGCTTATGGTAGTGAGGGCTTGTATGATTGTTCATTTTTTTATTAAAGGGGAAAAGCACCTATTACATGCCTCGTTAAAAAACCTCCCTAAACCTAATGGAGGAAAAAGAGTGCACGTAATAGAGCTATAGAGTAAGACCAAATATAGAGTCGAACTTGATCAAACCAAAAATACAACACCACCCAAAATCATGGGAACAGCCCTGATAAAGCCAAAGAAAACACCCAAAACTAGCAGGTATCGACACTGCCAGTGGCCACTGTGTTCGCCAAATCCTCGCCCACAATAGCATCCGCGTTAATAGCGTCTCGAACCATCGCAGGAGGGTCAAGGAACCGATAATGATCAAGGGGTAAATCATTCACCCCCTTCGCCATCATATCCGTAATAATATTCGCTTCACGCTTAATCCAAGAGTAATGTACCTCCCAATTCCGTGATAGAATCTCGGCGAGATGACCCCTCAAACTAGAAGGAATCTGAGCAGGATCCCGGCAACATAAACAATTGTAAACATCTCTACTATTCGTCTCAACAATCACCCGGGTATAACCAAGCGACATGACGTCGAAAGCCCCTCAAAAACAGCCCAAAGTTCCGCATCAAATATAGAACACGCACTAATACGCTTAGAGAACCCAAAGCGCCATCGGCCATTAGAGTCACGCCCCAAGCCTCCACAAGTAGCCAACCCGGTCCCGGGATTCCTAGCACCATCTACATTTATTTTAACCCAGCCCAACAGTGGTCTCTCCCATCTCGTCGGAACCCGAGTAGTCCCCTGCAACGCACTAACCTCAGTCTCCAGAGCAATGGCCAACAAAAAGGTGCTGCAGTAGCGACGAGCTTGAGCAAGGATTGGTTCTTGAATATCGGACTCAGTCCCAAAGACAACCGCATTTCGACGCTTCCAAGTCAACCAAAGAATCATCGCGAATAAAAGATCCCAATCTTCATGATGCCGAGCGAAGTAACTTTGATACACGTCTCATATAAACTAAAATTTACATGTGCTTGTCAAATTTAGGGGTTAGAGGTTTAGTTTAGGGTTTAGAGTTTAAAGATTTAGGTTGTAGAGTTTAGAATTTAAAATTTAGAGTTAGATTTTAGAGTTTAGAATGTAGGAGTTAAGGTTAGGGTTTTAGATTTAAATTTTAAAGAAGAATTGTGTAAAAAATAATTTACAGAGACCGTGTATAAAAAAATTATTAAATACTATTTTCGGGTTTTTAGATTTGGTTTCTAGAATGCAAATGGTTTTGGAAAAAAGGATTACAAAGATGACCAGTGGCAGATTTAGAAATATATTTGAAGGTGTGCACATATAAATTTTTAAAATTTCAGGGTGGGCACAAATTATAAATATTATAAAAATTTAAAAAAAATAAAAGTAAATGTGTGAACTTTAAAAAGTTCATGGTGGGCACGGACCTATCTCACCCTACATGTACATCCGTCATTGCAAAGTTCTCTTTTCTTTTTCAGAACGAAGATGAACATGGATGATGAATTCTAAAACAAAATGAATAAATTTGGTGATGGATTTTTTTACAAAGATGAAACGAGCTTTTCTCGAATGAATTCGTCCGCGGAGGGAGAGAGGGATACCGTATGATTTATATAAAAAAATAAGTGTCTAAAATAATTTTTTTTATCTAAGTACTTAAAGTATATTTTTTTGGTTAAAATAAATATTTAAAGTATATGTTTTGTAGGGGTGTTCAAAAATATCCGATCCGACCGATCCGATCCGATTATCCGTTGATCCGATCCGAAAATTCGGATATCCGATCTGGTTTTTATTTTCGGATTGGATATCCGATCCGATTATCCGTTGATCCGATCCGAAAATTCGGATATCCGATCTGGTTTTTATTTTCGGATTGGATATCCGATCCGATTATAGATTTTCCGGATCGGATACGGATCGCAATATTTCAAGTTTCGGATTATCCGAAAACCCGAAAATCCGAATATCTAATATATTTTAAATATTAATCTTGTTATATTTAACAATTTGATGCTTGCTATATCCGAAAATTTAAAAAATTGAATTTTTCATAGATGTGAATCTTGTTATATTTAGCAATTTGTTGTTTGTTATATTCGAAATTCCGAAATTTTCATAAATACGACCTTCAAATTCGAAAAAATAGTTGAATCAAATTATATGTTCGGATAATCGGATATCCGAATATCCGATCCGATTATCCGATATCCGAAAAACCGGATATCCGATTTTTTCCGAATCGGATACGGATCACTATATTGCCGATCCGAAAACCCGGATATCCGAAAAAACCGAATCGGATCAGATCCGATATCCGACAATGAACACCCCTAATCACAACCTCTTCGGGTTCTGAATTGGAAGATGTTGCCATGTGATTAGTTAGGGCCTTTAATAAAGCTCTTATGGCCAAACAGGCTTGGCGTCTTATTCAAAATCAAATGCCCTTTGGGCTCAAGTTCTTCGTGGTCTATATTTTCCCACGAAAATTGTCTTAAGGCAAGGAAAAGGAAGAGCCCATCTTGGGCATGGCCGAAAATTGATTCTGATATATTAGCTTTGTTTGGTAAAGAGAAGTTTGGGTAAAAATTAAAGGTTTGAGGCATAATTGGAGGTTTGACCAGTCAAATCTGTTAATATTGGCCATGTTTGGTAAATAGCGGTTTGGGCAAAAATTAGAGGTTTGAGGTATAATTAGAGGTTTGACTAGTCAAATCCGCTAATATTGATGTTTGGTAAATAGCGGATTGGGGTGAAAAAGCTAATTTTGAAAAAGCTCCTAATATGAGCTTTTTGAGATTAGAGGTTTGATATTAGAGTTGTAATGACTCTTTTACCCTTAACAATTACCAAAAATCTCCACATAACCTAAATTAAATAATAATATTTTTTAATATAAATAATAACATATTAAATATTGGACTTACTGGTTTGAATAATTAATCAGTTATTAATATTTGTAAGTTAATTCTATTTTTTTATTGTCACATATTTATATATACATATAAAAAATTTAATAATTATATAAATAATAAATTAATATATAAATCTTTCAAATATGTTTAGGAAATTTATATTAAAAAATAATTTTTACAAATCTAATTAATATTTATTAGATATAAAATATTAATAACTGATAAATTATTCAAACAAGTATTAAATATAATCATGTCTTTATATGTCATTTTGCTTGTTTAAATAATCAAACAGCTATCAGCTATCAATTAATTTTACTAAACACTTTTATACAATCAGCTAATACAATCCGCTAGTCAAATCAGCTAATGCAATCAGCTATCAGCTAATGTAATCCGCTATCAGCTATCAGTTATACGCTAATTGCCAAACAGAGCCATTATTGTTTGGTAAATAGCGGATTGAAAGAGCGGATTGGGGTGAAACCGCTAATTTTGAAAAAAGCTCATAATAGGAGTTTTTGATATTAGAGGTTTGATATTAGAGTTGTAAAAACTCTTTTACCCTTACCAGTTACCAAAAATCTCAAAATAACCTAAATTAAATATTTTCTCACCGTATTTATAAGCTAATCCTATTTACTTTTTTTATTATCACATATTTATATATGTATTTAAATTTATTAATTAATTAAATTATGTTAAAATAATTATATAAATAATAAACTAATATATAAATCATTTAAATATGTTTAGAAAAGTTATATTAAAAATAATTTTATAGATCTAATTAATATTAATTAGATACAAAATATTGATAACTAATAAATTATTCAAACAAGTATTGAATATAATCATGTCCTTTTATGTCATTTTACTTGTTTAAATAATCTAACAGTTATTAGTTAATTTTACCAAAAACTTTTATACAATTAGCTATTACAATCCGCTAGTCAAATCAGCTAATGCAATCAGTTATCAACTATCAGCTAATGTAATCCACTATCCGCTATCCGCTAATTGTCAGGCCATTGTCTTTTGGTTGCCTCTTTAGCTCTTTATATTTCTCATTTGTTAAAAGATGTTGTAACTTTGCTGCAGATTTGCTAGCAAATAACTCATTAACTCTGGGAACAGTTTTGATACTATTCTCCAAGACTTGAAACTCTATCTGTAATTTCTATGCTTTTTTATTTATGAATTTTATCTTATCAAAAAAAGAGAAAATTTTATAGTTTGGGGAGACCGATTTTTATATAAACTTTTTTGTGGAAAAACTATTTACCTTTATAATTTTAATTAATTAATTTCAAGTTCTTTTTATGTTTCCTAATAAATAGTAAAATAATTTCCATGAAATAATAGTGTTTTTAATATTATTATTTATACAAAATGAAAACTTTAAAAAAGAAAAAAAATAGAAAAATATATTGGCCATGTTTGGTAAATAGAGGTTTGGGCAAAAATTAGAGGTTTGAGGTATAATTAGAGGTTTGACCAGTCAAATCCGCTAATATCATTGTTTGGTGAACAACGGATTGAAAGAGCGGATTGGAGTGAAACCGTCAATTTTGAAAAAGCTCATAATAGGAGCTTTTTGAGATTAGAGGTTTGATATTAGAGTTGTAAAGACTCTTTTACCCTTACCAGTTACCAAAAATCTCAAAATAACCTAAATTAAATATTTTCTCACCCTATTTATAAGCTAATTTTATTTACTTTTTTTCCTTTTTATTATCACATATTTATATGTGTATTTAAATTTATTAATTAATCAAATTATATTAAAATAATTATATAAATACTAAATTAATATATAAATCAATCGAATATGTTTAGAAAAATTATATTAAAAATAATTTTATAGATCTAATTAATTAGATACAAAATATTGATAATTAATAAACTATTCAAACAAGTATTGAATATAATCATGTCCTTATATGTCATTTTGCTTGTTTAAATAATTTAACAGCTATCAGTTAAATTTACCAAACACTTTTATACAATCAGCTAATACAATCCGCTAGTCAAATCAGCTAATGCAATCAGCTATCAGCTATCATCTAATGTAATCCGCTATCAGCTATATGCTAATTGCCAAACAGGGCCATAAGGTAAAAACAATGATGTGAATAAACAAGTTGTCTCAGTAGAAAAGCGAATGATGTTCATCTCATAAGACTCGGATTCAATCGCTTTGTCTACAAGTTGTGTATGCATTGTCAAATGGTTAAGAATATGTATAAATAAATATCACCTTAGGGTTTAGGGGTTTTGTTTAGGGATTTTAGTGTACGAGTTTTGAATTTAGGGGTATGGTTAGAATTTAGGGTTTAGGGTTAAATTTAAAGTTTATAGGTTAAAACCTAAATATTTAACCATATTACCCTAAAAACTAAACCGTAACTTATAAACTTCAAATTCTAACCATAAACCTTTAATTATAAACTTCAAACTAAGTCCATAAACCCTAAAACTAAGGCACTTATGAAAAATGAAAATCGCTAGTGTAGGAGATATTATCCCTTCTTTTAAAATCCAAACGATTCCTTAAATTTTCGTTCAATTTATATGATTGAGTGGTTGGATAATTATTTCATACACTGACAGTAAGCGCCTTAGTTTTAGAATTTAAATATTCATTTAGGGTATATGGTTTAAGGATTTATGTTTAGAGGTTTAGAATTTAGAGATAACGGTTATAATTCACTATTTTGGGTTAGAATTTAAAACTTAAATCCTTACCATATTATCCTAAAAACTAAATCATAACCTCTAAACCCTAAATTCTAACCCTAAACATTAAATTATAATCATTATCCCTAAATTCTAAAGCACTATACCTTAAATGAATCCCTAAAACTTAAAATTAAGGCACTTCTAAAAACTTTTAATTTCCACCGTCATTGTATTAAATATAAATCATTGCCTTAAAACTCAAATCACTCCATTAACTTGATAAATTTGATAAATTGTCTCTGAACTTTCTTATTAAATGGACCCCTTAAATTTAACAAGATTAATTAAATTGACCTTTGAACTTTTTTCAGTCAAATTATCCCCTAAACTTGATGAGTTTAGTCAAATTATTTCTCAAAACTTTGGAAACGTGGCCCAAATGACCCCTAAAATTAATTTTAGAATATTTATCAACGTAGCAACTAAGGTGCTGACATTATCGACAAAGGAAGAGAGTTTTAAACTCCATTTTCAAAAATTAATGCGTTACTTGCAGAGACCATTTTATGTTAAATTTTTAAAGTTTAGGGGATAATTTAATAAATTTTCTTAAGTTTAGGGATAATTTGATATAAAAAATTCAATAATTGATTGAATCAAATTTGCTAAGTTTAAAGGCCTGTAAAAAAAGTTCTAAGGGGAACTTAACAAAGTTGTGAAGCTCATGGTAACCATTTATATTTTCTGTCCTGACTATGCATATGTTTATAGATAATTATTTGGGACAATGTCTTCATAGTGAGTACTACATGATTTCGTGACAAGTGGTATCAGAATCACTTATTGACCATCTGATTTTTCATCGAACAACCCAACAATTGTAGTAATTAAAGTGAGTGTAGTCAAGATGGACAACCGTGACGATAGCTAGTAGTCAGGACAACATGAAATGAGTTGAAGTCATTCATTCAAATTGAAGAAAAAAAAGTTGAGGTGGCTGAAATGAAAAAAAAGAGATAAGAAAACCAGAATCTGGGAGGGTGGCTGAAAATCGACCAACACACCAAATCTCCATTCATGAAGCCAACTCCTCGTAATTATATGTTATAAATGATAGGGGAATTAACTGGTCTAACTCCACCGATGGTTGAGGTGGTGGTTGGACATAACAGTTTTTAGTTTAGTTTTATGTGGCTTCAACAACAAGAAATTAGGAGACTGCAATGGAACAACTCAGCAAGACCAACCCTTTGAAAATGAAAACTGCACGGCTCAGTGCTCAACCTTCCGCCTTTGGAGGGAAATGAAAACTTTAATTAAACATTATGGATCTATCTATCTATATTTATATCCATTAAAACAAGGCGTTGAGTAAAAATTGAATACCATGGCAGCTAGATCGGGACCAATCACAGGGGTCCTATGCAAATAAAATTTTGCATCTGCCCTTTCTATGAATCCTTCAATTATTTATCCAAATTATTCTTCTTTCACCACTTGGCTACGTTGCTTACCTATGGTGGTTTTGTATAAATAGTTGTACACTTTTCCCCCTCAAATCCTCAAACCATTCCTGCAAGCAATAAGTTCAGCCAATTGTTTGAGCTATAGCCTCACTCAAATGGCCACCAAATCCATAACATTTCAACTATTTCCCCTTTTCTTCTTCTGCTTGTTCAGTGTCTGCAACTGCAGATTCCATGGCGTTGATAGAGACGACAATGGCGGTTGGCAAACTGCCCATGCCACCTTCTACGGTGGTGCTGATGCTACCGGCACAATGGGTGAGTATGAGTTTCAAACTTTCAGACTACATAAAAAAGGTACTCTGAGTTATAATTTGTCAAGTTTGTTTTAGGGGGAGCTTGTGGTTATGGGAACTTGTATAGTCAAGGGTATGGAACGAGCACAGCAGCTTTGAGCACCGCACTTTTCAACAATGGCCTGAGCTGCGGTGCCTGCTACGAGCTTCAGTGCAACGATGATCCTAAATGGTGCTTTACTCGAACCATAACCGTGACCGCCACCAACTATTGCCCCCCTAACTATGCTTTATCAAGTGACAACGGTGGCTGGTGCAATCCCCCTCGAGAACACTTTGATTTGGCCGAACCGGCATTCTTGCAGATCGCCGAATATCGAGCAGGAATCGTCCCTGTTCTCTACAAAAGGTCAGAAACCTCAACTCAACTTGACTCAAATCATCACTCACACATCATATCTTCAACCATACTTTAGTGTTTTTTTAACCTTCGCAGGGTCTCATGTGTGAAGAAAGGAGGCATAAGATACACCATCAATGGGCATTCGTACTTCAACTTAGTTCTGATAACAAATGTGGGAGGTCCCGGGGATATAACGTCGGTGTCCATCAAGGGTTCGAAAACAGGGTGGCTACCTATGTCCAGAAACTGGGGCCAAAATTGGCAGAGCAATGCGTACCTTAATGGCCAAAGCCTGTCTTTCAAAGTGACAGGCAGCGATGGCAGGAGTATCACAAACTACAATGTGGTGCCCGGTGGTTGGCAATTCGGGCAAACATTTGAAGGAGGCCAATTTTAAGACAGGAATTGACAAACTTCTTGTACAAGGCACATGAGAGTTTTATGCAGAGGTAGCAAGGTGGCGCCCGCTGGCTTTATGTGTGAAATAGGCGAGCAAGTGCCATAGCCTAATATATATGTATACAGATTTCAATATATGAATGGCTCCCTCCAACTACTAAGTTTGGACTTTGGAGGGATTATCCATAAGATAATATGTCTGAAAATTGTTTGTTGATTGACCATAATATTTATGGTTTTCCTGACTAAAATACTTTTTATAATTTAAAAATAATTTGTGACTTCTCTTTGCAATTTTTTTCAGACAGATGTAATAGATCATACATGCATGAAAATTGAGCAAATAAGTAGTTGATTAACAAGCCGAATGAAGTGAACTCGAACAGTTCAACCTTTATTTCGAATCGAACTCAAACCAAACTCTCATCAAAGCACAATTCTTTACTAGCATGATGAACACAATGTACATGCCAAAAAAAAACCTTGTTACAAAACCTTGGGGAGAGATTCAATAATTCAGCAAGGAGTACTTCACTCTCAAAACAATTTTGCCTTTCTCAACACTAAGCTTTCCACCGGTAACTAACCAATGACCTGGATGATCTTGCGGCCCTTTTCTCATCTCAGAAACATCAACGAATTTCGCCAACTTGTTTGAAATGTTTTCTTGTGTGGCAAAACTTGAGTCCCCGGAGTTGGTAATACCCTTAGTAGCAACGACCTTCTTTGATTTGTCATTTGGAGTGTGGTCCCACAAAGATCTTCGTATTGTGCAGCTTGGAAGCTTAGAATACAATAGCTTCAAGTATAAGACGTTTCTAGACCCAAAATCCCAGACTCCAAGTTGTGCTCCCGTGACAATGTAGACACCAGAGAGGTCACCTATAAAGGTTTCAGGGTTTTCAATCGGTGCAGTACTAACATGAGAAAAGTTCTTCCATTTCACAGGTTCAAACCATCTGCTGTCTTGCTCCTCAGGTCCCTGCCACTTGGGAGCACCAATTGCGACATGGGTGTCCCAGTTTGGAAGCAGGATCTTTGGAAGAGAAGCTAAGTGTTGAAGATGAATACTCAGACGATCCTTCTTGATCCCTTCGAGTCGTAACCGCAAGCCTGTCACCGGCTTACGCCCAACTGAGATCTGCATTTACATTGAGCCCAGATTAGAACCAAAATTTTGTTACAACGATTCATTTTACAATTCCCCAGTAACTTTCATGGGATTGTTCATAATGAATCCCAATCAGAAACTCCAGAATCATAAAATTGTTGTTTGATGGGTTCATATGCTGCAAAACCATTAATGAAGTTTTAAGATGAAAAGCTAAGTTACAAAAGCCTATACCTGCTCTTGGCTAACATAAAGCTTTTGGCCCATCATGCTGAATTGCAAAGATGGGCAGATAGGTTCCTTCCTTTGATGGCCAGGACGCTTATCCTGTACAGGAGCCCATATCCTAGGAATCTGGAACTCCAGAAAGTACCGCAGTTCTTCAATTGGAGGCTTGTCTGCCGACAATCAAAGTGAATATTCCAGTTAGTACAAAGTGTTTGTCAATAGCAACGCAACAAATGAGAAAGAAAAGATTGTACTCAATCAACTACAAAGAAGTAGTTGTATTACATTCAAGATAGAGACTGATAGCACGGGCCAGATGCTCCTTTCCAGCTACACCATCAAGCAGAGCAGTTATAGGATAGAAAGTCATTTCAATGACATCAGGAGAGGACCGTACAGTTTTTGTCCACCGGGCGTGGTTTTGCTCCAGATCATCTCCTCCCCTTCTCCGAAAAATGACTGTAACATCCTGCAACAATAAGAATTCCAGAAAATGAGATCAAGGCTTCATAGACTTGATGCAAATAAGGTCTGGCAAGTTGCACATCAGGAATAGATAGAAAAAGAAACACTGAAAGCAACCATCTCCTAGTAGAAAGCATAGAAGTTTGCTCCATCAATCACACAAATATTTCTCTTTCTCACCAGATGCAAGCTGCTATATGCCTTGTTCTAACATTATTAACGACTTGCACCAACAATCAAATCTTACTACAAGCCATGCTAGAATATCATTCGGCAACAAAAACCAATAAACTGTACATATTAGCCACTCCAGCATGCTCAGTAATGAGAAATGATTTCATAATTGTTCAATAAATTGAAATAGGAACATTTTAAGAGGAATGGTTACAACGACCAGATGTCCAAACTAATCATGGCCTACTATACGGCGTTGGCTATCTGGATCTGATTCAACAAGGGGGAAACAGTAAATGCAAAATCCACTCCAGTGAAAACAATCATGAAGGTATCGCATTCAATGAATCATTGTCAAAAACAAACCACGTGTACAAACTAACATTTTTAATAAACACGTTTTTCAGATAAAAAGGAGAAGGAAAATGCAGTTGTGGTTGACAGTTACATTAGTTTCAGTCATGAATCTCAACATAAATAACAATCTCCATCTGGTTCTTAATATCCTACACGCTAACTTGCTTATGTGAAGGAAGAACAATGCAAAAATTTCTTTCCCAGATTAGATTTCTCAACATTATGATCCATGGGCACAGAAAAGAAAATAGCATCCCAATCATAGCGAATAGCATATTCAAATTGATTTCCACTAATAAAATGGCAAGACATCTTAATACCTCTTTCCCATTAAGATATGGCACAGTGGTAGGCTGAGGGTATATCCCTTGACTGTTGAATAAGCTAGAATCCTACAAAACTCAAATATTATGTCAGCAAAGGTCAAGAAAGTAAGAAAACAAAGGATGAAAAAATATGAAAGAAAAAGTGGAACTAGCCTTATCCTTCAATTTGATTTGACCTGAACTTGTAAGACTTTCTTTGTCGGAGAATCTCCGGTTTCCAATATCCTGGACATAGCTTTTCATCTCCATGGTAGACAAAGGTGATGTATGATGCTGTTTGACGTATATCACATCTTTACCACCAATAGTTACTGATGTAATAACATGTGTCCCGAAATTTTCAATAAAACTGTCAAATAAAGCAGTATTAGGAACTGAACCAATATGAGAAGTTTCATTTAACAGCAAATGGCACATACCTTGCCAAGGTCGATGGTTCCCAAGACGTTGGGACAGCCTGTTTAACATTTTCTTGCAATGCTGATGGTGTCTTCGTAAGCTGAAACTTGGCAACTGGAATGTAAAATCCATCCATAGCAAGTGTCTTTGTCATCGCAGCATCAATATTTGTTGAACCAGTAAAGCTAAATGCAGAATTAAAACTACCGAGCGGAAAACCATAAGAGACATTAGCTTTTTTGTTAAAATACTCCACCATCTGAAATTGGCAGTGAAGAAGAGCAAATTAAAATATGTTAAAGCGACACCAATCATGTTCAAAGCAAAACAAATCATAGGAAATAAGTTTATGTAATGATCTTAAGATAAGAAACATTAGTTAAGCTAATGCTGCATTTCATCATTGATCACCGTGCAGTTAGTAATTCAATTAGCATTCTCTCCTTCTCTTAGAACTAATTAGGCGCATCATAACCAAATTCAATACTCTTATGTATGTTCTTATGCCACCATAACTATTTTACGGAAGCAGTTAATCACTTAAACCAAATTAGGACACTAACAATCAAACATGACCAAGGACGGACACAGGATTTTATGTTAGGGGGCAAACGTAGATGGCGATCTTGTAAAATTTTAAATAGATTTTCAATAGAAATTTATAAATCATATAAGATTTTTAAATTTCTAGGGGACAACCGCTCCCCAGGCCCCCTCGGTCCATCCCTGGACATACCTTGAGCACTTTGGTAGGAGATAAAAACAGGACAAACCGAATCAGTTGCTAGAGATCTTTAGGTTCACAATTGATATCAATGAATAATTGTACTACATCCAATAACTCCTTACAAAGTTCATGCATGAGAAAAGGGTGGAAGAAAAAAAGAGAGGCAAAACCACAAGGTTACCTCATGGAAGTTGCAGAGCCCAGAACTGTGACGGCCAAAAGGCTCCGAGGAGTTCTTGATATCTCTAGAAATATTTGGCAAAACAGTTTGATTATCCAAGTAGATATCCCTACCATGTTCATCATCGAATTCAACTATCCTAGAACCAGTCACACCTTTACAATACAATAACCTCGTGTCGAAGTTAACATCAAATCCCCTCCCTAATGCCTGCACAGCGTTCATTGCAGTGTGCAGGGAAGCTGCATTTCCATTTCCACTTTCCCCCATTTTCTCATAACCAGAATTCCACTTTCAATTCCCCTTCAGCACCCAGCTTTTTCCTTGATCGGAATCATACCCAGTTCGCCAAATAAGCTAAGCTCAAAAACCCGATTCCCTGTTTTACAGAATTCAAACGAAATCGAATGAATTGTGAAGATAAAATCGAGGTGTAGAAAAGTGGGAAACGGGCTGATAGTCAAAACCACGGGTTTATTTATCTTGACTGAGAGCGAAAGAAGATGTGCTAGAGAATCAAGAATACAACTTTGGATTTGGAAAGGTTCTGAAATATAGCTTTATCAATCCGATGATTTCTCTTGAAATTATCTCTTTGTTTTTTTTTTCTTGTATTGTTTGTTGGGTTTTAAAAAGTAAAAACAGCCTTTGTATTTCCACTATACGAGTTGAGTTAAGACTTAAAGATTTAAGAATGATGTCGTCCCAATTTCAAAAGTCATTGATTTTGTCTCTCAAAAGTCTTTTTTTATTAAATAAATTTCTCCATGAAATCTAAACCGTTCATTTCTTCCTGGCTCAGTCTGGAAGGAAAGAAATAAATGGTAAAATATATAGACGGTCACTGAACTTTGATAAAAAAAATAAAATGGTAACTAAATTTTTAAAAATCATGACAATTAAACTTTATGTTTTATAACAAAATAGTAACCAGACGTTAAATGTCGTTAAGTGATTGTCATAAAATTTAGTATAATAACACATTTAGTCCTTCATATTTATGCATGCAATCAATTTAGTCCTAATTTGAAATAATTCACTAAATTTAGCCCTCGTTATTTATGCATTCTTTCAATTTGGTCCTTAAAGCAAAATTTCAAAGTATGGTAACATGATAAATAATTACAATTAAATTTTTATAGGAACTCGAAAACTCGACTCGACTCGAATCAAAAAAATTTCAAATAAAGTTTGAGTTGTAAAATATGACGCGTCAACTCGAATAACTCGAAATTTTTTGACTCGAATCGATCGAACGATCACCTCTATCTTAAGATATGACGTGTCAACTCGAATAACTCTAAATATTTGAATATTTTAAATCATTTTTTCTTTTAAATCACATCGAATATTTAATAACTATTTTAAATATTCGATTTAATTTAAAAATATTCGATTTAAAAGAAAAATATTGATTTAAAATATTCGAATATTTAATTAAATTTTTATAGGAACTCGAAAACTCAACTCGAATCGAAAAAATTTCAAACAAAGTTTGAGTTGTAAAATATGACACGTCAACTCGAATAACTAGAAATTTTTTAACTCGAATCGATCGAACGATCACCTCTATCTTAAGATATGCCGTGTCAACTTGAATAACCCGAAATATTCGAATATTTTAAATAATTTTTTCTTTTAAATCACATCGAATATTTAATAACTACTTTAAATATTCGATTTAATTTAAAAATATTCGATTTACAAGAAAAAAATGATTTAAAATATTCGAATATTTAATTAAATTTTTATAGGAACTCGAAAACTCGACTCGAATCGAAAAAATTTCAAATCAAGTTTGAGTTGTAAAATATGACGCATCAACTCGAATAACTCGAAATTTTTTACTCGAATCGATCGAACGATCACCTCTATCTTAAGATATGACCTGTCAACTCGAATAACTCGAAATATTTGAATATTTTAAATCATTTTTTCTTTTAAATCACATCGAATATTTAATAACTACTTTAAATATTCGATTTAATTTAAAAATATTCGATTTACAAGAAAAAAATGATTTAAAATATTTGAATATTTAAAGTAGTTATTAAATATTCGAATATTTAAAGTAGTTATTAAATATTCGAATATTTAAAGTAGTTATTAAATATTCGAATATTTAAAAGAAAAATATTTAAAATAGTTATTAAATATTAGAATATTTTAAATCATTTTTTTCTTTTAAATCGGATATTTTTAAATTAAATTGAATATTTAAAGTAGTTATTAAATATTCGATGTGATTTAAATATGAAAATACTAAATATTCTATTTTAAAAAATATTCTATTTAAAAGGAAAAAATGATTTAAAATATTCGAGTATTTTGAGTTATTCGAGTTGACGCGTCATATCTTAAGATAGAGATGAGCGTTCGATCGAGTCGAGTCAAAAAAAATTGAGTTATTCGAGTTTACGCGTCATATTTTACAATCAAACTTTATTTGAAAATTTTTCGATTGGAGTCGAGTTTTCGAGTTCCTATAAAAATTTAATTTTAATTATTTATCATCTTACCATACTTTAGAAATTTACTTTAAGGACCAAACTGCGTAAATAATGAGGGTTAAATTTAGTGAATTGTTTCGAATTATGACTAAATTGATTGAATGTATAAATATGAAGGACTAAATGTGTTATTATACCAAATTTTATAACAGTCACTTAACGGAATTTAACGTCTAGTTACCATTTTGTTATAAAACATAAAGTTTAATTGCCATTTTGTGATTTTTGAAAGTTTGGTTACTATTTTATTTTTTTACCAAAGTTCAGCGACCGTACGTGTACTTTACCTAAAAATAAAATACCTAAACACTTTTCACCTAATGATTAATTTGAATGTTTATAAATATATCATATCATATATGTTATTCGTCACATTCACATGAAGGTTCAAAGGTTTACGGTAGGGGTGATAATGAGCTTGACCGTCTCCCGAGCTACTCGACTCGGTCAAAGTTTGGTTTGAGTGAGTTCAATTTAGGCTCGACTCGAAAAGCTCGTGAACAAGCTCATAATCTACATATACACTAAAAATAATATGTTTAGCAAAAAAATGGCAATAAAATATATAGAACTAATGTTTTGATATAATAATTGAAAAACGTTTTGGACAAAGTTAAAAAGAATTCAAAACCATTTCTAAGTCCAAACAACTTGAAACTATGTTTATGGGATATTTCAAAAAGGTTTTAAGTGTTTTCAAAGCCAAATTCAACAAAACCATCCAGGCGTTTCAAAACGCCCCTAGGGGTTTTGATACGGGTCTTTACAGTGACAAAACGTTTCGAAACGTGTTTCGAAATGGGCTTTACTGGGTGAGATTTTTGCATAGCGTTTCGATATGCCTATGTGGCATTGACCTCAACGGTCATAAACCCCCAACGGCTATTTCCCAACTACCTTTTAAATGCAGGGCGTTTCGATACGGGGACAAGCGTTTCGATACGGCCAAGGGCATTCCGAAACGGGTACTGCATTAGACTGCAACGGCTCTTTCTATTTCAATAGTGTTTCGAAACAGGGTCGGGCGTTTCGAAACGGGATGTTGCAGAACTGCATTTATGATGGAAAATAAAGTCTCCAACGGCTCTAATTCAACCCCAACGACTAGTAACAGCTACAAACTCAAAGAGGAGTATAAAAGGGACCTCCAAGCATCTAGTAATGGTTAATGCTTCAATTGTAATACAACATATGATCAAAATGTGTCTTAGTGCTTAATTATCAATTACTTGTATAGACAAACACTAGTGAGCCAAAATTGTTAGATTTGCTCAAGTGCTTTAGGATTGGGTTAGAGCTTAATTGTGCAAACAAATACCTATTAGAGAGATTTGAGTTTGCTTATTTTTATCTCTTTGTAAAGAGGGATTGATCAAGGCTTTGGGTAGAAAGCTTGATCGGTTTGTAAGGGTTTCCTCCTAAGCCTAGAAAAGAGGACGAATCAATAGTGGATTGATTGGAAATCCTTA
Source organism: Hibiscus trionum (assembly GCA_030270665.1). NCBI lineage: Eukaryota > Viridiplantae > Streptophyta > Magnoliopsida > Malvales > Malvaceae > Hibiscus > Hibiscus trionum. The sequence continues at coordinate 5,391,793 of BSYR01000052.1, read as the reverse complement.
GTGGGAAGCTAAGGTAGTGGATGTGGACCTTGGTTAGAAGGTTGAACCACTATAAATCATCTTGTCTTTATTCTTTTTAGCTTCCACACCTCTTTCACCCAAAATTCCACTTCTCCACCACTTGGCGAGCAAGAACGGTTGAAGGAATCGAGCACCACAAAACCCAACAATTGGTATCAGATCTTGACTCAATTGAAGGGGATTAACATCCTATTGAGAAGATCCGGAAAGCTCGATCAACCTTTCAAACAACTGGCTCAATGGTGCAATCCATCGACAAACTGCCCTTCTTCGACGGAACACACTATGCCCATTGGAAGACAAGGATGAAGTTCTTCATAAAGTCAAAGGACTACAAGCTTTGGGACATAGTAGAAGATGGTCCATTTGTGCCTCAACAAAGCAAGGCGGATTGGAGTGCCGAAGATCGCAAGAAGATGAAGCTTAATTGCAAAGCCTTGCACATCCTTTTTGTGCTTTTGGCCCCAACATTGTAGAACTAAGTTTTGATATAATATTTGAAAAATGTTTTGGACTAAATTGCAAAGAATTTAAAAATGAGTTTTTAGTCAAAAACAACTTGAAAATATGTTTAAGGGTTTTAAAGGCTTTGGAATGGACTTAAAGTACATTTAAAGTGGTCAAAACCTGTATTTTTATGTACCCGTATCGATACGGTATAGAAGGGTACCGATACGTTTTAGGGTTTCAAGCCACCAGATTTTCCAGTAGCCAAAACCCGTACCGATACGCTTAGCCGTATCGATACGGTGAGCTTTGAAATAGCCCAACGGCTAGTCGCGTACCGATACGGTTGTATCGCGTACCGATACGCCTAACTACCCCAACGGTCTTTTTCCCAACGGTCTTTTTAATTGCAGGACCGTACCGATACACTAGGTAAGCGTATCGATACGCATCAGCTGAAGAAGCCAACGGCTCTTTCCTCATTGAGACCGTATCGATACGGGTTGAGAGGGTATCGATACACCAAGCTGCAGATCTGCATTTATGGTGGGAAATAAAGACTCAAACGGCTCCAAATTGATCCCAACGGCTACAAACTCAATTAGGAGTATAAAAGGGACATCCTAGCATCTTGTAATGGTTAATGCTTCAATTGTTACAACATTATGATGTCAAAATTTGTCTAGAGCTTAAATTGTTTATTTCTTGCTTAGACAACACTTGTGAGCTTACATTGTTAAATTTGCTCAAGTGTCTAGGTTTTGGGTGAGTGCTTAGAATTGCAAACAAACACCTTTTAGAGGGATTTCTAGTTTGCTAAGTCTTTCTTTGTAAAGAGAGTGTTCCTTCAAGCTTTGGGTAGAAAGCTTTGAGGGTTGTAACGGTTTCCTCCTAATCCGAGAAAAGGGGACGAAATTCTTAGTGAATTTGTTGGAAATCCTTAGTGGGGAGCTAAGGTAGTGGATGTAGACCTTGGTTAGAAGGTTGAACCACTATAAATCCTTGTGTCAAATTGCCAATTTTTCACCTCCCACTAAAACACCCAATTATCCAACTTCTCCACACTTGGCGAGCAAGAACGGTTGATCGAATCGAGCACCCTAAATCTCAACAATTGGTATCAGAGCTTGGCTCAATCGAAGGGGATTCACATCCTATTGAGAAGATCCGGCAAGCTCGATCAACATTTCACCAACCGGCTCAAATGGCACAATCAATCGACAAACCGCCCTTCTTCGACGGAAATCACTATGCCCATTGGAAGACAAAGATGAAATTCTTCTTGAAGTCAAGAGACTACAAGCTATGGGACATAGTTGAAGATGGTCCGTTCGTGCCTCAAGGAAGCAAAGCGCAATGGAGTGCCGACGATCGCAAGAAGATGGAGCTTAATTGCAAAGCCTTGCACATGCTCTTTTGTTCTTTTGGCCCAACCATCTATGAGAAGATGTCTTCTTGTGAGAGTGCCAAGGAAGTATGAGACAAGCTTGAAGTCACATACGAAGGAACCAATGAAGTCAAGGAGACCAAGATTGGGCTCCTCACCTTAGAGTATGAGAACTTCAAGATGGATCCGGAAGAGAACATCGGGAAGATGTTTGATAGGTTCTCCACCATCACCAATGGTCTTAAAGGTTATGGAGAAGCCATCCCGGAAGAGAAGCTTGTCCGAAAGCTCATCTACTCCCTTCCCGAGTCATGGGACTCAAAGAGGACCGCCATCATTGAAGCCAAGAATCTCAAAACCTTGAAGCTTGATGAACTCATGGGGTCACTTCTCACTCACCAAATAATGAAGAAAAACAAAGAAGAGGAGAAGAAGAAGGAAGAGATTAGAGCGATGGGGAAGAAGAAGATCATGGAGCTAGGCATCAATGCAAGTGTCGTAGCTCTCAAATCCTCCACATGCCACCATGTAGACTTAAGTGAGGAGGAAAGTGAGGATGAAAAGATGGCCTATCTCTTCACCAAATTCACCCGGTTCATGAACAGTAAAATGGAAAAATCCAAGCATGAATCGATGAAGAAGATGAAGGACTCCCACAAATCCAAAAAGAAGGGATCATCTTCAAAACAAGCATATGTGGCCACATGGAGTGATGAAGACTCCACCGATGATGAAGTAGCCCACCTATGCTTGATGGCCCTCAATGAGGGGGAGGTAACTTCTAACTCATCTATTTCAAATTCTTATACATTTGATGAGTTACAAGATGCCTATGATGATTTGCTTTTGGAATTCAAGGCATCATTTTCTAAAAACAAAAAGTTGATTTCAAAAATAAAAATTGAAAATGATTTTCTTTCCAAAACAAATCTTGAACTTGAAGCAAGATTAAAAGATTTTGAACAAAAATGTTTTGATTTACAAAATTTGCTTCTCAAAGTTCAAAAAGAAAAAGATTTGATTTCCAATGAACTTGAAAAGAAAAATAGTTTTGGAAAATCAAACTTTTATGTAAGACAATCTAGTGCCCTTAGATTTGTGAATGGAAAATGTTTTAGAAGTGTTTGGGTCCCAAAAGGACTAACCACTTCAACTAAAAAGGATGAAATTGAAAAATGGATTCCTAAGGGGACTAAATTTTGTGCTACTAATGTCTATGGATCCAAAGCAATTTGGATACCAAAAATTACTTGATTGTCTTTTGCTAGGTGTGATGGAGAGTGATCAACAAGTCAAAAATTGAGGGGGAGCTCCATGCACACAAAGGAAGAACACTTGAAGAAGGAAGGCTTCACATCCTCCCTTGAGTTCAAGTGTGGTAAAATCTAGTTGCTTTAGTGTTTATTTGATTTATTTTCTTTTATGTCAACTAGATATTCATATATGTTGAACTAACATTCTCATGATGCTTTGAGTAAGGGGGAGCCAATTTTTAAAACCAAAATTTTAAGTGTGTCAAAAATTTTTTTTGCCTCCTATGTTATCTTGAACTTAAATGTCATTTTAAATTCTTTTTGATATAACAAAAAGGGGGAGAAATAGTTTGAAAAAATTGAATTTTCAAATGAATAAGGGGGAGCTTTACTTGTTTTTCATTTGTAATCTCTTATTCACAATTTTAAAGTCAAAGGGGGAGAATTCCAAACAATTTTTCAAGTTGGTTTTATTATATCAAAAAGGGGGAGATTGTAGAACTAAGTTTTGATATAATATTTGAAAAATGTTTTGGACTAAATTGCAAAGAATTTAAAAATGAGTTTTTAGTCAAAAACAACTTGAAAATATGTTTAAGGGTTTTAAAGGCTTTGGAATGGACTTAAAGTACATTTAAAGTGGTCAAAACCTGTATTTTTATGTACCCGTATCGATACGGTATAGAAGGGTACCGATACGTTTTAGGGTTTCAAGCCACCAGATTTTCCAGTAGCCAAAACCCGTACCGATACGCTTAGCCGTATCGATACGGTGAGCTTTGAAATAGCCCAACGGCTAGTCGCGTACCGATACGCTTAGCCGTATCGATACGGTGAGCTTTGAAATAGCCCAACGGCTAGTCGCGTACCGATACGGTTGTATCGCGTACCGATACGCCTAACTACCCCAACGGTCTTTTTCCCAACGGTCTTTTTAATTGCAGGACCGTACCGATACGCTAGGTAAGCGTATCGATACGCATCAGCTGAAGAAGCCAACGGCTCTTTCCTCATTGAGACCGTATCGATACGGGTTGAGAGGGTATCGATACACCAAGCTGCAGATCTGCATTTATGGTGGGAAATAAAGACTCAAACGGCTCCAAATTGATCCCAACGGCTACAAACTCAATTGGGAGTATAAAAGGGACCTACTAGCATCTTGTAATGGTTAATGCTTCAATTGTTACAACATTATGATGTCAAAATTTGTCTAGAGCTTAAATTGTTTATTTCTTGCTTAGACAACACTTGTGAGCTTACATTGTTAAATTTGCTCAAGTGTCTAGGTTTTGGGTGAGTGCTTAGAATTGCAAACAAACACCTTTTAGAGGGATTTCTAGTTTGCTAAGTCTTTCTTTGTAAAGAGAGTGTTCCTTCAAGCTTTGGGTAGAAAGCTTTGAGGGTTGTAACGGTTTCCTCCTAATCCGAGAAAAGGGGACGAAATTCTTAGTGAATTTGTTGGAAATCCTTAGTGGGGAGCTAAGGTAGTGGATGTAGACCTTGGTTAGAAGGTTGAACCACTATAAATCCTTGTGTCAAATTGCCAATTTTTCACCTCCCACTAAAACACCCAATTATCCAACTTCTCCACACTTGGCGAGCAAGAACGGTTGATCGAATCGAGCACCCTAAATCTCAACAATTGGTATCAGAGCTTGGCTCAATCGAAGGGGATTCACATCCTATTGAGAAGATCCGGCAAGCTCGATCAACATTTCACCAACCGGCTCAAATGGCACAATCAATCGACAAACCGCCCTTCTTCGACGGAAATCACTATGCCCATTGGAAGACAAAGATGAAATTCTTCTTGAAGTCAAGAGACTACAAGCTATGGGACATAGTTGAAGATGGTCCGTTCGTGCCTCAAGGAAGCAAAGCGGAATGGAGTGCCGACGATCGCAAGAAGATGGAGCTTAATTGCAAAGCCTTGCACATGCTCTTTTGTGCTTTTGGCCCAACCATCTATGAGAAGATGTCTTCTTGTGAGAGTGCCAAGGAAGTATGGGACAAGCTTGAAGTCACATACGAAGGAACCAATGAAGTCAAGGAGACCAAGATTGGGCTCCTCACCTTAGAGTATGAGAACTTCAAGATGGATCCGGAAGAGAACATCGAGAAGATGTTTGATAGGTTCTCCACCATCACCAATGGTCTTAAAGGTTATGGAGAAGCCATCCCGGAAGAGAAGCTTGTCCGAAAGCTCATCTACTCCCTTCCCGAGTCATGGGACTCAAAGAGGACCGCCATCATTGAAGCCAAGAATCTCAAAACCTTGAAGCTTGATGAACTCATGGGGTCACTTCTCACTCACCAAATAATGAAGAAAAACAAAGAAGAGGAGAAGAAGAAGGAAGAGATTAGAGCGATGGGGAAGAAGAAGATCATGGAGCTAGGCATCAATGCAAGTGCCGTAGCTCTCAAATCCTCCACATGCCACCATGTAGACTTAAGTGAGGAGGAAAGTGAGGATGAAGAGATGGCCTATCTCTTCACCAAATTCACCCGGTTCATGAACAGTAAAATGGAAAAATCCAAGCATGAATCGATGAAGAAGATGAAGGACTCCCACAAATCCAAAAAGAAGGGATCATCTTCAAAACAAGCATATGTGGTCACATGGAGTGATGAAGACTCCACCGATGATGAAGTAGCCCACCTATGCTTGATGGCCCTCAATGAGGGGGAGGTAACTTCTAACTCATCTATTTCAAATTCTTATACATTTGATGAGTTACAAGATGCCTATGATGATTTGCTTTTGGAATTCAAGGCATCATTTTCTAAAAACAAAAAGTTGATTTCAAAAATAAAAATTGAAAATGATTTTCTTTCCAAAACAAATCTTGAACTTGAAGCAAGATTAAAAGATTTTGAACAAAAATGTTTTGATTTACAAAATTTGCTTCTCAAAGTTCAAAAAGAAAAAGATTTGATTTCCAATGAACTTGAAAAGAAAAATAGTTTTGGAAAATCAAACTTTTATGTAAGACAATCTAGTGCCCCTAGATTTGTGAATGGAAAATGTTTTAGAAGTGTTTGGGTCCCAAAAGGACTAACCACTTCAACTAAAAAGGATGAAATTGAAAAATGGATTCCTAAGGGGACTAAATTTTGTGCTACTAATGTCTATGGATCCAAAGCAATTTGGATACCAAAAATTACTTGATTGTCTTTTGCTAGGTGTGATGGAGAGTGATCAACAAGTCAAAAATTGAGGGGGTTCTCCATGCACACAAAGGAAGAACACTTGAAGAAGGAAGGCTTCACATCCTCCCTTGAGTTCAAGTGTGGTAAAATCTAGTTGCTTTAGTGTTTATTTGATTTATTTTCTTTTATGTCAACTAGATATTCATATATGTTGAACTAACATTCTCATGATGCTTTGAGTAAGGGGGAGCCAATTTTTAAAACCAAAATTTTAAGTGTGTCAAAATTTTTTTTTTGCCTCCTATGTTATCTTGAACTTAAATGTCATTTTAAATTCTTTTTGATATAACAAAAAGGGGGAGAAATGGTTTGAAAAAATTGAATTTTCAAATGAATAAGGGGGAGCTTTACTTGTTTTTCATTTGTAATCTCTTATTCACAATTTTAAAGTCAAAGGGGGAGAATTCCAAACAATTTTTCAAGTTGGTTTTATTATATCAAAAAGGGGGAGATTGTAGAACTACGTTTTGATATAATATTTGAAAAATGTTTTGGACTAAATTGCAAAGAATTTAAAAATGAGTTTTTAGTCAAAAACAACTTGAAAATATGTTTAAGGGTTTTAAAGGCTTTGGAATGGACTTAAAGTACATTTAAAGTGGTCAAAACCTGTATTTTTATGTACCCGTATCGATACGGTATAGAAGGGTACCGATACGTTTTAGGGTTTCAAGCCACCAGATTTTCCAGTAGCCAAAACTCGTACCGATACGCTTAGCCGTATCGATACGGTGAGCTTTGAAATAGCCCAACGGCTAGTCGCGTACCGATACGGTTGTATCGCGTACCGATACGCCTAACTACCCCAACGGTCTTTTTAATTGCAGGACCGTACCGATACGCTAGGTAAGCGTATCGATACGCATCAGCTGAAGAAGCCAACGGCTCTTTCCTCATTGAGACCGTATCGATACGGGTTGAGAGGGTATCGATACACCAAGCTGCAGATCTGCATTTATGGTGGGAAATAAAGACTCAAACGGCTCCAAATTGATCCCAACGGCTAGCAACGGCTACAAACTCAATTGGGAGTATAAAAGGGACCTCCTAGCATCTTGTAATGGTTAATGCTTCAATTGTTACAACATTATGATGTCAAAATTTGTCTAGAGCTTAAATTGTTTATTTCTTGCTTAGACAACACTTGTGAGCTTACATTGTTAAATTTGCTCAAGTGTCTAGGTTTTGGGTGAGTGCTTAGAATTGCAAACAAACACCTTTTAGAGGGATTTCTAGTTTGCTAAGTCTTTCTTTGTAAAGAGAGTGTTCCTTCAAGCTTTGGGTAGAAAGCTTTGAGGGTTGTAACGGTTTCCTCCTAATCTGAGAAAAGGGGACGAAATTCTTAGTGAATTTGTTGGAAATCCTTAGTGGGGAGCTAAGGTAGTGGATCTAGACCTTGGTTAGAAGGTTGAACCACTATAAATCCTTGTGTCAAATTGCCAATTTTTCACCTCCCACTAAAACACCCAATTATCCAACTTCTCCACACTTGGCGAGCAAGAACGGTTGATCGAATCGAGCACCCTAAATCTCAACAAACATCTATGAGAAGATGTCTTCTTGTGAGAGTGCCAAGGAAGTTTGGGACAAGCTCGAAGTTACATACGAGGGGACAAACGAAATAAAGGAGACCAAGATCGGGCTCCTCAACCTAGCGTATGAAAACTTCAAGATGGATCCGGAAGATGACATCGATATGATGTTCGATAGGTTCTCCACCATCACCAATGGACTTAAAGGTTATGGAGAAGCCATCCTAGAGGAGAAACTTGTCCGAAAGCTCATCTACTCCCTTCCCGAGTCATGGGACTCAAAGAGGACCGCCATCATCGAAGCTAAGAATTTGAAGACCTTGAAGCTTGATGAACTGATGGGGTCACTTCTCACTCACCAAATTATGAAGAAAAACAAAGAAGATGAGAAGAAGAGGGAAGAAATTAGAACTATGGGGGAGAATAAGCTCAAAGGGCTTGGCATCAACACAAATGTCATTGCTCTCAAATCCTCCACATGACTTCATGTAGATTCTAGAGAGGAGAAGGATGAAGAAGAAGAGATAGTTCATCTCTTCAAGAAGTATGCCCCTTACATGAAGAAAGCCTTGAAAGAGCTTGAACGAAAATTCATGAAGAAGAAGAGGGCAAGCACTTCAAGCCATAAGAAGAAGGCATATGTGGCTACTTGGAGTGATGAGGACTCCACCAACGATAAACAAGCCAACTTTTGCCTTATGGCCATCGAAGAAGATTCAAGGGTAATTTCTAATGCATCTACTTCATGTTCATATTCATTTGATGAATTACAAGATGCCTATGACGATTTGGTTTTAGAATTTAAAAATCACATTTTGAAAAACAAGAAAGTGATTTCAAATTTGAAAATTCAAAATGACTTGATTTCTAAAACCAAAATTGAACTTGAAGCAAAACTCGAAGAGTTTGAACAAAAATGTTTTGATTTACAAAATTTGCTTCATAAAGTTCAAGAAGAAAAATATTTGATTTCCAAAGAGCTTGAAAAGAAAAATAATGTTGGAAAATCAATTTTTTATGTAAGACAATCTAGTGCCCCTAGAATTGTAAATGGTAAAATTTTTAGAAGTGTTTGGGTCCCAAAAGGACTAAGTACTTCAACTAAAAAGGATGAAATTGAAAAATGGATTCCTAAGGGGACTAAATTTTGTTCTACTATCGTCTATGGATCCAAAGCAATTTGGATACCAAAAATTACTTGATTGTCTTATGATAGATGTGATGGAGATTGATCAACAAGTCAAACATTAAGGGGAGCTCCATGCACACAAGGAAGAACACTTGAAGAAGGAAGGCTTCACATCCTCCCTTGTGTTCAAGTATGGTAAAAATCTAGTTGTTTTATTTGTTTAGTTTGATTTATTTTTTATTTCAACTAGATTATGACATATGTTGGACTAACATTCTATGATGATGCTTTGAGTAAGGAGGAGCCATTTTAAAACCAAAATTCTTATTTTTTTGTCATCTTTTCAAACCTCCTAAGTTATTTTGAACTTAATGTTTCTTGAATTCTTTTTAATATAACAAAAAGGGGGAGATTTTGGTTTGAAAAATTGTATTTTTAAATGAATAAGAGGGAGCTTTACCTACTTTTCAATTTTTTATCTCTTATTCATATTTTTAAATTTAAAGGGTGAGAATCCCTAAACAATTTTTCAAGTTAGTTTTATTATATCAAAAAGGGGGAGATTGTAGAACTAATGTTTTGATATAATAATTGAAAAATGTTTTAGACAAAGTTAAAAAGAATTCAAAACCATTTCTAAGTCCAAGAAACTTGAAACTATGTTTATGGGATATTTCAAAAAGGTTTTAAGTGTTTTCAAAGCCAAATTCAACAAAACCATCCAGGCGTTTCGAAACGCCCCTAGGTGTTTCGGTACGAGTCTTTACAGTGGCAAAACGTTTTGAAATGGGTTTTGAAATGGGCTTTACTGGGTGAGATTTTTGCATAGCATTTCGATACGGCCACTACCGTTTCGATACGCCTATGTGGCATTGACCTCAACAGTCATAAACCTCCAACGACTATTTCCCAACTACCTTTTAAATGCAGGGCGTTTCGATACGGGGACTAGCGTTTCGATACGGCTGTTTCGATACGGCCAAGGGTGTTTCGAAACGGGTACTGCATCAGACTGCAACGACTCTTTCTATTTCAAGAGTGTTTCGAAACAGGGTCGGGCGTTTCGAAACGGGATGTTGCAGAACTACATTTATGGTGGGAAATAAAGTCTCCAACGGCTCTAATTCAACCTCAACGGCTAGTAACAGCTACAAACTCAAAGAGGAGTATAAAAGGGACCTCCAAGCATCTAGTAATGGTTAATGCTTCAATTGTAATACAACATATGATCAAAATGTGTCTTAGCGCTTAATTGTCAATTACTTGTATAGACAAACACTAGTGAGCCAAAATTGTTAGATTTGCTCAAGTGTTTTAGGATTGGGTGAGAGCTTAATTGTGCAAACAAATACCTATTAGAGGGATTTGAGTTTGCTTATTTTTATCTCTTTGTAAAGTGAGTTTGATCAAGGCTTTGGGTAGAAAGCCTGATCGGTTTGTAAGGGTTTCCTCGTAAGCCTAGAAAAGGGGATGAATCAATAGTGGATTGATTGGAAATCCTTAGTGGGAAGCTAAGGTAGTAGATGTCGACCTTGGTTAGAAGGTTGAACCACTATAAATCATCTTGTCTTTATTCTTTTTAGCTTCCACACCTCTTTCACCCAAAATTCCACTTCTCCACCACTTGGCGAGAAAGAACGGTTGAAGGAATCGAGCACCACAAAACCCAACAAAATAAATTAGAAAAAATCTACTAAAAAGTAAATTAATTAGAATGAATTGGGCATTTTCTTTAGTTGGTTGTTGTTTGAATTTATATTTTTTTAAATTATGTATTTGTATTATAAGAATATTTATTGGTTATTTTGATTAATCTAATTTTGGCACCTTTTTCCCCTTTTCGGTCATTGAATTCCGTTTTAGTGTTTGTTATGAAAGAGACTTTTAACGAATCTTTTATATAAAAAAAACTATAGCAAAATTTTTCATTTCAAGCCTAGCCGAGCCTGACGAGCTTCGAACCCGAGCCGAGCCCAATAGTATTATTTTCGAGCTCGAGCCCGAGCCGAGCCCAATTACATTGTTTCTGAGCCGAGCATGGCCAGGGCTCGGCTCGCTATCACCCCTAGTTTACGGGTCCGGTATAGTTTATTAGAATTAGATCCTTTTATTTATAATCTCAAAAATATATAAGGTTTTTAAGGTAATTTCTGTTCAAATATCTTAGCCCTTTAATAAGGTTGTTGTCACTAGATTTTCACCCTAATTTTAAATAATTCAAAAATAAAAAAATTATTTTCCCCCTTAAAATAATAAAAGCCCACCCTTTTCTAAGTTAAATAAAAAGTACATCAAAAACCTATTTTTTAAAAACCCATTTTGATGCCCATTTCAAAAGAGAAAAAAGACAAAGCCCATTTAGAAATACTAGCCCATCTTTTAAAAAGAAAAAAAAAGAAAGAAGGAAAAAAGGAGAAAATAATTTTAATAATAAAGGTGGAAGTAAATGTTGATAAAGAAGGATATAAAATGAAGACCAAAAAATAAATATAATAAAAAATAGTAAAGAAAATAGCCAAAAATAGCAAAAAAGAAAGAAAGAAAAAAAGGGAACCAGCGCGTGAGATGCACGCGCGTGGGCTGGTTCCCCAGCAAACCCTCCCTTCGAAAGTCGAGAAGAGTCATCCAATGTCTACCGGCCACGGCTGCCGTCGCCGTTGGTGTCGGTCGACGCGTCTTGCCGTCGTTGACCCAACGGCACCAACCCCACTCGCTACCGCCGCCTATGCTCGCCGGAATCTACAAAAAAAAATCGAAAAAAGAGGTCAAACCCTAGGCTCGAATCAAGGGGAAAATTAAGTTTCGAATCTGAACCAAATTGGACAGGGTTTGAGGGGTTTTACCGAGAATCAAGTTCTTAGTCTGATTTTGGTTCCAATTTAGGGATTGTAAAACCTATGTTTGATTTTGATATAACAATGTTTGTTAAGGATTAAATTAAAAACTTGAAATAGACTTTTAAGTCTCTCAAATGATTTATAAAACACCAAGGCTTTAATCTGATTTGAAGAAACTCAAACTCCAAATATTTTCTAAGTGTTCCTAGGCCAAAGTATTGAAAAACGTCCAGGCGTATCGATACGCTTCAAGCCGTATCGATACCTTTTTTTACAAAGTTGGCTACTGGAAAGACGTGTTTCGATACGCCCCTCACCGTATCGAAACAGCGTATCAAAACAGATTGAATCTGTATCGATACGCCCTATTGTAAAAACTGAAGGAGTTTGAATCGCGTACCGATACGGTCCCACCTATATCGATACAGATTTAATGGAATTTTTAATTCGAAAAGCTTTTAATGTTTTCGACCGTTGGTGTCCGTTATTAGGTAACTAAAATTTAAAGTGGTGGTTGACTCGTACCGATACGCTCCTAGCCGTATCGATACGAAAACTTCCAGTGAGCTCTGTTGAAAAATGGCATCGATACGGTCTTACCCGTATCGAAACGGTCCATGTCCCGTACCGATACGCTTACACGCGTATCGATACGCCCTCTTGTTATTGTGAAACAGCTCTTTCTGTTTTGAGACAGGTATCGATACAGGTCCACGCGTACCGATACGGTAAGCTGCAGAAGTGCATTTATGGTAGAAAGAGAGGGTCACAACGGCTATAATCAATACCCTAACCACCCAAACGGCTAGAATTGATAGAGAAGGTATAAATTGAAGCTAATTGAATACCAGCAACAACTATTGCATCAAAGATAAACATCCTAGCAAAAATCCAAGCTCAACGTGCTTATTTTCCAATCTCTTGTAAACCCCAAATTGTGTAGTGTTCAATTCTGATCTTTGTATCAAATTTGGGTTGAGTGTTTGTACTTAAAGGGGCAATCTTGTATTGAGAGATATCTTTCTTGCCTTTAATTCTTCTTTGTACTCTTGTGAGGGTTTGGTCAAATTTTAGGTAGAAAATTTGACCGATTGTGTAAAGGTTACCTCCTAAGCCTTGAAAAGGGGAAGAACACATTAGTGAATTGTTGGAAATCCTTAGTGGTAGCTAAAGTAGTGGATGTAGAGTTCATTTGGAACTTGAACCACTCTAAAATTCCATGTTCTTCATTTTTAGCCATTCCATTTACTCCAACAACTTTTAAAAACCCAATTCACCCCCTCTTGGCTTTGAACAATCCTTTGATCCACTCAACAATTGGTATCAGAGCCTACCTCTTTGAAGGATTAACAAACACAAGAGGAGTTCCTAGGAAGAGTGTGATCATCCAAAACTCAAGCCATGGCATCTACCTCCGGGTCAAGCATTCACAAGTCTCAATTGACCATCAAACCGCCTTTCTTCAACGGTGATAACTATCCTTTTTGGAAGAACCGGGTGCACCTCTTTATCAAATCCAACGATTATCTAGTTTGGGATGCCATTGAAGATGGTCCCTATGTTCCAATGAAGAGAGACGAAGAAGGAAGATTGGTGCTAAAGAAGAAAATTGAGATGAGTGAAGAAGAGAGAAAGAAGATTCAAATCAATGATAAAGCTCTTCACATGTTGTTTTGCTCTTTCGGTCCCGACATCTACTCCAAAGTTTCCTCCATTGAAAGTGCCAAAGAAGTGTGGGATACACTAGAGACCACTTATGAAGGAACACATGATGTGAAGGAGACGAAGATTGGAATTCTCAATCTTAGCTATGAGAATTTCAAAATAGAGTCCGATGAAACCGTGTCAAAAATGTTCGATCGTTTCTCAACAATCGTCAATGGGCTCAAGGGTTTTGGAGAGATAATTACGGAAGACAAACTAGTCTAGAAGCTACTATACTCACTTTCCAAATCTTGGGATGGGAAGAGAACCGTCATCATTGAGGCCAAAAACTTGAAGACACTCAAGCTTGATGAGCTAGTGGGTTCTCTCCTAACTCATGAGATAATGAAGCAAGGAAGGGAAGATGAAAAGAAAAAGGAAGAGAGAATAGTGGAGAAGCTAGAGGTAGAAAAGAAGAAGAAGATAGGAGTGGCTCTCAAAGCTTCGCTACATGAGGAGAGCACTTATAGTAAGGAGGGTGACCTAGAAGAATTGGCTATGATAGGAAAAAGGTTCTCACGGTTTATGAGGTCCAACCGAGGAAGGAAGATTCAACGAAAAATGGACTTCAAAACCAAAAACAAAGAAGAAGAGAGAGATCAAATCATTTACTTTGAGTGCAAAAAAACGGGTCACATTCGTTCGGAGTGCCCTCAACTCAAGAAGAAAGGCTTTAAGAAGAAGAAGAAGCTCAAAGCCAAGCTTGCTAATTGGAGTGACGAGGAGTCATCCGAGGATGACGAATACGAAGTGGCCAACCTTTGCCTCATGGCACTTGAGGAGGATTCTTCCATGGTAACCTCTAACTCATCATCTTTTGATTTTACATTTGATAAATTACATGATGCTTATGATGAGTTACAAGAGGTATATGATGAGTTAGTTGAGAAGTACAGAGAGTCGGTCATTAGAAATAAAAAGATTATTTCCGAATTAAATGCTAAAAATGACTCACTTTCTAAAGCTAACTTAAAATTTGAGAAAAAGATCTTAGGTTTACAAGATGAGCTTAAATTCTTTCAAGATGAAAACATAGACCTAAATAATCTTATTTCTCAATGCAATAGTGAACACCAAAAGGTGTTAGATGAGCTTAACAAGCTCAATGAGTCTTTCAAAAATGTTGGTAATGTGAAACATGAAAAAGGTGAATCATCTAAAACAAACCAACCTAGGAGAAAGACATATAACTAAAAACAAAGTGGCTTCCATAGACATAATAGAACTAGGAAATTTAGAAGTGTATGGGTTCCTAAGGAACTCGTCAAGTCTAATAATGTTGATGCTACGTCACCTTGGATTCCTAAGGGTACCAAGCTTTTGGGAGCTAAAACTCGTGGCCCAAAATGATTTGGTTACCAAAAACCAAAGCTTAATATCTTTGTTTGTAGGGGGAGCATTGCTACAAGGCCAAAGCACAAATTCAAAATTCATGGTACCTTGATAGTGGATGCTCGAGGCACGTGACCGGAACAAGAGTCGATTCATGGACTTAAAGCCAAAAAGTGGAAGAGTGGTGACATTTGGTGACAACTCCAAAGGCCACATTAAAGGTATTGGATCCATAGGTAATCACTCTACCATTCTCATTGAAAATGTTTTATATGTCGATGCTCTAAAACATAACTTATTGAACATTGGTCAATTATGTGACAAAGAGTTTAATGTCTTATTTGATAAAAATAGGTGCAAAATTGTTGACATTAAATCAAATAATATTATACTCATTGGTCATCGCATAGGTAATATATAAATGGTTCATTTAGATGACATTCATACATCACATGCATGCTTTGTTGCACAAAATGAAAATGATGCATGACTATGACATAGGAAACTAAGACATGCTAGCATTAGTGTTTTAGAAAAATTAGTTTCCCTAAATATAGTTAGAGGTTTGCCCAAAATTAAGTTCTCAAATGACAATATTTGTGATGCATGCTCTAAGGGTAAACAACATAAATCATCCTTTAAATCCATTAATGATGTTTTCTACAAGTAGGTGTTTACAACTAATTCACATGGATTTATTTGGGCCTATTAGAACTATGAGCTTGGGTTGTAAATCGTATGCATTTGTACTTGTTGATGACTTCTCTAGATTTACTTGGGTTCTATTTTTAAGTACTAAAGATAAGGCTTTAGAAAAATTCATCACATTTTCAAAATAAATCAAAATGATCTCGAACTTAAGATTTCTCATATTATAAGTGATCATGGAACCGAATTTCAAAATCTAGGTTTTGAAGAGTTTTTAAATGAAAATGGTATTAGCCACAATTTTTTGGCTCCTCGAACTCCTCAACAAAATGGGGTAGTTGAGAGGAAAAATAAGACTTTACAAGAAACGGCTAAAACCATGCTTTGTGAAAACAATTTACCTAAATATTTTTGGGCGGAAGTCACAAACACCGCTTGCTACATTGTAAACCGAGTAATGATTAGGTCACTTTTAAAGAAAACACCATATGAGATTTTGAAATCTAAAAAGCCTAACATTAGCTATTTTCATCCATTTGGTTGCAAGTGTTTTGTTTTAAACAATGGAAAAGATAACTTAGGTAAATTTGATGCTAAAAGTGATGAAGTTGTTTTCTTAGGTTATTCCTTAAACTCTAAAGCCTATCGTGTATTTAATAAGGGAACTTTAGTAGTAGAAGAGTCTATTCATGTTGTATTCGATGATAACCTCCTTCCGAAGAAGGATTTTTATGATGATGATGATGATGTAGGAATCTTTGATGCCTTTGATGGTGGACAAACTTCAAAAGAGGATGAGATTCCAACGAAAGAAGAGGATACATAAGATCCACCTCTTGAATCCTTGAAGGACTTGGCTCTTGAGGAAAAGGAAGTGAGCTACCCAAGGGAGTACAACTATGTCAAAGGTGGTGAAATCTTGGGTGATCCATCCAAGGGGGTAAGTACTAGATCTTCTCTTAAACTCATGAATCATGTTGCTTTTATCTCATGCATAGAGCCTGAGAACGTTAAAGAAGCATTAAAAGATGACTTTTGAATTATGGCTATGCAAGAATAGTTAAATCAATTTGAGAGAAGTAATGTATGGACATTAGTTGAAAGGCTTAGTAATCAATCTACTATAGGAACTAAATGGGTATTTAGGAACAAACTAGATGAGAGTGGTAACATTGTGAGAAATAAAGCTAGATTAGTTGCTCAAGGTTACACTCAGGAAGAGGGAATAGATTTTAATGAAACCTATGTACCCGTAGCTAGAATCGAGGCTATTAGGATGTTGCTTGCATATGCATGTTATCATGATTTCAAGCTTTTTCAAATGGATGTTAAAAGCGCATTTTTAAATGGTTTTATAAATGAGGAAGTGTATGTGGAACAACCACTGGGTTTTGAAGACTCAAAATTTCCAAATCATGTTTTCAAACTAACTAAAGCACTTTATGGTTTAAAACAAGCTCTTAGAGCTTGATATGAAAGACTTTCAAACTTTTTAATTGAAAAAGGTTTTGAAAAAGGTAAGGTGGACACTACACTTTTCATAAAAAGGTATAAAAATGACATCATAGTAGTACAAATATATGTTGATGATATTATTTTTGGATTTACTAATGAATGTCATTGCAAAGAGTTTGCTAAATTAATGCAAGGTGAATTCGAGATGAGCATGATGGGGGAGCTCTCATTCTTTTTGGGACTCCAAATCAAGCAAAGGAAGGATGACACCTTCATCAATCAAGCAAAATATATCAAGGATATGCTCAAGAAGTTTGGCTTGGAGAATGCAAAGCCTCAAGCCACACCAATGAGCTCTTCTACAAAGCTTGTCAAAGATGAAGGAGGTAAGTATGTTGACTCTAAGCTTTATCGCTCTATGATTGGATCTTTGCTTTACCTTACCGCAAGTAGACCGGATATTTTGTTTAGTGTTTTCTTATGTGCTAGGTTTCAAGCTAGTCCTAGAGAGTCTCACCTTATAGCCGTTAAGAGAATCTTTAGGTACCTTAGAGATACTCCTTGTCTAGGTCTTTGGTACCCTAGAGACTCAACCTTCAACCTTCATGCTTATTCGGATGCGGATTATGGGGGTGTAAAATCGATAGAAAGAGTACTTCGGGAACATGTCAATTCTTAGGTAGTATGCTCATATCTTGGTTCTCTAAGAAACAAAATAGTGTAGCTCTATCTACCACCGAAGCCGAGTACATATCCTTAGGGAGTTGTTGTGCTCAAGTCCTTTGGATGAAACAACAACTCTTAGATTATGGTATTAAAGTTGAAACTATACCCCTTAAGTGTGACAACACTAGTGTCATATGCTTAACTAAAAATCCCATCCAACACTCTAGAACCAAACATATAGAGATAAGGCATCATTTTATTAGAGATCATGTCCTTAAGGAAAATGTTGTTATAGAGTACGTTGACACCTTAAACCAACTAGCGAACATATTTACAAAACCTTTGGATAAAGAGAGTTTTTGGTCCCTTAGGAGAGAGTTAGGTCTAACTAGCCTTCCTTGACCCTTTAGGACTCTCTTTGATGTTAAAATTGCTTGAATTTGTGAAATTACATGTTTATGTGTTGTTGATCTTGAAAATATCCATGCTTATAGCTAGGGGGAGTATGCTTCTGTTAAAATATGCTTAGAACTGCTCATTCATCAATTGCATTCATTTATGAGGTGCTAAAATCGAGCCTTTGGTTGTTCTTAAAGCCTAAAATGTATCTCTGGGCATAGGGTATCGATACGACCTTCTGCGTATCGATACGAGTAATGTATTAGCTTTCCAGACTACATTTTGCCTAAAACGGATATCAATACGGTTAAACCCGTATCGATACGAGCAACAAGCGTTTCGATACGGACCTTCAACGGGCGTTTCAAAGGGAATTATGATTTTACCCCCGTATCGATACACCCTCAAGCGTATCGATACGCGATTGCGCAGACAGCTTCTTAATGGCATTTAAAGAGTTCTACTTTTACCAAAATTGAATTTTCAAAACCCTAGCCGTTTTTCACTCTATAAATAGCCTCTCAATCCCTCATATTTTCACATCACAACTCAAAATCTCTTGAGGGTTTTCAAAATCAAGCAAAGCTCTTCAAGCTTTTCATCAATTGGGTGCAAAGTTCTTCTCCCATTCCTCTCTATCAATATCAAGGTAAAAATTTCTCTTTTCTTTTGAATTTCATTCTAAATTTTGTTGTGTTTTGTTTTATCTTTTCAAAAACAAACTTCTTTTCAAACCTTTTTGTTTTGTTTCTAAAAATTATTTTTTTTACAAAAACCTTGATTATTGATTTCTCAATGGGTTGAATGAGAAAGTTAATGCATACACTGTTTTTTATCTTTTCTCTAGTCAATGGCACCTAAAAGAGAGCACGTACTAGTGAAGCCGGTGAAGGTTCTAATGCCGGAGATAGTACTTGCCCGAACCTCACTCTTATCTATCAACAATGTTTTTAGAGCACCGGAGATCTCACCTATTTCCGACAATTTCAAAACTACAAAATCCGTCCGGAGAGGGTAATTTCTATTCCTTTTCTTAACTCGGAGCGTTTCAAGTTTGATTACTTACCCTTGCTCCTAGAATGGAAATTTATGGATTTTCTCCAAATTCCTGGTTTCTTCTATCGCACTTTAGTATTGATTTTCTATGCTAATGCCAAGTGTGTCGCTAATAGAGAGGGTGTTGTTACGGCCGTTAATTCCTATCTAATGGGTAAAAAGATCACCATCGATGTTCAATCCATTTGTAATGTGTTCAAATTAGAGGATGAAGGTCTTGATGATGAGAATGCTCTTGGCCATGTTTTGGGAGGTTCCGTCACCGCTCTTAATGCTCAAGATCGGATCCTATATTTGATGGTTTCTTGGTGGATTAGGCCCTCGGGAGGAAAGTACTCCACTATCCGCCAAGTTGATGATTTTTGGATTCGATGCTTCCGTCAAAGACAACGACCAAATCTTGCTCAAATTATGTTTGCAGAGATTGTCTATCTCGTGCAACATCGCCACACTACTCTTGTCACTTCCTTCACGTATGGT
This sequence comes from Hibiscus trionum, assembly GCA_030270665.1. Lineage (NCBI taxonomy): Eukaryota > Viridiplantae > Streptophyta > Magnoliopsida > Malvales > Malvaceae > Hibiscus > Hibiscus trionum. The sequence goes on along the minus strand of BSYR01000052.1, from coordinate 5,372,234 downwards.
ACGACCTTGATTTATTTCTTCACACAAAAAGATATAGATTGCTCACATGACTACCCAACTCCCCTCACCGATCCTATCGATGAAAGATCTCTTGCAAGGGGAAAGTTTCATTACTATAATGGTAGTTGGCTTCGTCTATCCGAGCTTCCTAGCGATGCCGTTCCAGAAGAAATTGCCAATCCTCAAGCTCCTCCTCCTCTACCTTCCATGGATGCTCTCATGACTTTTCTAAACGAGCAATTCACAGGTTTGCGCACGGGAATTGCCTCTATAGATCAAGTGATGAATTTAGGGTTTACCGCTATTGACACACAGTTTACAAGCCTTGAAGATCGAATGAAGAATGTAGAGACGTGCCTCACTTCTCTTGAAGAAGGTCATAAATCGATGAACATATCTCTTATCGCCTTTCATGACGAGTGGCGTCAAACTAGGAGGAATGATGATGCAAATGAAAAGGATGATGAAGATGGCGATGGAGATGCATAGTAGTTCATCTTTGCATATCATTTATGTCATTTAGGATATTTATGCACTTTCGTTTATGTTTTTAGGATTAAGTTTGCATTATTCTAAAACCTATGCTTTGATTTTCTGTTATTTGGATTTTATGATTGATGTTATCTTTACTTTGAACTTAATGATTATCAATATTATGTTGCTTGGTTATTATTTATGCCTTTTGCCTATGTTTATCAATGTCTCTATTTTTTGATCTAACAAAAAGGGGGAGAGGGAACAAGCTCACACTTAAAATATTTTGATTTTCAACTTAAAGTTTACCTAGCTAATATTAAGGGGGAGTTATTTTGCAAAGTTTTTCAAAGTGTCAAAAATTTCAAGTTTTGGTTTTGTTATATCAAAAAGGGGGAGATTGTAAAACCTATGTTTGATTTTAATATAACAATGTTTGTTAAGGATTAAATTGAAAACCTGAAATAGACTTTTAAGTCCCTCAAATGATTTATAAAACACCAAGGCTTTAATCTGATTTGAAAAAACTCAAACTCCAAATATTTTCTAAGTATTCCTAGGCCAAAGTATTGAAAAACGTCCAGGCGTATCGATACGCTTCCAGCCGTATCGATACCTTTTTTACAAAGTTGGCTACTGGAAAGACGCGTTTCGATACACCCCTCACCGTATCGAAACAGCGTATCGAAACAAATTGAATCTGTATCGATACGCCCCTCTGTAAAAACTGAAGGAGTTTGAATCGTGTACCGATACGGTCCCACCCGTATCAATACAGATTTAATGGAATTTTTAATTCGAAAAGCTTTTAATGTTTTCGACCGTTGGTGTCAGTTGTTAGGTAACTAAAATTTAAAGTGGTGGTTGACCCGTACCGATACGCTCCTAGCCGTATCGATACGGAAACTTCTAGTGAGCTCAGTTGAAAAAATGGCATCGATACGGTCTTACCCGTATCGAAACGGTCCCTGTCCCGTACCAATACGCTTACACGCGTATCGATACGCCCTTTTGTTATTGTACAACAACTCTTTCTATTTTGAGACAGGTATCGATACAGGTCCACGCGTACCGATACGGTAAGCTGCAGAAGTACATTTATGGTAGAAAGAGAGGGTCCCAACGGCTATAATCAATACCCTAACCACCCAAACGGCTAGAATTGATAGAGAATGTATAAATTGAAGCTAATTGAAGACCATCAACAACTATTGCATCAAAGATAAACATCCTAGCAAAAATCCAAGCTCAAAGTGCTTATTTTTCAATCTCTTGTAAACCCCAAATTGTGTAGTGTTCAATTATGATCTTTGTATCAAATTTGGGTTGAGTGTTTGTACTTAAAGGGGCAATCTTGTATTGAGAGATATCTTTCTTGCCTTTAATTCTTCTTTGTACTCTTGTGAGGGTTTGGTCAAATTTTGGGTAGAAAATTTGATCGGTTGTGTAAAGGTTACCTCCTAAGCCTTGAAAAGGGGAAGAACAAATTAGTGAATTGTTGGAAATCCTTAGTGGTAGCTAAGGTAGTGGATGTAGAGTTCACTCTAAAATTCATTGTTCTTCATTTTTAGACATTCCATTTACTCCAACAACTTTTAAAAACTCAATTCACCCCCTTCTTGGCTTTGATCAATCCTTTGATCCACTCAACAGGGATTAAACGCGGATATTTGATTGATTTGCAAGCTCAAGCATGTGTATATATATAACCCTCATCTTCTCCATTGTTCAACACACCAATTTCAAGAAAATAAACTTGAAAAAAAAGCAAATAGGCTTAGAAAAATTCTGAAAAGTTCTTAAAAAATTTTCAAGAGTTGTTGGAAATTTTGGAGTTGAAGTTCGAGTTTGGAGGCAATTTTCCGGAGGCAATTAGGAGCATTTCGAGAAGTCCGTATTCAAGTTCTTCGTTCGTCGTTTCAGTAAAATTTCTATCTTTCCTTTTAATTTTTTTTATTTAGAATTTTCATGCTTGTTCTTGGTTGAATTTTTGTGTTGTGTTTGTTTTTTTGTGGGGATTTTAGGTTGTGTTCTTGAAGTCGGAAAATCATTTCGTGATTCCGGTAATGTTTTCGTTTTAAATTTCCGTTTAATTTTGGTTTGATCTTTAAAAATTTGCATGCTTTAAAAAAATGTTTTTAGGAGTGTTTTGATCTTTAGAAATGAAGAAATGATTTTTTAAAAGTGTTTATATTAAAATACAAGAATAAAATGAGTTAATGTGGTTTAATTAAAAAAACTTAAAGTTAGGGATTTAATTAGGAATAATAATAATGTGTGGAAATAATAAAGTGGTTTTTTAAAATATATAAAAGGTTTTTTTCCTTGAATTTTAGTTTTAATAATAAATAGGTTAAGTGATTTTAAAAGAGAAAAATAATAAAGATGTTTTTCAATAAAAGAAAAATAAAAAAGTTTTAAAATAAAAGTTTAGGGTTTTAGGAAGAAATAAAATTAAAAAAAGCTTAAAAGAAATTTTTTTTAAAAAAGGTTTATTTTAAAAAGAGATCATTTTAAAAAGAAAAACTTAAAAAATTTAAAAAAATTAGAAAAGAATTTTTTTTGAAATAGAAAAATAAAAAGATATAAAGATATAAAAAAATAAAAGGGATAAACAATGTAGAAGGGGTCTTGTTTTTTTAAAATATAAAAAAAAAGAAATAAAGGTTTTTCAAAATAATTAATAAAAAGAGAAAAAAACACAAAAGAAAATTCGAATTGGTTGTTTGTTTTTAGAAATAGGTTAAAACCTAGGATTAAGTTCTAAAGCTTAGATAGAGACGTGTTTGTTGAAAAATTTACTTCACAAAAATAATAAGACACACTTAAGCTAACTTAAACCTTTAATTAGAAATAAAAGACTTAGACATCTTTTTAGGATTTTTAATCGAACCTAGAATAAAATGTTCAATGCACTAAATTTTCATGTTGCTTGAAAAAGTGAAATTAATTTAATGCGGTGTCTTATCAACCGGGAATGACGGGTTAGCGCCAGAAATGTTGACGGTGATTAAAGTTCATCTCTCGGGCGATAAGGTCGTTAAAATAGACTAATATTCATTAAACAGACAAATAAAGTCGAACATTTGTGAACTTGTAAATTCCAGTTTTGAAAACAATTTTAAAATCAATTAGGTACCAATTTTGGGCGTCGTGGGGTGCTAACCCTTCCTCACGCGTAACCGACCCCCGAACCTGTTTTTACCTGTTTTTTTCTGATTTTCGCAGACCAAAACCGTTGTTTTATTAAAACAAAACGTTTTATTAAAATAACCCTGATTTAAAGTGATCCAATCACACTTTTCAAAAAAGGTTGGTGGTAACTCTGTGTTTTTTAAAATTTTTCAAAAAGTCGAAGCCTCTTAAAATAGGTTGCGACAAAGGTATACACACCGCGCACACATAGTGCTCAAACCCGAGTCACCAAAATAAAATACATCATTCTTTACTATTAGAACCACTCCACGAGTTCAACTCTTACTGATTTTAATTTCAAAAGTTTAGAAAGAAAAAAAAACAGATGTTAGGATAGTATTATTTATCTTTCCTCGTACTCCGCCAAATATGCCATCAAACCACGACTGTGGCTCTTTTCACATTTGATCAAATACTGTCAACCGGAATTTAATTTTCTTTTTTTGATAATCTGTGATTTATTATAACAAAAAATAGTAAATTGTTACAATATTTACAAATTAATACCTAGGAAATTTATTTTGTAAGTAAATTTCCTATGCAACTAATTTCTTCCGATCTTTAAACTATACATATTTGTCTATTAACAACCTCAGTCCTATTGAAAGAAGTTTTGTCCAACTTCATTCTCGAATATTCTTTTATCAATTCAGTAATTGTTCTTTGACTTTTTTATCACCAAGTTCCTTATTGTTTGTTTTTCTCCATATCCAATGCAAACGGTTTAGGGGTGGAAATTGAGTGGGGAATATTCGAAAATCGTGGGAATTCGAACCGACAGAGATTGTGAATAACCAAAACCTTCACCCATGAAGACAGAGATGGGGAAGTTTTATTATTGAAGCTCAAATGGGGACGGGAACGGGAATTGCTATATTCGAACCGTGGGAATAACCAAATCGTAACCGTATAAATAACTATGGGAATCCTTGAAAAATATCCACAAGGATCCTCGATATTTTACAAAATTTATATATTTATATATATATATATATATATATATATATATAATTAACTCTCATTATATCTACTTATCTTATTATCAATTTTCTAGTCTATCAAGATATTTGTGTATTTTGTTTAAACCTTATTAAGTTTGGATGACGTCTATAGTAATTTATCATTTTTTGTTAATTAAGAGTGTAAAATCTATTTATCTCTCTATTTATGTCGTTCTTGTTACGCAAAAACATTGTTCCACCTCAACCATGTGTTTAAGTGTATTGAGTATATAACTTTAAAATTAAAATCGACCATATATTTTGGTTAGTAAAATAGTAGGGATGGCAACGGGGCGGGTTTTTAGTTGCCCCGACCCGACATATGTATTTTTAAACCCGACCCCAACGTAAATATTAATTTACCCGACCGGACCCCGACCCGATAAGTTGCTCTTGAAACCAACCTCGACCCGAACCAACTCAATTATTAAAAATAATTTTAATCAAAAAAATTGATCACCGGCAATGAAACTTGAATCTAACCACCCATTCGCTGATCTCTAAAACAATGCATATTAAAGAAAAAGAATGAATTTGTTCAAGGTTTTACCTCAAAGAATCCATTTTAGCTACGACTTTTGTTGGCAAATTAAAATTAGAAAGAAATTGTTTATCCCTCACTCAAGAGTTGCATTTTTTAGTTGCAGAAGAAGAGAAGATAACATCAAATACATTATTAAAAAAATTAGACAGATTAGACTAAGAGAAATATATAAAAACAATATAATGGGTCAGAAAGTGTACAAAATAAGAGCATGTTGTTGAGCAGCAATAAAGGATTTACCTTGAAAACTCAAAGGGCTTAGATGAAAAATGATAACAAAGGAGACTGCGAAATAAAAAATAATAATCTAACTAAAAGAAAATAAAACTGTCGATGAAAAGAAACCCTTTTATCGATCGAAAGAAAACAATCAAACACAGATTAAAAAGAAGGAAGAAGAAGAGAAAATTACATGAAAAAAAAAAGAAAAATGAAGAGAGCGGTAGGAAGACAATGAAGTGAAGAAGAACACTAAATAACATATATATATATGTAGGGGTATTTTTGTAAATATATTAAAAGTTAACCTAAATATTTATGGTCGGGTCAAATATTTTTTGCCCTAAATCCGACTCCGCCTCGACCCCGACTCACTCCTTCACAAAACCTGCCCCACCTCACCCCGAACCCGAATTTTAAAATAAAAACCCATCCTTATAGGGTTAGGTCGGGTAGGGACCCGTCGGGTCCGGGTTAAATTGTCATCCTATAAAATAGTCAAATTTGTTTAACCTTTCGGGGATGGGGATTCTTCGAAACCCGTGGGGATCCGATGGGTATATGGATGAGAATGAAAAAAATAACCGAAACATGTAATAGGGATTACCCGAAACTGTACACGTAAGTGTTGGGGACGAAGTAGAGAATACAAAGTCATCCCCGCATCGACCGATTCCCACCCTTTCACACGGTATTATAGTTCAATCTAAATATAACAGTAATAAAGGATTTCTCTCTAAGCTTATTACCAAGTAGTCATTGTTCTTGCTCTCAGTTATTTATTTTTAAAAGGCTTAACAATCAAATAAATGCCTAAATTATTTTTTTTCTAGATAAGTGCTGAACTATATTTTGAGTCAAATAGGTGTCTAGCGTTTCATTCCGTGATTTATTTATGATTTTCCATCAACGGTCGTTAAAAAATTCGTCATCCAATCAGAACATGACACGTGGCCTTTTTTATATTTTTAATTTCTAAATTTCTTTAAAAATCTAAATCTTTTTAAAACCTCAAAGTTTTAATTTCTTTCGATCAAACCACCAAATCACATCTCCCTCACGGTTCGGCATCCCACACAAGTTGGTGGTTCACTGTTCACCGTCCAAGCGTCGTGTACCTCACTGTTCGACATCTGTCATATTTTACCTATCGGTAAGAACCCAATTGGCCTTTTTCTTCATTGTTGTGTCTTCTTTGACGGTGCAATCATCGGTTCATTCGTCAATTTTTGACAACGAGATGATGAGGTTTTTAGTAGATGGGGTTCGATGAAGATAAGGGTGGCCGTTGGTGGTTGAATCGGTGGTCGTAGTGGAGGAATTTAGGGATTTAAGGTTTGGGTTTGGGGGGATTTAGAGAAATTAAATATTGTTGTGTTAATTAATGTATTTTATTTTTTTTTATTTTTCTATTTTTAGATTTTAATTTTAGAAAATGAGAAAGTATGCCACGTGTTCAAATTTTATTGGATAACGGAAAAAAATAGTATTTGTCACGAAAAAATCTTAAATGAGTCATGGAATGAAACGTAAGGCATCTATTTGGCCCGAAATATAATTTAAATACATATCTAAAATGATATATAGTTTAGGAACTTATTTAAGTGTTAAGCCTTTTAAAAATACAAAATTTCAATACATCCTTCCAAAGCTTTCTCTAAGAAGAACTCTTTGAGAAAAGATGATCTTTGGTTTCCTGATCATCACAGAAGTTGCGGCTATCATCTAAATCTAATTTTCAATTTCTTAGTCTAGTCTTATTAGGTAGCCTGTCATGACAAGCCAATCAAGAAATAAAAGAGCAATTAATAATAGGTAAAATATTTCATGTACAAATGGTGAAAACTTTTTATTTCTATAAATGTCTTAGTTTTAAGGTTTATGAATTTAGTTTAAGGTTTGGGGTTTAGGTTTAGAATTTAGAAATTATTATTAGAATTTAGCTTTATGGTTACAACTTAGGGTTTTGTTGCGTGCAAAAGTGATGCGCAAATTGCGTGCAAGTATACACGGTGCCAAGTTATAGTATTTGAGATATCGTCTCCACATGAATATTGACAAACTTTCGGAGTTTAATTTTCTGCACAAGTAAAATAAAAACAAAAATATTAGGAGTTGATTTTGATTAAGACTAAGACTAAAGCAAGTAAAGTAAATTGAGATATCAGAGTGAGAATGGGCCGGTATTGGATGTTTCATAGTGTGGAGAATTGATGTACTGTCTCGGCACAGTTTTGCTGATCAACTTAACAACTTCAGCCATCGCCCACAAGAATGCCTCGACACGCGCCCGCCTCAGTAGAGTTGTGTGAGATTGTATGGGCAGTTAAGTGATGATTCAACGTTCAGCAAGGCTCCCTTCTATGACTCCTTCTTCTCCCGAAGCTTGAAGTACTATTGGCGAACACATCTTGGATGATACTTCTCGGCGTGAATCTAAGAGCGAACACCAACCGATTATGGATCCTCTTTTAGCCGCTGAACTTCTTAACTTATCTCTAAGCCGAAGTAGCTTTACCCTATGGTTGGATAAAATCGTATTTGCTCGTTTCGTGAGTTCAACTCTCCCGATATTGAACAAATGGATTGAAGCTCTCTTCTCTCCCGATAAAGATTGCGACAATGAAGAACCAAGAGTAAACAAACCTTGAATTTTATTGCAAAACTGAAATCCTAAACGAATACAACAAGACTCTCGCAACTACAACGCAACCAACCCTTAGCCCTAGGGAAGGTTTAGAACATGATGGGTGTAGACGTCACTAGGGTTTTGACAAGAAGGAGTTTCTCTCAAATCTCAATTGTTTTCTCTCCTTCAAGTTGATTACATATATATAGGGGAGAAGCGTAGGCCTAAGTCGGTTTAGGGTATGAATAGTATTTAGAATACAATTACAACTCATTAAAAGATCATTAAATCTTCCTAGATTCCCGTTTGACTTTTTCCCAACTTGACTTTGACCTTGTCTTTTCTTTATCTCCTGGGCTCCAATGCACGTGCAAGTGGTCTCTAAAAATCGGGCTTGATGAACTCTTTCTATCGCATACCACTTTGCATTTTCCACTCTTCCTTGAAGTGCTGCCTCGGCGGCAAGTAGTTGACTGCCTTGGTGGGGGTATGGACTAGTGTACAGGGGCTGGCACAGCTCTACATTCTGATTCTTTCCTCCTCGATTGGCTCTCTTGATGCTCCAACAGCTTCCTCCTTCAGCTCCCAGCTTTCTCTTCATCTGCCCTTTTTGTTGCCTCGGCAGCATCTGCCTGGGCGGGTACCTACGCACAGGGAGAAAATGCACTTGAGCAGTATCATATATATATAATCAACTAAATTCATCAAATAAGGCAGATTGTCTAATCTATGCTATTTTGTGTATATTACCTAATAAATGCAACCTAAAATACACTTAAGAACAACAATAATTGAGCTAAACTAGGGTATAAATATATGACTTTTGCACACTTAACACACTCCCAAACTCGAACTATTGCTTGTCCTCAAGCAATGCAATCTAATAATAACATGCCAAAACTTAAAATCATATGCAAACTAAGTCGAAAAGGCATCTTGAGCAACCTTTACATACCGTGTAGATTTACGCCTACTTAGCAACCCTTTGAATGACAAGATATTTACCCAGAACCGAACTATGTATCTCGTGAGTTTGTGTGTGTGTGTGTGTTCCTTGTATTAAGCATGATTCTTCAGCTTCTAAGCAAACCTTCGATAAACACCTTAACTCCCTTGGGTTTCCCCCTAGTTTTTTTAATTTCACCACTAGCTGCCGGTAAGAGGCTTTTCTAACGATTGGATTTTTTTCTCTAGAGCCAGTTTCGGGCACCTCTAGGACGTCTGATTTTTTTAAACAAACTTTAAGTTATACCCAAGTTTACTAGGTGAAATACCTAAGTTTCCTAGAAGTCCTAAAATCAAACTAGTCACAAAGAGTGTTAACCTAAAGTGGGATTCTAAGTTAACCTAAAGTCATGCTAAGGTTACTGCCTAGGCGGAGCATATGCCGCGGCGGGTAAAGGATACTCAAGAATTTTTCTCAAACTAAGAGTTCATTAGGCTTTAAATAAAGGCATGTTACAATTAGAACCTAATTAAAACAGAAAAGAAAACTTAAAGACATAAAAAGAAAAACTAGAAAATATAAGAAAAAGAAAAACAAAAGACAAAATTGAGGACTAATTCCCCCCCCCCAAACTCAAGAGGATCATTGTTCTCAATGCATGTATACATATACAAAATTAATGTATAGATTAGATAAAAATAACAAAAGAGAAGAAGGGGAGAGAAGCTTAAATTGGTTTGGATTCAGAGGAGCTGTCGCCGTTGCCAATGATCACCCTCTTCCGTGCTGCCATCTTGAAGCACTTGGCCACCCTCGGAGGCTGTTGTCGGGAAGGCAGACTGGGTTGAGCCTTTTGAGTCACCTCTCGTTCGCCGTCGTCTTCACTGTTTGGGCAGACTTCTATGGCAGTGTGTGTCTGCTTTGCTCCTGGGGAGAAGGACGGTTCGAGCTTCCTAGTAATGGATCGAACTGTATCCTGCCATACGGAGTTGTCGGAGAGGAAGTCCTTGAGGTAGCCGGAGTTGAATGGTCCTAGTGCGTCGGCTGCTGCCCTGGACGTCTGCCCTTGGTCTTTGACTGGGGCTGCCACCGTGTCTCCTTGGTTATCGGAGCTGGAAAGGACCTCAGTGGCCGTGGCTGCTCTTGAGGCTTGAGGCTCGCTTGATATGGGGGTGGTCGGAGTTGCGGAGGCTGTCGGATGTGTTGCCGAAGCATAAGGTGTGGTGGTTGTGTCCGGTGCTGCCGGGGCAAATATCTCGGTAGGGAACTCTAGAAAGTTGGCCGCCGGGAACTTTTCCTTGGTGGTGGTGGTGGTGGCATTGTTGAAGTCCCAGATGTAGGCCATAAACTTCAACTGGTGGCGTTCTATTCTATCCAGTTGTGCTGCCAAACCGTCGATGGTGGTTGCCTGGGCGGGTTGCTGGAAGTGTTGCTAACTGCCCATTTTCGACGATGGGGAAAAGTTTTCCAGGGTGGCTACTGTGATCTCCATCTTCCGAAGGATTATCTCCCTCGTCCACCCGGTTCGGTCTGGTGTCATGGTGTCGGTTGGGGCGGCTGCAACATGTGCCTTCTCGCACAATGCCGTGATGAGGCTGGGGAAGTAGAGTTGCCCCTTTGTTTTCTGCCCACACTTGTAAATTTTGTTAGCAATAATTAAACCCACATTGACATACCTTTTATTGATGATGGAGTGGATGAGGGCCAATCTGGGTTTGTCGATGGTGTAGTTTTGGGTTGTGGGCAGCAAACGCCTCTTCACAAATGTGTTCCAAAGTTTCATCTCGGGCAGCAAATTCCACCGATTGATGGTGCCTCGGTTTCTGCCCTCATTCCAAACCGTCCCCGGTTCGCGTAATTCTTCCTTTATTGCCTCGTAACCGTCCGGTGTGAGGGAGGCAAGGAACTCCGTGTGCTGGTCTTCGCGGATATGGAGGCCGTAGTAGAGATTGATCTTGTCTTCCTCGATTAAAACCGACTGCCCGCGAACATTGACTGTCGCTACGTCCTCTGTCGGCCCATAGGCGTAGTATTCGCGCACCATGGTTTGATTTGCTGGCTTGGGTTTCTGGGCAAAGATTTGCCACCGTTCATGCTCGATTTTGGAGTAGATGAATTTCTCGAGCCTTAAATATTTCTTTCCTGGCTCGTAGAAGAATCCTTGCTCCTCCCATACCGCTATTTCTTTAAATATTTCGTTGTGGCGGGCTTTTATTTCTGGTGTGGCGAAGCGATGGAGGGATTCCTCCGACTCTGCCTGGACAGCACAGCGGCAGGGGGTTCTTGCCATTCTTTAGTTGGGATTTTTGGTGTGCGAGAGAGTTGTGAGAGCTTGAACAAAAGAACTACGGAAGAAAAAGAAATAGTTCTGAAAGCAAAAGAAATCTAATGAAACAATAAGCAAGAGAGAGTAAAGAATAGTGAATAGTAAACAAATGAGGGGGTTTAAATAGAGAAAGAGTGCTGTCATTTCGTCTGCCGAGGCGGACGTTGCCCGGACAGATAGCCGTTGGAACGGAACGAGCTTCTGTAAACGGTTAGTTCTAGCGGGAAGCAACGTCTGTCCGCCGCGGTAGGCTTGGTGGGCGGGCTTGAAGTGGTTTATGGATTTGGGCTTTCTTCTTTTCCCTTCTCTTGGGCTATTGTCTCTCCTAAAAAAACTGAAATAAAAAAAATTATTAGAGAATAAGCAAATACGAAAATTAAATCTAATTCCTAAGAACTGAAAATGCAAGAAATTAAAATCTAAATCCTAAAACATAAAATAAATTAAATTAAAGAAAATTTAAGTTATGTTGGGAATGCATCTGGATGCATTTCCTAACACAACCACTTTGTAGAACTAATGTTTTGATATAATAATTGAAAAATGTTTTGGACTAATTTGAAAAGAATTTAAAACTTGGTTTTAAGTCCAAACAACTTGAATTTATGTTTGAGGTATTTTAAGAGGTTTTTGGCAATGTTTTTCATGCTTTTACATAGCCAAACTCGTGTTTTCAAGCTACCAGTATCGATACGGTTGTACCCGTATCGATACCTTTTTGCCCCAGTTTGGCCACTGTCAAAACCCGTATCGATACATGCCTTTGCCGTTTCGATACAGATCGTGATCGTTTCGATACGCCAGGTAAGCGTACCGATCCCCTTTCAACCAACCCCAACGGCTATTTCCCAACGACCATTTAAATGTGAACACGTACCGATACGCCCTCAAGCGTATCGATACGCCTAGGCTGGCAAGAGCCCAACGGCTAGTTTCAAATGAAGGCCGTACCGATACAGTTCCACGCGTATCGATACGGAAGGCTGCTGAACAGCATTTATGAAGGGAAATAAAGTCCTCAACGGCTCCAAATCATCCCCAACGGCTAGTAACGGCTACAAACTCAATTAGGAGTATAAAAGGCACCTCCTAGCATCTTGTAATGGTGAATGCTTCAATTGTTACAACATTATGATGTCAAAATTTGTCTAGAGCTTTAATTATACATTTCTTGCTTAGACAACATTTGTGAGCTTACATTGTTAAATTTGCTCAAGTATTTAGGTTTTGGGTGAGTGCTTAGAATTGCAAACAAACACCTTTTAGAGGGATTTCTAGTTTGCTAAGTCTTTCTTTGTAAAGAGAGTGTTCCTTCAAGCTTTGGGTAGAAAGCTTTGAGGGTTGTAACGGTTTCCTCCTAATCCAAGAAAAGGGGATGAAATTCTTAGTGAATTTGTTGGAAATCCTTAGTGGGGAGCTAAGATAGTGGATGTAGACCTTGGTTAGAAGGTTGAACCACTATAAATCCTTGTGTAAAATTGCCAAATTTTTACCTCCCACTAAAACACCCAATTAACCAACTTCTCCACACTTGGCGAGCAAGAACGGTTGATCGAATCGAGCCCCTCACATCTCAACAATTGGTATCAGAGCTTGGCTCAATTGAGGAGGATTCACTTCCTATTGAGAAGATCCGGCAAGCTCGATCACTTTTTCATCAACCGGCTCAAATGGCGCAATCCATCGACAAACCGCCATTCTTTGACGGAAATCACTATGCCCATTGGAAGACAAAGATGAAATTCTTCTTGAAGTCAAGAGACTACAAGCTATGGGACATAGTTGAAGATGGTCCATTTGTGCCTCAAAGAAGCAAAGCGGAATGGAGTGCCGGCGATCGCAAGAAGAGTGAGCTTAATTGCAAAGCCTTGCACATGCTCTTTTGTGCTTTTGGCCCAACCATCTATGAGAAGATGTCTTCTTGTGAGAGTGCCAAGGAAGTATAGGACAAGCTTGAAGTCACATACGAAGGAACCGATGAAGTCAAGGAGACCAAGATTGGGCTCCTCACCTTAGAGTATGAGAACTTCAAAATGGATCCGGAAGAAAACATCGAGAAGGTGTTTGATAGGTTCTCCACCATCACAAATGGACTTAAAGGTTATGGAGAAGCCATCCCCGAAAAGAAGCTTGTCCGAAAGCTCATCTACTCCCTTCCCGAGTCATGGGACTCAAAGAGGACCGCCATCATCGAAGCCAAGAATCTCAAAACCTTGAAGCTTGATGAACTCATGGGGTCTCTTCTCACTCACCAAATAATGAAGAAAAACAAAAAAGAGGAGAAGAAGAAGGAAGAGATTAGAGCGATGGGGAAGAAGAAGATCATGGAGTTAGGCATCAATGCTAGTGCCATAGCTCTCAAATCCTCCACATGCCATCATGTAGATTCTAGTGAGGAGGAGAGTGAAGATGAAGAGATGGCCTATCTCTTCAACAAATTTGCTCGGTTCATGAAGAGCAAAATGGAAAAATCCAAGCATAAATCGATAAAGAAGATGAAGGACTCTCACAAAACCAAAAAGAAGGGATCAACTTCAAAACAAGCATATGTGGCCACATGGAGTGATGAAGACTCCACCGATGATGAAGTAGCCCACCTATGCTTGATGGCCCTCAATGAGGGGGAGGTAACTTCTAACTCATCTATTTCAAATTCTTATACATTTGATGAGTTACAAGATGCCTATGATGATTTGCTTTTGGAATTCAAGGCATCATTTTCCAAGAACAAAAAGTTGATTTCAAAAATAAAAATTGAAAATGATTTGCTTTCCAAAACAAATCTTGAACTTGAAGCAAAGTTGAAAGATTTTGAACAAAAATGTTTTGATTTACAAAATTTGCTTCTAAAGGTTCAAAAAGAAAAAAAGATTTGATTTCCAATGAACTTGAAAAGAAAAATGGTTTTGGAAAATCAACTTTTATGTAAGACAATCTAGTGCCCCTAGATTTGTGAATGGAAAATGTTTTAGAAGTGTTTGGATCCCAAAAGGACTAACCACTTCAACTAAAAAGGATGAAATTGAAAAATGGATTCCTAAGGGGACAAAATTTTGTGCTACTAACGTTTATGGATCCAAAGCAATTTGGATACCAAAAATTACTTGATTGTCTTTTGCTAGGTGTGATGGAGATGTTCAACAAGTCAAACATTGAGGGGGAGCTCCATACACACAAGGAAAAACACTTGAAAAAGGAAGGCTTCACATCCTCCCTTTGGATTCAAGTGTTGGTAAAAATTCTAGTTGCTTTTTGTGTTTATTTGATTTATTTTCATTTATGTCAACTAGATAATCATATATGTTGAACTAACATCTTTGATGATGCTTTGAGTAAGGGGGAGCCATTTAAAACCAAATTCTTATTTTTGTCATTTTTTCCCTCCATTTTTATTTTTGAACTTAATGTTTTAAATTCTTATTTTTGTCATTTTTTTACCTCCATTGTTATTTTTGAACTTAATGTTTTAAATTCTTTTTGATATAACAAAAAGGGGGAGAAATGGTTTGAAAAATTGCTTTTTCAAATGAATAAGGGGGAGCTTTATTTGATTTCATATCTCTTTAGTCTCTTATTCACATTTTTAAAGTTAAAGGGGGAGAATCCCAAACAATTTTTCAAGTGAGTTTTATTATATCAAAAAGGGGAGATTGTAGAACTAATGTTTTGATATAATAATTGAAAAATGTTTTGGACTAATTTGAAAAGAATTTAAACTTGGTTTTAAGTCCAAACAACTTGAATTTATGTTTGGGGTATTTTAAGAGGTTTTTGGCAATGTTTTTCATGCTTTTACATAGCCAAACTCGTGTTTTCAAGCTACCAGTATCGATATGGTTGTACCTGTACCGATACCTTTTTGCCCCAATTTGGCCACTGTCAAAACCCGTATCGATACAGGCCTTTGCCGTTTCGATACGGATCGGGATCGTTTCGATACGCCAGGTAAGCGTACCGATCCCCTTTCAACCAACCCCAACGGCTATTTCCCAACGGCCATTTAAATGTGAACACGTACCGATACGCCCGCAAGCGTATCGATACGCCTAGGCTGGCAAGAGCCCAACGGCTAGTTTCAAATGAAGGCCGTACCGATACGGTTCCACGCGTATCAATACGGAAGGCTGCTGAACAGCATTTATGAAGGGAAATAAAGTCCTCAACGGCTCCAAATCATCCCCAACGGCTAGTAACGGCTACAAACTTAATTAGGAGTATAAAAGGCACCTCCTAGCATCTTGTAATGGTGAATGCTTCAATTGTTACAACATTATGATGTCAAAATTTGTCTAGAGCTTTAATTGTACATTTCTTGCTTAGACAACACTTGTGAGCTTACATTGTTAAATTTGCTCAAGTGTTTAGGTTTTGGGTGAGTGCTTAGAATTGCAAACAAACACCTTTTAGAGGGATTTCTAGTTTGCTAAGTCTTTCTTTGTAAAGAGAGTGTTCCTTCAAGCTTTGGGTAGAAAGCTTTGAGGGTTGTAACGGTTTCCTCCTAATCCAAGAAAAGGGGACGAAATTCTTAGTGAATTTGTTGGAAATCCTTAATGGGGAGCTAAGGTAGTGGATGTAGACCTTGGTTAGAAGGTTGAACCACTATAAATCCTTGTGTCAAATTGCCAAATTTTCACCTCCCACTAAAACACCCAATTAACCAACTTCTCCACACTTGGCGAGCAAGAACGGTTGATCGAATCGAGCCCCTCACATCTCAACACATTTCCTGGGTTGCTGCAGCATCTGCTTCATCCTCTGCCAAGGTGGATCTTTGTGTTTCTCTTGATCATTGTTATTGCCAGGTTACCCACTTGGGCGGTTGTGGCTGGATTGCTCTATCTTAATGTTGGGGTCGATGTCTGCTGAATTTTGGAGGTCCTAACTTTCTTTCATGTCTTCAGCTTTCTTCAAATGTTGCAGGACATTTAGTTTAATTTCTCGGTCATCCATTTTCATAGTAAGCTCCCCATTCTCCACATCTATTAGGGTTTTGCTTGTGGCTAGGAATGGTCTTCCCAGGATGACGGGTGCTTTGTCGTCTCCTTCACAGTCCAGAATTAAGAAATTTGCTGGGAAGATAAGATTGTCTACTCTTACTAGGATGTCTTCGATCTTTCCTTCTGATTGCACGTAAGAGTTATCAGCTAACTAGAGCATGACGATGGTGAGTCTAGCTTTTCTGATTCCCAATTTTTCAAACATCGCCTTGGGCATTAAGTTTATGCTTGCCCCGAGATCACATAAGGCTTTCCCTTTGTATTGGTTTCCAATAGCGCATGGAATGGGGAAGCTACATGGGTCTCTTAGTTTAGGCGGTGCTCAGTTTTGATACATTGCCATGCATCCTTCTGTCATGAACACCACTTCGAATTCTCCTATCCTTGCTCGCTTCGACACCATATCCTTGAGGAACTTTGCATAATTTGGCATTTTCACTATGGCCTCGACGAAGGGTATGTTGATGTGTAACTGTTTGAGAATCTCTAGGAATTTTTAAACTGGTACTCTTGCTTCTGTTGCTTCAGCAGCTGAGGGAATGGGGGAGGCAGCCGAATATTTTCAATACCCTCATTGCATGGGAATCTGATTTGAGGGAGTGTGATCTACTTTGTTTTTTCTGTAGTCTTGTCTGGAATGTTAGCAGAATTAGATGTCGGAAAAGTTGGTTCTAATTCTGCTGCGACAGTGGCATTAGGGTCTTCCGCGACGGCTAGATTAGTCTCCTTTTATTTGTCGGTCTGAGGTTCCTTGAGTTGTTTTCCACTTCTGGTTGTGATTGCCTTGCACTGTTCATGAGTGGATCTCCTTGCAACTTCAGAATCTCTAGGCAATAATCCAGTATTCAGTAGACGAGTAAACTGCCCTACTTGAGTTTCTAGCGATTTTAAAGTTGCCTCGTGATTTTTCATTCTCATCTCGGCCTTGTCCATGAAATCATCAGTTTTCTTAACAAATAAATCCATATTGGACATATAGGTACCTGTCTGAGTCATGAAGGCACTTAGAGTCTACTCCAAGGCACTGGGTGTTGCCTGTTGCGGCGGCTACTGCCGTGACATCGTCTACTGAAATCCTTGCGTTTGATTTTCTTGATTAGCTGGATTCAGAGCGTTGTTGGGGTTACTCCATGAAAAGTTAGGGTGCCTCTTCCAACTATAGTTGTAGGTGTTCGATGTAGGGTTGTTTCTGTTGAAGTTTCCTACAAAGCATATAGTCTCTGTCCCTTGTTGGCACTCAGATGAGTCATAGTCTCCCCCACATTGGTCGTAAAAGGCTTTAATTGCTTTGACTTGCTGTGTATTGTTCTGCCCTTGCATCGCTTCTACCATCTTCATCAACCGAGCGACTTGTGCTACGAGTGCATCTGATGTTCCTAGCTCGTTTGCTGTGGCCTGCCTTCTTATGCCGCCTCGGCGGGCATTAGGAAAATGATAGTTGTTTTTGGCCATCCTATTCAGAATTTGAATTGCTTCGGCGGGTTCTTTGTCGAGTAATGTACCATTGATAGAGTAATCCAGCATCATCCTTGTTGGTGTATTCACACCGTTTTAGAATATAGATACTAGTGTCCATTCTGGAAATCCGTGGGAGGGGCATTTATTCAACAATTCGCAGTATCTCTCCCATGCCTCGTGCATTTGTTCATCATCTGCCTGTCGAAACGTAGTGATGTCAGTTCACAGTTTATTGGTCAAATTGACTGGATTAAATCGGGCTAAGAAATCTCTGCATAATTCTATCCAAGATTCAATGGACTTCAATGATAGGCTGTTAAACCAAGTCTTTGCCCAATCCCTCAATGAATAGGGAAATAATCTGAGATGTAACATGTCTGCATGAACTCCATGGATTTTGAAGGACTTGCAGATGTCCAGGAAAAACTTCATGTGTTGGCGGGCATCTTCAGTGGCGGAACCTCCAAACTTTCCAAGCGTATTCAACATGTTGAACATGACGGGTTTGAGCTCGAAGTGGTCCGCTTCTGTTTCAAGATCGATCACGCCAGAATTCAGTCTTCTAAGATCTTCCTCCAGGTAGTCTCTTACTAACCGCCAAGCGGTAGGTGGTTGCCTACTATAGCTCACCACAACATTGTCGCCTGGGGTGGTGGTGGTAGGTTCTGGATGTTTTTTGGATCAACCATGGGTTTTTTGTTTGCTTGTCTTAATCTGTGTGCAATACGTTCTGGCTATGGATCGTATTCTCGCAAGGGTGATTTCTGATTGGCTATGGTCATAAATCAAAGAAAACCTGGGGGTTAAAAAAAACAAAAAGTGCAAAAAATAAAAACAAAAAGTTGTACGCCAATCCACGGCAACGGCGCCAAAAACTAGTTACATGCAAAAGTGATGCGCAAATTGCGTGCAAGTATACACTGTGCGAAATTATAGTATTTTAGATATCGTCTCCACAGGGATTGTGACAACCTTTCGAAGTTCACTTTTCTGCACAAGTAAAATAAAAACATAAATATTAGGAGTTGGTTTTTATTAAGACTAAGACTAAAGCAAGTAAAGTAAATTGAGATATTAAAGTGAGATAATGGGCCGATATTGGATGTTTTGTAGTGTGGAGAATTGATGTACTGTCTCGGTACAGTTTTACTGATCAACTTAACAACTTCAGCAATCGCCCACAAGAATGCCTCGGCACGCGCCCGCCTCAGTAGAGTTGTGTGAGATTTCCTGGCAGTTAAGCGATGATTCAAGGTTCAGCAAGGCTCCCTTCTATGACTCCCTCTTCTCTAGAAGCTTGAAGTACTATTGGCGAACACATCTTGGATGATACCTCCCGGCGTGAATCTAAGGGCGAACACCAACCGATTATGGATCCTCTTTTAGCCGCTGAACTTCTTAACTTATCCCTAAGCCGGAGTAGCTTTACTCTATGGTTGGATAAAACTGTGTTTACTTGTTTCGTGAGTTCAACTCTCCTGATATTGAACAAATGGATTGAAGCCCTCTTCTCTCCCGATAAAGATTGCAACAATGAAGAACCAAGAGTAAACAAACCTTAAATTTTATTGTAAAACTGAAATCCTAAACGAATACAACAAGACTCTTAAAACTACTCTGCAACTAACCCATAGCCCTAGGGAAGGTTTAGAACATGATGGGTGTAGACGACACTAGGGTTTCGACAAGAAGGAGTTTCTCTCAAATCTCAATTGTTTTCTCCCCTTCAAGTCGATTACATATATATAGGGGAGGAGCCTAGGCCTAAGTCAATTTAGGGTAGGAATACTAGTTAGAATAAAATTACAACTCATTAAAAGATCATTAAATCTTCCCAGATTCCCGTTTGACTTTTTTCCAACTTGACTTTGACCTTGTCTTTTCTTTATCTGCTGGGCTCCAATGTACGTGCAAGTGGTCTCTAAAAATCGGGCTTGATGAGCTCTTTGTATCGCATACCACTTTGCATTTTTCCACTCTTCCTTGAAGTGCTGCCTCGGCGGTAAGTAGTTGACTGCCTCGGCGGGGGTATGACTGGTGTGCAGGGGCTGGCACAGCTCTACATTTTGATTCTTTCCTCCTCGATCGGCTCTCTTGATGCTTCAACACCTTCCTCCTTCAGCTCCCAGCTTTCTCTTCATCTGCCCTCTTTGCTGCATCGACGGCATCTGCCTGGGCGGGTACCTACGCACATGGAGAAAACGCACTTGAGCAATATCATATATATAAAATTAACTAAATTCATCAAATAAGGCATATTGTCTATTCTATGCTATTTTGTTTATGTTACCTTGTAACACCCGGGTTTAGGGGTTAGGTGAAAATAATATTTTAATATTATTTTGGGCTCGGTTTTATAATTAAAATGATTATAAAATAATTCCGGGTTTTCGTTTTCAAATTTACTAATTAGAGTTAACAATGTTTTGAAATTTCATCTCAAATAGCCATAGTGGGTGTGCCCTTGTGAATACCCCATTTCATTAAGGGCAAGGTAGTCTTTTGAGCCCTAAAATAAGTCACATGTGAAATAAAACACCTATTCTCTACTATTCATCTCCTCCTTTAAAATACACCAACGGGAAAAAGAGCTCTCTACCCAAATTTACTATTCTATCTTATTCCTTATCCATTTCAACTCCAAATCGAAAGGTAAGGACGTTTTTGACTTCACCTCACCTTCCCCTTCATAAAAGTACCTTTCATTTTAATTTCCATGGAAGTTTTAGAAAATGTCATTTTTGAATATTTTGATTAAAAATGAGATTTTTAAGTTGTTAAGTAAAGTATTTTGATTTAATATGCTTAGTTATGGTATAAGGAAGTCAAATGATATATCATATATGAATTTCAAGTGATTTTGAGAATTTTCGGAATTGGGCTTTGAGAGGGTTTTTGGAGGGTTTTAAAGTGGGATTTGGGGCTGTTTAATGTTGGATTTTGGGAGCTGTAGGTAGTATGATATATGAGGATCATTTTGGGTGTAATTGATGTTTGTTTGGGTGTTTGAAATGGGAGAAATCAGTGGGTGTTAAGGGCTGCTCGGAAATCCTGTTTTGGGGTTGATTTTGAGTATTGCATGCTTGCTAATGTTAATCCGGGTTGATTCTGATGATGAGATATTGATTATGAATGTTTTGTTTGTGTTTGAGATTGATTAGAACCGAGTTTGGGCATCGGTGAAGCATGGGAAGTGAATCCGGGAATTTGAAGAACGGTCGCTTGCTTGGTCTTTGAGCTTGGGAGCTTAGGTGAGTGGTTAAATATTTTAAATGGTTTTCAAGTGTTGGTTCAAGCATGTGAACCTAGGATGGGCTTGGTAAACCCACCTAGAGTTGGGATTAGAGTGGTAGCCTAATCCCAAGCTTTGATTAGAGACTTTGGTTGCACTCTTTAATGGTTGTATATGCCTCGTGTTAAATCGTGATGGTGTTGGTTATATATGTTGTATACATGTATGTTGAGGCATGTTGGATGCATTGTTGTATGCATGTTGATGATAGATATGATATGGTTATTCACATGTGCAAAATATGATGTGATATGGTTGTTAATGATGTACATGTGTGTTGTCATGTGAAATGAGATTATGAGGTGATTGCCTGATCCGAGGATCATGGTGAGTACATGTTAGGCATGGAAATGTGGTTTGTGCATGATAGTAAGTCATGGTGAGTACGTGCTAAGCACGGAAGTTGTTAATAAATGGTATGTGGAATGTATTAGTATTGGCACTAGTATGCTTGGGTACAAATGATCGATCATTAGGATGTTAGTGTGTACACATGAGTCAAAAGTCGCGCGTGGCCTTGGTGGCGTTGAGTCACCAAGGAGGAGTACGGGTACGCCCAGAAATTATATTTACATTAGTCGGTGATGAGTGGAATCCCATCGACGGGCGTGAGGATGAGTGGAATCCCCTCAGCGTGGAATGAAGCGTGAGGATGAGTGGAATCCCCTCCGCGTGAAATGAGGCGTGAGGATGAGTGGAATCCCCTCCGCGTAAACGGTGATGAGTGGAATCCCACCGCCAGGTAATGGTTGTGTTGTTGGATGTGAGTTCCAACGGTTATCCGTGTATTCGAGTCATAGCTAGGTGCCAATACGGATTGTAGTTTATGTTGCCATTATGTGGTTAATTGTGAACCAATGTGATTTGGGATGTGTTGCTAACATGGTTTAATATATGCGATATCATATGTTGTGGGTTTAAACATGTTGAGCATAGCATGATATTGATTATATGTTCATGCATCATTTAGAATTATGGCTCGTGTGGACCGGAGGTAAGAACATGCATTTTATCTTGGTTGTAGCTCGTGCTTGGACCCTGCATTGTCGAGGTTTGTTTTTAAAGAGCTCACCCTCACTAAGCTTTTATGCTTACGCTCTCTTTTGTTCGACAATGCAGATATATAGCTTGTGGGTGGCAAAGGCAAGGGAAGGTCTCCAAGTGTTGCTTTTGGTGAGCTCAATGTATGAATTTTAAGTAATGGAATGTAATAGTTAAGCAATGGGATAGGAATTGTTGATTTGAGTCTTGATGTATGTCTATGGTTGACTTGATTTGTAAGCATGTTATATCTTGCCAAATGCTAGTACGATGGATGTCTTATGAGTGCTTAGGTTGCTTGAATGGCATGTGGACTCACTTGACATGTGTGATGCTTATTGGTTCTTTTTAAATGTCTTCAAGCATGCTTGTATGAAAGGCTCTTAATGTGTAATTTGCCATGTTAGAAAGATTGTCCAAATCCATGCTTGTATGTGTTTGAGTATGTTAAATCTAGGATGTATGCCTCTAGACCTTGTTTGATGGTTTTGTGTGCCTTTAGGGGGTCCTATGGGACCTTTAGACTTGTCAAAACACCCCTAAATCTGTGTTTCAAAGGTTACAGACTGCCGGCGTTTCGAAACGGGTGGGATCGTTTCGGAACGGGTAGGCTTCAGGGACCCCGTATCGGAACGCGTTTCGATACGGTATGGCCTTTGGAACCCCTGTTCCGAAACGCGTATCGGAACGTTTTGGCTACTGGAATTCTGAGAAATTCACGAGATGAAGGTGTTTCGAAACGGGTGTGAAGGTTTCGAAACGGTCAAAATCTCGTTGACCACGAGATATTGACCGTCGTGGGCGTTTCGAAACGGTTGACCCCCGTTTCGATACGGCTCCTTGTAAAGGCTTTGGGTCAGTTGACCTGGTCAAGGCGTTTCGATACGCCTCAAGGGCGTTTCGAAACGGCCTGTTTAAAAGATTAAAAGTGGGATGTTTAATTGCTGTTTTGGGTTCGAATGTTTGTCTCTTGTATTCTTGTTCCGCTGTTTGACCACATAGGGTTTAATATCCATTTAGACAAGATTTTTAAAATGAAAAAAATAGGGTTGCTAACCGAGGGGGAACCTTAACGGGTTTCGCTTCGGTTTTCCCCGTGTGGCCCACTCGGACCGGTCAACCGGCCAGACCGGGACGAGGGGGTTACATTTGTTGGTATCAGAGCCTAAGGTTGCCGAGACCTTGGGCAGGTAAGTGAGGTAAGTTTAAGTTTTGAATTGATATGCACGGTGTTTGCTTGCTTTGTAAGTATAATTGCTTGTATGACAAGTATGTTGATTGTTTGTTTAAAAGCATGTTATTCGTTACTCGTGTATGCTGTGATGTGTGACTGATTGATTGAGAATGTATGTTGTTGGACCATAAGCATATGTTTGCTTGTTTAACAAGTATGCCCTGTATTATGCTTGGTTGAGCCTGTATGTGTGCTGATTTGTTGAAACATGTTGAGTAGAGTCCCATTGCTTCTATTACATCGGAAAAAGGATTTAAAGTGAGGGAAATCATACTTGAGCCACTTGGACCTTTCCTTTGCTAACCCAACTTGTATGTTAAATTGTTGATTGATTTATTGCTTTTAGTAAGTTTAGGGCCAATGTGTGTGGGCCGTGAATCGGTAAGTGGAAATTGTGGTTTTTGAATGGGGATGATGTAGAGGAAGTTCCTTGCTATAGTTAGGGGAGTATGGTTGTACCCTAGTTAAGGTACGATTTGTTTGCTCGAGTCAGCATGTGTGTGAGTTGGTTCTTGTTGGTGAGGGATGATGAGACCGATTTTGGTATTAGTTGGTGAAAAGAAGCGAAGACCTTTGAGTGGGAGTCAAAGTGATGTCTATGTTATAGTGGATAAGCCCTTGGTACAGTTTTGAGTTTGTCTCTGCCGATTGGTTCTGAGTTCGTACTTTTGTATGTTGCTAACAAGCATGCAAGTTTGAATGTACTCGATGAGGTGTCAGAGGTAGGTATGAGTACCTTAGTTCTTTTGGCGAGATCTAGGTAGGGGTCTCGTGTGAGTAATCTGAATTTCAGAAGCGTTAGTTGGTGACCGTTGGGGTTCAGTCTATGATTTCGATGCAAGACAGCCAATCAGTATCCGTGAATGGGAACCGATTTGTGTGTTTGGGGCCAGTGTGCGTCTGGGTGGTTTTCCAGCATGGTTGTCTGTGTGTGCTCAGAACTGCGTTTTTGAAGTTTTGAAATGCTCTACGAATAGTCTAGAGGAGTTAGATTTTGTTGAAGAATCAGTCTGAAAACAAGAGGACCGAAGACTATCAGTTGTGTACTTGTGAAGTTGCCATCTCTGCGGATTTGTCTATTTGTGTGAGCATGTAAGGAATTAGATATCGTCGTTGAGACCTTAGATGTATGGACGCATGTGACTAGCCTTTAGGGAGATGGTAGTGATCAGAAAGATGTACAGAAGATGTTTGTTGGTGGTTCAGAGTTACTAGTTTCTAATAGACGTGAAGTGATTGTCTTCCTACAGTTTCAATGTGCCTTTTGACAAGGCTCGGCTTGAAGAGCAAGGAGTTAGTGTACGTTGAGACAAAGCAAGAGTTGACTTGAAGTTGCGGACTTATGTGTGACGATAGTGGTAGGTGGGGAGGTGAACTTCTTGTTGAATGTTGATCCAGTTTTAGAGATCAAAGATTGATTGAGTTTAGTTGACAGGCTTGCTTAGCAATTGTGATGAATTTGATTTTTGAATGAAGATTAGACCGCAAAGAGTTAGGATAGTTTGTGTTTTCTTCTCCTATAAGTATTTGGAAGAATTGCCGGTTTACCTCTTGTTAAAGGAGAAGAGTTTGTTATTGAGACCGTTTTCGAGGTTGTTTTCGTTTTGTTGCTCTGTAACTTGTGAATCCCGGAAGAATTGAGAATGTTGAAGAATTAACTTTGAGATTTGTTAGACCTTAGACTCATTAGGCCTAGTGCATCATCTTAGAGTTCTACAGTGCAATTTGTGAAGAAGAAAGAGTGACGGTACGAGAATGTGTTCAGATTGTATGTAGTCGAAACAAGTGACAGTGGATGATTAGTATCCGTTTCCGAGTGTCAGTGATTTGTTGGTCAGTTAGTGTGTGCTTCAGTCTATTTGAAGATTAGTTTGAGATCCGTTTACCACCAGTTGGAAGTGAGAAAAGTTGAAGTACCGAAGACATCTTTAGGGGCAAGATGTGATCACCTTGAGCTCTAAGTTATGTCGTTTTGTTTGACTAGTGTATTAGTTACCTTCATAGAGATGTTGAACAGAATATTTTCCTGAGTTTCTTGATCAGTTGTAGTAGCTCTTCTAGATGTCACGTGAGTATATTCAAGTACCGAGAAAGATCATGGCAAGTTTTGAAGTTAGTGTGGTAGATTCTATTAGAGAATCAGTGGTATGCCAAGTTGAGCCAACGTGAACTCCGAGTTAATGAAGATGTTCTCCTAGGACATGTAGATCAGCCGAGTGCATTAGAGTAAATCCTAAGTAGGCAGAAGAAGATGTGAGTTGGAAGGAGCTGAAGACTGTGACAGATATCTATAGTTCTTAGGTCTAGCATTGGTACTATCGGAGAGTTGTGAATAGTCTTTCGAAGATAGCTACTCCTTTGATAGATTGCTACAGAAGAATGCTCAATTGTGTGGTTAGATAAGAGACAATAGGCCCTTGAGAAACCGAAAGAAACTTTGAAGAGAGCTTCGACCTTGAATCAGTCTATATAAAAAAAAAGAGTTTGCGAAACATAGTGATGTGTTACATGTAGAGTTAGGTTGTGTGCTTATGCAAGACAGAAGATTGTGGCTTGTTCATCAAGCTAGTTGGAAGATTGTGAGAAGAGTTATCCGATATGAGACATAGAGTTAATTACAGTTGTATTTGCTTCGAAGACTTAGAGACAAAGCTTGTATAGCAAGAATGCACAGTGAGTATGTACGTATCATCAGAACTTGAAATATTTGAAGACTTAGGAAGGGTGAAAACTTGAACAGCATGAAATGTTAGAACCGCTTGAAGATTGTAATATCAAGATTGAGTACCATCCGAAGATAGCCTCCATAGTGACCGATGTTCCGAGTAGTGATTGTTGTTAGATTGGTAGTTAGGTTGCGAGTTGTATTTGCCGAATTCAGTTACCGAATGCCGGTATTCTTGTGGCCGCGTTTCATGTTGAGCCTACGCTGAGTCAGAATGTTTGAAGAGAAACAGTTGCAAGACAGATTCTTGACACCTCGCGTGCGAGGCATAGTAGAAGGAAGACCTTTAGAATACAATTTCAGAGATGATAGAGTTTTGTGTTTCAGAGACAGAATAGTTGTACAGATTGACATAGTGTTTTGAAACGTATTGTTTTGGCCGAAGCACACGGTAGTTCATGTATATTGCTTCTGAATAGTATGAAGACGTATTGTGGATTGAAGATGAGTGTTTCTAGATTGAGTGGATGAATAATGTGGTTCAGTATGAGAGTAAGTGTGTAAATTGTCAGCGTGTCAAGACCGAGCTTCAGTTTCTTCTAGTTTGTTACATCCGTGGAAGATTCGTAATGAAAGTGGATATTAAAGATCCGAAAATTCTGCTAGATTATTTTGAAGACGTTTGCATGGTGTCTGATTACCTGTTGAAGGCAGATGTTCAGTTAGAGAGAGAGTCATCGGTCAATTTTGAACAATGCTGCATGAGTTTGTGAATTGGGCTGGTTCTGTTGTTTATTTGTTGCGGTTACCACCAGAGTGAGAAAGAGGTTTGTAAAGGGGTTCTGTGTATCTATGACTCAGGAGTATGAGTTGGATTTGTTTCATGCTTTGTTGTAGAAGAGATTGAGTTGAGTTTGAAATTTGCATGCCTTGAAGAATCAATTGAGATCTTAGCCTTAGATAGCTATTGTTGTGGGGTAAGTCTACTGAGTTGGTTAGTATGTTGTGGTGAGAAGGAAGTGTGGAGAGACAGCTTCTGTGATTCTTCCTATCCGATAAATTTCACGGACGAAATTTCCTTAAGTGGGGGAGAGTTGTAACACCCGGGTTTAGGGGTTAGGTGAAAATAATATTTTAATATTATTTTGGGCTCGGTTTTATAATTAAAATGATTATAAAATAATTCCGGGTTTTCGTTTTCAAATTTACTAATTAGAGTTAACAATGTTTTGAAATTTCATCTCAAATAGCCATAGTGGGTGTGCCCTTGTGAATACCCCATTTCATTAAGGGCAAGGTAGTCTTTTGAGCCCTAAAATAAGTCACATGTGAAATAAAACACCTATTCTCTACTATTCATCTCCTCCTTCAAAATACACCAACGGGAAAAAGAGCTCTCTACCCAAATCTACTATTCTATCTTATTCCTTATCCATTTCAACTCCAAATCGAAAGGTAAGGACGTTTTTGACTTCACCTCACCTTCCCCTTCATAAGAGTACCTTTAATTTTAATTTCCATGGAAGTTTTAGAAAATGTCATTTTTGAATATTTTGATTAAAAATGAGATTTTTAAGTTGTTAAGTAAAGTATTTTGATTTAATATGCTTAGTTATGGTATAAGGAAGTCAAATGATATATCATATATGAATTTCAAGTGATTTTGAGAATTTTCGGAATTGGGCTTTGAGAGGGTTTTTAGAGGGTTTTAAAGTGGGATTTGTGGCTGTTTAATGTTGGATTTTGGGGGCTGTAGGTAGTATGATATATGAGGATCATTTTGGGTGTAATTGATGCTTGTTTGGGTGTTTGAAATGGGAGAAATCAGTGGGTGTTAAGGGCTGCTCGGAAATCCTGTTTTGGGGTTGATTTTGAGTGTTGCATGCTTGCTAATGTTAATCCGGGTTGATTCCGATGATGAGATATTGATTATGAATGTTTTGTTTGTGTTTGAGATTGATTAGAACCGAGTTTGGGCATCGGTGAAGCATGGGAAGTGAATCCGGGAATTTGAAGAACGGTCGCTTGCTTGGTCTTTGAGCTTGGGAGCTTAGGTGAGTGGTTAAATATTTTAAATGGTTTTCAAGTGTTGGTTCAAGCATGTGAACCTAGGATGGGCTTGGTAAACCCACCTAGAGTTGGGATTAGAGTGGTAGCCTAATCCCAAGCTTTGATTAGAGACTTTGGTTGCACTCTTTAATGGTTGTATATGCCTCGTGTTAAATCGTGATGGTGTTGGTTATATATGTTGTATACATGTATGTTGAGGCATGTTGGATGCATTGTTGTATGCATGTTGATGATAGATATGATATGGTTATTCACATGTGCAAAATATGATGTGATATGGTTGTTAATGATGTACATGTGTGTTGTCATGTGAAATGAGATTATGAGGTGATTGCCTGATCCGAGGATCATGGTGAGTACATGTTAGGCATGGAAATGTGGTTTGTGCATGATAGTAAGTCATGGTGAGTACGTGCTACGCACGGAAGTTGTTAATAAATGGTATGTGGAATGTATTAGTATTGGCACTAGTATGCTTGGGTACAAATGATCGATCATTAGGATGTTAGTGTGTACACATGAGTCAAAAGTCGCGCGTGGCCTTGGTGGCGTTGAGTCACCAAGGAGGAGTACAGGTACGCCCGGAAATTATATTTACATTAGTCGGTGATGAGTGGAATCCCATCGACGGGCGTGAGGATGAGTGGAATCCCCTCCGCGTGGAATGAAGCGTGAGGATGAGTGGAATCCCCTCCGCGTGAAATGAGGCGTGAGGATGAGTGGAATCCCCTCCGCGTAAACGGTGATGAGTGGAATCCCACCGCCAGGTAATGGTTGTGTTGTTGGATGTGAGTTCCAACGGTTATCCGTGTATTCGAGTCATAGCTAGGTGCCAATACGGATTGTAGTTTATGTTGCCATTATGTGGTTAATTGTGAACCAATGTGATTTGGGATGTGTTGCTAACATGGTTTAATATATGCGATATCATATGTTGTGGGTTTAAACATGTTGAGCATAGCATGATATTGATTATATGTTCATGCATCATTTAGAATTATGGCTCGTGTGGACCGGAGGTAAGAACATGCATTTTATCTTGGTTGTAGCTCGTGCTTGGACCCTGCATTGTCGAGGTTTGTTTTTAAAGAGCTCACCCTCACTAAGCTTTTATGCTTACACTCTCTTTTGTTCGACAATGCAGATATATAGCTTGTGGGTGGCAAAGGCAAGGGAAGGTCTCCAAGTGTTGCTTTTGGTGAGCTCAATGTATGAATTTTAAGTAATGGAATGTAATAGTTAAGCAATGGGATAAGAATTGTTGATTTGAGTCTTGATGTATGTCTATGGTTGACTTGATTTGTAAGCATGTTATATCTTGCCAAATGCTAGTACGATGGATGTCTTATGAGTGCTTAGGTTGCTTGAATGGCATGTGGACTCACTTGACATGTGTGATGCTTATTGGTTCTTTTTAAATGTCTTCAAGCATGCTTGTATGAAAGGCTCTTAATGTGTAATTTGCCATGTTAGAAAGATTGTCCAAATCCATGCTTGTATGTGTTTGAGTATGTTAAATCTAGGATGTATGCCTCTAGACCTTGTTTGATGGTTTTGTGTGCCTTTAGGGGTCCTATGGGACCTTTAGACTTGTCAAAACACCCCTAAATCTGTGTTTCAAAGGTTACAGACTGCCGGCGTTTCGAAACGGGTGGGATCGTTTCGGAACGGGTAGGCTTCAGGGACCCCGTATCGGAACGCGTTTCGATACGGTATGGCCTTTGGAACCCCTGTTCCGAAACGCGTATCGGAACGTTTTGGCTACTGGAATTCTGAGAAATTCACGAGATGAAGGTGTTTCGAAACGGGTGTGAAGGTTTCGAAACGGTCAAAATCTCGTTGACCACGAGATATTGACCATCGTGGGCGTTTCGAAACGGTTGACCCCCGTTTCGATACGGCCCCTTGTAAAGGCTCTGGGTCAGTTGACCTGGTCAAGGCGTTTCGATACGCCTCAAGGGCGTTTCGAAACGGCCTGTTTAAAAGATTAAAAGTGGGATGTTTAATTGCTGTTTTGGGTTCGAATGTTTGTCTCTTGTATTCTTGTTCCGCTGTTTGACCACATAGGGTTTAATATCCATTTAGACAAGATTTTTAAAATGAAAAAAATAGGGTTGCTAACCGAGGGGGAACCTTAACGGGTTTCGCTTCGGTTTTCCCCGTGTGGCCCACTCGGACCGGTCAACCGGCCAGACCGGGACGAGGGGGTTACATACCTAATAAATGCAACCTAAACTACACTTAAGAACAACAACAATTGAGCTAAACTAGGGTATATATAGGACTTTTGCACACTTAACATGTTTATAGGTTAGAGTTTAGGTTTTAAGGTAATATGTTAGGGATATAAATTTTAACCTATAAGCATTATCACTATGCATCACACAACCTTGGGGCTTTGGCTTTTTTCCAAGTTTTGTTGATAACTTTTGATTACGCTCAGGGACAAATCCATGATTAAACTACGAGGAAGCAGACCAAATAACTTTGAAATAAATAGGGTCTTAAAAGTAATTAAACCATGAAAATTAAGGGAGTTTAGTTTAATTTTATAAATTTTAAAAGTGAAAAGTCTTAAAAAGTAATTAAACCAAAAAATAAGGGGTCAAAATTTAATTTTATTAATTCTAAATAATAGGGTTGTAATACCCAAATTTTCCTCGGGTATATGTATATATATTCTATATTTTCACTTAAATAATAATAAATAAATATGAATAAGCCCACAATACTGTCCATTACATAAATAAGATTTGTTTACATTCCAAAAAGCCCAGTTACATTAGTTTTCCAGCTCGATACACTATAATACAATCATTCTCGCTCAATCCTAACCCAACAAAAACTATTCTCGCCCAAATATGTAACTCAAGGGACACATGGCAGTCATCCATTAGTCCAAACGAATTTCACGTGGATTGTGCTTCTCTGATCTTAGCTGGCTCCAGTTGGCAGATTAAGTCATCCATGATGTCGCAGGTTGACTCCCTATAAATAGAAGAGGGAGAATGTTAGTTGCAATAATAACAGTTATTAATAATAATTAAGGTAATTTTCACTCGTTGTCACTTTTATTTGGGGTTTGTTCTATTTTGGTCACCCGAATTCAAAAAAGATTATTCTCGTCACTTACGTTTTGAATCGTGTCTATTTTGGTCCTTTGGTCGTTAACCTCCATTAATAAAAAAAATTAATTTCTAAATTAATCCCCAAACTTTCAAAACTTTATTTTTCACCATCTTCCCCAAACTTAAAAAATTTTATTTCTCCGCCCACCACCTAATCCTGACCATCTTTCCACCGCCAGAGTCTACCACTCTCCTCTGCCCCTTTACTACTATCTGCTATTCAACCATTTCATATATTCGCTTCTTTGTTGTAGTTTTGAATTAGTACTTTACATCTCTTCTCTGATCTGTTAGATTATCAGAAAATAAAGGCACAAACAATACCTGTTGCGGACGCTATTGGTATCCCTTTCAATTATAATGATGTTCCACTTGATGCTGCATCCGAGGAGGATCTAAATTCGTTCAATGCAATTGATGATGAACATGATGAAATCCAGGAAGACTGGACTCTCCATTTAAGCAAGTTCAACATGCACTGCCATTTAGTGGTCTTTTTACTGATAAATGCTATAGTTCGGAGTTATTAAACATCAAGTGGAAGTTGATTAAGTCTCGTTCAAAAGGCAAGTTAAACCACCCATCACCATCTAAACCACATGAAAGCTTTGAAATAAAAGTAGATGAAATGTTGGTGGAAAAGCTCGATAGCAACATTTCTCAATATGGGTAGAAAATTATTCAGTATTCAAGAAGGAAGAAAAGAAAATCAGATTATTCAACTGGATCTGGTAGGGAAAGTGATCTGTTGAAGAATGACTTGCCAAGAGAAGATTTGCCTGCTTCGATTCAACTTTATGATGAACATGGTGGAAATAAATCCAAGATAAATACTAGAAGCGAGTCAATCCGGACACAAGCTGAGATCCTGACTACGTTAGTGGTACAAAAAGACCAGTACAAAATTTTGGAGGAATTGGATCTAGATGATGAAACTCGGAGTTTAACAGTCTGTGCTAGTTCTCAAAAGCAATGCGAGATCAAGCTTATGGAGACTAACAATGAGAGTGATGCTATTTCTCTTGCTGACGAGTGTTCTAAATGCTGCATTTTTGCGGATGATGAAAGATATGTGGAAAATATTGCCACTACTATCGAGGTATGCAATCAACTTTCTGAAGGATTAAGTGAGGAACTGACTTCCTGCTGTGGTTTGATAAATCTTGGTAATTCAACAAGTTCATGTTCTGCTCGACATGCTGGAAGTTTCGATCAAGGATTGAAAGACATAACTATTCTGAAAATTTCCATAAACTTATGTACATCTGAGAGGGAAGTGCAACAAGAAACTGAAGCTACCAGCAAAAATAACTACACGGCGGTCTTAATATCTGAAGATCCGGAGGAGCCCTGTGCTGCAGCAGATTCTTGTGATGGTACAATTTCTGAGAATAAAGCACAGAAGCATCAAATCCATATTAATGCTTTGGGGCGGGGGAGAGTGGCAGACTCATGGCGGTGGAAAGAGGGTCTAGATCGGATGGTGTGTGGAGAAATAAAATTTTCAAGTTTTTTTTGAAGAAGACGGTGAAAAATAAATTTTTAAAAGTTTGGGGGTTAAATTAGAAATTAATTTTTTATTAACGGAGGTTAACGACCAAAGGACCAAAATAGACATGATTCAAAACGTAAGTGACGAGAATAATTTTTTTTGAATTCGGGTGACCAAAATAGAATAAACCCCAAACAAAAGGGACCACGAGTGAAGATGACAAAAAAAATTACTATATTAAAGATAGAGAGAGAGAGACACCTGGCAAACCAAATTTCTACCAGGATCTGATCGATCATTAGAGTTATCACCAGAAACTTGAACCGACGTCGAGAAAGATGAGCAACCACTGTGAAGGTATATTTCCTTCTCCACTTTCGATTCCTACAAAAATAGAAACATAATATGTTAGTTCTACATATAAAACTGAAAGGAAAATAAAAGGAAGAAAACATGAAAGCAAATCGGAGTTTGGCCGGAGTGCTTATCTTGAAAAGGTGAAGTCGAAAAGGGGCTCGGGAATGGGTAGATTTAGGTTAGCTCGGTGAAGAAAGTTGATCTTAATGGATCAAATTTAAGATTTAAGTTAATTTTTTTAAAAAAATTAGGGTTCAAAATGTGGCGGTCAAAAATCATTTCACGACCGCCGGTGTCAAAGCTGTGGCGGATGAAATTTATGTTGGGGACTGAGAGTGATCGGAGAAATCGAGGCGGTAGTTTGTACGATAGTCAGAATAGAAAGAGTGGTGACCTGTTGTTAGTGTTCATTGTGATTTTTATTTTTTGAAGAACACATGATGAACACTAAATAAAAAGGGAGTTTTGATTCATCTTTGGGGCTAATTTATGGAAAATAAGTGTTTGTAGAGTGAGATTTTAGAGAGAGCGTAGAAAAAATGGTTCATAGAGAGAGAAGGAAATTCGAAAAAATGAAAAAAAAGGAAAAATAGGATTTGAAGAGCCCTTTAAATAGACATGTACGGCCCGCGCCCTTCTTTAGGCATCGTTGTAATTCAGTTCTCAAGTTTTAATAAATTCCAATTTCGTCCCTTTTATGTTTTTAAGTTTTAATTTATTCAATTTATTTTCAGTTTTAGTTATTAAATTTGTAATGCAATTTAATTTTTACGGCTTTTAATGGTTTAATTAATGCATATAGGTGATTTATATTATGTGACCTAAACACTTTAGTTTGATTTTAAGTGTTGTATTAGAGCCTTAGTTTAAGTTTCTTAGTTTATTAAAATTTGAAATAGAATTAAATAATTGTAGCAAATTCCCCTTTCTCCCCTAGATAGAAATTGTTCAAAAGAATAATAATTATAACAAATTAATGAGTGTTATTTGAGAATTTTGAAAATTTAAATTTGAATGGTATCCTAAAGTACTTGGATATTATTCAACATGAATTTTTAAATTAAACAAGTGATATTTATTAAAACCCTATAGAATATTAAATGCCTTAGAAAAATAAATAGAGCCTTAAATAAGATTAATATTTTAAATAAATAGAACTATTAATTTGTAGGGGAATATTATATATAATTTTGAAATTTGGTACCCTAAAGCAATGTGGTGTTATTTTATGTAAAATTTGAGATTAAACAATATTCATTGATAAATAACTCATAATTAAATTTTTGTTTTTTAAGTTAGTACTTAAAGATGGACT
This sequence comes from Hibiscus trionum, assembly GCA_030270665.1. Classification (NCBI taxonomy): domain Eukaryota; kingdom Viridiplantae; phylum Streptophyta; class Magnoliopsida; order Malvales; family Malvaceae; genus Hibiscus; species Hibiscus trionum. The sequence continues at coordinate 5,337,851 of BSYR01000052.1, read as the reverse complement.
ATACAATAATTAATCATGCATAAAAAAACCTTTTATAAGTGAAATATAATAATTAAATTAGTTTTTTTGTTTATTAAATTAGTGTTTCCAATTTTATATTCAAAACAAAAATATATTTTCTTATAAAATATATTTCTATTTTGAATATAAACTCAATTAATAATTAATGTTCAAATTAAATTTGAATTATTATTTCAAAATGCTAAAATGCAACACGAAATTATAGGTACCAATTTCGGGCGTTTGTGGGGTGTTAATCCTTCCCCAAACGTAATCAATTTTTGAACTCTAATTTTAAAAAAAAATCTCTAGTTGTTTTATGGTATCCGGTCTACCAAAGTGACTGGTGGCGACTCCAATCTTTTCAAATATCGAATTAAAAGAAGACTCCTAATTTCAAAAATTAACCATCCAAGCCATTTTTATTTTCAAAAATGGTTTCGACAAGGGTCCTACAAGAATAATAAACCAATTTTTTTTGGGAAAGAAAAAGATTTAATTACAATAATTTTAAAATTATTTAGATCTAAAATATAATTAACCCATCAAAGTTTTAGGAGGTAATTGCCCCTTCCCAGCCCCCTTACACGTATGCTGCAAGATACGTTTTTCCGAAAGTACTTGTTTTGTTTCTTCTCTTAAGCTCATTAACTTCTTCTAAATAATTGGAATCTGTCGTATATTTCCACTCCTCAACAAAATAAAGAAAATTCATTTTTCATTCTCATCCTTCTCTATTCTCTCATTTTTCTTTCATACTAGACAATGTTTGAGGCTTTATGAAATAGAATGGTCTTATATGAGGGCTCAATGACTCATTTTTTAATTATTTTGGATCGTTAGATCAATAAATAATTTAACAATCTAGCCCGACTATATTGGCATTTGCTTTAGTCTTTAAGCTGTCAGTGCTCTGCAATATCTCAATAGAAGGATATATTCCTGAAAAAATAAATGTTAAAACAGCTGTCTATCAACCAATTTTTGTATTGCGAGATAAATGTTAAAAATAAATGGCTGGTTTCTAAATCATCTTCCCCTGCTGCAGCCGTGGTCAGCTCGTCGGCCCGCTTCCAATGGGTTTGAACCAATGTGTACACCATCATACACACACATGAAATCTGTGCTGCTAGAAGCCCAAACCATAGACCCCTGAACCTCAATTTGAATGTGAAAGTTGTGAGAATTGATACCGGCAATCCATCGAGGTAAAACGAACACAAATTTATTCAAAAACCGTCTTTAGGACGTGCAGTCCCCGTTAAGACACCGCAAGCTGCTGTTTGTGGAGAGTTGCCAACTTCACATAGCCCCAGAATTGGAAGCACAGTGGACTGTCGTGACAATAAAGGCGGAGAAGCCGAATGTAAAGGCCATGAAAAGACCGATGTTGGCTGCCCGATGGGCGCAGGGCGGTTGACCGGCACCCAAGGCCTGACTAACTCTTGTAGAAATGCCGCTGCTTAGTGAGTAAGGGAAATTATATAATAAGCCTGTTGTTTGAATGAGGATGCCCATTGCTGCAACGCTAGCCTTGGGGCTGTCGAGTAGATCACAAAGGAACAACATTGTCTCGTACCGACACCATTCCAAGCACATCGAAAAGAGACTAGGCAGGGCCAGCATTAACAACGGCTGCCAACCTTGAAAGATTGAGAGAACCGTGACACCATGCCAAGGTTTCAAAGGAGTTCCCGAAAAGACCATATAAACTATGAGTCCCAGGTTTAGATTGAAAGTAGTACAATCAAGAGCCAACGCAATCCCTTTCACCCCTAACTGAAAATATATAGTGAAAATGTAGTTGATCAAAGGGTATAAAAGGACTGCACATATAACAACGATTGTAATAGGGGTGGTTAACTGGTTATGCCTTGGGATTTTAGAAAGTCCGTATCGGATATTCGGATGGAGAATAGCCTGAGCTATCAGCTCAGGGATGAAGGCAACAAAGAAAACTTTGGCGATTTTCGTCGCATCAGGATCTTGGTAGAAACATAGGTTCAACATTTAGCCAAAGGATGGAGATAGGTATGCATATGAGTAGCAAGAGTATGGAGAGTTTGGCTGAGGACTGACTACTGAGTATCTTTTGGGCCGCAAATGGGATCCGACCTTTGATGACAGAGACCCCTGTAATGTTCCCAATCCCCATTGCAAGCGACCTTCCAGCAAGCTCTTCCGTGCCTAAATGCCTAAGGAAAAGCATCGAAATAATCGTTCTGGATTGTATAAGCATTGATGTCATTGCTATTCTATACAACAGTACATCAACTTCATTGAAAAGTCAAGTCTTTGAAGGAAAAGGAAAGATAAATTCCCTATAACACAAATACTTTAGACTAGTCTGTCAATTAATTAAAGGGTTCCACTGTACCCCGAGATTTTTTTTTTTTCGCGATAAACCAACCACATATATAAACTAAGAGCCAAAAATGACATCATCCAATACACCAGTCTCAATACAACTTGGAACATCAAAAACAAAATAGAAAGGCTCATTACAGTCTAAAATCCAGTGAGCAAGGGTATGTGCAACACGATTTGCCTTTCGATTAACATGAAGGATCATGAAGCGGGTTGCTGTGAAGGATTTGCTTTGCTTCAGTGAGGAAAAGGCCAACTATCGATCTGTCTTCAACCTGGGAGAACAATCTGTTGATCACGCCAATGGAATCACACTCGAACTGCAGCTGGGTCCAGCCATTAAGTACAGCCAGTTCAAGCCCTCCAAAAGTGCCATAACTTCAGTGAGCTCAGTAGTGAAGGTACTATGTAGGACATTTGCTTGGCCATCAATCATAAGCCCAAAGTGGTTCCGAGCAACCACTCCAATAGATGCTTTCCCAGAATCAGCAAAGAAGGCTCCATCCACATTAACTTTGAACACACCTTTCGGAGGGCAACACCATCTTTCAGACCTGTTACAAGAAGTGCCAACACCAGGTAATTCTCAAGAAGATTGACAATCAGAGATAAGCAATTGGACATATTCAACAGTGGCTCTAACAGGAATCAGAATCCCTTTATGAACAAAGATGTTCCTTCTATTCCAAACATTCTACAGCAAGACACATATAAAGGTAAAAAGATCAGGATCTAGGTGTCTCAAACACAGCTCTAACCATTGTCTACAATCAAGCACATTAGAAGCAGGCAGTTTCCTGGAAAGATCACAGTAATCAAAAATTTCTTTAACAGTTGGGCAATCCCTACAAGCATGCTTTAAGGATTCTCTAGCAACACCACAATGAGGGCAAAGACTAGGTCCAATAAGGACTGCAGCCATTTTCTCCCCTATAGGGAGAGCATTAAAACAAAGCCTTCAGATGAAATTTTTTATTTTTGGGAGAGTACTCATTTTCTGCAAAGTTTTCCACAAAGGGGAGATATCCCTCTCCACATTCCTACTCCTTAAAATCCAATCATAAGTAGACTTAGTTGAGTATGAGCCTGAAGAATAATGGTCCGACTGTATGACATCTTCTTGAACTGTGAAAATGGGACATTTAAGAATCAAATCAGCATCAGCCCCTGAAAAAACACTCCTAACTTTAGCTTCATCCCACTTTGGTTCTCCAGGAATCATAAGCTCTCCACATGAGACAGGTTGAATAGCACCATCCAAATAAGAACCTTACAGATCCACTACCTTATCACTTCCCCACCTGTTCTGGAAAATAAGGCTTTTACTATCAACTCCAATTCTGTAATGAAATTGGTCTTTGGCTTTAAAAACACATCTCCAGATGAAGGAAGGCTTGTCATGTGGTTTGGCATTTAGAACATCTCTATCTGGGAAATATTTGGCTGAGAGTACTTTAAAACACAATGATTCCTTGTTTACCAGTAGCCTCCAAATTTGCTTCCAAAGTAGTGCCAGATTAAAAACCCTCAAATCCTTGAGACCAAGTCCTCCATATTTTTTTGGCCTACAAAGCTTACTCGAAGCAACATGTGTCCAACCTCTACTGCCTGCCTTACCTGACCACCAGAAACTTCTCATAGATGAGATGATTGGGTCTATGATGCAGTCTGGTAACAAGAAGCACCTCATGGCATAGGTGGGGAGAGCTTGTGCAATTGATTTCAGTAAAACCTCTCTTCCTCCATAAGAGAGAAGATTCTTTGTCCATCCACCAATCCTTTTATCAATATTCTTAAAAAGAAAACTTAGGGAATCTGTCTTATTCTTACCAACTATTAAAGGAAGCCCCAAATAAACTCTCATATCAACCTCTTCTCTCATTTCAAGCACATCCTTCAAGGCAGCTTTATGTTCATCTCTCATCCCATTGCTGAAATAGATGTATGATTTGTCCAGATAAACTTTTTGTCCTGAGGCAGTTTCATAAATTCCCAGAATTTCCCTAACTCTTGAAGCTTCTTCCACTGAATTTCTGATGAAGAGCAGGCAATCATCTGCATAGAGGAGGTGGTTCACACGAGGGCCATGCATACTGGTCTTCAACCCTTTAATCTTCCTTAAAGACTGTTCCTTAAGAAGCAAGGCAGATAAACCTTGTGCAGCAAGTAAGAACAAGTAAGGGGACAAAGGGTCCCCCTACCTTAGCCCTCTCCCTGATTTAAAGTCTTCTGAGAACTTTCCATTAATTCTAAGGCAAAACTTCACAGAGGTTACACATCTCATGGTTAAATCAACCCATTTACTGTCAAAGCCCATTTTAAGCATAATATCATGGATAAAATCTTATTCGACCCTATCATATGCCTTCTCCATATCAAGTTACCCCCTTATTTGGACCACTTCTAGCTCCTTTCAGAAAATGAAGCATCTCATGGGCTATAAACACATTGTCAGAGATTAACCTATCTTTCACGAAAGTACTTTGGTTCTCAGAGATGCAAAAATGGATGACAGGTTTGAGTCTATTCACCAAGACCTTAGAGACAATTTTGTAAGCAACAGTACACAGACTAATAGGTCTAAATTGTTTTATATGGCTAGGGTTATCTACTTTAGGAATTAGAACAATTACAGTTCTATTAACATCACTAATATCAGCTTTCCCATTCAACAAATCAAGACACAATTGTATAAAATCAGGACCAACTATATTCCAAAATTTTCTAAAAAAAGAGGAGGGAAAGCCATCAATACCTGGGACTTTTGAAGGGTGTATAGAAAGAAATGCAGCTTTGACTTCCTCAGCAGTGAACTCTGAACATAAGCCTGCATTCATGTCTCGTGTGATACATTTCTCCACACATTGAAGGACCAGTTCTGAGGGAGTGTCACCATTGAAATGAAAAAGATTTTGAAAGAAGCTTCTTGCAATCTCAAAAACTCTCCCTTCATCAGATTGTACCACTCCATGCTCATCTTCCAGCCCTTTAATCCAATTCTTTTTTTTCCTTCCTCTAGCCCTGGCACGAAAGAAACATGTGTTTCTATCCCCTTCTTTCAACCATTGAACCTTGGACCTTTGTCTCCAAAAGACCTCCTCTCTCTATCCATTAGCATTTTCAGCTCCCTCTTTGATGCAGTCAGTTCACTCACAGAACTCTCAGAGATATTTTCATTCAACAGCTTCTCAATCTTTTCTAAGAGAAAATTCTTTCTTCTCACTGCCACCATTCTCTTTTGTTTCTGCCATTCATGAAGCCTATCTCCAAATAGCCTTGAGTCTGCTAATTGTGGAAGAGCCTGATGAGTTCCAACAGTTTTTAACAGTTTCAACACAAGCTTCATCTTCTGCCCAGCAATTCTCAAACCTGAATTGATCCACTAGTCTCTTTCCTCTTCCAGTATTTGGTTCAGTATCCAACAGAAGGTAGTGATGATCAGAGAATGGAGAGTGTTCAGAGAGCACATGCCCTCTACCATAGAGCTGTAACCAGGCTACACTAGCAACAAACCTGTCTAGCTTCTCTTTAACTAGGTTTTCAGGGTTAGTTCCACTATGCCAGGTGAACCATCCAACATCTGGTTTGATGTCCCACAATCCATTCCTAAGCAAAGCTTCTCTAAACTCCTCCATTTCCACCCTAGGCTTTCTTCTACCCCCTTCTTTTTCAGAGAGATCAAGAATGTCATTGAGGTCACCTCCCAACAACCAGGGCAGGTCAAACTTGCTTCTAAGAACATCCAACAGGTCCTAATCCTCTTTCTTTTTAGGTCTGTGACAGGTACCATACATCCCTGTAAACCTAAAACAGTTTCCATCTTTTGAAATCACAACGTCAATATGGGATTTTAAAAAGGATAGCAAAGATACTTGGATGTCTTCTGTCCACAGTAGCATCAATCCTAGGCCATTTTCATTTCTTTCAACTACCAAATTGCCAACCATATTTAACCTTCTTCTTACATCTTCAGCTTTTCCTTTATTAAGTCTTGTATCATAGAGAAACATCAAACTGGGAGACTTTGAAGCCACTAGCTGCTTCAGGAATTGAACTGTCCCAGGGTTCCCAAGCCCATGGCAGTTCCAACTTATGATTTTTATGGTTCTCGGCGGGGCTGAGCTTCAGCCTCCACCGTTGGTTCTGGAGTTTTCAGGGGTGAAAGAGCCTCAACACCAACTTGCACAGTGTTGGAGACTACAGTAGACATGAACCTTGTCTTCTTTGGTCCCATAGGATTACTCACTTCAAATTTGCCTTGTAAGACTCTCTTGGAACTTCTATTTTTGTTGCAGAAACCATACCATTCCTTCCCCTAGTAGAGACATTACTCACATCAATAACATTCTCTTCAACAACTTCATTGGCCTTCTTAAATTTACCAATGTTCAAACCTCCACTCGAAAAGTGAACCAGACCAGGCTTTGGTGCACCTTGAGCCACACTTCTTGACTTGAAAACGACTCTCAACCAGTCTCCAAATTGAAGCTGCTCATTCCTCCAATTTTCAGGTAAACTAGGACACAATTCAAGAACATGGCCTATGATCCCACACCAAAAGCAGAACTTTGGTAACCTCTCGTACTTAGCCCAACAGATTCTTGGAGACCCATCACACTTTTTCCCAAACATCAAACATCTTCGAAGAGGTTTTGAGATATCAATCTCTACTCTAACTCTCATATACTGACCTAATCTCCCCTCCCCTTTTCTAAAATCAACCATTAAACATTTCCCAAACTTACTTCCAAAAAATTTACCAATCTCCACAGTCATTCCCACAAGAGGTAAGTCATATATACGAATCCATATAGGCAGCACAGAAAAATTATATTCTGAGGGACTGAGCTTACCGCAAAAGGTTGTAAGGCAAGCAGTTCTCCATTGAAAGTCCAAGGGACACGCTCCAGAACAAAGTCTTTGTCCTCCAGCTTGAGGAACTTGAATAAAAACAGGTTTGGCCCCAGCCCTGATGCATCTTCCAAAGGTTGGCTCTTCCAGACAGCAAGAAAGACATGAATGAGCATGGCACCATCGACTATAGCAGGTGAGACCAATCTTCCCACTAACCACTTCTCCGACCCAGGAACTTCCTTCTTCAGTAGCGTTTCTGATTCATCCAGATCTTGCATCTCTTCCTCAGAAAATTTTAGGTCACTCATGAGCTTAGCTACTTCCTCCTCCATCGAGCTTGTCATCTTCCGTAGCAAGAACATGCACCAGGTAAAACCAGAGACCTTCGATTCGAAAAATCCTTCACAATACCAGAGAAACGGCTCGAAAATGTCTTTTCCTCTTCTGAAATGGTCCTTCAGAGAACAATACAAAACCCTGGTCTCGACAAAGGGAAAAAATTCGGGAACACCCCAAAATATCCTGCTCCAAATAAAAGCTTGTAACATTCGAAAAGGGGTAAAAGAGACAATTCCTCCTTTTAATGAAACGGAGCGTTTCACGCTCGAGTAAAAAACCAAAAGACCTGAAAGAGCCGTTGGAGACACGGGCCCCACCTCTGTGACAACGCAGAAATGTTCCCCGACATTCCCTCTGCGCGCAATTAATTCCGTGCTCCTCGAAGGTTGGCGCCGCAATTCCTGACGAGACCAACCTCGTACATCATATCCTGTCGCGCACTCACGAGACCACCCGTACACGTGAAATTTCAGCTTCCTCTTCACAACACAAAAACCATGCATTTTGTCGAACACCTCCCGGACTGAAATTCTGCAAATTTTCTGACGAACTCCAACTTCCACCGATCTGCTTCTAAAACCTTCCCACCTTCCACAAAACCTCAACCATATCCATAAACCATCATAAAGACCATCTTCCTCCACCATCAACAGCAGTCCCAACCCTTCGTCGGAAACTACCCCATTTCTGAAACCCTCATCAGAAACCTTAACCCTGATGAAAACCTTCCAAAAAGGACCAAACCTGAACCCCATTCCATTCCATTCAATTCCATTCCATGGTGACACAGCCTCGCGACCAGTCCTGCAAAAGAAAAAACAGTGGAGTAAACGTATAACACCGGTCATTAGCGCTGGACTTACCTTCATCGTCCTAAACCTGACTGCCAAGGCGACATGGGTACCTAAGGCCACCAACAGGCCTATCTAGACACTCCTCACCTCGACCAAGGGACAGCCGGCCACTCATCGGAGCTGAAAATGAATTCCGTATAAAGAGGATAAGGCAATCAGAAATCGCCCAAGTTGAGAGAAAAAATTTCATCGTAAGGACGCGCTCCCTTGCTCCCGCTCGCTCCCCTCCCGAGATTCAACATCACTTCCTGGGCACATGTTTGTTGTGATTTATATGGTGAACGAAATCTAACCGAAAAAGAAATTGAGCAACGGAGGTTTAACTTGAGAAAGATTTATGGAATAAAGACGATAAATTGGATAATTGGAAAAAACTTCATTAATCAAGAAAATGAGTAACAAACAAATTGTTAGTGGGTCAAAAACTGACTCGACCCATTACAAGTAATACATATATATATATACACACACACACAGCCTACTAGTGTAACTACTTCATAACTAACAAGCCCAAGAGGCTTAATCGCACTAACAAATTCAATAGTCTTAACCGACTAACAACTCTGATTAGTCACTTTGATCATACTCCTATATTCTTCCTGCTTTCTCCTTCCTCTGCTTCATTTGCTGCACTCAATACTCTTAACCTGGAGCGAAACACAACAAACATGTCTCTTGTCAAAGGTTTAGTGAGTCCATCAGCGATCAGATGAGTTGCATGGATATAGCTAACTTATAGGCTTCTATCTGTTACCTTCTCACGGACAAAATGAATATCCAGCTCAACATGTTTAGACTTGGAGTGAAACATATGATTAGCACTCATGGCTATAACACTCGTATTATCACTCCACACAGTGAAAGCATTATTTAGTGTAACCCTAATGTCACTTAACAAAGCTCTTAACCAAGTTACTTCAGATACTGCATCAGCTATGCTATGGTATTCAACTTCATTGGTTGACCTAGAAAATGACTTATGTTTCTTCGAACACCACGAGACCAAGTTACCTCTCAAATACACACAATAACATGAGGTTGATCGTCTGTCATCCACACAACTTCCCCAATCTGCATCAACAAATGATACAATATTTGTACTCTTATCTGCATCAGAAAACCTAAGGCCACAGTTAATCGTGCCATTTAGATACCTTAGTGTAAAACCAAAATTGATTTTGATATAACAACATTCTTCAAGGAATTAATTGTAAAATGAAATAAATTTCTAAATACTCAAAAGACTCACAAAATGACAAGGATTCGAACTTTAAGTATTTTTGAATCAAAAGCCAAGTATCTAAAATATTTTCTAAGTATTTTTGAGCTTAAAATTTTGAAATCTGTCCAGGCGTAGCGATACGGTCACACCCATATCGATACGATTTTTAGATACTGAAAACGAGTCAAGAAAAGTGTACCGATATGCTCTCTACCGTACCGATACGGTTTTCAGACTCGATGTAATCTTGGATTCTAAAAACTACTTACCGTACCGATACGCTCCTTGGCGTACCGATCGATTTGGTAAAATTTGAATAATCTTGGCATTTAATTTTTTATCGTTGCCTTGTCAGATTTTTGGAACCAAACACTTTGAAAGTTGGTTAACGCACTACAAGAATTAGAGACTTTTAGTGACAAATTGGCAGTGACTAGCAGTAATTTTGTCACAAATATTAAACTTTTGTGACATATTTTTTGTGCGACACTATTAGCATAAGTAATTGTGATGTATTTTTATTTGGTCATTATTATAGTAGTAATTGTGACGATTACATTTTTCACAATTAAATTCTCACTGTAAGTCTATAACTGTGACACAAATTTCATTGCACTAAAACTTTGACACATGATAGTGACGATATATAAAGTGGTCACTATACGTTGATATTTGTTGTGACAATGCAATTATTTGTCACTTAAAATTTTACTTTTGTTGTGATAAATTTTGTCACCAATAAAAAAAATAAACTTAATGACAAGTTATATATTGTCACAATAATAAATTTATTTTTATAATTATAGTAATAACAACAATTATAAAAAATTGAAGTTACCATAAAGGCATAAACTAGTTTATTAAAAGGTAAAATAATTCTATTTGTCTCTACACTATGTGTAAATTGTTGTTTTAGTCATTCTATTTTGATCAATTTTAATCCCTATATTTTTTAAATTTTAAAACTTCAATCGTAATCCAAACGGGACAACGACAACATGATTAAATTACAATGACTAAAAATGATTGAACAAAAGAATAAAAATCAAAAGTTTTACTTAACATATTTAAAGACTATCATTCATGTCAATATCGAAATTTCAAAATTTAAAAAGTACATATTTTTTTAATATAAAATAGATAAACTTAAAGTGAACAAATTAAAGTAAAAAGACTTATATGTAATCTTGGCATAATATGTGATAGCAAAATTTTACCTTGTGAAAAATTTTACACTTGATATTTGTTTTAACTTTTCTTATGGAGTTAAAATTTGCATTGTCAGTATAGTAAATAATTATCACATAAAGGATAATTCTATCAATAATTTAGGTGTAAATCTTAATATTCATATGTTTATATTTTAAAACCAACTCAATTATTTTTATATATTTTCTTCAACAAACGTATTTCGTATAAGAAACCATATAAAAATTAATTAAATTATTATTATATTAATTATTGTTATAATTAATACATAATTTTAAAATAAATAAAATTAATTTCAATTACAATTTAACCTAAATAATATTTTACTTTCAAAATAATATTAAATTTCTTGCCTAGCCTAGTGGATAGACATTGCACTCTCCCCCTAAAGGTTCCAGGTTCGATCCCCCACGAAACCATGCATTGTATTTATTTATTAAAAGTTGATATATGAATATGCCATATCATCTATAATTAACCCCCTCGCCATGGGCTAGCAGCCGATCTACCTTGGTGTAAGTGACCTTCTCCTAGGCTCATGTGGGCCTTAGGTTATGGGCCATTGGGGACCAAGTGGATCTGGGGACCAGTTTGTGGGTAGAGGGCCTCATATCGCGCGCCATTGGGACCAAGTGGATCATGAGACGGTGCTATCGAGATAAGTCCTTGGATAATGGACACGCGATGAAGGCTGACTTGTCTAGGATGAGTCCTTGGATAATGTATGTATTTGTGATAAAATGTTTGTCACTAATAAGAATAACATTAGTGTCTAAATTTTAGTCGCTATTATTAATCTTTTGTGTCAAAAAATATAGTCATAAAAAATATAACTTATTGTGACAAAATGCATAAAAGTTGTCACTAATATAATAGTGACGGAGTTATTAGTGACGACATGTGACGACTCAGAAAAATAGTCACTGTAAATTTTAGTGACTAAATTTAATACTTTTAGTGACTATTTTTGATGCACTAAAAATCTATTTTCTTGTAGTGACGGTACCGATACGCCTAACTACCATATCGATACACTTTTTGGTTAACCAACTCTCCAAATTCTAGTGAGAAAAATTGGTACGGTACACACTATGTTGTACCGATCCCCTATATAAAATATGGTTTCCGTACCGATACGCCTCTTCGCGTATCGACACGCTACTTTCTTCTTTTGATAGGTATCGATACAGTGACATGAGTACCGGTACGGTAGGTTGCAGAACTACATTTATGGCGGGAAAAAGAGAGCCCAACGACTCTATGATGATGTCACCAATCCAAACGATTAGAATTCAATGAGGTGGTATAAAAGTAAGCCATTAAAGCTACAACAACAACTATTCATCAAGTCAAGCACATTCAAGCAAAAATCAAATCCAATTTGAGCAAAATAGAGTCAAACCCTTGTACCTAATTGAGTGATTTCTTTCGTATTCATCTTTTATCAATTATGGTTGAGATAACTTGTAATTTGGGGCAAATATTCTAACTTGTGAAGTTTATTTTTCATTTGCCAATAATCTTTGTATTTGAGAGAGTCTTGGTTAATCTTTGGGTAAAAAGATTAACCGATTGTAAGGTTTCATCCTAATTCGAGAAAAAGGGACAAATTTCTAGTGAAATTGGTTGAAAATCCTTAGTGGGAGCTAAGGTGGTGGATGTAGAGCTTGTTCTATGCTTGAACCAATATAAATTGTCTTGTCTTCAATTTCCATATTTTCAATTCACTCCCTTAAATTTTAAAAAGCCAATTCACCCCATCTTGGCCATGTTTGATTCGATTGATCTACTTAACAATTGGTATCAGAGACTAACTTTGTGAGGGACTCACATCCACAAGAGAAGATCCTAGAAGAATATCAATCAACCTTCGAATCAAGACATGGTATCTACCTCCGGCCAAAACTTCTTTGAGTCACAATCGATCACCAAACTGCTATTTTTCAACGGGGATAACTATCCCTATTGGAAAAATAGAATAAGGCTCTTTATCATGTCTAATGACTATGTCTTTTGGGATGTAGTGGAAGATGGACCAACAATTTCGATGAAGAGAGATGAAGAATGAAGGCTAGTTCCGAAAAAATAGCGGAAATGAGTGATGAAGATCGAAGAAGACTTCAAGTGAATGACAAGGCTCTTCGCATCATCTTTTGTGCACTTGGACTCGATATGTATGCAAAGATGTCATCTTGCACAAGTGCAAAGGAAGTGTGGGACAAGCTAGATACCGCCTACGAGGGCACCAACGATGTAAAGGAGAACAAGATTGGGATCCTTAATTTGAGCTATGAGAATTTCAAGATCGAGCCGGATGAGAGCGTCTCCAAGATGTTTGATCAGTTCTCTGTCATTGTAAATGGTCTCAAGGGCTTTAGTGAGATCACTCTCAAAGAAAAACTAGTCTGGAAGCTTCTTTACTCTCTTCCTGAATCATGGGATGAGAAGAGAACCGCAATCATCGAGGCCAAGAACTCGAAGACTTTGAAGCTCGGTGAGTTGGTGGGATCTCTCCTTACTCATGAGATCATGAAGTAAGGAAGGGAAGAAGAAAAGAAGAGGGGAGAGTGAAGAAGCAAGAGGTAGAGAAGAAGAAGCAAATAATTGATCTTCAGGCATCTCAAGAGGAAAACAATTCTAGTGAGGATGAGTTTGAAGAATTGGCTATGATAGCCAAGAGATTCTCTCGGTTCATGAAGTCCAACCAGGGTAGAAAATTCCAAAGGAGAAAAGACTTCAAGAACAAGAACAAAGAAGAGGAAAGGGATCAACTCATTTTTTATGACTGCAAGAAGCCAAGGCACATAAGATTGGATTGCCTTCAACTTAAGAAAAAGGGGTTTGATAAGAAGAAAAAGCAAAAAGCTCATGTTGCCACTTGGAGTGATGAAGAATCATCATCCGATGAAGAGGAGCATGAAGTGGCTAATCTTTGCCTCTTGGATATTGATGATGATCCTAAGGTAAACCCTAACTCATCTACTTTCGATTTTACATCTGATGAACTTCAAGATGCATATGATGAGTTGCAAGAGGTTTACGCTGAGTTGGTTGAAAAGTACAAGGAATCGGTTTTGAAAAATAAGAAAATGATTTCTGATTTGAAAAACCAAAACGATTCCCTTTCCAAAACCAAATCGGAACTTGAAGAGAAGATTGTTATTTTAAAAGATGGTTTAAAATATTTTCAAAATGAAAATGTTGGTTTAAACAATCTTCTTTCAAAAGTTCATGATGATCACCACAAAGTGGTGAATGAGCTTAAGGCTTCTCTAAACGTAGTTGGGAAACAAGATTTTGAAAAAAAAAGTTCTTCAAAAACCAACTATGTAAAGAGAAACTTTAATGGCTACAAAAAATAGAAGCTCTCAAAGGCATCCTAAAGGTAAAAAGGTTAGAAATGTATGAGTTCCTAAGGAACTAGTAGTTTCTAATAATATTAGTGCTATTGCTTCTTGGATTCCTAAGGGAACCATGTATTTGGGAGCTAACTCACATGGACCCAAAATGATTTGGGTACCAAAAATCAAGAACTGATCTGTGTTTGTAGGGGGAGCATTGCTACAAGGCCAAAGCTTCAAGTCAAAACACTTGATACCTTGATAGTGGATGATCAAGACACATGACCGAAGGCAAGAGTAGATTCATGGAGCTAAAGCCAAAAAGTGATGGAGTGGTGACATTTGGTGAAAACTTCAAAGGCCATATTAAGGGTATTGGTTCCATTGGTAATCTCTCCTCTATTCTCATTGAATATGTTTTATAAGTCAATGGTCTAAAACATAACTTGTTGAGCATTAGTCAATTATGTGATAAAGGTTTTAATGTTCTTTTTGATATAAATGGTTGCAAAATTGTGGACATTAAAACAAATAATATAATGTTCATTGGTCATCGCATAGGTAACATATACATGGTGCATCTAGATGACATTCATGCATCACATGCATGTTTGGTTGCTCAAAATGAAAATGATGCATGGTTATGACATAGGAAACTAGGACATTCTAGCATAAGTGTTTTAGAGAAATTGGTTTCCCAAAATCTAGTTAGAGGTTTACCTAAGCTAAAATTCTCCTTATATAAAATTTGTGATGCTTGTGCTAAAGGTAAACAAAAACGAAATTCTTTTATATCCATTAATGATGTTTCAACTAGTAGAGTTTTACAATTGATCCATATGGATCTCTTTGGGCCTATTAGGATAACTAGCTTGGGTGGAAAATCATATGCTTATGTTTTAGTTGATGATTTCTCTAGATACACTTGAGTTCTCTTTTTAAGTACAAAAGATGAGGCTTTAAAAATTCATCACATTTTCAAAAATTACTCAAAATGACCTTGGTCAAAACATAACTCATATTAGAAGTGACCATGAAACGAAATTTCAAAATCTAGGTTTTTGTAACTCTAATGGTATTAGCCACAATTTTTTCGCACCTCACACTCTTCAACAAAATGGTGTAGTTGAGAGGAAAAATCATACTTTAGAAAAAAATGGCTAGAACCATGCTTTGTGAAAATAATTTACCTAAGTATTTTTGGGCGGAAGCCACAAACACCGCTTGCTACATTATAAATCGTGTAATGATTAGGCCAATTTTAAAGAAAACTCCTTATGAGATTTTAAATTCAAAGGCACATTAGCTATTTTCATCCTTTTGGATGCAAGTGTTTTGTTTTAAACAATGGAAAAGATCATTTAGGTAAATTTGATACAAAAAGTGATGAAGTTGTTTTCTTAGGATATTCTTTAAACTCTAAAGTCTATCGGGTGCTTAACAAAAGAACCTTAGTTGTAGAAGAGTCTATTCATGTGGTTGGTTTTCGATGATAACCTCCTTTTGATGAAGGATTCTTGTGATGATGATGATGTAGGGATCATTGAAGCCAATGATGGTGAACAATCATCAAAGGTGGATGAGGTTCCAACAAAAGAAGAAGAAGAAGAACAACAAGATCCTCCTATATAATCCTTGAAGGATATGAATCTTGAAGAACAGGAAATGAGCTACCCAAGGGAACTCAACTATGTCAAAGATGGTGAAATATTGGGTGATCCATCCAAGGGGGTAACCACTAGATCCTCTCTTAGATTGCTTAGTAATGTTGCATTTATTTCATGCATTGAGCCTAAAAATATCAAAGAAGCATTAAAAGATGACTTTTGGATATTGGCCATGCAAGAAGAACTTAATCAAATTGAGAGTAGCAAAGTTTGGACATTAGTTGATAGGCCTAGTAATAAGTCTACTATAGGAACTAAATGGGTCTTTAGAAAAAACTAGAAGAGAGTGGTAACATAGTGAGAAACAAGGCTAGACTTGTTGCTCAAGGTTATACTCAAGAAGAGGGAATCGATTTTGGTGAAACCCATGCACCCGTAGCTAGAATGGAACCAATTAGGATGCTACTTGCATTTTCATGTTATCATGAATTCAAGCTTTTTCAAATGGATGTTAAAAGTGCATTTTTAAATGGTTTTATAAATGAAGAAGTATATGTTGAACAACCACCCATTTTTGAAGATCCAATTTATCCAAACCATGTTTTTAAATTAACTAAAGCTTTATATGGTTTGAAACAAGCTCCTAGAGCATGGTATTAAAGGCTTTCAAATATTTTGGTTGAAAAAGGTTTTGAAAAAGGCAAGGTGGACACTATACTTTTCATTAAAAGAAATGGCAATGACATCCTAGTAGTGCAAATTTATATTGATGACATTATATTTGGTTCTACGAATGAATTTTATTGCCAAGAATTTTCTAAGTTAATGTGATAAGTGCCCAAAAGTCCTATATTTTTACCCTTTTTACATGTCAATTATGGCTTAACCTACACCCATTTGAGCGTCATTACGACCTTATATGCATTATTTACATTGCCTTTACCTTTGATCCCGATATTTGATTTATTTAATGAAAAGGTACTGTTTCAATGCATGTTTGGTATTTGCGCAGATTTACTCACTACCGAGGGTAGATCATGCCGAGCAGGCAATGAAAAAAGGAGAGATGGTGCAAAAAGAGCTCGAGACTGATCCAGATCAAGCCTAGTCAGAGATGACAACTTCTACTGAAGGAAGCTGAATTATAAAGATGAAGCCTTACGGAGTAGATCTAGTGAAAGACCTTTGTCGCGGCAGCAGATACTCTCTGCCGAGGCAGTGCACATACCAACCTACCGGAGGGAAAAGCAAGCAAAGTGATAGCTATTGAGTGTATAAAAGTTCTATATTTTACCCCTCATTTACCCATATTTCTGTTGCATTCAAGCATAATTCATTGCATTTAGGATATAGTTTTGCATATACATCACAATTAGATAAAATGGCACAGTTGCTACTGATTTTGGTTACTTTTGCAGGTATCTGCTGCGGCAGACCCATGGCAGCAAAGGAGCAGAGGCGGATTGCAGAGCTGAAGTCGAGAAGCAAAGGCTATCGTGACATCTGTCGTGGCAGCCATGGCGACAGAATGTTGAGGTGGAAAAGTGAAGTGGAGCTCGACAGATAGAGGATTTCAAGCCGGTCTGTCGTGGACCACTCTCATATTTTTCTGAGCCCTGAGGCAAAATAAAGGACAAGCCCAAAGTTCAAGGAAAAAACTCAAGGCAAGAAAAGAGGACGAATTCAAGACAACTACTCAGAAGATTTAGTCTTAATTAGAGTTGCACTTTAATTCGAAATTGTATTCTTGCCATATTAGAAAACTTGAACCCAAGGCCTATATAAAGGCATGTAGTTCGACTTAGGGAAGGATATCTGATTCCTAGCCGTCTTCCCCAAAAACCCTTGTCGTTTTCCTTTCTCCACCATGTTCTAAACTCCCCCTAGGGCTAAGGGTTGATTCTATAAAGTAGTTGCAAGGAGTGTATTGTTTTAGGAAATTTCTGTCAAGTAATAAAGCTTAAAGTTTATTTATTCTAGTTTTTCATATCTCATAAGAGTATCGGGAGAGCATTGTGAGGTTATCCATTTGTTTGATATCGGGAGAGTCAAGCATACAAACGGGGTAAATACACGTTTTCCAGCTTATGGTTAAACCATCTCGGCTTAGGGATAAGTTCAAGGTTAAGTGGCTAAAGAAGAATTCAACAACATTGGTGTTCACCCTTTGATTCACGCCGGGAGGTATCATCCAAGAAGTGTTCATCAACAGAACTTGGGCCTAGGGATAGGACAAGTCATAGCATGGATTCTTGCCAAGCTTGAAGTACAGAGTTGTTTGATCGCTGCCGCGACAGGTGCTGCCGCGACAGGAACGACGACAGAAAACAAAAGTTCCTCTAACAGTGCAACACATGCACTACTGAGCAAATCAATACCGGCCTATTCTTTAAATCTGATTTCCTCATCTTTTACTTTAGTTGTTTCTCAAGATTACTTCACCAATTCAATTAAACTATTTCTTTCTCTTGTGCAGCAATTCAAGGATAGAGTTTTTTCCAGTCCCTGTGGAGACGATATCCGATACTCTCGTATCACTTTACTACTTGCGTCGTGTACACTTTCACTATTTGCGATATGACTCTTTTACACGCAACAAGTTTTTGGCGCCGTTGCCGGGGACTGGCAACATATCTTTACCCTTTTTATTACTGCACTTTATTTTTTATTTTCTGTTTTTAGTGGTGTTATTTATCCCGTGCTTTTCACTAGGTTTTCTGTTTGCTTATGCGCAGATCTAGACGAGGTAAAGAACCTGAGTACGAACTAGACCCAGAAATCAAATGCACGTACCAACTCAAGAACCAAGCCCGACTCTTGATAGCAAGAAACAACTATCTTGAGGAGATACTAGAAGCAATGGTGAACAGAAGGCAAGATGATGGGATAAATGACCCCAACAACAATAACCAGAGAGTTATTGTTGATCCTCCCCAAGATGCCCGGAACGAACGACCTGCTGCCGCTGCCGCACGGAAGACCTGTCGAGACTACATGGACAATGACCATGTTGAACTGGAAACCACCTTGCCAGACGTGAAAGCTGAAAACTTCGAGCTGAAACATGTCATGTTCAGCATGATAAATTCCGATGGCCAGTTTAGTGGTTCTGTTACTGAGGATGCCCGAGAACATCTTAAAACGTTCCAAGAAATCTGTGGATTGTTCAGACTGCCAGGAATAAATCTGGAAGTACTGAGGCACCGATTATTTCCTCATTCATTGAGAGACAGAGCTAAAACTTGGTGGAATAAATTAACGCTGGGTTCAATAAGAACTTGGGCAGATCTCTCTCATGAATTCCTTTCTCGTTTTAATCATTCTCATTTATCTGAAAGATTGCGTAACGAGATTGCTACTTTTCAATAGGAAGATGACGAACCAATGCACAAGGCGTGGGGCAGATTTACAACTCTCTTACGGAATTGCCCAATGCATGGATTCCCCATGTGGAATCAGGTCGTCAAATTCTACAACGTTGCCAATGCACACACTAGACTGAGAATAGATTCAGCAGCAAATGGGCTATTACTGGATAAGGAACCAGACGAGGCAATGCTCGTGTTGAAAAGTTAGCGAAAAACGATGAGCAATTCTCTATAGCCCGAAGAGGAGGCAAACGAGGAATATCTGTAAAGGATTTCGAAGCTGATAATTCAATGAAATCACAGGTTGCATACCTCACAAAGATAGTCGAAAATCTGCAGCGGAAAGATTCTAAAGCCGTATATTCTGCAGAAGAGGTATGTGAAACCTGTAGCAGGAACCATAGTTCAGAAGACTGCCCTTTACAGCTGGAAGAAGGGATATATGTTGGGAACTATAACAAGCCAAGAAACTATGATTCCAACAATTACAATCTCAACTAGAGGAAGGATCCCAAATTTTCCTAGAGCAATCCGAACAACGCACTGAATCCTCCAGTGCAGAACAACCAAAACCAAAGGGTACCCAGAATTCTGTCGCGACAGTAGCCGGCAGCAACACAGAGTATACTGGAGCAGACCTTGGCAACCTTCATTTCACAGACGAGAGCATACATGGCAAACAAGGATCACTTTGTCAAGAAAACTGAATCATTCATAGACAAGACAAAGATGATGATGACAAACCATGAGGCTACCCTAAAATCTCTGGAGACACAAATGGGCCAAGTTTCACAGTATATCAAGCCAAGACAGAACGGAGGATTCCCTAGTGATACTGAAGTCACTAGAAAACCCACACATGAGCAGTGTAAAGCAATTACAACTAGGAGTGGGAAACAGTTACAAGGGCCGGCGATTAAAGACATACCGAGTGAAGACCAGACCCCAGAGACACCTGCCGTGAACACTGCCCGGCAGAGGAGAGACAACCTGCTGTCGACACACCTGCCACGACAGCAGAAGGGACAGAGGAGCAAGCAGAAGTTGCTGAAGAACCTAAGCCTCCTCATATCCGAATTCCATGTGAAGGACGCCTTGAATATTACCGTCCTCCACCTCTTTTTCCACAGCGGTTGCAGAAGCAGAAACAAGAATACCAGCTTAAGAAGATTTATGATATTTTTAAGCAAGTACACATTAACATACCGTTGCTAGAGGCCATCAATTAGATGCCTGGATATGCTAAGTTTCTCAAGGACACAATGTCCAAAAGGTCCAGACTTGGGGAATTCGAGACAGTGAAGATGACAGAAGGATGCATGACAATCTTGCATAAGCATCCACCCCAAAAGAAGAAGGATCCTGGGAGCTTCATCATACCGAGCATAATTGGCGATAAGTTCGTGGGTAAGGCACTTTGTGATCTTGGTGCTAGCATAAATCTAATGCCCAAATCTGTATTTCAGAAACTAGGTATTGGACAAGCAAGGCCCACGACAGTCATGCTGTAGCTGGCAGTCTGCTCTTACGTACAACCAGAAGGGAAGATCAAAGATATTCTGGTAAGAGTGGATAAATTTATTTTTCCTGCTGACTTTCTTGTCTTAGACTGTGAAGCAGATGAAAACGCACCGATCATCCTGGGGCGACCCTTCCTAGCCACATGCAGAAATGTGATCGATGTTGAGAAAAGAGAACTGACGATGAGAGTAAATGATCAGCAAATCAAACTCAATGTTCTCCACGCAATAAAACAGGCTGATGCAGAAGAAGAGTGTAAGGAAATCTCTGAAGTAGTCCTTGACCAACCCTGCATCAGGTCGAACTGCCGCGACAGAAAGTTTGGTCACTGCCACCACAGTCACCTAGAAGACTGTCACGGCAGCAACGACGACCGTGACTCCTCAGACACAGAAACATCCGACACTGAAGGTCTTGAGGAGGTAAATTGGATAGGCACACGTCCAGGTAAGTTCTTCGAGCCTTTAAATTATACCTCGAATGAACATGTAATCCAGAAGCCTTCTATTGAAAAGCCACATGTTCTAGACCTTAAACCCCTGCTAGAGCAGCTTAAATATGTTTTCCTTAGTTTAAATGATATGTTGCCCGTAATCATCTCTTCCAAGTTAACGCAGGAACAAGAGTAGCGGCTAATCAAAATGCTACAACAGCATAAGAAGGCCATTGGATGGACTATAGCTGATATCCAAGGCATCAGTCTGGCGTTATGCATGCACAAAATCCTCTTGGAGGATGATCATAAGCCGACCATTGATGCCCAGAGACGATTGAACGAGGCTATGAGAGAGGTGGCGAGGAAAGAAATTATCAAGTTGCTTAATGCCGGAATAATATACGCCATCTCGGTTAGCAAGTGGGTGAGCCCGGTGCAATGTGTGCCCAAAAAGGGAGGCATAACCGTAGTGACCAATGAAGAAAACGAACTAATCCCAACCAGGACTGTGACCGGTTGGAGGGTTTGTATGGACTACCGGAAGCTTAACAAAGCTACCCGGAAGGACCACTTCCCCTTACCTTTTATTGATCAAATGGTTGATGGATTAGCGGGGAAACCTTACTATTGTTTTCTTGATGGTTACTCAGGTTATAACCATATAGCAATCGCACCGGAGGACCAAGAGAAAACCACCTTCACATGCCCGTACGACACCTATGCCTTCCGGAGGATGCCATTTGGGCTCTGCAATGCACCAGCGACCTTCCAACGGTGCATGATGGCAATATTCTCTGACATAGTGGAGGATTTCCTAGAGATTTTCATGGACGAATTTTCTATCTTTAGGGACAACTTCGATGATTGTTTAGGCAATTTACAGAAGGTTCTTGAGAGATGCGAAGAGGCGAACTTGGTTTTAAACTGGGAAAAATACCACTTTATGGTGGATGAAGGTATAGTACTGGGCCATAAGGTGAGCTGCCGCGACATAGAGGTAGACAGAGCCAAAATAGAGGTTATCGAAAAGCTGTCGCCACCCACCACAGTCAAAGGGATTCAAAGTTTCTTAGGGCATGGAAGGTTTTATTGACGATTTATAGCTAATTTTTCAGAGATTACCAAGCCCCTTTGCCACCTGTTGGAACAGAATCGACCCTTTGATTTTAATGCTGAATGTACTAAGGCATTCATAATACTGAAAGAGAAGCTGGTAACAGCCCCGATCGTACAGCCACCAGACTGGAGTTTTCCATTTGAATTAATGTGTGATGCCAGTGATTACGCTGTCGGGGCATCATTAGGGCAGAGGAAGGATAAGCTCTTCCATGTGATTTACTATGCCAACAAAACACTGAATGATGCCCAAATCAACTACACCATGACAGAAAATGAGCTATTAACAGTGGTGTTTTCAATCGACAAGTTTCGTCCGTATATACTTGGAACGAAGGTTGTGGTCCATACAGACCATTCAGCACTAAAGTATATGTTCACAAAGAAAGATGCAAAACCTAGATTGATACGTTGGATTCTGCTGCTGCAAGAATTTGACATTGACATCAAGGATAAAAAGGGAATAGAGAACCAAGTAGCAGACCACTTGTCAAGGCTGGAGACGGGAAGGAGTCAATCCACAGACAAGACCAACATACTAGAGACCTTCCCAGATGAGCAGTTGTTTGCTGCCACCAGCACTGCCGCGACAACCATGGCGGCAGGTAAGCTTTCTGAAACCCCTTGGTATGCTGACATTGTTAATTACATTGTAAGTGGGTTATTACCTCCTGAGCTTAATTACCAAGCAAGGAAAAGGTTCCAAGATGATGCAATATATTATTATTGGCACGAACCTCTTCTTTTCAAGCACTGTGCAGATCAAATTATCAGGAGATGCATACCACAGGACGAACAGAAATCTGTGCTTCACCATTGTCATGTCGCCCCTTATGGAGGACACCTAGGGGAAATAAAACTGCTGCCAAGGTTCTGCAATCCGGTCTCTATTGGCCCATACTGTTCAAGGATGCACAAGCCTTTTACAAGAGCTGTGACAAGTGCCAAAGGACTGGGAACGTATCAAGAAGACATGAGATGCCACTGTAGAACATACTAGAGGTCGAAATCTTCGATGTATGGGGAATCGACTTCATGTGGCCATTCCCAGCATCTTGTGGGAATTTGTACATCCTACTGGCAGTGGACTATGTGTCAAAGTGGGTAGAAGCGATCGCCACTCAAAAGAACGATGCCAAGACTGTACAAAGATTTCTTCACAAGAACATCTTCTAAGGTTTGGCATTCCAAGGGCGATAATTAGCGATGAGGGGAGACATTTCGATAATAGGGTAATTGCTGCTGCATTAAGGAAATACGGAGTGAAGCACCGAATTGCAACATCATACCACCCTCAAACCAATGGGCAGACCGAGATATCCAACAGAGAAGTAAAGAACATACTAGAGAAGATGGTTAAACCCACTCGAAAGGATTGGTCTCTACATCTCAATGATGCACTCTGGGCCTACAGAACAGCGTTCAAGACACCATTAAGGATGTCACACTATCGACTCATTTATGGGAAAACCTGTCATTTACCTGTTGAGATAGAACACAGAGCTTATTGGGTTATCAAGGCAGTAAATATGGACTGGGACAAGGCAGGACAGAAAAGGCTACTAGACTTAAATGAGATTGAGGAAATTCGAGCAATAGCCTACGACAATGCCAAGATCTACAAAGACAAAACCAAGAAGTGGCCGACAAGAAGTTGCTGCCACGACAGTTCTGCCCAGGGCAGCAGGTGTTGTTGTTCAACTCTAGGTTGAAGCTTTTTCAAGGAAAGCTAAAATCCAGGTGGTCTTGTCCTTTCCAAGTTATCCAAGTTTTCCCCTATGGTGCCATTACAATCAAATCCATGAAGGATGGGCACCAATTCAAGGTCAATGGACAGAGGCTCAAGCATTATCAGGGGACTGAATCCCCAAGGATGCAGGAAGTAGTTACTTTAGGAGATGCCCCTCAAGGCATCCCTAATTTAACTTTATTTTATTTTATTTTATTTATTTATTTATTTATTAGGAATTAAGATTTTTACTTATTTATTTATTTTAGGAAATAAGATTTTAATTCAGTTTATTTATTTAATTATTTTTAGGAAATAAAGGAAGCAAAGCAAAGAGGAGGAATGAACCGGCCCACCGCATTCACGAAAGCCCCAAAAGCCCAACGGACAAGCATGTCGTCACAGCCTGTCACCAACTGTCGCGACAGACGTGGAGAAGAAAGCCTGTCACGGAGCTGTCGCGATAGACACGCAAACGCGTAACAGACGCGCATCAGACACAAAAACGCATGACAGACGCGTCAGAAACCGCGTAACAGTTGGCCACGTTATTCGCGTCTACCGTTACAGTCCCAACGGGCAGAAAAACACCATTCTATATAAACCCCCATTCCCTTCTCATTTTTCATCTCATTTTCATTCTCTCAACTTGCTTCCCAGATTTTAGATTTCAGAAAACTCTCTTTCATTTTGCTACAGTCCTTGCAATGGCCAGTAGAACAACCCGACGCAGCGCTGCCTCCACCTCTGCCACGATAGTGTCAACAGCAAGCCACAACGACATACCCAACCGGTTCGCATCCACAGACTCAGCAAAGTGGTACTACGGTTTTTTTCAGAAGAGAGAAATGTGGGAAGAACAAGGGTTCATCTATACCCAAATGACGGGAGAGCTAGGGCTAGAAGGCTTCATTGCCAAGAAGATCCTCGCACTCAAGTGGCAGAAATTTGCTGCCAAGCCCGAAGAAATGAATGTCACCCTCGTTCGGGAATTCTACGCTGCCGTCACCGACAAGGATGCCACGATAGTGACTGTTCGCGGCAAAGAAATCTCCCTCGAGCCGTCATACATCAACACGCTATATGGGCTGTATGTGAGCAAGAAGGAGGACGCCCATCGGAGGTTCGTGAATAGTCTGTCGGCGACAGACTATGACACGGTCATGGCAGAAGTGACAGAGGAGGGTACGAAGTGGAATGATGACCCCAAGCACCGGTGGACTGTGAGGAGGACCCAGCTTACCCCACAAGCCAAGCTGTGGAACCATTTTGTCAAGAAGCGCCTCATGCCTACCTCCCACAACACCACTGTCGACCGACAGAGATTAACCCTCGTCCACTCCATTCTCAACGAGAGGCAAATCAATGTGGGCCGATACATACGAAACGGAATCCTTGAGTGTGCTCTCCGACCTTCAGGCCCCCTAGTTTTCCCCTATCTCATCACCACACTCTTCCGGGGAAACAATGTGCCAGAAATCAACGAGGATGTCAAGGTCCGGGGGAAAGGGTGGACGCAGCAGAATCTATACAGTCTGATGGAATTAAAAGCTGCCACTCCTCTGTCGTATGTAAACCCCTCTGCCGCGACAGAACCGACGGTAGACTCTGACTCCCCTGAACCTGTCGTAGCAGAACCAGAGCAGACGACAGCAGCACCACCGGCAGACACCTCCAGCTAGATTCTGACAATGCTGCAAAAGATGGAAGAACGACAGCTCGACCTAATGGGATTTCTAAGGGACTTCACCGCCGCCACGGTAAATTTTATCAAGTCTGATTTAAATTTTCCTAATGTGCAATTCCCTTTTTTCCCAGAAACTCTCTTTGCTGCACCCACACCTGCTGCTAGCCCCAAAACTCCTTCTGTCGGCTCCACACCTGCCACGACCGGAGATGGCGGCAGAAAATATGCCACTCCTAAAGGAGAGAAAAGGAAGGACCCCCTACCGGAGATCGACCCAAAATATTTTGAAGGGTTCTCTTCTTCCTCCGTCTGGCAAGATTCTGACTCAAAGTCGTCAATTGTCCGAAACATCTCGAAGGACTTCCCTCCGATGAAAAGGAAGAAGCTGAACGAGACAGTCGAAGGACCCTGCCACGGCAGATCAGACAGCAGCAGCGAGGATGACCTCGAGGTCCTGGACCAGCCCCCACACATCTCACCGACCTGCGTCCAGCCGCCTCGAGAGGCCAAGAATAAGTTAGCCTCCTCATCTCCCAGCAACCAGCCAGCCCCTGCTTTCAAAGTCACTGCCCGCCGGCAACTCCAAGTCAGCAGCAGTAGCGACAACAACTCCTCCACTTAAGTGCTTTTACTTATATATTTGTTGTCTTTGCTGTTGTTTTATCTATTTTGTGATGTAGCTTTTATGTTTTTCATTTTTATTATTGTCATGCATTGAGGGCAATGCAACCCTCGAGTTTGGGGGTGCGCATCCCTCCATTAATGAACTTGTTAGTTGTGTCTTTAATTTATGTCTCATTTTAAGTCTATTTTCAAGTTTATTTTTGTGTAAAAAAAATGAAATAAAAACAAAAATTTGGCTTAAGTCTTTGAACTGAACTTACCTGCCGCGACATACTCTGTCGTGACAGTGCCTTTAGGATGTTTTTAGGAACTATTTAGAGCCTTGCTATAGTTCTGGTCTTTAGAACACCCTTTGTGACTCTTATGTTGTCTAGACTTCAGTAGTGAATTAGAATAAGAAGGTTTACCCACTTGAGTTGCCCCTAGAGGTGCCTAACACTGGCTCTAGGAAAGGAACAAAAGAAAAGAAAAATTTTAGACTCACTTGCCCACAAACTGCCTTACAATGATTTTAGGAAGATTTTTCTTTGAGCTTAAGTTAGAAAAAACTAAAGGAGCCTAAGAATTGCCTCCATAAAAGATGAAGTTGAAGGTCAGAAAAAACTAAAGGAGCCTAAGAATTGCCTCCAAAAAATATGAAATCGAGTCTAAGGTCAGAAAAAAACTAAAGGAGCCTAAGAATTGCCTCCAGGAAAAATGAGATTGGCATAAAACTCAAGTTGGTAGCATAACTATTCTGGTAAGCTAAAGGAGTTTAGGCACATATTTGTTCACAAAACATGCACACACTGCACAAGAACTATAGCATTGTTCCGGATAAATCCAGAAACACCCAACAAGGTACTGCTCTTGATAGTGAATGTGTGGTAGGTAATAAAAGTTCACTGAATTAAGCCAAGCCAAAAAGTTTTTATTTTTAGTTAGGTCGTATTTTCTTGAGGACAAGCAAGAACTTGAGTTTGAGAGTGTGTTGAGTGTATAAAAGTTCTATATTTTACCCCTCATTTACCCATATTTCTGCTGCATTCAAGCATAATTCATTGCATTTAGGATAGAGTTTTGCATATACATCACAATTAGATAAAATGGCACAGTTGCTACTGATTTTGGTTACTTTTGCAGGTATCTGCTGTGGCAGACCCAGGGCAGCAAAGGAGCAGAGGCGGATTGCAGAGCTGGAGTCAAGAAGCAAAGGCTGTCGTGACATCTGTCGTGGCAGAGATGACGACAGAATGCTGAGGTGGAAAAGTGAAGTGGAGCTCGACAGATAGAGGATTTCAAGCCGGTCTATCGTGGACCACTCCCATATTTTTCTGAGCCCTGAGGCAGAATAAAGGCCAAGCCCAAAGTTCAAGGAAAAAACTCAAGGCAAGAAAAGATGACGAATTCAAGACAACTGCTTAGAAGATTTAGTCTTAATTAGAGTTGCACTTTAATTCGAAATTGTATTCTTGCCATATTAGAAAACTTGAACCCAAAGCCTATATAAAGGCATGTAATTCGACCTAGGGAAGGATATATGATTCCTAGCCTTCTTCCCCAAAAACCATTGTCGTTTTCCTTTCTCCACCATGTTCTAAACTCCCCCTAGGGCTAAGGGTTGATTCTATAAAGTAGTTGCAAGGAGTGTATTGTTTTAGGAAATTTCTGTCAAGTAATAAAGCTTCAAGTTTATTTATTCTGGTTTTTCATATCTCACAAGAGTATCGGGAGAGCATTGTGAGGTTATCCATTTGTTTGATATCGGGAGAGTCAAGCATACGAACAGAGTAAATACGCGATTTCCATCTTATGGTTAAACCATCTTGGCTAAGGGATAAGTTCAAGGTTAAGTGGCTAAAGAAGAATTCAACAACATTTGTGTTCACCCTTTGATTCACGTCGGGAGGTATCATCCAAGACGTGTTCATCAACAGAAATTGGGCCTAGGGATAGGACAAGTCATAGCAGGGATTCTTGCCAAGCTTGAAGTACAGAGTTGTTTGATCGTTGTCGCGACATCAACAGACCTCTGCCGCGACAGGTGCTGCCGCGACAGGAACGACGACATAAAACATAAGTTCCTCTAACAGTGCAACACCTGCACTACTGAGCAAATAAATACCGACCTATTCTTTAAATCTGATTTCTTCTTCTTTTACTTTAGTTGTTTCTCAAGATTACTTCACCAATTCAATTAAACTATTTCTTTCTCTTGTGCATCAATTCAAGGATAGAGTTATTTCCAGTCCCTGTAGAGACGATATCCGATACTCTCGTATCACTTTACTACTTGCGTCGTGTACACTTGCACTATTTGCGATATGACTCTTTTACACGCAACAATAGCCGATTTGAAGAGCATAAAATGCTGGATTTTTCTACACACTTTGCATGGCATTCAGAGCATTGGAAGATGACGAAAGCATGGAAGGAAGGTTAAAGATGGAATTTGGCAAAAGTGGATAAAGGCATTAAAATTAAAGAGATTCACCTCTTTAATCAAGACAAGTCCAAGTCCAACTTAACTTCCTATCCAATAAAGACTTTGCCCTACTCCTCTTTCTATTTAAGCAAGGCTTGGCGCACACATCAAATATATCAGAGACAAAAGAGTCAAGAGCTTGAGATTAGGGTTTAGTCGTTTGTTCTCCATGTCTATTATGTTCTAAACTTTCTTAGAGTTAGGATTATTTTACTTAGTAGTTGTGAGAAAACAATTGTACTTTGTTTAAGTTTTTAATGCAATATTAGTTCAAGGTTTGCTTATTCTTGGCATTGAGTTCATTCTTGCAATCTCATCGAGAGAGAGCTTGTGAGGTAATCTATTCGTCTGGCATCGAGAGAGTTAGACTCACAAAACGAAAAAGCATGATTTTCATCCCGAATGGTGGAAGCTAACTCGGCTTAGAGATAAGTTAGAGTTTCAACGGCTAAAAGAAACGTGAGATTGGTTGGTGTTTATCTTTGGTTTACGCCGAGAGGTATTATCAAGGCCCATTCATCAGCACAGTTTCGACCTTAGAGAAAATGAGGAGCTATCGAAGGACGCTTTGCCGAACATTGACATCACTGTCGACCAAGAAAAGATTGTCGAGGCAGCACATCTTATTGTCGCGGCAAGAACGAATGAGACTGACGAGGCAGTTTGATGCTTATTGCATTTAAAGACCGAGACAAGTCAATTGGATTCCACACTACGACACAATCTAATCTGGCACATTATATCATCTTGACTTCTCTACTTTTACTTACTTGCTTTAGTTTATGTTCTTTAGTTTAGTTAAAATCCAAAAACCCCTTTACTTGTATTTTTACTTGTATTTTTCTTTTTCAGGGCAAGAAGATAATTGAAGGAGGGCATCCCAATCCTTGTGGAGACGATACTCTGATACTTATCACTTTATTACTTGAGACGTGTACACTTGCAGTAATTGCAGAGCACATTTTACACACAACAAGGTTTTGGCGCCGTTGCCGGGGATTAGCAATAGCGACTTTCAATTTTATTTTCTTGCATTTTTTATTTAATTGTTTTTTGAGCACTAAGAAACTTTGGTTTTGCATTAGTGTATGACCAGGGCAAACCCGAAGTATCCGCTCTACGACCTTGATCAAGAAATCGATCGAAGGTTTCAGAGACTCAAGCAACAAATAAAGCAACAACTGCGACCAAAGATGACACACGAAGTTGGCGGCAACAATGCCAACAACAGTCGGAATGGCAATGGGCAACAACCTGCTGACGGGCAGCCAGTTGTCGATGGCAGCAGAATGTCCCTGTAGGAGATGGAGAAAATCCGTGAATTCAATTCGCACTAGTATGAAACCTAATTGTGTGAAACTACCTTGAAGAGGATCTAAACGAACTAAATCCGGGAGTTGTCACACTGGAGATAGAGGCCACTTTGAACTGAAGACCGTAATGTTCAACATGATCAATACCATGGGGCAATTTGGCGGCTCACCAACTGAAGATGTCAGACAACACCTCAAGTCTTTTCTACAAATTTGCAATTCATTTGAAATACATGGAGTACATGAGGATATTTTGAGATTAAAATTGTTCCCTTATTCACTGAAGGATAGGGCAAAAACCTGGCTAAACAGTATTCCAGCAGGATCAATTGGATCTTGGAGTGATTTATGTCGTGATTTCTTAGCACATTTTAATCCTACAAATTTAACTAATAAATTGCGTAACGAAATCACTTCTTTTTCGACAGACTGACGACAAATCCATGCACATTTTAATCCTATATAAAGGCCACTCTTCTCTAAACTGTTCATCACTCAATATTCTCTTCTACTCTCTTGCATTCTCCAAAGTTTAGTATTCTCTTTTACTCTCACACAACTATTTTATAGATGGCCCTCAAACTAAAGAAACGAGAAAGCTCACGCAAGGCCGAGGAATCCATGTACAAACGCTTCGCGCCACCGGAGGTAGAAAGGTGTTTCAATAAACACTTCATCACCCGTCAAGTATGGGAGGAGCAAGGGTTTCAATGCTCCGATGAGCCAGACTTTGGCCTTGACCACTACCTCTTCAAAAAAATAGATCACCAAAAGTGACAAATATTTTGCCTCCAACCCGAACGAGCCAACATAACGGTGGTCTGAGAGTTCTACGCGCACAACTCAAGTCCAACCACACTTTTTGTCCACGTTCAGGGTAAGGCGATCAAGGTGGATGCAGACGCCATAAACCTATTTTACGGCATCCACATAGAAAGGGACGATCATGCAGAGTTCGTTGAGTCCTTGACAGAGGAAGATTACGAACACATCAAAGAGGAACTCTGCTATGCCGGCACGACATGGAATGCCGAGGCACACAAAGGTTCAGTCAACTGGCGACAGTTGTGGCCAGAAGCAAAGCTATAGAACACATTCATCAAACGCCGCCTCATGCCCACCTCGCACAACAACACCGTTGACCGGCCCAAGCTTGCACTCTTCTACTTTATCTTAAATAATCGTATTATTAATGTGGGTGACATTATATGCCAGGAAATTCACCAGTGCAGCCAAAAGAAGCGCGACCCTCTCTACTTCCCATCACTCATCACCGGCCTATGCACCGGACAGAAGGTACCAACCGATGATTCTGACGAGTACACACCTTTAAGGAAGGGATGGGACCAAAAAGCCTACTACCAGCTCATGTAGACCGCGGAGGCAGAACCGTGGCAATCAATGTCAATGCAGGGCACTACCGCGGCAGCATCCACTGTAGACGTTCTGAGAAATTAGAGGACATGGACGGACGACAACGACTATTTATGCCCTTCGCAAGGGACTTCACCACCTTCATCGTCCAAGTAATTCAAGAGAAGTTCCCGGACCACACCATCCAGTTCCCTTTGTTCCCTGTCGTCGTCTCTACTGCAGTCTCCTTAGAGCCACGTGCTGCAGCTGCCCCAACACCCCATGCCGAAACCACACCTGCCACTACTACTGCCCCAGCCTCACCAAGGCACTCTGCCCAGACAGGACTTGACACTCCTCAAGGTTCACTAGTCGGGACAGAAGGCTTCTCCCATTGGACCGAAACTGCCCAATCTATCTGCCGGATATTCGAAACTGCCAAACGCAAGGCATCTGCATTGGAGGCTAAGGAGGAGCTTCACATCGACACAGATGGAGAGGAGGAAGCCAATGCCCCGGCCAAGCCAAGCTCGGCCAAGCCACCCCTACGCGCATCCAACCACCGAGAGAAAAAAAGAGAGTCAAGCATGCGGCATGCAAAGGGAGAAAATTGATCTTACAAAGCGATGACGATGACTCATCATCTGAATCTATCTAAATTTTTTCTCTCTCTTTCCTTTATTTTAATACCTTTAATTGATGTGCTTAATTTTTATTTTATTTGCATATGTTGTTAAAGCATTGAGGGCAATGCTTCTCTCGAGTTTGGGGTGTAGGTTATGCTTCCGAGAGGCATTATTCTGTCGCGGCATATTAATATAATTGCTATGCAGTTCTGTTCTATACTTGTCCAAATTTTTTTACTACACAATTGCCTCAGCCGAATGAAGCTTATGCCTCGACAATGCTCTTTATCAATTGCCTTAGTTTAATTTAATTGAATTTTCTATCTTGGCCATAGATATCTCTCTTCTTACCATAGCTTTGAACTATTTAGAGCCTTTAATTTTAGGATGCAAGGAAGAAAACTTAGGATCATACTATGAGATTAGAACTTTAAAACACCTTTGTGACTTGTATGATTTAAGGTGTTCTAGTGCACTTAGGACATAGACTTGCTTAGAAAGAAAAATTTGGGTAAAAAGTTAGAGGTTCCTAACATTGGCTCTAGCTTAAGGAAGCCCTAGAGGTGCCCGAAACCGGCTCTAGGCTAATCACTAGAGGTGCCCGAAATTGGCTCTAGTAGGTTAGAATGCTTATAAAAAAAGAAAAGAATTTACCGAAGTTAAGTAGGTTAATGCTTAAGTGTTTACTTAGAACCCGGATAATCATCTTGTTCACAATGCTTGCACAGACTCACAAATCTTATAGCTTGATTCCAGGGAATTCCTAAGGCATCCAAAGACTTAAGGGTCGAGCATTCTTTGCTATGGTTTGGAGAGAAGAAGGAAAAGTAAGACCAAGAAGAATTTTCATGAAGATTAAGGTTTGACAATTGATGGTTTGCATTGCTTGAGAACAAGCAATAGTTCGAGTTTGGGGGTGTGATAAGTGCCCAAAAATCCTATATTTTTACCCTTTATACATGGAAATTATGGCTTAACCTACACCCATTTGAGCGGCATTACGACCTTATATGCATTATTTACATTGCCTTTACCTTTGATCCTGATATTTGATTTATTTAATGAAAAGGTACTGTTTTAATGCATGTTTGGTATTTGCGCAGATTTACTCACTACCGAGGGTAGGACATGCCGAGCAAGCAATGAAGAAAAGGAGAGATGGTGCAAAATGAGCTCGAGACCAATCCAGATCAAGCCCAGTCAGAGATGACAGCTTCTACTGAAGGAAGCTGAATTATAAAGAGGAAGCCTTACAGAGTAGATCTAGTGAAATACCTTTGCCGAGGCAGCAAATACTCTTTGCCGAGACAGTGCACATACCAACTTGCCGAAGGGCAAAGCAAGCAAAGTGATAGCCAATTTGAAGAGCATAAAATGCTGAATTTTTCTACACACTTTGCATGGCATTTAGAGCACTGGAAGATGACGAAAGCATGGAAGGAAGGTTAAATATGGAATTTGGAAAAAGTGGATAAATGAATTAAAATTAAAGAGATTCACCTCTTTAATGAAGACAAGTCCAAGTCCAACTTAACTTCCTATCCAAGAAAGACTTTGCCCTACTCCTCTTCTTATTTAAGACAGGCTTGTCGCACACATCAAATATATCAGAGACAAAAGAGTCGAGAGCTTGAGATTAGGGTTTAGTCGTTTGTTCTCCATGTCTATTATGTTCTAAACTTTCTTAGGGTTAGGATTATTTTACTTAGTAGTTGTGAGAAAAAAATTGTACTTTGTTTAAGTTTTTAATGCAATATTAGTTCAAGGTTTGCCTATTCTTGGCATTGAATTCATTCTTGCAATCTCGTTGAGAGAGAGTTTGTGAGGTTATCTATTCGTCTGGCATCGAGAGAGTTAGACTCACGAAACGAATAAGCATAACTTTCATCCCAAACGGTGGAAGCTAACTCGGCTTAGAGATAAGTTAGAGTTTTAACGGCTAAAAGAAGCGTGAGATTGGTTGGTGTTTATCTTTGGTTTACGTCGAGAGGTATTATCAAGGCCCATTCATTAGCACGGTTTCGAACTTAGAGATAAGGAGGAATATCGAAGGACGCTTTGTCGAACCTTGACATCACTGTCGACCAAGAAGAGATTGCCGAGGCAGCACATCTTATTGCCGCGGTAGGAACGAATGACACTGCCGAGGCAATTTGGTGCTTATTGTATTTAAAGACCGAGACAAGTCAATTGGATTTCACACTACGACACAATCTAATCTGGCCCATTATATCATCTTGACTTCTCTACTTTTACTTACTTGCTTTAGTTTATGTTCTTTAGTTCAGTTAAAATCCAAAAACCCCTTTACTTGTATTTTTACTTTTATTTTTCTTTTTCAGTGCAAGAAGATAATTGAAGGAGGGCATCCCAATCCCTGTGGAGACGATACTCTGATACTTATCACTTTATTACTTGAGACATGTACACTTGCAGTAATTGCGGAGCACCTTTTACACGCAACAAGGTTTTGGCACCGTTGCCGGGGATCGGCAATAGCAACTTTCATATTTATTTTCTTGCATTTTTTATTTATCTGGTTTTTGAGCACTAACAAACTTTGGTTTTGCATTGGTGGATGATCAGGGCGAACTCGAAGTATCCGCTCCATGACCTTGATCAAGAAATCGATCAAAGGTTTCAGAGACTCAAGCAACAAATAAAGCAACAACTGGGACCAAAGATGGCACACGAAGTTGGTGGCAACAATAGTCGGAATGGCAATGGGCAGCAACCTGCCAACGGGCAGCCAGTTGTCGATGGCAGCATAATGTCCCTGTAGGAGATGAAGAAAATCCGTGAATTCAATTTGAACCGTTTCTTAGACCGGTCCGACCAAACCCTAAACTTCTAAGCCCAAAATTGGGGTGTTACAACTCTCCCCCTCTAAAGAAATTCCGTCCTCGAAATTTACCTAGAGGAAAAAGATAAGGAAACTGCTTCTTCATGTCATCTTTCCTTTCCCACGTGGCTTCCTCAACACCACGATGCCTCCACAACAACTTAACCAACTCAATGGTCTTACCTCGAAGAACTTTACTGTCCAAATCAAAAATCTCAACCAGCTCCTCATCATAGGTCAAATCTGGATTCAACTCAACTTCCTCTACAGGCATAACATGCGAAGGATCTGATTTGTACCTCAAAAGCATAGAGACATGATACACATTATGAATCTTTTCCAACTCTTGTGGAAATCTCATCTTATACGCAACAGGACCCACACGTTCAATCACCTCGTATGGTCCAATATATCTAGGGCTCAACTTACCCTTCCGGCCAAATCTCGTCACCTTCTTCCAAGGTGAAACCTTCAAGAACACACGGTCACCCACCGCAAACTCAATCTTCTTACGCTTCAAATCTGCGTAAGACTTATGTCGATCAGAAGCTGCCTTCAACCGCTCACAAATGAGCTTCACCTTTTCGGTGGTTCCTTTCAACAAAGCCGGCATTGAAACCAACTTTTGTCCTGTTTCAGCCCGGCAAAGAGGAGTTCTGCACTTCCTCCCATACAAGGCTTCATAAGGTGCCATTTGAATACTTGCCTGGTAGCTATTATTATAAGCAAACTCCACCAAAGGCAAATGCTTCTCCCAAGAGCCTTGAAACTCAATCACGCAACACCTCAACATATCCTCAAGCACTTGAATAACACGCTCATACTGCCCATCCGATTGTGGATGATAAGAAGTACTGAAATTCAGCCGCGCACCCAAAGCTTGATGCAAACACTCCCAAAAACGCGATGTGAACCTCGGATCTCTATCCGACACTATGGACTTTGGTACACCATGCAAACGTACAATCTCAGCAATGTACAGCTCTGCAAGCTTATCCAAAGTATACGTAGTATGCACGGGCAAGAAATGCGCACACTTCGTAAGGCGATCCACAATCACCCGCACCGAATTTTTCTTCGATGGCGACATAAGCAAACTAGACACAAAGTCCATGGTGATCCTTTCCCACTTCCATTCAGGAATCCTCAACGGTTGCAACAACCCAGAAGGAAACTGATGCTTAGCCTTAACCCACTGACAAACCATGCACTTACTCACGTACTCCGCAACATCCTTCTTCAATCCCACCCAGTAGTACTCATCCTTCAGGTCACGATACATCTTTGTACTACCAGGGTGCATAGCAAAAGGACTACTATGAGCTTCAGTCAGAATAGTACGCCTCAACTCCGCATCATTAGGCACTACTATCCGACTTCCAAAACATAGAACTCCATCATCATTAAAACAGAATTCTAATGGTCTATCTTCAGCAATATCCTGAACATGTGGCACCAAAGAATCATCCAACAACTGCTTATCCTTTATCAACTGAACTAAAGATGGTTTCACTTGCAACTGAGCCACAAGACCTCCATCTCGCGAAATACTCAAGCTGGAAAACATAGCCCTTAACTCAACTGCCACCTTCCTGCTCAAGGCATTCGCTACAACATTAGCCTTTCTCGGATGGTACTCGATCGTCAGATCGTAATCCTTAAGCAACTCCACCCAATGTCGTTGCCTAAGATTTAACTCTTTCTACGACATCAGATACTTCAAACTCTTGTGATCCGTGTACACAGTACACTTCTCACCATACAGATAATGTCTCCAAATCTTCAAAGCAAAAACCACCGCAGCCAACTCAATATCATACGTAGGATAATTGCGCTCATGCACCTTCAATTGGC
Source organism: Hibiscus trionum (assembly GCA_030270665.1). Classification (NCBI taxonomy): domain Eukaryota; kingdom Viridiplantae; phylum Streptophyta; class Magnoliopsida; order Malvales; family Malvaceae; genus Hibiscus; species Hibiscus trionum. Next base: position 5,301,125 of record BSYR01000052.1, on the reverse strand, counting down.
GCGATGCATAAGGCACCACCTTACCCTCTTGCATCAGCACACACCCCAACCCAACATAGGATGCGTCGCTGTACACCACAAACTCCTTTCCTGATTCAGGTTGAACCAAAATAGGAGCTTGCGTCAAAGCTGCCTTAAGCTTCTCAAAAGCTTGTTGTCTTGCTTCCGTCCACTCATACTTAACATCTTTTTGCAACAACTTCGTCAAAGGGGCAGCAATCTTCGAAAATCCATCCACGAACCTCCGGTAGTATCCTGCCAACCCAAGGAAACTACGGACTTCATGAACAGACTTAGGAGGCTTCCAATTCATCACCGCCTCAATCTTCTGAGGATCAACACGAATCCCCTCAGCCGAAACCACATGACCAAGGAACACAACTTCCCTCAACCAAAACTCGCACTTGCTCAACTTAGCATAAAGCTGATTTTCCAAAAGCGCTTGCAAGACAACTCTCAAATGACCTTCATGCTCCTCCTTAGTACGAGAGTACACAAGGATATCGTCAATGAACACCACAACAAACTTATCCAAGTATTCATGGAACACTTTATTCATCATGTCCATGAAAGCTGCAGGAGCATTCGTCAAGCCAAACGGCATTACAAGGAACTCATAATGCCCATACCTCGTTCTAAAGGCTGTTTTTGGCACATCCACATCTTTCACCTTAAGTTGATAGTACCCTACCTTAAGTCAATCTTGGAGAACACAGCCGCTCCCCGAAATTGATCAAAAAGATCATCAATCCTCGGCAAAGGATACCAATTCTTAATAGTCAACCTGTTCAGTTGACGATAATCGATGCACATTCTCATAGTGCCATCCTTCTTTTTCACAAACAAAACTGGTGCACCCCAAGGTGACACACTTGGCCGAATGAACCCACGATCAAGCAACTCTTGAAGTTGCGTCTTTAACTCCTTTAGCTCCTTAGGTGCCATGCGATAGGGAGCAATGGACACTGGAGTTGTGTTTTCATATAGCTCAATTCCAAATTCCACCTCGCGACTAGGCGTCAAACCAGGTAACTCCTCCGGAAACACTCCAGGAAACTCACGAACAGTTCTGATATCCTGAACTCGCAACTCCTTTGAACTAGGATTCATCACAAAGGCTAAGTAAGCCTCGCAACCTTGCCTCAGCATTCGACTTGCTTCTAACGTAGACACCACATTGGCAAGAAACTTCACATTCTCACCTACTACCACCATTTCATAATCATCCGCAAGTTTCAACGAAACTCGCTTGCTTTTAAAATCCACTACAGCCCGATGCTCAACAAGCCAATCCATTCCAAGGATTACATCAAAACCATAGAATGGCAATTCCATGAGATCAACAAGAAAAACATGGTTTTGCACTTTCAAAGGACATCTCATATACAACCTTCGCGTCACAACCGTTTCACCAAAGGAACTAGTCACACGCATACCAACATCCAAAGACTCAACAGGTAAACCAAGCATTTGAGCATGTTCACGCAATATATATGAGTGTGTAGATCCAGAATCAATCAAAGAAAGTAATGATAAGGATTGCAAAGTGAAGGTACCTGCGATCACATCCGTATCATTCCTTCCCTCACGCCGGGCATACACTCAGACCTGACCTCTACCCTCAGGTTGAACGGCCACAACATGCGCTACATTCCTGCCACCATCATCTCTGCGCTGAAAATTACCACAGTCGCACCCACGACCTCTCTGTGGCTCAGCTGCTCTCACCGGATCCTGTCCCTCTCTCAGAGGCTGAGGACAATCCTTCTTCATATGTCCACAATTTCCACAATTCCAGCACGTCCCAAGGTTACCCCAACATTCACCATCGTGCCGTCTACCACAACGGTTACACTCAGGAGTCCTCTAAACAGCATTAGGTCCTTGCTGACCTCACCCAGGGTTACCACCCCCACGCCTAGCATCATATTGTGGCCTCCGATCCTTATGCCTCTTGTTGCGATCTCTACTATAATCGCGTTCAGCCACTCGCTTCCCAGAGCTAGATCCTCCCGCTCGACTAGTCAAACCAAGGTTCGCCTCAATGTCCTTGGCTCTAGTGACCAAGACATCGAAATCGGTGTAGTCAGCCGCAAGCATGAAAGTCTTCACATCTGTTACCAACCCATAACGGAATCGTTCACACCTCTCCCGCTCGTTAGGGATGAGCTCAGGTGCATACTGACTAAGGCGGACAAACTGGATCTCATACTCAGCTACCGTCATGCTACCTTGCATCAGAGACATAAATTCTCTTTTCTTCTCATCTAGGTATCGCACACCCAGATACTTTCGCTTGAACGCATTCACAAAGAACGTCCAAGTCACCTCATCATCATCCATACCAGAGATAGTGGTCGTCCACCACGTATAGGCATTACCATGCAGTAGTGATACCACACAACCCAGCTTCTTCACATTATTGCAGTTCATCTGTCCCAAAATCCTCTTGGTGCTCTCCAACCAAGACTCGGATCTTTTCGGAGATAGACCTCTGAACTCAGTCCCTCCCAGACTGCGAAGACGTTCCAAAGGCAACCTCCCATTAGCATCGTTCTAATGCGCAGCTCCATGAGCCCCAGCTACTGCTGCCTGGAAAGCTCCAGCAATAGCCTGAATCAACACCGTCATGTCAGGAGCAGCTTGCCCCTGCACACCTTCAGCACCAGCTCCAGCACCACCATCACCACCAGGTGGTCCACCACCAGGAGGAGGAGGTAAATCCACAACATTCTCTGCATTCGCATCATTCTCATCCTGAGTCATAGCTCTTGTATTCACTCTCATCTCTCTACGTGGCCCCATTTACAAAGAAAACAATGCACTGACAAAATATGCAATAAACACAATTAGGCTCAATAAGGTAAGTAATCCAAGTACTCAAGCTCATTTTCTAAAACAATTCCTTTCATTAGTTTTGATATGGCAATGGGATCCCCTAACACACTCCAACATAGCATAACATCACACTTGAAATCATGCATCACGAATCATACAACATTCCTTAACCCAAAAGGCACATCATGCAATTACACATACATCACCCACATAACAAACCCCAAGGATACAAGAACTAAGCTCTGATACCACCAAATGTAACCCCCTTAGCCCGGCCTAGACGGTTGACCCGAACTACGAAGATTACACGGGGAAAACCAAAGTCAACCTTGATTTACGACCCTTTTTTTCTTTTTATTCTTGTCTAGATGCACATTAACCCTAAGTGAACATTCATGAAACATATTTGAGAAGGAAACCACGATCGAACAACAAGGAGGGACTCAATTGCACTTATTACAAATTTAGGGACCAAATTGAAATTTCCGTAAATTAGAAGGTCAAAACTGATTTTAAGGTTACCAAAATGTAATTAGTCACTTTACATGCTACTCTGCCAAAAATCAACTTAAATGGACATCTCAAACACCAGCAATTGCAACATCATCATTCGGGACTAAAACATAAAACATTCAACTTTAAAACAATTCAAAATTGTAACCAACGGTCACCTGTTTCGAAACACCTACCAGCCGTATCGAAACGGCTGGGCAAAACACTTCCTCGTTTCGATACTTGTTCCGAAACATGGCTCTCCAGTAGCCAAAACGTTTCGAAACATCCTCCAGCCGTTTCGAAACACGAAGGCCATTACAGGCCCCCGTTTCGAAACGCCAGAGAGTGTTTCGATACGGTTTGCCCAGAAAGTGCAGAATTTGCTGGTTTTTCATCCAAAAACACATTCAAACACATCCTAACAACTCTCTAATCATGCCAACAAGTCAACATGCATATATGGCACATATTTAGGACACCCTAACACATTCATAGCATTAAACATGAAAACTCACTAATCTAGAGGCATGCTTCCTATTAACAAAACCAAATAGGCAATCAAACTTCAAATCAAGTAATCAAGGCCATTTTCAATTCAAACCAACCAAGGCAAACATGCCACAACCTTAGGGAGTTTAACACACCTCCCAAAACACATCTTAGGTTCCCATTGCCAAATTATCAAAACTAATAGTGTACGAAAACTTCACCATACATGAGCTTGGTTTCCCTTGGACAAACTTAGCTTCCTTGATGCCCTCAAACACCTCAGTTATCTGCATTATTGGTAAAAGAGAGCGTAAGCATAATTGCTTAGTGAGGCATGCTCTAAGGAAAACCACACAATAATGCATATTTAGAAAATACTTTCATCAAAGCTTTTAAACCACATGCTCAACTCTTTCTCATGCTTGGAAAAAAACCTTCAAAGCAAAACTCATTGAAACCACATGTACCTCTATTCTAATTCATGCATTAAAACCAATGCAAATCTCATGGCCAAGCCATTCACATGCTTGTATTGACTAAGCATTTCTAAACATAACACATATGCATATCTCATAGCATAAATCATTTCATCAAGGTACATGTGTAACAAAAACCATTTCATCATTAATATTGGCATTTAGCATCTCATTAATACTCGGATATACGGACACATTTCTACACTAGACTCTTCCGGTGGAATCTCGCATCACCGTACTCACTTGTCTAGCAACATAGCTTCCGGTGGAATCTCTCATCACCGTACTCACATGGCAGAATCTCTCATCGCCACAAAGCTTGGGTATTTCACCAAGTCCTACCCGATGGAATACCCATCATCAGAATATCTCCCTTTGGCTTAACCAAAGAGCACGTACGAATTTTAGTTTATAGTGCACTATCATCCTATTGATCGATCAATTATATCTGGTAAGTTCCTCAACATCTATGCCAATATAATGTGTTAATATATCATCTCACCTACTGCTTTTCATGCAATAAAACTCAAGAGTTTTCTTATCACATTTCAAATCATAAATCATACTTTGCTTCAAACCAAAGCTCAAATCTATTCAATGCAACATGCCATCTCATGACATCTTTACAAGCATAATCTCATGCTTCAAAACATGTACAAAAACAGTAGGAGTTTAACCATCTCTAACCATGAGCATGTAAAAGCATTTTGGGACCAAACACCACTTTAGAGAGATCAAAACAAGCCATACTTACTTTCGGATTTAGGAAGGTGTTTCAAACCTCTCCTAAATCCCCAAACCTTGTATTTTTGTCCTCATGGACTTCAAACCCAAACGCACTCACCGATTTCATTTCGCTTGCTTGACGAAACATCAATCAAGCCTCCGGATCAACTCCAAAAGTGTCCGAAGATGTCTCCCCTGTTTTAGACACATAAAATCAGAGGATTAATGCATCATCATGCATTGAAATCTTCAGCCAACACACCAAAACTCGCTGCTCTACTTAAACCCAACATTTCGGCTACCAAACACAACCGAAATCACCTCCAAACTCTTCCAAAACTTAACCCAGCCAAGATCCATCACTTCTAACCATTTTTAAACATCAATTAACATCCAAAATGAACCTAAACTCGTACTTATACCTCCAGCTATAACAGAACACCAAAAACACCTCAAAAACCACCATTTTCACAAGCAAAAACTTAGGAATTACAACCTATTCAGGATTAGATTGATAAAACCTCATTTCAAACATCATTAGACATCCAAAATACATTAAAGAATCATCTCGAAACAGAGCCCAAGCAATCACAACGAAATTCTTCAAGATTTCTTCCAAAATCTTGAGTTTTAAGCCAAAATCATGTCTCCAACATTAAAACCATTTATAAAACTTAAATTAAGGATTGACAACTTGGGAATTTCAGTAAAGAACTGAGTATTTAGAGGAGAAGAACAATCTTACCTCTAAATGGTGATTTCTCCTTGGTTTGGGCCAAATTCCTTGAAAATTCAATGAGGAAATCAAAAGGATTTGATGCAAGATTGATTAGGAACTAATGAATGATAGAAATATCATCAATTGAAGTGAAGATCAATGCAAAAGTTGCCGGAGAAAAGTGTTTGGATGATGGGATTTTGAGAGAAAATGGTATGAGAGAAAATTAGGAAAAAGTAGTTATGAAAATCCAAAAAGTAGTTTCCCATCTTTATTTTATTTAATTAAACATTTAATTAATCACCCAAATTAAGGAAAAATCTGGAGAAAACATTTTTGGGTAAATCATCTCCTTAAAGATTCAAAGTTTCAATCCTTACAAAACAATCACCACTAAACTTTTCAAAAATCGCATTTTGGTCACTACAACGAAATCTAGTATTTCCAAATCTTATTTTGTAAAATTGTTTTCACCACTCTCTTATATATATTAAAATAGGATTTTTAGATATTTTTCTATATTTTTAAAGCATCCCGAACTAGGCTTTCCCTAAAACCTCCTTTTATATTCGAACCGTTTCTCAGACCGGTCCGACCAAACCCTAAACTTCTAAGCCCAAAATTGGGGTGTTACAACAAGTCAATTGGATTCCACACTAAGATACAATCTAATCCGGCCCATTCTATCATCTTGATTTCTCTACTTTTACTTACTTGCTTTAGTTTATGTTCTTTAGTTTAGTTAAAATCCAACAACCCCTTTACTTGTGTTTTTACTTTTGTTTTTCTTTTTCAGTGCAAGGAGATAATTGAAAGAGGGCATCCTAATCCCCGTGGAGACGATACTCTGATACTTATCACTTTATTACGTGAGACGTGTACACTTGCACTAATTGTGGAGCACCTTTTACACGCAACAAGTTTTAATGCAATGTAAGTTTGAGATGAGCATGATGGGGGAACTCTCATTCTTCTTGGGGCTCCAAATCAAGCAAAAAAAGGATGGCATCTTCACCAATCAAGCTATGTACATCAAGGATATGCTCAAAAAGTTTGGCTTGGAGAATGTGAAGCATCAGGCCACTCCAATGTGCTCACCGATTAAGCTGGACAAAGATGAAGGTGGTAAGTGTGTTGATTCTAAACTTTATCGTTCTATGATTGGCTCTTTGCTTTACCTTACCACAAGTAGACCCGATATCATGTTTAGTGTTTGCTTGTGTGCTAGGTTTCAAGCTAGCCTTATAAAATCACACCTTGTAGCCATTAAGAGAATCTTTAGATACCTTAGAGACACTCCTTGTTTAGGCCTTTAGTATCCTAGAGACTCTTCCTTTGACCCACATGCTTATTCCGATGCGGATTATGGGGGTTATAAGATAGATAGAAAAAGAACCCCCAACACTTGTCAATTCCTAGGTAGTATGCTCATATCTTGGTTCTCTAAGAAACAAAATAGTGTAACCCTATCTACCACTGAAGCGAAATATATATCGGTCGAGAGTTGTTGTGCTCAAGTCCTTTGGATGAAGCAACAACTTCTAGACTATGGAATTGATGTAGGTAGCATATCCCTTAATTGTGACAACACTAGTGCCATATGTCTCACCAAGAATCCCATCCAATATTCTAGAACCAAGAACATAGAGATAAGACACCATTTCATTAGGGACCATGTCCTAAAGAATGATGTTATTCTAGAATATGTTGATACCTCAGACCAATTAGTGGATATCTTTATAAAGCCATTAGACAAAGAGTGTTTTTGGTCTCTTAGGAGAGAGTTAGGTCTAACTAGCTTATCTTAATCTTTTAGAGCCCTTAAATGTCAAAATTTGCTTGAAATTGAATGATGATCATGCTTATGAGTTTTTACTTCTTGATGCATCTATGCTTGTTGCTATGGGGAGTATGTATCTATTTTTGTCCCTAAACGTTGCTTATTTATCATATACATGCATTTAGGATCGATTAAAATCCAATTATTGAACTCAAGTCTGTTCAAAAATACATTTCTGGCGAAGGGGTACCGATACGGGTAACCGTGTATTGGTACGTGTTCATGAGAGTGTCGGTACAGGTAACATGGTACTGGTACTGGTGTTCACGAAGGAATCGGTACAGGTAAAAATGTACTGGTACAGTTTGACGAGTCGGTATTGATACGACTTTTAGCGTACTGGTACGCGTTGACGCTGGAGTGTTTAAATGTCATTAAATGAGGGTTTCCAACATTAATTAAAACTCAACCATTTTCTCTTCAAAACCCTAGTCGAACTTGGCTATAAAAACCACCAAAACCCTTTGTTTTTTCACACCATTCATCAAATCTTTTGAGGGTTTTTGCTCTTCAAATCAAGCCTGAGCTTTGTCATCAATTTTGTGCATCATCATCTCCTCATTCATCCCAAATTCCATATTCAAGGTATAAACTTCTTTTCCTATCTTTTTTAAATTTCGTTTCAAATTCTACATTGTTTTTAAGAAATTCTTGTATATAAAACACATATATCATATGGGTTTTTAAAGATTTTTCAAAAATTCTTTCAAAACTAAATTTTTTTATTCGAATATAAAAATATATCGTATATTTTTCTACATTGTTTTTTCGAAATTCTTTTTACCAAAAATTTGTTTTATATTTGTATATGTTTTTAAACTATATTGTATAACCTTTTATCAATACCTTGAATTTTGGATTATTTATTGGATCGAATATAATGATTTATTCATACAATATTTTCCTTGATTTAAATCTCAGGTCATGGCTCCTAACAAACGTATGAGAAAGGATATTGCATCCTCATCTAACTTCGAGTCTAATGGTACTAAACCAAATTTGTCCTACATCTTGCAATATAGTACTAATGAACTTGGTTTCACTCGAGCAATGGATCGTTTCAAAGTTTTCCAAAACTTCAAAATACGCCGTGAGCGCAAGGTTTCTATCCCCTTCTTGACTTCCTCTGAATTTAACTTTCGTTATCTTGAATTACTTACCTAATGGAAGTTTATGCCTTTTCTTAGTATACCCAAGATCTTTTATAAAAACCTTGTTTTCTTCTTTTATTTTAATGCTCGATGTATTGTGGACAAATCCAAGAATGAAGTTATATCCATTGAGTCTTACCTTATGGGCAAAACTTTTCGATTTGACTCTAAGGTTATAGCTAAATGTTTGGGGGTTGAGGATATTGGTATAGATGATGAACACTCATTGGGCAACATTCAACTCAGCTTTGTCTCCACCCTTGATGCTCATGGCCGCTTCCTTCACTTTCTTATAACTTGGTGGTTTCGTCCATCCGGTGGTAAATGGTCCTCTATCCGTCAAGTTGATAGATTTTGGATCTGATGCTTTCGGGAAGGCAATCGCCCAAACTTTGCTCAAATTATGTTTGTGGAGATCGTCTACCTTGTTTAGAACCGCCATTCAACTTTTGTCTCATCCTTCACCTATGGCACGGCCTTGAGTTTCATCTTTCACAAGCTTGGGATTGATTGCTCGTATGATCTTGAAGTGTCTTGCATTGATCCTATTGACGAAAAATCCCTTCGCAAGGCTAAATTCACTTGGTATGACGACCAATAGGTTTAGAATGTGGATCTTCCTCAACATGTTCAGCCCAAAGAAGAAGAGAATGCTCTCGTAATGCCTCCTCCGGTTGCTCCTCAACCGCCTTCCTTTGATGCTCTTATGACCTACCTTGATGGGAAGTTTACTTTGTTGAGCACGAGCATGAATGCCGGTTTCTCATCCATGGACACTCATCTCACGGCTATGGATGCAAGAATCACCTCTATGGGAGCTAGCCAAGCCTCAATGGATATGACTCTTACCACATTTCGTGGAGAGTGGTGTGGGCATACCTTTGGTAATGATGCCATGGAAGATGAAGATGATGAAGACGAAGATGACGCTCCTTAGATCTTTGCATCTCATTGTATATCATATATTTTAGGAATTTTATGCACCTATCTATGTTATTTCCCTTTTTAGGACCTATGCTTTGCTCAATGTTTTTAGGATTTGAGTTTAGACTTCTATTTGCTTTGAACTTTTATGCTTTAAGTGCTTAATAATATTTATGTTGCTTAATGTTGCTTTGCATTGTTTAGATTATTCCTTACATTGATTTTGATCTAACAAAAAGGGAAAGAAGTAAAAAGAGCCTTAAAATTTTCAAAGATACATCTTTTAGCCTTAAAGTAAGAAGAGAAATTTTAAAAATTTATTTGGGTTTTGTTATATCAAAAAAGGGGAGATTGTAAAACCAAAATTGATTTTGATATAACAACATTCTTTCAAGGACTTAATTGAAAAATGAAATAAATTTTTAAATACTCAAAAGACTCACAAAATGACAAGGATTTGAACTTTAAGTATTTTTTAATCAAAACCAAAGTATCTAAAATATTTTCTAAGTGTTTTTCGACTTAAATTTTTGAAATCTGTCTAGGCGTACCGATACGACCACACCCGTATCGATACGATTTTTAGCTACTGGAAAGGAGTCAAGAAAAGTGTACCGATACGCTCCTTGTCGTACCGATAAGGTTTTCAGACTCAATGTAATCCTCGATTCTAAAAACTACTTACCGTACCGATACGCTCCTTGGTGTTCCGATATGATTTGGTAAAATTTGAAAAATCTTACCATTTAATTTTTGACAGTTGCCTTGTCAGATTTTTGGAACTAAACAGTTTGAAAGTTGGTTAACGGTACCGATGCGCCTAACTATTGTACCGATACACTTTTTGGTTAACCAACCCTCTAGATTCTAGTGAGCAAAATCGGTACCGTAACGCACTATGTTGTACCAATCCCTTATATAAAATATGGTTTCCATACCTATACGTCTCTTTGCGTCTCGATACGCTATTTGTATACAACGACTCTTTCTTCTTTTGACAGGTACCGATACGGTGACGTGAGTACCGGTACGGTAGGTTGTAGAACTACATTTATGGTGGGAAAAAGAGAGTCTAACGGCTCTATTGATGATGCCACCAACCCAAACGGTTAGAATTCAATGAAGATGTATAAAAGTAAGCCATTAAAGCTACTACAACAACTATTCATCAAGTCAAGCACATCCAATCAAAAATCAAATCCAATTTGAGCAAAATAGAGTCAAATCCTTGTACCCAATTGAGTCATTTCTATTGTATTCATCTTTTTATCAATTTGAGTTCAGAGAACTTGTAATTTGGGGCAAATATTCTACCTTGTGAGGTTTATTTTTCATTTTCCAATAATCTTTGTATTTGAGAGAGTCTTGGTTAATCTTTGGATGGAAATATTAACCGATTGTAAGGTTTCCTCCTAATCCGAGAAAATGGGATGAATTTCTAGTGAAATTGGTTGAAAATCCTTAGTGGGAGCTAAGATAATAGATGTAGAGCTTGTTCTAATCTTGAACCACTATAAATTATCTTGTCTTCAATTTACACATTTTCAATTCACTCCCTTAAATTTTAAAAAGCCAATTCACCCCCTCTTGGCCATTTTCGATTCAATTGATCCACTTAACAATGGTATCAGGGTCTAACTCTTTTAGGGACTCACATCCACAATAGAAGATCCTAGAAGAAGATCAATCAACCTTCAAACCAAGCCATGGCATCTACCTCCGGCCAAAACTCCCTTGAGTCACAATCAATCACCAAGCCGTCATTTTTTAATGGGGATAACTATCCCTATTGGAAAAATAGAAAGAGGCTCTTCATGAAGTCTAATGACTATGTCCTTGTGTAGGAACATACATTGAGTTTCTCATTTTTGTTTTTTCAAGTAATTCTAAAATAAACTTCTCTTGGTTCATCTCTAACCTAGACTGATTTCTTTGTATCCCAATGCCAAGAAAGAAGTTCAAATTTCCTAAATCTTTCAAGGAGAACTTTGTACTTAAAATCTTGACTACCTCATAAATCTCATTACTTGCATGTCATGTGATGATCACATCATCTACATAAAACCAATATGTAGACAAATTTTATAGCAACTCCTCTTATAAATATAGAAGCATCTGCTCTTGTTCCTCTAAAACCAATCTGAATCAAGTACTCTCTCAACTTGGAGTACCAATTTCGGGGTGTCTATCTCAACCCATACAAAGCCCTTTGAAGCTTACAAACCAGCCTTGTTCCAACAGAAGATCTTTGTTCAAAGCTAGGAGGTTGCTGCATGAACATTTCCTCACTGAGGTCACCATTCAAAAACGCATTGTTAATATCTATCTGCCTCAGCTTCCAACCATTAGACACTGCCAAGGAGATTATTACATTAACTGTAGCAAGACTTACTACATGATTGAACGTATCAAAGAAGTCTTGTCCAACCATTCGGGATAGTGTCGGGATGAGTTCAGGGAAAACCTATTTCAGAGGGTGATAAAAATACAGAAAAATGATCTGAAATCCTTTTTAAATATATATAAAAGGTTTTGGTGAAATCAATTTTGGAAAATGGTATTTGGAATTTGGACATTTTGGATTTAGTGACCAAAATGTAAACTTTGAAAACTATTTTTATTGATTGTTTTGTAAAAAGATCAAAACTTTGAATCCTTAAGGAGCTATTTGCTCAAAGTCTAATATCAGAATTTTATCCCTTAATTGACTTATTTTAAATGGTTTTTAATTAATAAATGAGGTTGGAGGAATTAATTGGTGGTTATTTCATTAAAACAAATTTGAAGTAACTTCATTTCTCTCAAAAGCTTTCTCTCAAATTCTCTCCAGCCAAACACTCATTTCTTCTTCAAAATATTAAGGTAAACTCTTGATTTCTTTAATCTCTTGTTATCAAATGATTTCTCATTGTTTTCCTATCAAAACCTTATTATTTTAATCTTGTTTTTGCAAGAAAATCTATCCAATTGAGGGAAAAGTATCCATTAGAGGTGAGCTATGTTTTTCTCCTCTAATTTAAGGTTTTTTACTGAAATTCTCAAGTTCTTGATCCTTTATATATGTTGTCCAATGGGTTTTGATGTTTTAATTATGGAAATTTGGTTTAATTAAGCTAAAATTCTCAAGATAAATGTTTTAACATTGTAATCCTGAAACTATGTGAATCTCTAGTTATTTAGGTTGCTAGATTTGGGTTTTTATGGAGTTATGATGGTTTACGGATGATGGAGGTATAAGGTTGATAAAGTAATGATTTTGGATGTTAATCAATGATAATTGATGGTTGAAAGTGTTAGGTTTTGGTTAGGTTAAGTTTAGAGGTTAATCAATGTTATTTTCGGTTGTTTCGGATAGGCGATTGGTAGTTTTTGACAAGGCAATTTTGTGGAATTTCTTGCTGGGATTTTGAGTGCATTGAGATGCATTAATCATCTGTTATTATATGGTTAAAACATGAGAGGTTGATCCGAAAGAGATCGGTGAAGCTTTGGAGGCTTCGGACGCTTAGTTTCACGTCAGCAAAGTGAGGTTCCGCGTGTCGGTGAGTGAGAACATGGATTTCAGCTTTGAAATTTTTTAAAGCTGGTTTTGGGAACTTATATTTAAGCTTGAAACGCTTGTCTAAGTTCGGAAGTAAGTATAAGAGGTTTTCTCTCTCGGTCGTGCTATTATGAAATGTTTTTATGCACTTGGTTTTGATTTCATGTTACCTTCTGTTAAAGTATGTTTAAAGTATGTGATATACTATTTTTAATGAGGAGATGATGAAGGATGCACATGGTAAGTGATCCTTGTAAGTATACGTTTTATACTTATGGTTTATTATTGATGCTTTGAAAACAGTAAGGTATATAGTTAAATGTGAATTATATTGGCAAGTGATGGTATGAAAATGGTTTTGAAAATTCTATCGGATATAGTTAGCCAACTATATGATTGAGTGCACTATAAATAAGTCGCATTGGATGACGAGGAGGTTGGTGTCCCGTCTCCATCCAAGTACCCTAACGATCGAGGAGGTTGATGTCTTGTCTCTCGTTAGTGGGTTAAGCATCTAATTGTTTTTTGTGGTTGTTGTCCCTATTAGTTGTGATTGTACCATTATTCCGGTTAAAATGGCTTGAAGTGTTATGTGAACACTTGTTGAATCCGTGTATCTGATATGATATTTTAAGAATGGAACTTGGTAAATGATCACTTGTAAGTCAATATAATTGTTATTGTATCATGTTTTGTATAATGTGACTTATACATGGTTTCTCTTTAAGCTTTTCATATGGTATGTTATGCATGGGAAGACTTAAACTGAGGTTAGCAATGTGAGATGCTGCAACGTTATGATACATGTGGCATATGGTTTAATATATTGGTTTTTGATTGGTTAAAGTGCATGGTTTAAAGGCATGATGGTTTTCAAATGATGATTTGAAGAGATTCAAATGAGATTTCAATGTGGTTTTGAAAATGGTTTTAAATGCATTGATGGTGTTTTGTTTTTTAGCACTCCCCACTAAGCCTAGTGTGCTTATGTCACGAACTTATCTTTTTCAAGCTATCCGTACGGCGTTAGCACTCCTGAGCTATGCTAACAAGCCTTACTTCACACAACGTGATGGCTAGTAAAACACAAGGTTAAGAAGGCAAGAAGGACTTAGAAAGGAAAGGAGCTTTGTATTAAGCTTTTGGGAGAGAGCTTTACAATGCTTGGATTGATGGATTCTTTGGATTGGTTACAAATGAGGAGGGTGGTCCTATTTATAGGCCTCTACCTCCTTAAGGGATGTTTCTAGATTATCCTAGTATGTTGGAGATATGTACAAGTCTAGGGAATTCTAGATAATTCTACAAGTATCTACATATGTCCCTAACTATCTAAAAGGTTCTAGAGAGTTCCAGAGTAGTCTCAATCCTTCCAAAGCCTTCTAGGGTCTTCTTTAACATTCTAGAATGTTCTGGATGCTTCCAGCATGTTCCAGGTCCTTCTAGAATGTTCCAGAACCTTTGAGAATTTTCTAGAGTATTCTAGAATCTTCTAAGGCCTTTAGAATATGTCTAGACCTTGGTAGAACCTCTTGGAACCTTCTAGAACGTTGTGGGAAAGTTGGTGGGTCGTGACATTACGCTCTCTTTGCCCCTAAATACAAAGAATTAAAGCTTGGAAGGCATCAAGAAGCAATGGATCAAGAAAGACTTCACTACTTGAAAGTATGTTTTCGGTTTAGACTATGAGTAATAAGGGCAATGGGGGATCCGTTGTGTTTTGGGGAGATATGTGTAAACTCCCGGTTTGAGCAAGTTTATATTGCTATTTTGGACTTGTAAATGGCCGTTGGTATTTGGTTTATGCTTTGCTATGGTTTTTGGTATCTTGCTTGAAGTGGTTTTAGGAAGCATGCCTATAGATTTCTATTTGATGCATGTTACCATGAGTTGATGTTGAATATGCCATGTTTGGTTGAGGATTGATCTTTGGATGTGTTGTGTATATGTTAGAAACATGTTTAGGTTGTTTGTATTGCATCAACGCTTGATAAACTAGCAAATTGTGACATTTCAGGCCCAGGTGTATCGATACGCCTAGGGCCATATCGATACGGTGAGACTGAAATAGGCATGGTGTTTCGATACGGTTTAAGGTGCATCAAAATGGGCCTTAAGTTATTTGGCTACTAGAATTCCTTGTACCAAAACACTTAAGATTGTATCGATACAGGCCCATGTTTCGAAACACTTAGAGCTGTTTTGGTATGGGGCGTATCGATACAGGGTTGCTCGTTTCGATACGGCTGGCGAGTAAGTTAATTATTTTGGATGTTGAGTGCTTTTGTTTTCTTACGGTTTAGTCCCTGAATGTTGTGGATGCAATTAAAGGATTTTGGATGATCGAATTTAGCTAAGATTTGACACAGTGGCATGAGATATGACTAATTAAAGGATTGTAACTTAAAATTGAATGAAGTCCCTGTAGTTTGTTAAAATTACAAATTGGTCCGTAATCTATGTCTTAATCAATTGAGTGGCAAAATGATGTCTGATTGAAATGAGGTTTCTTCCGTTGTAAGTTTAAATCACATAGGATAATAACGTGCATCTAGATAAGATAAAAAGAAAAAATAGGGTCGCTTATTGAGGTAAACCTTCCCAGATTACTTCAATATTTCCCATGTGACCCGTTCGATTCGGTCTCGCGTCTAGGCCGGGTCAAGGGGGTTACACCATCTTAGGGAGTTGAATGCTTGATAGACTGTGACAGGTTCAGCTTCTTCTGTCTCTGCATCATACACCTTGGGCTTAAATATTCCCCTATTACTCCTAGTGACCATGGCATGTTGATTTTGAGTAGGACCTGGAACACTCAAACCATCACCTAGAAGACCCCCTACAGCTTCAAACACATTCTCTTCACTCACTTGAGGAACCACATTACCCTTTGATACTGCACTTTCACCAAATGGCTCAAATTGAGGCTCAAGACTAACACCTTCTACTAGTACTAGTGATAGTTTGGAAGAAGGATTTACCTCCCCTTCACCTGCACAAAAACCGTTAAACAGAGTTGGCCCTATTGGTTCTGAACTGCCAACATCTGCAAGTGTATGATCATGGACAACTTTTGGATCTTCATCATTGCTGGAACCTGGAACCTTTGCATCTGCAACTGCAAGACCATGGACATCTCCCGGATCTTCAACATTTCAGGAACCTGGAATCACTGTATCTGCAACTGCAAGACCATGGGAAACTCATGGATCTTCATCATTGTTGGAACCTAGAACCTCAACTAGTAAGCATCTTGCTCGTGGGATGCTTCTTGCAGGTGTCTCTCCTCTTAGCCTTTCAACTCATGGAACCACATGTATGGCTCCAAGACAACTTTGATTCATTGTGGGAACCACCATGTCACTCTGAGTAAGTTACAGGCCTGCAAAAGGAAATATTTGTTCATCAAACACCACATGTCTCAAAATGTAAACTTTTCCTCCTAGAGCCATGCACTGGTACCCTCTGCTTTGAGTTTTGTAGCCTAAGAAGGTACATGGCTGAGATCTAAAGGCCAAATTGTGAGACTGAAAGGGCCTTAAGTAAGGAAAACATCTGCAACCAAATACTTTCAACCCAGCATATTGAGGTTTCTGCCCAAATAAATTTTCGAATGGTGATAGTCCTTGAAGTACTCTGGTAGGGAGTTGTAGAGCGTTTGGGTGTTCTCTATTTATGAGCGCAAGTGCACACTCTTCTCAAGTTATAGTATAAAAGATATCGTCTCCCACGGGGTATGGACAACTTGATTCGAGTTGTTATTCTTGCACAAGAAAAGTAAATGCACAATTCAGTTGAATGTTTGAAAAGAAAAATAAAATAAAATCACAAGTAATTAAAAGGGAAGTGATCAGATTGATAGAAAAAGGGAAAGGTTATGTTGCTACTTAGTGTGAGACTGCGTTGAATAGGACAAGTTGTTTTGCGCTTCCAGACTCTATTGCCTCGGTGGTGGATGGCAGGTAGACTGCTGAGCCCCTCTCGCTGCCTTTGCAGGGGAATGGAACTGTGTCTCAGCGGAAAACTCGGCAGAACTACAAGGCTCGGCAGAATGCTTCGAAAGTGACACCGCTTATGTCTAAGTCAGAGTTCTGTTGATGCCCACTACAGATAATACCAGTCGTGGCATGAATCATGCAAAGACAACAATGTTGATTTGTCCTCTTTTAACCGTCTTAAACCCTTAACCTATGTCTAGGCCGGATTGATCACACCGTCTATATATGAAATCGTACTTACTCCTTTCGTGAGTTCGACTCTCTCGATACCGAACAAATGAATAGAATTCAACTAATCTTTCGCCTTAATTGAAAACTATGAAGAACATGGAATAAGTAAACCTTGTAATTTTATTTGCAAAAACAAACTTGAAATCCTAAGCAACTATTCTCACAACTAATTACAACATAACCCAAACCCAAGGAGAAATTTAGAACATGTTTGCGGCAAGAAAACCTAAACTATGCCTAAGGAAAACCTATGTTTTTCTGAACTAGAATTACAAAGGGTATATATAGGCATTAGCTAGGTCTAGTCCTTCTTGGAGTAGAAGTCTTCAAAGTAGCTTTTCACATTAAATGTGACTTTAAACTCTGACTTCTTTGAGTTGAATGTGGACTTTATCACCTTGCCTTATTCTGCAAGCAATCTCGATATTCACCTTCGACGACTCAACCCGCTGCTACAGACGTCGGAAAATTGAGTGGACAACATCCATAGAATCAGGATTTTCTGCTCTATGAATCGCACTCCGATTCTTCAACTCCATAGTCTGCTGTCTTAGGCGGCAGAAGCTACTCGACAGCTGTTGTCTCTGTCTAGAACTGCATCAGTACAGCTCCCTAGTTCGATGCCTTAGCATCACATCTTCAACTCCTCTTTCCCTCTGGCAGCCTCTAGTACCTAAAACCAAAAGTACACTAAAACAGTACTTTTTCTTCACCAAATATCAGATAATCTATAAAAGCATGGCAAAGTAAAGAAATACTGTAAAAAGCAATACATGATCCTAATTATGCCTAGAATGTACTCAAAAACAGTAATAATATGAGATGGAATGTGCATGAAATATAGAACTTGTGGACACTTTACACACCCCCAAACTCGAACTATTGCTTGTCCTCAAGCAATGCAACCTAAACATACTTGCCCTTATATTAACCAGAAAGAAAAACCTATTTTCAACTTGATTTCATACCTCAAGGCCGTAGCACCTATATTAAATTAGTGAAAGGAACTTAGTAAGAAAATAACTCAGAATTAATTTCTAAGGCCAGTGCAGGACTGTGTACAGGTTGAATATGCATAATAACTAGATAAACAAAGATATTGTTGTGATATATAAGGTTGCTGCCGAGACAGAACAGTTAAGCACAATATTTAATCATGGCAATGAGGGCTTCAGCTTATCACAACTACTCTTCTAGGTCTGAAATTAAGATAAGAGCAAACTACAAAACCCCGAACCCATAGAGTAGAGTCATCCCGTGAAGACTTTCATTCACTCATGCTAATTTTTTCGTCACTTCAAAACTTTCAGATCCATGGACTTTGATAACAGCGGAGTGTCCTCGCACATGATTCTTCCTAGAGCCTGTTGCGGGCACCTCTAGGGTAAAACAACAATGTTTCTTTGTTTTTCTCCCAACTGTCGTGGCAGTGCTGTATTTTTCTGTTTCTGTTTTCTGCCTTAGCGGCAACCTGCAACCATTGTTAGACTTTGCAAAGAATTCTAAAAACAAAGCAGGCAGTGTTCATTAGATATTCTAGAAAATCTAGCGAGTAACTGTGGTGTTTGATAGTTTTGGAAATAAAAAAATTCTAAGTCATTTTGCATGCTTTTCCCATATTAAGTTCAATTTATTTATTGGTGCGAAAATAAGTAATCGGCTAACTATCATAAGCACAAGTTATATAACAAATTTTCTGTTCCGATTAACACTAAGGCAAGTACAATGCAACCTATATGCTACTAATTATGCTTAGACAAAAGATGCGAGAGCTATCCCCCCCAAACTCGAGATGGGCATTCCCTCAATGCACAAAATAAAACAGAAAATGATAAAAGCAGAAAAGTACAAGTGATATATATATATATAAAAACAGAAAAATAAAATAAAAAAGAGAAAGGAAAAAAAACTAGAAATTGGTTGAGGGTTGAGAAGAGGCTTGAGTCTTTGCTGCTGAGGAGGAGGAAGAGGTTTGGATGATGAAGCGGCAGCCGTCAGATGTCTTGGCAGCAAACTTAGCAGGTGAGATTTTTGCTGTCCGCGGTAGCTGGACTCTCTTGGGCGTGGGACGAGGCTCTTCTTGAGGTTCAGTAGGGGGAGCGGCAGGAGATGCTTCGCTCTCTTCTAACTCTGTTTCGTCGTCCACAGGCTCGGCAGCTATGATGTGTCGTTTTCTCTTCCTAGTTCCTTCCTCCGTTGGTGCTACCAGAGGGTCTATCGCTATTGGGATGGCTGTTACTGCTGCTACCACTATTGTTGCTGGTGTCGGCGGCTGCTGCTCAATCTCCTCTAATGAGGAGGTATTCACCACTGTCGCTGCTGTGCAAGGAGGTGAATGGTGTTGCTGATGCCTCTCGGGGGAGTCTGCCACTGTGTTGGAAGTAGAAGTGGCTGAGTATGATGGGTAGTGCGTCGGAGACGGCATCTGTCTGTGGAAGGCGGCGTGGCGGGCAGTGGCGGCTGATGGCATTCCTTGTTCTGGGGCAGCCGCGGTAGCTAGATCTATCGAGTAAGGTGGCAAGTTGGGGCCGTCATTGGGATACTTCTCCATGAAATAAGCCACAAAGGCTTTTTGGACCTCCCCCACATATTTCATGAAAGTCAGCTGTTGTTGCTCGATGCGCTTGGTGCTGTCGATAAGGGTGTGTAGCAGCGTGAGGATTTCACTGGCTGGGGCAGCTTCAGTACTGCCGGGGGCGGCTGGAGTGGCAGGCTGGGCGGCAGAAGGCTGGCTGGGCGTTATGGGCTCTGTCGTCATCTCATCTTTAGGGTCAGTCGGGACATTGAAAGTGGTACAAAGGCCGGTGATGAGTGACGGGAAGTATAGCCTGCCCTTCGTCTTCAGGAAGCAGGCGTGGATCTTCTTGCAGATAATCTCCCTCACGTTGATAGGACTGTTCGTCATGATGTTGTGGATGAGTGCAAGGCGCGGCCGGTTAACGGTGGAGTTGTGGGAGATGGGCAGCAGACGCCTCTTGATGAAGGAAATCCATATCATTGCCTCAGGCAGCTGGTGGCGGCCTTGGACAAATCCTCCATGCTTTCGTGCCAACCACGGCGTGTTGGGCTTGCACAGTTTGGCCTTGAGTTTCTCATAATCGGCATCCGTCAGTGACTGCATCCACTCATCGTGAAGGTTGTCGTTCATATCCAGGCCATAGAAACTGTTGATCATGGCAGCGTTGAGCTTGACAGGTTCCCCTCTGACGAACACGAACGGCATCTTCGGGCGGGGATGGTGGGCGGGCTTCTTGCTGGGACTTCTTCTTGATCCGGCTCTTTTATTCCTAATCCTAAAATACTAAATAAGGATAATTAAATATTAAAAAAAATTATGAAAAAAAAATGTGGAAATTAATCTTAATCTTAATATGTTGCAATAAATTAAACTCTAATCTTAATGCATAAAATAAAAATAAAGAGAATAAAAATTAAGTTATATTGGGAGTGCATTTGGGTGCATCTCCCAGACATAACCACTTTCTGAGGTAATTTGGTGTGTCTTTCCCTCCTGGGGGTCCTATTGTTCTTGCAGGTGATGTGCTACTGGGTCCTTTAGCCTGCCCTTGGGTCTGTCGTGACAGCTGCTGCCTTGGCCCTTCTCTATGCTGATTTTGGCAGCCTTAGCATCTGGGCGTCCTTCCTTTTCTTTTCCTGAGGGTTGTAGCACGTTTAACTTAATGCTCTAGTTGTCTACTCTCATGGTCAGCTTCTCATGTTCCACATCTATTAACGTTCTGCACGTGGCCAAGAATGGTCGCCCAAGGATGATATGGGCTTTTTCATCAGCCTCACCGTCTAGAATGAGGAAATCAGCCGGGAGAATAAGGTTGCCCACCTTCACTAGGACGTCTTCGATATTGCCCTTCGGTTGCACAAAAGAATGATTGGCAAGTTTCAGCATGACGAAGGTGGGTTTGGCTGGCCCAATTCCTAATTTATCGAAGACTACCTTAGGCATTAAGTTGATGCTAGCTCCCAAGTCGCACAGGGCTTTTGTTTCGTGATTGCTGCCTAGCCTATATGGGATAACAAAGCTGTCGGGTCTGTTTGGTTGAGCGGCAGTTTGTTGTGCAGCATTGCCATGCACTCCTCTATTACAGCAACTGTTTCAAACTCCCCAATCCTTTTCATTTTAGAAACCATGTCCCTGAGGTATTTGGCATAGTTGGGCATATTCTGAATGGCTTCTATTAGAGAGATGTTTATGTGCACCTACTTTAGAATATCCAGGAATCTCCTGAACTGGTGCTCTTGCTTCTATTGCTTAAGCCTCTTGGGAAAGGTGTTGGTAGGCGGATGTCCTCTATACGCTCCTTGCATGGGAACTTTATCTGTGGAGGACCATCTACTTCAGGACTACTATCAGGTTCAGCTGTCGAGGCAGTAGGTGTTGATGCTGCTGCGGCAGGCTGTTCTTTCTGTGCTGGATGTGTTTCTGGTTGCTTTTCCATCCTGGGTTCATCCAACTGCTTCCAACTTCTGGTAGATATGGCTTTGTACTACTCGTAAGTGGGTTTGGCTGTTACCTCTGTGCTGTTGGATGCTACTCCCATTGTTTTGCTACTGAAGATCTCCGTGAACTACCCAAATTGGGTCTCCAAGTTCTTTATAGTAGCCTCCTGGTTGTTTATCTTCATCTTTGTCATGTCCATGAAAGACCCAGTTTTATCAATGAATTTATTAGTGCGAACAATAAAATCACTAGCTCTAGACATAAAAGTATGAAGAGTTGCTTCTAGTGAATTATTGTTTTGCGATTGTTGAGCCTGCTGTCTGGACAAGTTTTGTTGGTAGCCTCCCTGTTGCTGTTGTGGGTTTGCAGCAGTCCTTGGGTTGCTCCAGGAGAAGTTGGGATGGTTCTTCCATCCAGGGTTGTAGGTGTTCTGGGCAGGCCTGCTGTTCCTCTCGTATCCTCTCATTAAGTTGGCAGATACGGTGCATTCAGAGGAATCATAGTTACCCCCACACTCATCATAGAATGGCTCCACAACCTTGACCTCGTGGACTTTCCCAGCAGGTTTCACGATGCTCATGAACAGCTCTGTCAGCTTGTCAAGGTGGGCATTGACAGATTCTGAGGTTTGTACTTCATTCACAGCAGCTGGCCGCCTAATGCCGCCTTGGCGGGCTGTTGGATACTCGTAGTCGTTCTTGGCGGCTTGGTTTAGAATCTGCAGTGCCTCCTCTGATGGTCTGTCAAGGATGATTTCATTGGCTGAGGCATCAATCATCATCTGTGTTGGGTAGTTCACCTCGTTGTAGAACATCGATACTTGTGTCCAAGCCAGAAAACCATGTAGCGGGTAGTTGTTCAACATTTGTTGGTACCGCTCCAATGCTTCATACATCGGCTCGTCATCCCTTTGTCGGAAGGCTGTTATTTTGTTTCGCAATTTGTTTGTGAGATTGGATGGGCTGAAACGGTCCAGAAAATCCTTGCACAGCTCTGTCCATGTGTTGAACGATCTTGATGGCTGGTTTTTTAACCACTCTTTTGCCCTATCCCTCAGTGAATAAGGAAATAGTCTCAGCCTCAGTACGTCTTGATGGACTCCGTGTATTTTGAATGCTCTGCAGATGTCCAGGAATCCTTTCAAGTGCTGACGTGCATCTTCTGTGGCAGTCCCTCCAAATTGCCCTAACGTGTTGATCATGTTAAACATAACAGGCTTTAGCTCGAAGTGATCCGCCTCAATCTTTGGTTCTGTAACTGTCGGATCGAACCCTCTGAAGTCAAGTTCCAGATGATCCCTGGTGGTTCGAACATACTGTGGCTGCCTGGGTGGCACTTGCTGTTCTCTGAGCGGCGGGTCTTGCTGCCCATCCCTATCGTTCACATCATTGTTGACAGGGTTGTCGTTCTCCATGTTTACCTTTCCTTTTTCTTTTTCTTCTTTAGTTATCCCAAGGGCTTCTCTGAGTTCCTTCTTGAGCTCTCTTGCTCTTCGTTCGATATCGTCGTAATAAAGGATTTCTCCTTTTGGGCTTGCCCTGGTCATACACTAGCAAAGGAAATTGTAATAATATTTTTTCGAATAAAAATAAAATAAAATATAATATAAAGAAATAAAAGTGCAGAAATTAAAGACGAATTTCGCTGTTACCAATCCCCGGCAACGGCGCTAAAAACTTGTAGAGCGTTTGGGTGTTCTCTATTTATGAGCGCAAGTGCACACTCTTATAAAGTTATAGTATAAAAGATATCGTCTCCCACAGGGATTGGACAGCTTGATTCAAGTTGTTATTCCTGCACAAGAAAAGTAAATGCACAATTCAATTGAATGTTTGAAAAGAAAAGTAAAATAAAAACACAAGTAAATAAAAGGGAAGTGGTCAGATTGATAGAAAGGGCATGGTTATCCTGCTACTTAGTGTGAGACTGCGTTGAATAGGGCAAGTTGTTTTGCGCTGCTAGACTCTGCTGCCTCGGCGGTGGATGGCAGGTAGACTGTTGAGACCCTTTCGCTGCCTCGGCGGGGGAATGGAACTGTGTCTCGGCGGCAAACTTGGTAGAACTACAAGGCTCGGCAGAACGCTTCAAAAGTGACTCCGCTTATGTCTAAGTCAGAGTTCTGTTGATGCCCACTGCAAATAATATCAGTCACGGCGTGAATCATGCAAAGACAGCAATGTTGATTCGTCCTCTTTTAGCCGCCTTAATCCCTTAACCTATGTCTATGCCGGATTGATCGCAACGTCTATAGATGAAATCGTACTTACTCTTATCGTGAGTTCGACTCTCTCGATACCGAACAAATGGATAGAATTCAACTAATCTTTCACCTTAATTGAAAACTATGAAGAACATGGAATAAGTGAACCGTGTAATTTTATTTGCAAAAACAAACTTGAAATCCTAAGCAACCGTTCTCACAACTAATTACAACATAACCCAAACCCAATGAGAAATTTAGAACATGTTGGCGGCAAGAAAACCTAAACTATGCCTAAGGAAAACCTATGTTTTTTTTTACTAGAATTACAAAGGGTATATATAGGCATTAGCTAGGTCTAGTCCTTCTTGGAGTAGAAGTCTTCAAAGTAACTTTTCACATTAAATGTGACTTTAAACGCTGACTTCTTTGAGTTGAATGTGGACTTTATCACGTTGCCTTGTTCCGTAAGCAATTTCGATATTCACCTTCGGCGGCTCTGCCCGCTGCTACAGACGTCGGAAAATTGAGTGGACAACATCGATAGAATCAGGATTTTTTGCTCTACAAATCGCACTCCGGTTCTCCAACTCCATAGTCTGCTGTCTTGGGTGTCAGCTTGGGCGGCGGCAGCTACTCGGTAGCTATTGTCTCTGTCTGGAACTGCATCACTACAGCTCCCCGGTTCGCTGCCTTAGCATCACATCTTCAGCTCCTCTTTCCCCCTGTCAGCCTCTAGTACCTAAAACCAAAAGTACACTAAAACAATACCTTTCTTCACCAAATATCAGATAATCTATAAAAGCAAGGCAAAGTAAAGAAATATTGTAAAATGCAATGCATGATCCTAATTATGCCTAGAATGTTCTCAAAAACAGTAATAATATGAGATGGGTATGTGGACATTTTACATGAGTCTATTGATCAGGTACACAATAGAAACCATGGTATAAGACCAATACTTTAGAGGCAAAGAAGCCTGGGCAAGCAATGTCAACCCCAGCTCAACAATGTGGTGATGCTTCCTCTCCACCACTACATTCTGTTGAGAGGTATGTGGACATGCAATCTGGGTTTTATTCCTTCTTGAACCAGAATGGGTTAGAGGCTTCGAAACTCCCCACCCCAATCACTTTGCACCTCTTTAATGGTTGCACCAAACTGTGTAGAAACTATCTTCTGAAACACCTTGAACACTTGAATTGCTTGAGACTTAGTGCTTAACAAATACAACCAACAGTGCCTGGTACATGCATTTACAAAAGAAATGTAGTAGCTAAACCCATTAGATTTAACACTAGCAGGTCCCCACAAATCAGTTTATATTAAGTGAAATGGTGTGTCATAGACAATTTTAAAATCCTATAAAGATAGTCTATGGCTTTTTCCCATTTGGCAGGCAACACAAACTAACAAAGAATTTTTATTTAAGCCTCTCGATAAAGAAATATTACAATCTTGACACACTTTCATTAAAGCATCATGTGAAGGGTGGCCTAGCCTCCTATACCATAGCTCATAGGTATTCACAGTGCCTAAAGCTATATTTATTTCAGACATTTTTTGTTTATTAAAAGGAAGACTAGAATCAAATTTGTATAAACCATCCACCTCTCTTCCCTGAAGTAAAGTTGCTCATGTCTCTTCATCTCGAATAATGCAGTGCTGAGAATGGAACTCGAGAAACACTTTGTTGTCTCTAGCAAGCTTAGACACATAGATTAAACTTTTAGAAATATGTGGCACATGCAAAACATTATTCAAAGACAATGATCTTGAACTACCAATTAACTCTAACAATATTCAACCCTACACCATTACCCATAAAGTCTTGAATAGTCAAGCCCATCTGATATCTCAGTAACATCTGGGGTCACATGATGATCCGCCCCTGAGTCCACGAACCACTCTTCTTGTCCAGTGGTTGCCACATGAGCTTGTGCACCCCGACTCATATCCTCCAGGTAAAGTCCCACGAGTCTGGTCAGTACCTGCACAACAACACACATTCACAGGCCTTGTGTTATTATTTGGACTATAGGATCAGACATTTTCACTTGGAGCCTCTCTTGGTTGAGGTTGATTGTTGACAGTTGTTACCCTGCGAAAAGACTTGTCAAGCATGTGCCAGCATCTGTCCACAAGGTGGCCAAGATTGCCACACAACTGACATTGCAGCCTCACACGTCCCCTTCCACCTTGCTGATAAGAGCCTCCTTATTTCTGAAACACTCGTTGTTGCCCAATAGTCATGTCCTCTTGACTTCCAATTTTTTTTGTTGAAACCTGAGCCACATTGGCACTTATAGCCAAACTATCAAACTGATTAAAGCCATTGAGTTGTGCCTCAGCATCAAACAACACGGTCATCACACCATCTAGAGGAAAAGGTTCACAACTTGCAGTTATAATTGCCATAAATGGTCTATACTCAGTCGACAATCCATTTAAAATAGTTGCAATCCTTTCTACATCAGAAATTTTATTACCACAAGCAGCTAAAGCATCACATATTTCCTTAACATGTGATATATACGTGCACATACTCAGATCACCCTTCTTCATAGCCTTCAAACGACAATGCAAGTTCATGATAGTTGTGTAGACTTACTTGCAAAGTTTTTTCTTACCATGCTTCAGACTTCTGCAACCAATTCAGCTCCAACAAATTGGGAGAGAAGGTGTGAACTGATCGTGGACAAAAGCCACAAATCGGCAACACTATCTTGCGCAACGAATACCTTGTAATCATCATTTTCCACCTCGCGTCCATCCTCAGTTGTCATCGTCGCCGGCGGTGCTTTCATTGCTCCAGTGAGAAACTTCTCCAAACGATGACTCCGAACTGTAAGAAGCACTTGTTGTCACCAGAGTAGGTAGTTCGTTTCATCTAGAACAATATTGATCTTCTTATTAGTAAACATCTTGTCAGATCTGGCTTCAGAAAGATGAGAGAGATCTCCACTCAAGCGACCTTCATCGTTGGACCTGATATTTGGCATTATGATGCAGTATCACCTTGTCAGATCGATGCGAAACGACTGTCGTGTGGCTCTGATACCATGTTGTGATTTATACAGTGACCGAAATCTAATCGAAAAAGGAATTGAGCAACGGAGGTTTAACTTGAGAAAGATTTATGAAACAAAGATGATAAACTGGATAATTGGGGAAAACTTCATTAATCAAGAAAATGAGTAACAAACAAATTGTGAGTGGGTCAAAAACTGACTTGGTCCATTACAAGTAATACATATATATAGCCTGCTAGTTTAACTACGTCATAACTAACAGGCCCAAGAGACTTAACCGCACTAATAGATTCAATAGTCTTAACCGACTAGCAACTCCGATTAGTCAATTTAATCATACTTCAATAATGTTTATACCAAATACCGAAGATTGATTGATTGGCCAAGAAAAAACCCGAAAATTCAATCCTCAAACTCAAAACCAGCAACGAAAACATAAAAAAATACACAATTTTTACTTATTTTTTATAAGCAACGGCATGCACAAGTTATATATATTTTAAACAATGGTTGTTATATATAAGTTACAAGTGATATGTTTTGCCTTTTTCATTGGTTCTTGCTAGCATCAATTATTTGTGGGATTAAGAAACAAAATGATGGGTGATAAATGCCATGTTTCTCTTTCACCTAAACACTACTAAATTGTTTAGTTACCAAAACTTTTAAGAGGAAGAAGAAAAGTGTGTGATGTCTTGAAACTTGAAAGAGACAACTTAAGTTTTCCACTCTTGTCTTGTCCTTATTATATGGGGATTTTCACATGTGAACCAATAATAAGAGATCAAAATATGATTGCCATGGTTAATCTTAGGAGTGCTTATCGAGTGAGTCAATTACAAGTTGAGTAGTGATCGACTCAACTCGAAAACTGTTTGACTAGTGCTCGAATCGATGCTCGATAAGTTTGATAAAATTTTGCTCGACTCGTGCTCGTTAAAAATGTTAGTTGCTCGGCTCGACTTGTTGCTCGTTAAGCTCTTCTACTTAATATAAACATAAATTAATAAATTTAACAAAAAATAATCAAAATAATGTGTAAAACAATTCGAAAATCTAAATTTCAGACTAACAATCTACAAATACATCAAACTAGCATATTATAAAAAAAAATTAACGGGTTGCTCGTGAACTTATCAAGTCGAATTGGGCCTTGCTCAACTTGACTCGTTAAGTTCTCAAATCGAGTCAATTTTGCACCAAAGATGCCCAAAGGGACCAACTAGTTTTTTCGCATATGCTATCTCTTTATCATTGTGCATTTTGTCCACACACATTTTCTTTCTAATCACATTTTAGTTCACGATCGATTTGAATATTCATAAAATTAGTCATTTCCCTCACTTCATTTTTAAATTTAGATACTTATTACATCCTTGTTACTTTTAAAGTTAGACAATTTAACTACCAATGTTTAATCTTAATTTTATTTTGTCTAAAAGGTAAATGTATGTTTAAGGTACCGTTTCTCAGCTTTATCTCTCTATGTATAGATAATCAGTTGGAAATTTACCTAAAATAACAATTTATAAGTTATTTAGTAATATATGAAAAATATTTTGATAAATAAGTTTGTATAAACTTAGTAAAGTTTACACAAGCTTATCAATTTTAAGGTTTAGGGTTAATGGTTTAAGTTATAAATTTTATAATTTAAGTAGGAGGATTGTATAATTTTTATTACATTAAGTGATAAGTAGTTCTTTATATATGAACCCAACAAGTGGTCCAGTGAAAAAGCGGATGATGTTCATTTTAGGAGACCTCGGTTCAAATCGCTTTGTCTGTATGGTGTGTGCATTGTCAAAGGGTTAAGAATATGTATGAACAGATACTACCTTATAACTACCTTTAAACTATTAAAAAATAGTTCTTTATATATTTATTTTTTTCATTCTTTTTTGGACTACCAAACACTTAAAAAATTAAGTCATTGAAAATATTAATTTTCAGTTGATTGAATTTTCTCAACACAATATCAAACAAGACCTTAATCTATGTAAATAAATTATTTATTTTTAAAGTAACTTTTTCTCGCCCAAAGAATAAAGGGTAATTATTCTATTCACAAGAACTTGTGAAATTTTTTTCCACAAGCACCTTATTTTTAGGATTTATAGATTTTGTTTAGGGTTTAATGTTTAAGGGTTTTAGGGGATGAGTTTTGAATATAGGGGGTGTGATTAGAGTATAGGATTTATAGGTTAAAACCTAAATCCCTAACCACATTACCCTAAAACTAAATCTTAACACTTGAACCTATTCTAAACCTCTACACTTAAATCCTTAAACCTTAAAACTAAGGCGTTTCTAAAAAAATTTGTTTCCACAGCCGGGTGAATGGGGAATTTTTCCCATTATTGAAAACCTAAAGTTTTGAGTGAGATGTGAGATAGGGTTAGAAACTTGATGGAACGTGTGGTTCAAAGGGTTTGGGTTTTTTCCCCCTTTCAAAGGTATAAGTGTTTAGGAATGTGTCTTTAGGAGCATGATGATATAGCAATATAGCCTATAAGTATTGGTTACTCGGAGGCCGTCTCATCATTTGATAAATGAAACTAAATCGATCTTTTTCCTTGTGTATAAGCTACTTAATTGCCATTTTAGATGTTTTGAAGCTTACGAGGTTGTGCTAATATATTTCTTGTTTGTAAAATGTCTTAAATAAATAATAAAAACTAATTAAAAGTACTTGAGGAAGTTTTTTAATTTAGCACTCTACATGGCCTTCACGTGATTAGGTTTTGCCTCTCTTATTTGTTTCGGTGGCCTTCCAGCATTTGAAGAACGGCATTTTAGCTATCAAGATATAAGTATAATCCATGAAGATATGTTCGTTTGTTATATAATTAAGGGTAAACTACATAAATGACCACCATAATATTGGTAAAGTCGCGATTTGACCACATTATTTTTTTTTCAAAGCAATTAAACCACCAAACTATTTAATTGGTTGCAATGTGACCACCAGCCGTTAGAAACTAACGGAGGGAGTGACGTGACAGTTAGTAAAATTAGTATAATTACATATTTGGTCCCCGCTGCCTTATTGGAGGACTTTATTTATATATTTTTTATTTAATAATTTTTATTAGTATAATCACATTGCCTTTGATAGGATTCGAACCCAGGTTAGCTGGGTGGAGAATAAGCACACCAACCACTAGGCCAATTCGATCTTTGTGATATATTGTACAAAATCTAATATATATATTATGTTTTTCCTCATGCCAGAAAAAAAACAAGAAACAAGAAACAACCATTACTGCAAAATATGAAGCGATCAATACACACAACTTACTGATAAACCTACCAAGAAATGAAAGACAGTTTACAGAAATTGAAACCGAATAGGAGAGACCATCACGGGCACGGCTATAGCTTTTGCTCTGCCAGATATCTAATACAATTATTTGTTTGAGCAGCTGAGAGACAAGAAGGTTCATCAAATCCAGTCAATACAACAATCAAAAGAACCCAATCCACTAGGAAAATAAATAAGATCGATCAAACAACATAATATTGCCATCACAAATATCCAGTTTTTTTATTATTCAGAGACGGAGTACTAGTTAGGTTGAACATACCAAGTTTCTATATCTTCTCTTCATTTTTCGAAAGAGATAACCTCTGGCTATGATTCGATGAGCTAATGCCTCACTAGACATAAAAGATTCCTATTTTTCACCAACCATACAACAAAAACCATAACCATATTGACTGTTACCCCTTCATGACCATACACTCGGTAACTTGAATAAAGGCGAGTTATTTATAATGATTTTCAACCATATCCAGAAAAGCACCAATTTTTTGCTTTTGCCTGGCGTGCAAAAGTTCAAATTCCATCCTCTAAAAAGTAGTAAACACAACAGTGCAACTCAAAGGCCTGCACTTATCAATCTGTAAGACCTTACAAGGTCAGAACTCAAAACTTTTCAGATAAACCTAACTGAGAAGCTTCTAATCTAAAAACCTGAATTAACTCCTAATTCATAAGCAGTATTCATAAACAAAGCAACACACATAAATAGGAAATCAACAGAAAGGCCAATTCCACCCATTAAAACTCGAAGTTTATACGAAACCCAAATGAGTTTATGATGGTAATATCAGAGTATTCATTCATCCATCAAGTAAAGTTACAAACTTTACTAAAAATTAAAAATTAAAAAATCAAAAGAACCTGGTTTGGGATTAAAGACAGTGTTGGGTGAGAGAGATAATCCCCACGTATCGCAGTCTCCATGACTCATTCTCTTTCTCTCTGTCAACACACACACAATGTCTCTCTTCTGTTCTGTCTCTCGCTCTAATAGAAAATGTTTTTTGAGCCATTGTTTTCTTTTTCAATTAAAAATCAAATATTTGGGGGAAATGTTTTGTTTTTTTATTAGGAATAAAAAGGAAATAAAATAAATTAGTGGCTGTGTAGTCGTAGCCTCGTAGGCGAAATAAAAAACTAAGATATATATTAAATTTTGTATAATATGTTACAAAGATAGCATTAGCTTAGTGGTAGTTAGGTACACTCATTTTCTACCTAGCCAACTTGGGTTCAAATCCCATTAAAGACAAGGTGTATCTTGCTTTAATTTTGCTCCTCCAAAATAAAAATTATTAAATCAAAAATATATAAATAAAGTCTTCCAATAAGGTGGCGACACGTGTCACCGCCTAATTAAAATAATTAAATTATTTTATTTATTAAAGTTAGGACTAAATTGATAAGATGTACAAATAGCAGAGACCAAATATGTAATTATACCAATTTTACTAACTGTCACGTCACTCACTCCGTTAGTTTCTAACGGCTGGTGGTCACATTGTAACCAATTAAATAGTTTAGTGGTTTAATTGCTTTGAAAAAAAGTAAGGTGGTCAAATCGCGACTTTACCAATAGTATGGTGGTCATTTATGTAGTTTACCCTATAATTAAATATTAAATTCTTGTTCATGTGAGCTTATCTTGGCTTTTAAATAGGGGTGAGCAAAACTCGACTCGACTCGAAAAAATCGATATTTTTTTCAATTTCGAGTTATTCGAGTTGTTCGAGTCAACTCGATTAACTCGAAAAAATTTTGATTTCGAGTCGGTTTAGAATTTGCCCAACTCGAAAAATCGAAAAACCGAATTTTACAGTTTTGCAATTTAGTCACTGATTTCATTTTTCTTCAATTCCTCCTTCATTTTAAGTCCATTTTTGACCAAATTTGAACCACGTATTCCTAAACCAGAGTAAAATACGTATTTATCTTTAATTTATATTTTTGAAAATAAATTTCATATTTTTTCAATTCAGCCCTTTAACTTTGTATGATTTTCTCATTTCTTCAATATCTCCTTCGTTTTAAGTCAATTTTGACCAAAATTGAACCACATGCTCCTAAACCAATGTAGAAACTAGAATACCTATTTAGCTTCAATTCATATTTTTAAATTAAATTTTCTACTTTTGTAATTTAGCCCCTCAACTTTGAATGTTTCCCATTTCTTTAATTTCTCTTTCGTTTTAAGTCTATTTTTTTACCAAAATTAAACCACATGATTCACTAACACTATATAATATCTATATAACTTCAATTCGTATTTTTAACAAATTTATTCTTTTTTTAATGTAACCCTTTAACTTTATATTTTATTCAATTTGATCATTCAACCGAATTTTTTGTAATTTTTTTCTTTACATCAATTCATTGACTCATTTATACCCCCATCAGTACTTTATCCTTAAAAGTTCCTTATTTAAAAATAATATTATAAATATATTTTAGAAGTTTAGATGATATTTTTTTATTAAATAACATTACAAATCTTACTTATGCATGTGAAAAATAATATGAAGAAATATATATATATATATATATATATATATATATATATATCTTATATGAATAGAGAAAGTCATTTAAATTGAAATCAAATCGTACTATAACATGGTAAATAATTACAATTAAATTTGTATAAAAACTCGAAAACTCGACTCGAATCGAAAATATTTCAAATTAAGTTCAAGTCGTAAAATATGACGCGTCAACTCGAATAACTCAAAATTTTGACTCGACTCGCTCGAACGCTCACCCCTACTTTTAAACACCATTTAAGAGGGTTTTTTTTTAAAAGCTGAATATTAGTTTAATTAATCCTTTTGGTTGTATAGAGAGATTGGAAGGCTGGAAAAGAAAACATCGGGTATTCAGCGATTGATTGAAATGTACACCTTTGCAGGAAAGCTTTAAACAATTGGTTTTAGAGGTTAGATAATTAGATTCGTAAGTAACTTGGTTAACTTTCCAAGTTCAAAACAGTTCAGTGGCTTGCAAA
Source organism: Hibiscus trionum (assembly GCA_030270665.1). Taxonomy (NCBI): domain Eukaryota; kingdom Viridiplantae; phylum Streptophyta; class Magnoliopsida; order Malvales; family Malvaceae; genus Hibiscus; species Hibiscus trionum. The sequence goes on along the minus strand of BSYR01000052.1, from coordinate 5,267,684 downwards.
TGCTGAAAAAGATCTCTAATATTACGATAATCCTTATTTTATAGTCAGTTTAGTGTTGTTTTTAAAAAGCATGGTAAAAAAAATACTTTTAAAAAGTGGTATTCAAAAATATTTTTGAGCTTGTTGTCAAAAAAAATATTTTAAGTGAATAAAATGTATTAGCTGATAGCTGATTGCATTTGCTGATTTGATTAGCGGATTGTATTAGCTGATTGTAAAAAAGTGTTTGATAAAATTAACTGATAGCTGTTAAATTATTTAAACAAACAAAATGAAATATAAGAATATGATTATATTCAATACTTGTTTGAATAATTTATTAGTTATCAATATTTTGTATCTAATCAATATTAATTAGATCTATAAAATTAATTTTAATTTAACTTTTCTAAACATATTCAAATGATTTATATATTAATTTATTATTTATATAATTATTTTAATATAATTTAATTAATTAATAATATAAATACACATATAAATATGTGATAATATAAGGGTAAACTACAACAAATGTCACTCAATTATGGGTAAGGTTACATTTGGGTCACTCAATTATTAAAAGTTACATTTAGGTCACTCAATTATGGGTAAAGTTATGTTTGGGTCACTCAATTATTAAAGGTTACATTTGGATCACTCAATTATGGGCAATGTTACATTTGAGTCACCCTTCATATTTAAAAAAAAAGTATATCAATTTGTGTATTAGTTTAGTTAATGATTTCAAATGGAGTATTCTAATGTTAACAATGGTATACAAGTGATTTGAAAGAAAAAATGACTAAATTGATGTACTTTTTTAAATATGAAGGGTGACCCAAACGTAACTTGACCTATAATTGAGTGAACAAAATGGAACATTTAATAATTGGGTGACCCAAATGTAACCTTACCCATAACTAAGTGACCCAAGTGTAACTTTTAATAATTGGGTGACCCAAATGTAACTTTACTCATAATTGAATGACCTCCGTTGTAGTTTACCCATAATATAAAGAAAAAAATAAATAGGGTGAAAAATATTTAATTTAGGTTATTTTGAGATTTTTGGTAACTAGTAATGGTAAAAGAGTCTTTACAACTCTAATATCAAGCATCTAATCTCAAAAAGCTCATATTATGAGCTTTTTCAAAATTAGCGATTTCACCTCAATCCGCTCTTTCAATTCGCTATTCACCAAACAACAATATTAGCAGATTTGACTGGTAAACTTCTAATCATGCCTCAAACTTCTAATTTTTATCAAAATCTCTCTTTACCAAACAAAGTCATAAAAGAATTTGTGATATAAATACGGACCAATGAGTAATTTTACTTGAATGCTAGAAATTTCAGCTTTTTAAACTTGGCTTAACAGTCAAATAAGTGCTCAAACTATATCCTTTTTTTCCAATTAAGTGCCTAAACTTTGTTTTGTGCCAAATAGGTACTTAACGTTTTCAACGTTACTCAAATAGGTGACTCGTCGTTACTGTCCGTTAATTTTCATCGTTATCTAACATGTGTTATTTTCTTAAATTTCCAAAATTATATTTTAAAATAAATAAAACAAAATAACCTCAAATTTTAAAATCTTAACACCCAAAACCCCAATCCCAATTTAACTTGATTTCATCGCCAATTGCTACATCGCCGCCCATCACATCCATTGTCGGACCATCACGACCATTTATCGCATCACCTCATCACCGAATTGACCGATGCCGTGCTAAAAATCGAAATCGTCGAATGGTTCATTCAAATAATTCGTGATGAACAGTGCATGGGTCGTTCGACGAGGGGAGGGCGCTTCATTTCGTCGCAAAAAATGCGATCAACGCCGGTGGAAGTGGCCAAATTTGGGGTTTAAGAATTTGAGGATTTGAAATTATTTGAAAATTTTAGGATATTTAAAAAATTATAATTTATTTTTAAAAAATAAAACTCAAAAAATGTTTAATATTGCCACGTGTTTGATTTTGATTGGATAACATAAAAAAATTAACATCCGTCACGGCCAAACCTTATATGTGTCACGGAATGAAACATTAGGCACATATTTGGCCCAAAATATAGTTTAAGCACCTATCTGGAAAAAAAAAGTATAGTTTGAGCACTTATTTAACGGTTAAACCTTTGGACTTTAAAAGCTACTTGCTATGCAGTATTTTTTGTTGTAAAAGTGCTTTGGAGCTACTGCAGAACAGGAACTACATGATGCGATGACAACAACATCAGACATACCCTAAAATACAAAGCATGAAGTTATTTGTGTACCTTTTCTTTAACTATCTATCTCAATGCCCCGTGGGGGCTTCCAAAATCCTTGCCATAATTCACATCACTGAATCTCTCAAAACTGAAGAATTACTCAACCTTTGCAACTCCGACTCCAGGCGCGCTGCTTTCCACAACAGTCTCCATTACGAACCTGGGAAAAATGAAAAGAACAGAAGCAACATTCAGGAGAAACAAGACAGAGACATATGTGTTAGGCACCATATACTTTCAGTTTTTGTCGAAGAAATAAATGTAAAAACCGAATGGGATAAAATGTTACTTTGCTAATTTGTCCCTTGATGACTGCAAGATGTAGATTGAGAGAATAAATGACAGCATCAGCCCTGTTCACATAAATAAACATCTCAAATTAATCAATCATGCAAATCTTCGTTTCCCCATTAGCAAAGTGACACTCTTCAAGGACTAAGTGATGCACTGCTGTTACGATCATGATAATATGGCTTGCAGAGGGTGAGTACAGCTATTACGATCATGATAATATGACTGATGTACACCAATGTTGTCAAGGCATGCACGCTTTGTGTCTTAAGGCTAGACAACAAAAGTGCCTCAAACCCTTTCAAAAGTGGCACATTTAATTGGCATGTACTTCTACAAGAGGGGGGGGGGGGGGGGGGGTAGTATCCAACTCTCTACTTCTCAACATTTGAGAATCTAACAAATATGAGAACATAAGAAAAACGTGCTTATTGGCAAACACAAACAATTGCATGTTTTCTAGATAAATGGGATCCTTCTTTATAGTTTATTCTCGTAATTATATATCCTAAGCTTATTTTACATATACATACAGGGACACACATGTATACATATTGTGCTGTACTTCACTTAAGTGAATTTTTTGTGCCTTGTGCCTAGGGATATGGGTTGGGTTTTCGGCAAATTTGTTCTTGGTTAAAAAACCCAACCCGACCCGAACCCATTAAAAAAAACCCAAACCTATAGGGCAGGGTAGGGACAAAACCCGTCGGGTCTGGGTCAAATGACCATCCCTACTAGTGCCAAGGGGTTCTTACACCCTTGACAACACTAATATGCACTTTTCAAAAGGGGGAAAGGTTACTCACATGCATTCATAAAACAAATATGGCAAAGAACTCATTTAAATTGATCCTATGTAATGATGAGTATCATGAAAACGTTAAAACAAATGGCATTGGAAATATTAGCATTGGTCAAAGTAGAAGGTTTCATTCCGTTATCATGTTAAGGTCGATCTGCCAACGTCCATAAAAAAATTATGTCACCTAGTTATTGCCTGACACGCGACCTATTTATGAATTTTGTCTGTTGTCGGTTGCTGATTTCTGTTGGTATTCGTCTGCCGTGATTCTGATTTTTTTTGCCTTTGTGATTTCTGGTATTTTGCGTTTTGCCTCTGACATCTGTTTATTTTGTTGCATGTGAGCTTCTCGTACAAGCGAGGGGACCAGAGGAAGGCTTGGCTTGTGAATCAGAGTCGTGGGGCGATCCTGACCGTCGGAGATTGATCTGGACGGCTGTGAGGAAGCTGATGGGGCGCGCGGTGGACTGCAAGCGTGCGTTTGAAGACTAGAACGTCGCACGTGGATCACACGCGCCTGGGGGACTTGATCTTGGCCGTTCGATGTCCCAAGCCCGATCCGACGGTTGAGAGGAGTGCGACACTAGGGCTAAGGCAGATGGCTTCTAGGGTTTCTAATGAGGTGTCATCTGAACCGTTAGATCTATCCCAGATCTAACGGCTGGGAGCTGGCTTCGCAACACAATGAGATGCAATTAGGGTTTCTTTCCTTAGCAGATTAGGGCTTTTAGTATATGGGCCAAACGGGTCTAGTATTTTATTTTGGGTTTGGGTTTTTTTAATATATGTAATGGACTTTTAATAAACTTGGGCTTGTTTATTCAAAAAAAAAAAATCATCAAGGTTTTTTGAAAAAAAAATCAAAATTTTCATTTCTTTGAACCCCCAAATCTCAGTTCATCACCCTTCCACTTCTATGTCGGTCGTTGCCTTTCCCACTCGACACTCATCATCCAATGCTAGTTCATCAGATGTATTGTTCGTACTACAGCCCACCCTTTTCGTCACCGCACCACCAACACCTTCGAGGGCAAACAACGAACAGTTAACATTGAGGGGAAAAAGGTCAAAGGGTCACATGAGCGGCGACACTTGGGTTTTCGGCTAGTGGTTGGAGGGGTGCGAGTTGACATGAGACGCTGCAAGGGTCAACGAAGGATAGATGAGTGAGCGGTGAGTGAACGACTGACGAGGATGGGGATGCCGAACGGTGAGAGGGTTAGGTTTCCAAGGGAGATGAGATTTGGGATTTTTTTTTTTGGGGGGGGGGGGGGAACGAGAATTTTGGGGTGTTTTGAGAAATTAAGACTAAAAAAAAATAGAAAATATAAAAACCACAACACGTGTGACGTGTCACATTTTAATTGGGCAACTGGTTTTTTTAACGTCCTTCACAGAAAAATACCTTAAAATGGTAACGTAATGGAACGTTAAGCACTTACTTCGATCAACAAAACTTTAGACACTAATTGCAAAAAAGAGGTAAGTTTAGACATGTATTTTGAAGGTAGGTCTAAATAGATCCACTAACTCCTACAGTATGTTAACTTTTTAGTTTTTACCTGATCCAAACAGAACATAAAATCCGGATGTCACGTCTATCTCTGATTGCTCCTCCCTGTCATATGACATCATCACAACCATATCACAATTTATGACAAGCAATGGAAACTTATGTGCATCTTATTACAAATAGGTATGATTAAAGTTAATCTTACATCTTAGGTATTTAGTTATTTTACTCATTCTATGAGATGCTAAGAATAATCATTGTTCTAAAATTATCTGAATAATGCCTAAACATATCCATGGAGAGAAGGTTTAGTTGCAGCTTCCCATGCAGAACTTAAAATATGGCAACTATTGCTTCCTGCGTTTAAGTTCATGTTGAGTCGTTCAAAATTCTCATATTTTCAGAGGTTATTATCAAGTACGTTAAGCACTTACGACACAACAGAGAACTGTGCCCTTTGCTTTAATGATAATATTGTTTTCAAAGTATCTTCTCTTAAAACTTAAAGGTAGACTTACAAAACCAGACAAACATTCAGAGAGAGAGAGAGGGAGACAGAGGTTTCAACAACAGACTGACCAGGTGTATCTGACAAGCACATGTTTCGGCCAATGTTGAGGATCCCAGAATTGTTTCCGAATATTTGGATGAATTTCAACATCTGTTGAAGACAAAACATAATTAGTTCCCAGACAACCCACTGGAATATAAATAAATGAAAAGTTATAATCTGTTTGAAGCACTGGATATGCTACTCTAAAACGATTGAATATGAAGAAATCTCTGAATACATTTCACAAATGCATAACACAACAAAGATATGAATCAATTTCCAAGAGAAATAAATCTCACAACTCTGCTAATCCATGAACAAATTTGACCACAAATTCTCTGAAAACATTGTAAACTATGATAATTTCCGAACAAGCTCTTACATGTATCTTTATTTGTTAGCAAACTAGTGCCACACTGAAGCATATAGATAAGGTTACATACATTGGTGAGGCATATCCACAATTTTAGCAGTGACACCATGCAAATCACCACCTGAGTATCTCTGAATGTCATAAAGTTGTCATGTTTCTGTCGGGAAGTTAAAATTTAAATCCAAAAGCAAAGGGGTAAAACTACAAAAATATCTATCTTACCAAATGCATGTCAATCATTGGAACTTCAGAACTCTTACGATTTATAAGAAAAAGCCATGGGACAAGAAACTTCTCCTTCCCAACTTGGAACGATCTAGACATAAGTTAAACATTATAAAACATGAATTACTATAATAATTTCTTAATCTAATGGGTTTATGAACTTCAAAAACATTAAGCGAAAGAGAATTGCTAAGAAAAACTGTTAACATTAGACAATTTATGAAGCATTTTAGGAGTGGAAAGCTAATGATGAAAATATAAGAGAAAATGAGTCCATGAAGTTAAAGCTGAGGTCTGAATCTCACTCATCATTATTCACAGTTTGCAAAACCCTCATTAGAAAAACACTGAATGGAAACATTTCATTCTTGAATTTGAGAAATTGAATTAATCGAATAAGTGAAACCCTAACAATCGCAACTAAAGCGAAAAAAAGAGATCGAATTAAGGAAATCATAAATTTGAATATACATTTTATAGGGATCAGCTCCCGTGTAACCAGTCGGCTTTGCTATAGGAATTAACACCTGCAAAATTAGTTTACATATAAATGAAAAATTCATAAAAACAAAAACAAAAATGGAGGAGGTAGAAAACGAAGAATGATGATACCTCGCGATTAACAGCAAAGATCGGGCAATGTTTCCCAATCACGTCATGCCAAACAGTTCTAGACTGAAATCAACAAAATTCAAAGATCTCGACTTCAAGAAAAGCTTAAAAACTTGAATAGGAAAAAAAGGAAAGAAAAAGAGAACTGACAGAATGGTATTGACCCATCTTGCTCATAGGAACAATGTCCCCAGGCCTGTAAGCAACGGAGATTAAAGGGAGCCAAAGTAACAGCGAAATTAATAGAAACAGCGACGCCATTTTCCTGCAATGTTCTCGTCTGCCGCTTTTTCCACTCCAACAGAATTCCAAATTACTCAAAGCGCTTGTTTTCCTTTTTCTTTTCTTTCTAATTTTTGTTTCGATCGAATTGACCCGGGCCAGGCCTAGGTCCTGGAATCTTATATCAATGAGGCCCAAAGGTTTGGATTTTTTTCACTTTGGTCCAAAAATATGTACTCTTTTCCTTGTAATTATTATCCAGATCTCGGACATTTGTGTTCGGTTTTATGCCTTAATGCAGAATGGTTTTAGTAATTGGGCTGGAGATCGAACTGGTAAAGTTTTCTGTGCTCAATTCAACCGTTTCGATTGTTTGAAGTCGGGGGCGGACGATAATGGGGTCAATGGAAGCTCTACCCCCTGAATTTTGAAATTGTATTATTTAGTTTTTTATATTTTGAAATTTTTCAATTTGATCTTTTCAAAAATTTAAAATAATTTTATTATGTTTTAAATTTTTTGAATATTTTTTATTAAGTATCGTCTTTAAAATTTTAAAAGTTCTCTTATAGTAGACTCAAAACTTTAAAAAAATTTAAATTATACCTTTAAAAATTTAAATTTAAAGATGTTTTTAGAATTAAAAAGGAATCATCAAACTCCTACAGGAAGATCTGCCCCTGCTTGAAGTACAATTTAATTATTGGATGTCTCAGCGTTGATTAGGTTGTTGAGTGCCATCGCTAACCGCTAATCAGCCTTTTTTTCTTTTTTCTTTTTTTTTTCAGACATTTTAGGCTTAATACACATTTCTCCCCTAAACTTTATATGTTTTCCCAACTTATCCCTTAAACTACGTTTTGCCCACTTTTACCCCCTAAACTTTTCATCGTTACTCATATAACCCAAAAAAGTTAACACCGCTAAAAAATTGTTTTAACCAATCAGAACGTACATTTTCTTTATTTATTTTTAAATTTTAAAATAAATAAAATAAAATATTAATTAATTTAATTATATCTCCTAAAATACCCAAAACACCACATTTTAATCCTCCCATCATCTTCTTCCCTAATTTTATACTAAAAACCCCCCACAATAACATTGGGTATTTTGAGTTATATTACCCATTTTTTGACATTGAAAAATCGAATATGAAGTTTTCTTCCTCCCCAAACACCGTAAAAATTCCTTCATTTTCTCGCACTTTCTCTCCATCTCTGCCTTGTTTCTCATCTTCTTCTTCTTGTTGTTGTTTTTCCCGAGCCCCAAACACTTCATTCCCATCTTCCACGGGACTTTAACCAATGCAAGCGTCAAGAGATTAAGCAAAGCGCATGGGCAACAATAGAGCGCCACACAGTCAGCGATTACACCGGCGGTGCATGATCGGCAATACCTGTCGGTACACTCGATTACATCCCATGATTCATCGACGGCGTCCTCCTCCTCCTTTTTCCTCCTCCTCGTGGGCCCTACTACTCTACTTTCTTTACGTGATGATGAATTCTCCGCCATTGGATCTCTTCACACTTCGCTTGTTTTAAAAAATTTGCAGAAAAAATTGTAAATAAAATCAAGAAACTCCTTTAGTTTTCATCATTTCTTTCTCTCTTGAAATCTTTGTGGATTTGAATAGAATATTATTATATAAGCCTCTACGTTGTGGACATGAGATCCTTTTTACAACTTTATATTCGATTTTTTTGAATGAGTTACATTGGGGGTTTTCTGGTATAAATTTGGGGAAGAAAATGATGGGAGGATGAAGATGGGGTGTTTTGGGTATTTGGTGAGATATAATTAAATTAATAAATATTTCAATATTTTTATTTTATTTTAAAATTTGAAAATAAATAAAGAAAAATAAGGTGGCACATTCTGATTGGTTAAAACAAAATGTTTTTAGCGGTGTTAGCTTTTTTGGGTTATATGAGTAACGGCAAAAAGTTTAGGGAAGCAAAACTGAGCAAAACGTAATTTAGGAGGAATGTTGAGAAAATATGTAAAGTTTAGGGACAAAATGTGTATTAAGCCAACATTTTATAACATGTAATCTTCGATTGGGTAAATAGGGTAAAGTACACAGACGATCACTAAATTTTGGTAAAAAAAATAAAATGGTAACCAAACTTTCAAAAATCACAAAATGACAATTAAATTTTATGTTTTATAACAAAATGGTAACTAGACATTTAATCCCGTTAAGTGTCCGTTATAAAATTTGGTATAAGAACACATTTAGTCCTTCATATTTATACATTCAATCAATTTAGTCCTAATTCGAAACAATTCACTAAATTTAGCCCTCGTTATTTATGCATTCTTTCAATTTGATCCTTATTTTAACTTCCAAATAATTAGCCACTTTTTCTTGTTTTCAGCCACAATATCATTGCAGTTCATTTGCATAAACAAAGATGCTTTTTTTCTACAAGAAAGATTAAACATATGCAAACCTTGAGGGAAAACTGCAAGTTGAAGCAACATCTGCAAATCACAGAGAAAAGAAGGTTATGGAAAACCCAGAAATGGGAGGAAGAAAAAAGGGTTTAAACTTTGAAAGAAAAAGAAATAATAGAAACGATTCAGTCAAAAGAACTAGGAAAATGAATATATATATATATATATATATATATATATATTAACCTTGCTCATTTAATAACCTTGAGAAAATACCATTTGACCAATATCTTTTCATAATTCTCAGATAATTAGTTTTGTTGATGGTCAAAATGATCAAGGGTCAGAGACAGTGATCCGACAATGATAGGAATGCATGTTCCGGATTAGAGCTTAAGTATTGCTCTTGCTTTTGGAATGGTGATGGTGTCGGGAATGGAAGGCTTTAGTTCTTCTCGATTGTATGCTCATTTTTATATTTCTTAGATAGGTGTCAAGATGGGGTTGTCGTAGCGCATTGATTGGACTAGCTATGACCTGACGTCCCAGGTTCTCATCGGCATCTGTGATGGGCACGTGTGTAGTCATGTGGCCAGTAGATGAGGTGCGACGTTGTTCGTGGTTCTGTCTGTTCACCGCAGATTGTGGAGGGTATCACATAGTTCGCAGGCGATCCTGCGCGTTGTGGTTTGCTTGTATTGTAACGCTCATCGTCGGGCGTCTCTTATATTATACCGTCCGTGGTCTTACTCGCTCTGGTTTCCACACGTCGCAGCAGGTGTTTATACGTGCTAACAATTTCCCCCATGTGAGGGAAGGTTATAAAGTGACCTTGGCGAACCTGAGGAATTTGAATAGGGTGACTGCTGATATGGGAGACGTGAGTGTCTTATGAAACATCATGTAAGTGGAATTTTTTGACGAATCGGTCAGTTTTCTTTGGGGGTAAATCATTGCGTGTAAAGTGTCACATGATGAATCATTTTAGTAGCGAAGCGTGTCGATAAAGATTTGGCTCTTGGTTATAAATGGACTTTAGTAGGCATTCTTAGGTTTTACTTTGTTTGTCTTATTTGTTGTTTTTGAGCTTTTTGAGAAGAGTAGAGGGAGGCGTTGGAAGGAGAAATATAATTTATCCGTATTAATAGATGAATCATCCGTTGTGGTGAGCGATGAGGTTCATTGTACTACCGAACAAGGCAAGTTGTCGACGACGTTCGAGTGTCGGGTTCTTCTTGTCGTTGATCATTTTCGTTATCAGTTCAGTATACCCATTGGGACATTTTGCATGAGTAAATTTTCTGACGATGGAAGGTCGTGGTTTTTTACCCCCTGTTTGCTTTTAAAGTTGGGTTCCATTTGCCATTGCATCCCTTCTTCGTGAACTGGTTAAACTGGTTTGACGTAGCGCCAGGTCAATTCGGCAGAACTGGTTGGTGGACTTTGGTGACTTACTTCTTGAATTGTAAGATTCATGGGATGGGCCTTCTATTGATTTATTTCGTTATTTTTATAATGTGACGGCTGGCCATGATAAGAATGTGAAGGGTTTTGTTACTATTTGTCACTGTATAGGGAAAGGGCCATTGAAGAGCAATCGAACTGACAATATTCTCTTGGATAGGACAAAGTATATCAAAGTGGAGTGTATCATTGGGAGTTTTTCGTTCCCTGTTGTATGGCGCCGACTGGCGAAGGATAGGGATGTGCCGCCTAATATTGGAAAAAGGTCGCATGTTGAGCTGAGGCTTATTAGGAGGCTAGAAATTGATCCACCCTGTTGTTTTGAGGAGGTATAGAAATGTTTGGGTACGTTGCTTAAAAGGGAAAAGTTCCAATGGTTGTGACGAAGAGGATTTTAATGTATTTATATAGGGTTCTTTGGTGAATGTGCCTATTTATGTGGAGGCTTGGCCTTTTGGTGAAAGGGGCGACAAACGGGTCGCGAGGATTCTTTTAGGTGACGAGGAGGAACCATATAACTTCTTTTTGGAGCATACTGGCGTTCATGCTCGTCCCTAGAAATATAATGAGGATGATGCCCCCCAAGAGGGGTTAGCGGGGTAGCCGCTCCGGTTGCTTCAAGGGGTTTTGTTAATGTAGGCCTGTTTAGCTTTGATCGTAGTAGGGGGAAAGAAACGAGTAGTTTCAAGTTTACTTGTTGTTTCTGGTTCGGATGATGAGGGGAGCTGTCCATGTTTGGAACACAGGTCGAAAAGGAGAACGAATACTGGTAATAGTTTGCTATGGCTCAGAAGGAAAACAAATCCTTCTTACTTATATGTGGGTTGTGGCTCGTTTGTCTTTTATCCTTATCTTCCCCTTTTTGTCGTATGTTTGGTAGGGACTGCGGTTTCTTCTTTGAGGTCGTTAGTGATGAAACAGGAGATCGGATTGTTGTGTTGGATACTCCACCCTTCATGGCTAGCAACGATCCATTGGGTTCAGAAGGGCTGGTAATAATGGCATCGTCAAATGCTTTTAACAACAGAGAAGTAAGTTTGCCTTGTTCGGTGGCATTAGCTACTGCGGTGACGTCTTTGGCGGATCTAACTCCTGCTACTCCTTATCTGGTAATTTCCCCTCGCGGCCAGCATGCCTTTGTAGGAGTGCCAACAGACGTTGTAGAGGCGGCACGAGAAAGCATGACAATGCGAATGAGGGCTTATAGCTCAAAAACGTACTTTGAGTGCTGATGAAAAGATGTTGGGAAAGATGTCAGTGTTTGATGCTGGGGTTACCAATGTTTTGCTTGTGCTAAACCGTGATGCTCAATCTGTTCTCGAACTTCACAATTCCTCTCACAAGGCTACGACTTATTGGGGGTGATGTTCTTGCCAGCTTGAGTGCTGGTATGTCTACTGTTTGTACTCCATAAGGTATTTTAAGTAATGTATTATTGCTGCTTTTAGTGGCTTCGAAACTTAGGTTGTTAAAAAGTTTGTTTAGTAGGTTTGTTTGTAGGGCCAATTTATACTGATTCCATTGTTATTCATTGCTCCACCAAAGATGTACCCTATGTGGTTGCATCTGCTGGGCTCGTATCTTTTTTAGGTGCTACAACGACACCTCCGGTAACTTTGTCTGACGACATTTCTTCGTACGAAGGCAGCGAACCCTTCGCTTATAGAGCATGTTTTATCTTTGGAGAGGGGTGTCAGGGTCAAAATATTGGTTCCATCTTAAATCTTCTTGTAGGATGTTGTATGATTTGTATGCGAAGAGTGGTGGCGCTTTTCGACCTTGTACTAAAATATCAAGAGGAGTGTTGAGGGGTTTGGGGTCTCATTCAGGAATTAGGTTGTGTTCATCTTAACGTGGAAAGAAACGTGAAGGTCCTACTTGAGGAAAATGAGAAACTACTTTCATAGGTGGAGGGTTACTCACGTCTTCTTGAGGAAAATGTCAATTTGCGTTTGAGGTAGAACGTTATGCTGCTCATTTGAAAGAATTGCAAAAAAAGCACGAGGCGGACGTTCGGGCACAATTTTGGGACTTGCATAGGAAGCATGCAGAGGAGATTGTTGAGAAACAAAAAGAGAGGTGATCGTACTCTTAGAATTAAGAATAAGTTGCTTGAGACCACAGAGCAGAGTTTTAAGACCGAGATTCAAAATCTGAGAGAGGAGCTGGAGCAAGTGAAGAGAGCGGCGGATGAAAGCTTTGCAAAATTCACAAGGAAATTGACAGAGTTTAAAAAATCACATAAAAATGAGATTATGGTGCTGGAGGCTACTCATGATGTTGATGTAGCAAAGAAAGTAAAGGCAACTGCGGATACTACTTCCGCCTTTATGGTTGACGGGATGAAGGGGTCTCGGGATGCTGCCATTCTTAGATTTCAGTTGGCGCAAGGTCCTTTCGATGTCAGAGGTGTGGGTTTTGGTATTTTTTTATGAGGTGGGCACGAATTTTGATGTGAGAAATCCCTCTAGGCCCTTGTGGGATAGTTTGCTGCTAAATATAGAAGCATTGTAGTTTCTTCTGTACCTGGTTTAGATGCATCCTCTTCCCTGAATGACTGCAGCGGTGCTGCGAATGGGACAGGCGGTAGTGGTGCCTTGGGTGATTGTAGCGGGGGTGTATAACTATTGTTGTTATTTATATCTTTGTTTTGTCGCGTGATGGAAGAACTTGTTTTGGAGTTATTTTGGCTATTATATATTATTATTTTTTATTTTTTTATTTTAGGTTGGGGTTCGCCTTGCTTGCTATTTTTACAGAAGACAACCTATTTGAAGTAATATTTATTGTAAAGAAGCTGAAAAACCTGATCGTCTTTCAATTAGATCGTAAGTCTAGACGAGCTGAGAGTAACTGTATTCCCTTATTGCGTAAAATGGAATGATTCATTTAAGTGGTTGATTTGTTTTTTCTCATTTCTTGATAAGATATAATCTCTGACTTGGCTTTGTTTTGTCAAAAGGTGAAACATGTCCTCGCTTATTGAATTCTGTCGGTGCATCTGTTAAGTGGCGGAGGTGAAACACCCTGCGTAATTTGCTTCCGCCAAATAAATTTCTTGTGGCGGAGGTGAAAGTACCCTTAATTCTAACCATTCAGTTTAAAATGAATATATATATAACACCATTCATTTTAAATTGAAAGTATCTTTATTCTTAACCATTCATTTTATTGTTGATTTATTTGTCCTTGGTTAATGCCTATTTTAAATACCCCTTTTGGCCATGCATTGTACTATAAATACCATGCACACATGCCTTCAAAATTAATCCCAAAGTAGAATTAACTATACATTTTCTTCTCACCTCTCTCTTTCAACACGTTTTAAAGCTGAGTATTCATTGCTTATTTGCTCTTTCTGTTTCTTGCTTCGGTAGAAGTGTTTGTTGAATCCTGGAGGGTACGTTTCACCGTGAAATATGTAACACCCTCAACCCGGATGTCACATTTGGTCCTCAAGCCCAACCCATCCCAAACATATTCATTTCTGTGAAAACCATCAAGCTCAAATATTTCAACATAAATAAGCATTTGAAAACGTTACATAAGAGGTCCGTTTAAAATACATAATTAAAAGCATTTGACTCACGATTTAAAATCCAAAAAAGAGCTACAATACAAACATAGGGTCCTACGAATACATAGTCCAATATAATCTAAGTATTATACTCAGACACAAGTCAATGTTGAAGTCCTACTCCGATGGTGCTCCAACAATGCACGCCAGCCTACTAACCTGCGAACGAAAACAACAATACTGAATACTGAGCTAAAAAATATGAGCAAGTAGCTAAAGATGATATCATGGCAATACAATAACATATGGCCCTACCTCTAGCCGCCTAAACACATAGCAAACAACAAAGGATTCATTAATCTCACACAGCGCATATACATCATACTAAACAAACCTGAAGTGAGGTCTGATGTCACACAGCCTCGGGAACATACATTTAGAGTGAGACTCGGTGTCATACAACCTCGAGAACGTACACTTTTACTCGAAATCTCTCATTAAGTATCATCGGATGAGGCCCAATGTCACATAGCCTCAGGAACGTACATTCAACATCTCATTTCATGGTGTTGCAACACGCTTTCTGGGTATCCAGATCCCATCAACCAAGGTGACTCTACCACACAGGTGCCCTTACTTGACATGTAACATCACACGATCCACAAGGATTCCTATGGTTGCTATTACAAACAAGTCACCCAACATTTACCAACTTATTACTCATTATGCTCATTTATGAGGGTTGAATCTCGGTTTCTCAATTTTACCATTTATTTTACCACCTTAGAAGCCCATTGGGCTATAGTCCTTAAATTATAAGCCTCTCAAACTCAAAATGTATATTTCAGACAGATTACCAGTGGGTACCGATACTGGCCCTCGCGTACTAGTACGGTACCCCTTGGGTACCAGTACTCACATGCGTACCGATACGAATTGAGCTCACTGGAATTTTTTCCAGCCTACGCGTACCGGTAAGAGTCGACCCGTAACGATACCTCAATACAAGGCATACCGGTACTGGTTGAACATCGTACTAGTACACCCTTCATAGTTCAACTTAATGGAACAATGTTCTTAAAACCAGAACACTAGGGTATTAGTACTGCCTCCCCGTGTATCGATATCGGAGCCTAGTTCGGGAAATCGTTTCCCAAGCCCTCAAATTGAAACTATTAGCCTCACAACTCGATCCTACATCTTATAGGAGTGTTTAAGGTGGTTTACTACCATTTTTACATGTTATTAACATGAAATCCAGATTATGCCATTAAAGAGAGTCTCCAACCTCTAACACCCAAATCAACCACAAACATCAAATTTAAGCACACAAAGCAATCAAATTTATGATGCCCATGAAGGCATAGGAGTTAGTAATGTACTAACCTTCTTCCAAAGCTGGAAATGCAGCCCACAAGCTCCAACTTCAAGCTTTCTCCTTTCCTTGCTCTTTGAAAGGTCCTCCAAACTCTTTCACTACATAAGAAGTTGTAAATTTGGATTGTAACCTTGCAGGAGATAAGAGACCAACTAAAATCTACACTTGAGGCTGGAAAATGACATTAAAACCACCATTAATCTATTTCTCTCAGAAACCCCCGCTACACCCATATTCTCTTCTATCACTAATCTTGTTGATTCTTACCACAAAATGTAAATCGTTGAGTGCTGAACAACTTGTCTCAAACCCAAATTATGAGATTCACACTCCAAAACAAAAAGATTCCACCTTTAGACTTTGGTTCTTTAGAGAGAGAAGAGTGTGGATGGAGAGAGAAGGCAAGGGACAAGATGATCTCACCCCAAAAGCATTTTCTGTAAAGAAATAAAGAAGCTCTCTTCATTCCCTCTTCCAAAAAGAGGTAATTGCCTTATTACCCCTCTAACATCCTCCCAACTCATCACCCAACCAAAACCCAAGCCCATCAACAAAAAACAAGCCCGCTAAGGCTCTCAAAGGCCCAAACTCTTGGTCAGAACGTAAAGCCCATGCTTCGGGTTAAATCGACACTCGAATTCTAAAATATCCCTTCTCTCTCTTTCAACACGTTTTAAAGCTAAGTATTCATTGGTTATTTGCTCTTTCTATTTCCTACTTCGGCATAAGTGTTTGTTGAATCCTGGAGGGTACGCTTCACCATGAAATATCCTTTAGAACAATGTGCAGTACACACTTCAAGCACATATCATTTTCAACTCTTTTTCGATTTATCCAAATATTTTCCCTACAATAATCTAACATTGAACGCTTTGATTTTTGGTTCAATCTCCTCTGTCAACCATTAGATAGAGTTCAAGTAGATGTTGTTCCCTTTCCAAGAATGATCTATCCACCACTGAGATCTTCAAATGGAGATAATGATCGTTTGTGATTTTTTTCTATCTTCAACCAAGTTTCTATATCTGTATATTTTCTTGGGTAAAGTACACAGACGGTTACTAAACTTTCGTAAAAAAATAAAATGGTAACCAAACTTTTAAAAATCATAAAATGGCAATCAAACTTTATGTTTTATAACAAAATGGTAACTAGACGTTAAATCTCGTTAAGTGCCTATTATATAATTTGGTATAATAACACATGCATTCCTTCATATTTATACATTCAATCATTTAAGTCTTAATTAGAAAAAGTTCACTAAATTTAGCCCTCGTTATTTACGCATTCTTTCAATTTGGCCCTTAAAGCAAAACCCCAAGGTATGTAACATGATAAATAATTACAATTAAATTTTTATAGGAACTCGAAAACTCGACTTGACTCGACTCTAATAGAAAAAATTTTAAATAAAGTTTGAGTTGTAAAATATGACGCGTCAACTCGAATAACTCGAAATTTTTTGACTCGACTCAATCGAATGCTCATCTCTATCTTAAGATATGACGCGTCAACTCGAATAACTTGAAATATTCGAATATTTTAAATCACTTTTTTCTTTTAAATCGAATATTTTTTAAAATATAATATTTAATATTTTCATATTTAAATCACATCGAATATTTAATAACTACTTTAAATATTTAATTTAATTTAAAAATATTCGATTTAAAAGAAAAAAAATTGATTTAAAATATTCGAATATTTAATAACTACTTTAAATATTTAATTTAATTTAAAAATATTCGATTTAAAAGAAAAAATTGATTTAAAATATTCGAATATTTAATAACTATTTTAAATATTTTTCTTTTAAATATTTGAATATTTAATAACTACTTTAAATATTCGAATATTTTCAATCAATTTTTTTCTTGTAAATCTAATATTTTTAAATTAAATCGAATACTTAAAGTATTTATTAAATATTCGATGTGATTTACAAGAAAAAATGATTTAAAATATTCGAATATTTTGAGTTATTCGAGTTGTCGCGTCATATCTTAAGATAGAGGTGAGCGTTCGATCGAGTCGAGTCAAAAATATTTCGAGTTATTCGAGTTAACGCGTCATATTTTACAACTCAAACTTTATTTGAATTTTTTTTTCGATTTGAGTCGAGTCGAGTTTTCGAGTTCCTATAAAAATTAAATTAAATATTTGAATATTTTATATCAATTTTTTTCTTTTAAATCGAATATTTTTAAATTAAATCGAATATTTAAAGTAGTTATTAAATATTCGATGTGATTTAAATATGAAAATATTAAATATTCTATTTTAAAAATATTCGATTTAAAAGAAAAAATGATTTAAAATATTCGAATATTTCGAGTTGACGCGTCATATCTTAAGATAGAGGTGAGCGTTCGATCGGGTCGAATAAAAAAATTTCGAGTTGACGCGTCATGTTTTACAACTCAAACTTTATTTGAATTTTTTTCAATTCAAGTCGAGTTTTCGAGTTCCTATAAAAATTTAATTAAATATTAGAATATTTTAAATCAATTTTTTCTTTTAAATCTAATATTTAAAGTTGTTATTAAATAATTGATGTGATTTAAATATGAAAATATTAAATATTCTATTTTAAAAAATATTCGATTTAAAAGAAAAAATGATTTAAAATATTCGAATATTTCGAGTTATTCGAGTTGACGCATCATATCTTAAGATAAAGGTGAGTGTTCGATCGAGTCAAGTCAAAAAAAATTGAGTTATTCGAGTTGGCGCGTCATATTTTACAACGCTCACCCCTAGGTACTAGCCTATAGGTAGCGATACTCACATACGAGTATGGATACCGAATTATGATTTGATGTTCCAATTAATCCATTTAGTACCAATATTGACGTCTGTGTATCGATACTGGATGATTAGTATTTATACTTTTTAAAGGCGGTATCGATACTCAATAACGTTTTAACCCAATTTGTGCCCATGTAACTATGTTCATATAGTATCGGTACTCAAACCCATAAATTGTATTTTTAAGCTCAAATTTCACTTTCAAATCTCCATTTAACATTGTTTCAAACCTCCTTTCTAATTGCATCAATTGTCTTGCCATAGGGATGATGACAAGTTAGTTTTGATGACGTGATTATATGAATGAAGCGTTTTAAAATTAAGAGTAAATTACGTAAATCATCATTGAACTTTACACTCAAACATATTTTGGTCATTAAAGTTTCAAAACGTTCAATTTACTCACTGAAGTTTAGAAATTGAACTCTTTTGGTCACTCCTTGTGTAACACCCGAGTTTGGGGGTCGGATGAAAATAATATTAAAATAATGGTTCGAGTTTCGGTTTTATAATTAAAATAATAAAGAATTATTTTGGTCTTCATAATTTCAAAGCATACATTATATGTTGGACTCAAATTGATTTGGGAATCAAATTCCATGGATTTTAATTGTTAATGAGATTGCCATCTCATTAATGGCGTTTTGGTAATAAAGGGGACTTTCAATTTAAAAAGCCCCCTTTTTAATTAAAACACCTTTGTCATCATCTTCACTCCCCCTCTCCACCATTTTCACGACAAGGAGAGTCTCCTTCACCATTTTCACTATTCCATCTCTTTACTTCTTCATTGTTGGTCGGTTTTGAAAGGTAATCACATTTCCATCTTGCTCTCATCTTCCACTCTTTGAAAGTACCATTAGATTTCATTTTCATCCATGTTTTAGGAATTTGGGTTTTTATGGAAAAATGTTAAAGGCTGTGACTTTATGAGTTTTTATCAAAGCTATTGATTTAATATTGTTAGATATGTTGTTTATGAACCTTGAGGTCCAACATATAAGAATTTCAAAGTGTTTAAACATGATTTCCGGATTTGGGTTTTGAGGGGTTCTTGGAAGGGTTTTAGGGTTAGTTGTGGGTGTGTTTGATGTTGGAAATTGGGGGCTGATGGTTGTGCTATGTATAGGTAGTGTTTTGAACATGTTTAAGAGTGCTTTGGATGACTACATTGCTGATTTTTGATGGGTTCTTGTGGAAGTACGAAAATGAGAATTTGGAGAATGAACTTGACTTTGAATTGTGAGAATTATAGTGGATTTGTGTGTTGGTGTTAAACTTTGGGTTTGTGGCTGATTTTGAGGTTAATGTATTGTTTTTAAATGGTTAGAGGCAAGAGGAAACAATGGAGAAGCTACAGGCTCAAATCCGGAAACTTGGATGCTTGGTAGGCTAGTCGGCTTGTGCTAAATAGAGTGGTCGGTGAGTGGTTACTGTTTTTAAATGGTTTTTAAATATTGGTTCAAGCATGTGGACCTAGGCTGGGCTTGGTAAACCCACCTAGAGTTGAGATTAGAGTGGTAGCCTAATCTCAAGCTTAGCTTAGGAAGCTTTTGGTTGAACTCCTAGTTGCTTGTTATGCCTCTTGTTTATTTGTGTTTATGGTAATTATTTATATCGTGTTATACGTGTTGTTGAGGCATGGTTTGATGCATTGTTATGCATGTGGTTTGGTTTGTGAATTGTGCATGATAGTGATTATGGTGAGTACGTGCTAAGCACGGAAGTTGATATGAAATGATGTTGTGAAAGGTTATGAATTGTGTTTAATATTGACACTAGTATGCTTGGGTAACATGATCGATCATTAGGATGTTAGTGTGCACACGAGAGTCAAATTCGCGCGTGGTCTTGGTGACGGTGGTCACCAAGATGGAGTACGGGTTCGCCCGGAAATCTTTATATTAGTCGGTGATGAGTGGAATCCCATCGACGGGGCGTGAGGATGAGTAGAATCCCCTCCGCTAGAAACAATGATGAGTGTAATCCCGCCGTGAGGTAATGTTTTTGTTGGATGTGAGTTCCAACGTGTTATCCGTGTATTTGAGTCATAGCTAGGTGCCAATATGAGACTTATATAAGTGCCATTATGCTTTGAGGTGTGTGCCAATATGGATTGATGTATGTTGTTGTTAATACATTGATATATGTATCTTCGTGTGTTGGACTTATGAATGGTTGATCATGGCATAAGGTTGATTATATGTTCATGCATCATGTATATTTGGCTCTTGTGGATCGGAGGTAAGATCATGCATTCTATCTTGGTTGTTGCTCGTGCTTGGACCCTGCATTGTCGAGGTTTGTTTTATGAGCTTACCCTCACTAAGCTTTTATGCTTACGCTCCTTTTTGTTCGACAATGCAGATTAGTAGCTTGTGTGTGGCAAGGGCAAGGAAAGGCCTCCAAGTGTCGTTTTTGGTTAGCTCAAGTATGAACTTTAAATTGAAAGATTGTAATAGTCAAGCAATGGGATAGGTGTTGTTGATTTGAGCTTTGATGTATGTTGATGTTGGTTTGGCTTTTGGATGCTTTGTTTGAATTGTAAACCTTGCTTATGTTGCATGTCATGAATGCCTATATGTTTTGTTTCTAAGGCATGAATCTTAAATGCAAAGTATGTCCTCTTTATGGTAAATGTATGAATCTTTGAGATGCATGATCCTTGTTCGTTTTAAATGTCTTGTATGTTGACATCTTGGTTGTTAAAGGTTGTATGTATGTTGTTTGTGGCTAGAGGAGTCGTAAATCGCATCTAGAGTTGAGTCTTAAGTTGTTTTGCTGCAATTTGGAGTCTTGCATTGCAGGGCGTATCGATACGCCTAAGGGCCGTATCGATACGGTCCTACACCCTGGGACTCAGAATTGGCTTAGGGTATCGATACGCGGGGGTGTATCGATACGCCCAAAACTTACTGGAATTTTGAGATTTTGGTGAGACTTTGGCGTATCGATACAAGTATAGGGCGTATCGATACGGTGTTGTATCGTTGACTACGAGATATTGACCGAGAAGGGTGTATCGATACGCCCAAGGGCTGTATCGATACAGTCTCCCCGAGTTGAATGAAGGCAGTTGACTTGGTCAAGGCGTATCGATACCCTTGACTGGTGTATCGATACGGCCTACCTTGTAAGTTTAAAATGGGTTGTTAAACGTGTTGTTTGGTTTGGTCGCTTTTACATCGTGATGTATTCCGCTGTCGTGATCACTTAGGAAGTAATCATGCCTTTAGACAAGATATAATTAAAAGAAATTTTCTAGGGTTGCTAACCGAGGTGGAACCTTAACGGGTTTCACATCAGTTTTCCCCGTGTAGCCTACTCGAACCAGTCAGTCGACCAGACCGGGGCGAGGGGGTTACACCTTGATGACATGAATTATGTTATTATTATTTTATCATGACATGTCTTATTTATTAATAATAAATGTCAAAAATGATTTAAAAATGAAAAATCATAAAACATAGCCCTCAACCAAAATCATATTCCAAATTTTATACCCCAAATCGTAACCATTCTTTTCACCCTTACCCTCAACAGCTTCACCCTCACACCGACGAACGATGGATAATCGATGGCCTCATTCCTAGTAGCTGCAACATAAGATTCTTGGCCGCTACGGGAACCGCGAGTTTTTTGGGGAACTAAAGGTCTTGAGCCACGATGTTAGCCAATGGTAGCTCATGGTCCACGCCCTTGAATGGTGTTACCCCCATAAAATAGTTCATATATAATATCCCTAGAGGTGGCAAACGGGTCATTCGGTTCAGGTCATTTCGGGTCTAAATTATCCCTAGAGGTGGTAAACGGGTCATTTCGGGTCTAACTACCTCCGATTTAAGTTTGGTTCGAGTCTGGTTCAGTTTTAGTTCAGGTCTATAGTGATTTCGGTTTAGGTATCAGGTCTGTAACACCCGGGTTTAGGGGTTAGGTGGAAATAATATTTTAATATTATTTTGGGCTCGGGTTCATAAATAAAATGATCCTTTAAAATTTCGGGTTTCAAAATAAACAATTTGAATGAGACCAAAATGATTTAGACTCAAAATTGAAGAGCTACTTTAAAGACAAGGATAACCATTCATTAATGGCCTTTTGGGTAATTTACCCATCATCAAATTTAAACCCATTTTTCCTATCATCTTTCCACTATTCACTCTCTTCTTCATTTCCTCCCAACGTGAAAGAGCTCTTCTTCCCCTCATTACTATTCCATCCAAAAAGCTTCTCCATTTAAACTCCAATTTGAAAGGTAATAACGTTTTTGACCTCTCCTCAACTCCCTCTCTTTAAAAGTACCATTTATTTTCATTTTCATTGAGGTTTTGAAAATGGGGTTTTCAAAGGATTTGATTAAAAATGGTGCCTTTGTGTAGCTAAACTTAATATTCTGATTTATTATTCTTAGTTATGGTATATAGAAGTCAAATGGTATGATATATGTGAATTTCAAATGATTTTGGGGAATTTTCGGAATTGGGTTTCAAGGGGGTTTTTGGAGGGTTTTAAAGTGGTTTTGGGGGTTGTTTAATGTTGGTTTTTGAGGGCTGGTGTTAGTATGATATATGAAGGGCTCTTTGGGTGTGTTTGATGGTTGTTTGGATGTTTGAAATGGAAGAATTCAGTGGGTTATAGGGGCTGCTCGGAAATTCTGTTTTTGGGATTGATTTTGAGTGTTGAATGCTTGATAATGTTAATCCGGGTTAGTTCCGATGATGAGTTATTGATTGTGGATGTTTTGTTTGTGTTTGGGATTGATTAGAATCGAGTTTGGGCATCGGTGAAGCATCAGAAGTGAATCCGGGAAATTGAAGGTGGTCGCTTGCTTGGTCTTTGAGCTTGGAAGCTTAGGTGAGTGGTTAAATGTTTTAAATGGATTTAAAATGGTTGGTTCGAGTATATGGACTAGGTTGGGGTTGGTAGACCCACCTAGAGTTAGGATTGAGGTGGTAGCCTAATCCTAAACTTGATCTAGAGCCTTTGGATGAACTCAATTACATGGTTGTATGTGTCTCGTATGAAATGTGATATGAATGCTTATGTATATTGTGTTATACATGTGAGATGAGACATGAATTGTGATGCTTGAGACATGCATGATGATGGTTGTTGGTGAGTACGTGCTAAGCACGGAATTGATTGAAATGAGTAATGTGAAGTGAGTAAATATTGGCACTAGTATACTTGAATACAAATGATCGATCATTAGGATGTTAGTGTGTACACATGAGTCAAAAGTCGCGCGTGGCCTTGGTGGCGTTGAGTCACCAAGGAGGAGTACGGGTACGCCCGGAAATTGTATTTAAATATAGTCGGTGATGAGTGGAATCCCATCGACGGGGCGTGAGGATGAGTGGAATCCCCTCCGCGAGACCGGTGATGAGTGTAATCCCACCGTCAGGTAATGGTTGTGTTGTTGGATGTGAGTTCCAACGGTTATCCGCGTATTTGAGTTATAGCTAGGTGCCAATGTTGATTGATAATTGTATCAATGTGTTGTGATAAATGATCCTTATGTGGATGTTTGATGTGGCTACTTATGTTCAGGAATTTAGAGCTTGTTGATCATGACATTTACTTGTATTTATTGCTCATGCATCTTATCTTGTGGCTCTTGTGGATCCTTGGTATGTTTGTGAAATGCCTTGGCTAGATCGTGCTCGGACCCTGCAATGTTGAGGTTTGTTTTTAGAGCTTACCCTCACTAAGCATTATTGCTTACGCTATCTTTGTTCAACATTGCAGATCCTTAGTTCGTGGGTTGCTTGCGCAAGTGGAAGGCTCCAAGTGTGGGTGTTAGCCTTGAGTGCTTCAAGTATGGATTTTTAATGTTTGGACATGTAATAGTTTAAGCAATGGGACATGTGTCTTTTGATGGATGATTGTTGGTTGTTTAGGAGCTTGTTTAGACCCCATGTTATCATGCTTTTGTATGGCTTGTGATGCCAAGCTTGAATTGTATCCATGCCTAAATTGCTTATTCTGAATGTTAGCCATGTGTCTCTTGATGCTGTCTTCATGTTTGAATGTTGATGTATGAACTTGTATGCTTGAATGCCATCTTGGGTCTATTGCATGATTTCCTTGATGTTTTTAGTTGTTGAGTGTTTGTATGGCTGTTTGGTGGTACGTGAATGTTGTATGTAAGTTCGGTTGGGGTTAGGAAAGTCCTAAATTGCATTTAGATTCGTGTCTTGTTCGTTTTTGCTGAGTTTGGGGAGGCCTTGCAGTGCAGGGGTATCGATACAGTTGGTACGGTATCGATACCACCTTCTTGTTCAGGCCTCGTGTATCGATACACTTGAGAGGTGTATCGATACCATTTTGGTCACTGAAGCTACTTTCCATTTTGGTATCGATACGGGCCTCTGGTGTACCGATACCTTTTTGGTCGCTGAAGCTACTGTCCAGTTCGGTATCGATACCATCCCCAGGTGTATCGATACCGTGTCTTAGCTTGGACCGTGGGAAGTCAACCGTTGGGGAGGGTATCGATACACCCCTTGGGTGTATCGATACGGCCTCTACGGGTTGACTTAGACTAGTTGACCTAGTCAAGGGATATCGATACACCCCTTAGGTGTATCGATACCACCTGCAGTATAAGCTTAAAATTGGGCCGTAACATGTTTGTTTGAATTCGTTTGTTTGATTTATGAATGTTGTTCCGCTGAATGACCACTTAGGATCTAATACTCATCTAGATAAGATTTAAAAAAGGAAAAAAATTAGGGTTGTTAACCGAGGGGGAACCTTAACGGGTTTCGCTTCGGTTTTCCCTGTGTGGCCCACTCGGACTGGAAATCCGGCCAGACCGGGACGAGGGGGTTACACTTGTTGGTATCAGAGCCTAAGTTTACCGAGACCTTGGGCAGGTAAGTGAGGTAAGTTCAAGTTTTTGACTATTATGCACGGTGTTTGCTTGCTTTATAAGGATGGTTGCTTGTTTGACAAGTATGTTGATTGCTTTTGTTCCAAAGCATATGTGTGTGAGTCCCATTGCTACTATTACATTGGAAAAATGATTTTAAGTGAGGGAACGTACTTGAACACTTGGAAGCCTTGCCTTGCTAACCCAGCTTGTATGTTTTGTTGTTGTGGTTGTAGTTGATATCTGTGAGAGCGATGTCTAAACCGAGAGTGGTTCGTCAGGAACCACGGGTTGCGGCTCCTGTTGAGCCGGCTGTTGGTGTGGAGGCTCACCTAGAAGGGCCGGTGGCTGCGAGAGTTGGCGCTCCTCCACCACCTCCACCACCACCACCTCCTCCGCCTGGAGCTGGAGGCGAGGATGGAGCTGAAGGAGATGGACCTCAAGGTGGCCAAGGTCCAGCTGGAATTGATATGACTCCGCTAGTGCAAGCGATAGCGGGAGCATTCCAGGCCGCAGTTGCGGGAGCTCAGGCTGCAGCTCAGCCTAGGTGTGATGATGCTAGTCTACCTTTGGAGAGGCTCCGTAGTTTGGGAGCCGAGGAGTTTAGAGGATCTACTCCGGAGAGATCGGAGTTATGGTTGGAGAAGACAGTTCGTATCTTGGCTCAGATGGGTTGTGCGGGCGCACGTAGATTGGGTTGTGTGATCTCGTTGCTTCAGGGTGATGCCTACACCTGGTGGGTCACCATCACTACCGGGGTTCCAGAGGCTGAGATAGATTGGGATTTCTTTGAGTTTGCATTCAGGAAGAGGTACTTGGGACCGAGGTACTTGGATGAGAAGAAGCGAGAGTTCATGGCTCTTACTCAGGGAGATGCTTCTGTGACTGATTATGAGATCCGCTTTGTTCGCTTGAGTCAGTATGCCCTAGAGTTGGTTCCTACTGAAGTGGAACGCTGTAACCGATTCCGCTACGGATTGAATAAAGAGGTTAAGAGGTACACGTTGGCTTCTGACTACTCAGACTTTGATGTATTAGTCGCGAGGGCCAAGGATTTGGAGCATAGTTTGGGTTCGGCCAAACGATCTGGTGGTTCTAGTTCTGGCAAGAGGCATAACCACTTTGATGGTAGAGATGCCAAGAGGCACAGAGGTTGCGGACATCAGTTTGATCAGAGACGTGGCGGTGGCCACCATGGTAGAGGTCATCAGGGCCATAGAGGAGGAGGGCGTTTGCCCGAGTGTACCCGTTGTGGGAGACAGCACACTGGTGAGTGTTGGGGTAACTTCCATGCTTGTTGGAACTGTGGTTCGAGGGACCACTTTAGGAGGGATTGTCCGCATCAGGCGGCTCAGGCACCGAACATTGCTCAGGCTCCTGCGAGAGCGAATGATTTTCAGAGAGGTCGTGGGCGCGGTCGTGGCTACTTCCAGCCTAGGGCTGATGCACCTAGGGGAGATGCTCAGAGGAACCTTGCTCATGTTGTGGCTGTGCAGCCAGAGGCGGGAGGACCAGCGAGAGTTTATGCTCAGAGAGAGGCCGGGAACGACACCGATGTGATAGTAGGTAATTTCGAGTTACAGTCTATGTCTTTGCTTTCTTTGGTTGATTCGGGTTCTACGCATTCCTACATTTTGAGTGAGCATGCACAGAAGTTAGATATCCCTGTTGAGATCTTAGATGTAGGTATGCATGTTACTAGTTCCTTTGGTGAGACAGTTGTGGTTAGACGTATGTATAGGAGGTGTCCACTGAAGATTCAGGGTCATGTGTTCTCAGTTGATATGATGGAACTTCCCTTCTATGGTTTTGATATTATTCTGGGTATGGACTGGTTGGTTGAGCATCGGGCTAGTGTGGATTTTGAGACAAAGAGAATTTCTTTGAAGCTTTCTGATGACTACGAGGTAGTAGTAGTAGGCGAGAACATTAAGTTCTTGTCTAATGTGGTGTCAGCTTTAGAGGCTCATAGGTTGATGGACTCAGGATGTGGGACTTATTTAGCTTATGTTATGAATCCGGATATGAGTGAAGCTAGACCGAAAGATATCAGAACAATGTGTGACTTTCCAGATGTGTTTCCTGAAGAGTTGTCGGGTTTGCCTCCTGACAGAGATGTTGAGTTTGTGATTGAGACAGTTTCAGGGTCTAATCCAGTTTCGATAGCTCCGTATCGCATGGCTCCGAAAGAGTTGAAAGAATTGAAGAGTCAGTTGCAAGAACTATTAGACCGTGGTTTCATTAGGCCTAGTAGCTCTCCGTGGGGTGCTCCCGTGTTGTTTGTGAAAAAGAAAAATGGTTGCATGCATATGTGTATTGACTATAGACAGTTGAATCAGTTGACTGTGAAGAACAAGTATACGTTGCCCCGTATAGATGATTTGTTTGATCAGTTGAGAGGTGCTTCAGTGTTCTCGAAGATAGATTTGAGATCCGGGTACTATCAGTTGAAGGTGAAAGAGTGTGATGTTCCGAAGACAGCTTTTAGGACTAGATATGGTCACTATGAGTTTCTTGTGATGCCATTTGGGCTCACGAATGCACCAGCAGCATTCATGGACATGATGAACAAAATTTTTAGAGACTATCTAGACCGGTTTGTAGTTGTTTTCATTGATGATATACTTGTGTACTCGAAGACAGAAGAAGAGCATGATGAGCACTTGAGATTTGTTTTACAGAGATTGTTGAGCAATCAGTTGTATGCGAAGCTTAGTAAATGTGAGTTCTGGATTCGAGAGGTTGTATTTCTTGGCCATGTTGTTTCGGCCGAAGGTATCCGAGTTGATCCATCGAAGATTGAGGCTATCATTGAGTGGAAACAACCTAAGTCCGTGACCGAGATTAGGAGTTTCCTAGGTTTAGCCGGTTACTATAGGAGATTTGTTGACGGTTTCTCTAGGGTAGCTGCTCCTTTGACTAAACTGTTGCAAAAGGGAGTCAAGTTTGAATGGTCAGATGCAAGACAGAAGGCCTTTGAGAAATTGAAAGAAGCTTTGACGAATGCTCCAGTGTTAGTGCAACCTGTTTCCGGTAAGGAGTTTGTGATATACAGTGATGCTTCCTACGTAGGTTTAGGATGTGTCTTGATGCAAGAGAGAAGAGTTGTTGCTTATGCTTCTAGACAGTTGAAGATCCATGAGAAGAACTGTCCTACTCATGATATAGAGCTAGCCGCAGTTGTGTTTGCATTGAAGATTTGGCGTCATTACTTGTACGGTGAGAAGTGTATTGTCTACACCGATCACAAGAGCTTGAAGTATCTAATGACACAGGAAGAGTTGAACTTGCGACAGAGAAGGTGGTTAGAGTTACTAAAGGATTATGATTTGACCATTGAGTACCATCCGGGTAAAGCAAATGTAGTAGCCGATGCTTTGAGTAGAAAGGTGGCCGTTGAGCTGAGAGCTATGTTTGCTAGATTGAGTGTGTCCGATGATGGTGGTTTGATCACCGAGTTGCAAGTGAAGCCTTCCTTGATTCAGTTGATTAGAGAGAAGCAGTTGCAAGATGTGAGTTTAGTTCCTCATGTTCAGGACATAGCCGAGGGAAGACCGACTGAGTATAGTTTCAGTGGTGAGAATTTGTTGTGCTTTAGAGATAGAATTGTTGTACCGGAAGATGTTGAGTTGAGACGTCAGATTTTGAGTGAAGCACATTCGAGTCCCTTTTCTATGCATCTGGGTAGTACCAAAATGTACAGAGATTTGAAGAATGATTACTTCTGGGTTGGTTTGAAGAG
The DNA here is from genome assembly GCA_030270665.1 of Hibiscus trionum. Lineage (NCBI taxonomy): Eukaryota > Viridiplantae > Streptophyta > Magnoliopsida > Malvales > Malvaceae > Hibiscus > Hibiscus trionum. Next base: position 5,238,650 of record BSYR01000052.1, on the reverse strand, counting down.
AGATGTAGCCGAATATGTGAGCCGTTGTATGGTTTGTCAGAGAGTGAAGGCAGAACATCAGGTTCCTTCAGGTTTGCTACAACCTTTGAAGATTCCGGAATGGAAATGGGAGAGGGTCACCATGGATTTTGTATCGGGGTTGCCTTTGTCTCCTTCGAAGAAGAATTCAGTTTGGGTGATTGTTGATAGGTTCACTAAAGGTGCTCACTTCTTAGCAGTGAACACTACGGATTCCTTAGACAAGTTGGCAAACTTGTATATCCGTGAGATTGTGAGACTTCATGGGGTTCCAAAGTCCATTGTTTCAGATAGGGATCCTAGGTTTACTTCGAGGTTCTGGAATTGCTTGCATAGTGCTCTAGGTAGCCGTTTGCATTTCAGCACGTCTTATCATCCGCAGTCCGATGGGCAGTCAGAGCGAGTGATACAGATTCTAGAGGATATGCTTCGTTGTTGTGTGATTGACTTCCAGGGCTCTTGGGAGAAGCACTTACCGTTGGTTGAGTTTGCTTACAACAACAGTTATCAGTCTAGTATTCAGATGGCACCTTATGAGGCTTTGTATGGTAGACGGTGTAGGACTCTGATTTGTTGGGCTGAAACAGGTCAGAGATTGTTACCTATGCCAGACTTGCTTAAGGGGACCACCGACAAAGTAAAGTTGATTTGTGACCGTTTGAAAGCAGCTTCCGATCGTCAGAAATCCTATGCAGATTTGAAGAGGAAAGAGGTTGAGTACTCAGTGGGTGAGAAAGTGTTTCTGAAAGTATCCCCGTGGAAGAAGGTAATGAGATTTGGCCGTAAGGGCAAGTTGAGTCCGAGGTTCATTGGTCCGTATAAGATAGTTGAGCGGATTGGGCCTGTAGCTTATCGTTTGAGGTTACCTTCTGAGTTAGAGAAGATCCATGATGTCTTTCATGTGTGTATGCTTAGGAGATATAGATCGGATCCTTCGCATGTGATGCCCGTTGAAGAGATAGAGTTAAATCCGGATTTGTCCTATAATGAAGAGCCCATTGAGATACTTGCTTCTGATAGCAAGGTGTTGCGTGGCAAGACCATAGAGTTGGTCAAGGTGTTGTGGAGACATAGAGGTGTGGAAGAGGCCACGTGGGAGAGAAAAGCAGATATGGTTGAGCAGTTTCCGTATTTGTTTCCACCAGGTAATTTCGGGGACGAAATTCCTTAAGTGGGGGAGAGTTGTAACACCCGGGTTTAGGGGTTAGGTGGAAATAATATTTTAATATTATTTTGGGCTCAGGTTCATAAATAAAATGATCCTTTAAAATTTCGGGTTTCAAAATAAACAATTTGAATGAGACCAAAATGATTTAGACTCAAAATTGAAGAGCTACTTTAAAGACAAGGATAACCATTCATTAATGGCCTTTTGCGTAATTTACCCATCATCAAATTTAAACCCCTTTTTCCTATCATCTTTCCACTATTCACTCTCTTCTTCATTTCCTCCCAACGCGAAAGAGCTCTTCTTCCCCTCATTACTATTCCATCCAAAAAGCTTCTCCATTTCAACTCCAATTTGAAAGGTAATAACGTTTTTGACCTCTCCTCAACTCCCTCTCTTTAAAAGTACCATTTATTTTCATTTTCATTGAGGTTTTGAAAATGGGGTTTTCAAAGGATTTGATTAAAAATGGTGCCTTTGTGTAGCTAAACTTAATATTCTGATTTATTATGCTTAGTTATGGTATATAGAAGTCAAATGGTATGGTATATGTGAATTTCAAATGAATTTGGGGAATTTTCGGAATTGGGTTTCAAGGGGGTTTTTGGAGGGTTTTAAAGTGGTTTTTGGGGTTGTTTAATGTTGGTTTTTGAGGGCTGGTGTTAGTATGATATATGAGGGGCTCTTTGGGTGTGTTTGATGGTTGTTTGAAATGGAAGAATTCAGTGGGTTATAGGGGCTGCTCGGAAATTCTGTCTTTGGGGTTGATTTTGAGTGTTGAATGCTTGATAATGTTAATCCGGGTTAGTTCCGATGATGAGTTATTGATTGTGGATGTTTTGTTTGTGTTTGGGATTGATTAGAATCGAGTTTGGGCATCGGTGAAGCATCAGAAGTGAATCCGGGAAATTGAAGGTGGTCGCTTGCTTGGTCTTTGAGCTTGGAAGCTTAGGTGAGTGGTTAAATGTTTTAAATGGATTTAAAATGGTTGGTTCGAGTATATGGACTAGGTTGGGCTTGGTAGACCCACCTAGAGTTAGGATTGGGGTGGTAGCCTAATCCTAAACTTGATCTAGAGCCTTTGGATGAACTCAATTACATGGTTGTATATGTCTCGTATGAAATGTGATATGAATGCTTATGTATATTGTGTTATACATGTGAGATGAGACATGAATTGTGATGCTTGAGACATGCATGATGATGGTTGTTGGTGAGTACGTGCTAAGCACGGAATTGATTGAAATGAGTAATGTGAAGTGAGTAAATATTGGCACTAGTATACTTGAATACAAATGATCGATCATTAGGATGTTAGTGTGTACACATGAGTCAAAAGTCGCGCGTGGCCTTGGTGGCGTTGAGTCACTAAGGAGGAGTACGGGTACGCCCAGAAATTGTATTTAAATATAGTCGGTGATGAGTGGAATCCCATCGACGGGGCGTGAGGATGAGTGGAATCCCCTCCGCGAGACCGGTGATGAGTGTAATCCCACCGTCAGGTAATGGTTGTGTTGTTGGATGTGAGTTCCAACGGTTATCCGTGTATTTGAGTTATAGCTAGGTGCCAATGTTGATTGATAATTGTATCAATGTGTTGTGATAAATGATCCTTATGTGGATGTTTGATGTGGCTACTTATGTTGAGGAATTTAGAGCTTGTTGATCATGACATTTACTTGTATTTATTGCTCATGCATCTTATCTTGTGGCTCTTGTGGATCCTTGGTATGTTTGTGAAATGCCTTGGCTAGATCGTGCTCGGACCCTGCAATGTTGAGGTTTGTTTTTAGAGCTTACCCTCACTAAGCATTATTGCTTACGCTATCTTTGTTCAACATTGCAGATCCTTAGTTCGTGGGTTGCTTGCGCAAGTGGAAGGCTCCAAGTGTGGGTGTTAGCCTTGAGTGCTTCAAGTATGGATTTTTAATGTTTGGACATGTAATAGTTTAAGCAATGGGACATGTGTCTTTTGATGGATGATTGTTGGTTGTTTAGGAGCTTGTTTAGACTCCATGTTATCATGCTTTTGTATGGCTTGTGATGCCAAGCTTGAATTGTATCCATGCCTAAATTGCTTATTCTGAATGTTAGCCATGTGTCTCTTGATGCTGCCTTCATGTTTGAATGTTGATGTATGAACTTGTATGCTTGAATGCCATCTTGGGTCTATTGCATGATTTCCTTGATGTTTTTAGTTGTTGAGTGTTTGTATGGCTGTTTGGTGGTACGTGAATGTTGTATGTAAGTTCGGTTGGGGTTAGGAAAGTCCTAAATTGCATTTAGATTCGTGTCTTGTTCGTTTTTGCTGAGTTTGGGGAGGCTTTGCAGTGCAGGGGTATCGATACGGTTGGTACGGTATCGATACCACCTTCTTGTTCAGGCCTCGTGTATCGATACACTTGAGAGGTGTATCGATACCATTTTGGTCACTGAAGCTACTATCCATTTTGGTATCGATACGGGCCTCTGGTGTACCGATACCTTTTTGGTCACTGAAACTACTGTCCAGTTCGGTATCGATACCATCCCCAGGTGTATCGATACCGTGTCTTAGCTTGGACCGTGGGAAGTCAACCGTTGGGGAGGGTATCGATACACCCCTTGGGTGTATCGATACGGCCTCTACGGGTTGACTTAGACTAGTTGACCTAGTCAAGGGGTATCGATACACCCCTTAGGTGTATCGATACCACCTGCAGTATAAGCTTAAAATTGGGCCGTAACATGTTTGTTTGAATTCGTTTGTTTGATTTATGAATGTTGTTCCGCTGAATGACCACTTAGGATCTAATACTCATCTAGATAAGATTTAAAAAAGGAAAAAAAAAATTAGGGTTGTTAACCAAGGGGGAACCTTAACGGGTTTCGCTTCGGTTTTCCCCGTGTGGCCCACTCGGACCGGTCATCCGGCCAGACCGGGACGAGGGGGTTACAAGGTCGGGACATCGGTTCAGTTGAAATTCAGTTCTGTTGATTTTGGGTTGGGTTAATATCTGGTTAATAAGAGATCGATCGGTTTTAGTCGGGTTTTCAGGTCGAGTTAGGTTTTTCTACCTTATATATGACTTTATATAGCATGCATATTTGACTTTTTGGTGAATTTTGCGACAGTTCACATCTCATCTTTTTTTTTAATATATTTTCTTTATTAGAGTTAATTCGGTTTGGTTAAAAATCAGTTTATGTCCATTTTTTATTACACTGAAATTCGGTTTAGTTCGGTTAATTTCGGGTTTTGAGGGTGGACAAAAAATTTACTCTCGTATGGTGGAAGGGAATTTTTTTCTGAAAGCCGTGGCACAAGCTCTACCGACTACGTCATGACTTGCTATATTCTTCCAGAGGGTTCAATTTCCAATATTGTGACTATTATGAGAGACTATTGGTGGTCGGGCTGCATCAATGAACGAGGTTTGCCGATGGTAGCATGGCACGATCTTTGTCAATCCAAGCGTGTCTGGGGTCTAGCTTTCCGTGATCTCCATCAATTCAACATTGTCTTACTCGGTAAACAGATATGGCGAATTATCCGGGAACCTAACTCATTACTCAATGATGCCGTTAATGGCTTAGTAATATAATTCATCTATTTTCAAAAAAAGAAAAAAATTATATCAATGAAATAATTAGTTATTTGTGTGAATTATTTTTCTTTAATATGACACGTTATGTATGTAAAAAAAAAAAAGTCATGACCGGTGGTACCGATCCAACAATGGTTTTTTTTTTTTTTTGGATCAAAAGATATAAAATTCATTAAGAAAACAAACATCACAGTAAACATCTCAAACCATATGGTTGAGAAAACACCCAATTTTCAGGATAAGAATTCAGTCAAGACTTCCTAGCAACTCAATCAACAACTCTGTTATATTCCTTCGAATAAATTAAAAAGAGCACGAGGAAAACAAAGAGAATATTTAATCATTTTTAAAAGTATCATTAATAGATGGTCAACCATACATTACAACCGTTGCACATTAAACACCATATGCAACTTTGCAAGCAATTACTACTTTATGTTCTATTCCGTTCAATTATATATCAAAACCCATACAAATTCTTTTAGGTAGCCGATTGTATATTTAGTCGGTTGACCAAACTGTTCATTTATATATATATATTTATTTATTTTACTTGTGATATATTGTTGTTTGTTAATAAATTTATATATTATTTTATTTGATGTCATATGTCATTCTTCATAAAATTAATGTGACAGTCTTACGAAAAAATAAAATATAAGTTACTAACGTATTTCTCATTAGAATGCATGTCAGCAGGGACGGATCCAGGACTTTAGGTTAGGGGGGGGCGAACCTATAAAAGTTTAGGGGGGCGAAAATAGATTTTTAATAGAAAATACATAAAAAAAATTCTAAATTTTTTCTAAATCATATATGATTTTCAAAATTTTAGGGGGAGCGCTTGCCCCAACATCCCCTCGGTCCTGCATGTCAGCCTTATAATGAATTTATTATATGATATGAGAACTTTTTTCTCTTTATAAAGAATAATTAAATTCATGATATTTTTAAACAATCTTTTAATTTGCCATATAAGTAACCAAATCTAGAGAGTAAAAAGTAAATAAAAAATCATAGTACTATTTAATACAGACAAAATAATAATAACGAAACAAAGGAAAGGTTAAAAGGTAATTAAAAAGAGATTGAACATTAATCGACAAGTTCTTAAAAAAGGAAAAAAGAAAACTTGAATAAATCTTTTAGATTCTACCTTTTACCACCATCAAAATTTTCCTCGGAAAGAATAGAATCCACAGTTTCACTGTCGTTTTATCGTAATTTTTCCTGCGTTTTGATCCTTTCTCCCCTCTTGAAACCCTGATGATCGTGCAAGACATCCAAAAATAAAAAAGCAAATAACAAAGTGTTTTAGATCAAGGAGGCGTTGAATCAGGGCGTTGGCGAATCGAAGAGCGTTAGTGATCGGACGTTCTGTGGGAGCGTGAGGCGGGAAAATTGTTTCCGGTTGGAAGGAGAGTGGGTTGTTTTGATGTTATTGATGGGCGATCTCCGTGATTGGTCGCCTGAACGAAACGGCGTCGTGGAGGAAGAGAGGTCTTCATCGTCATCATCTTCATCATCGAATCAAGCGGAGATTGCTCTTGAGTATTGGAAAAAGGCTGAGGAAGCGACGGAGGGGATCATAGCCCAGGTTCAGCCAACTGTTGTTTCAGAAGACAGAAGAAAAGCGGTTATCGATTACGTTCAACGTTTACTTAGGAATTATCTTGGTTGCGAGGTCAAATAATCAATCATTGATTAAGCTTTTAATTATCATCATAATATGCCGTTGTCTTATTTTGTTTAAGTGATACAATATTAACATTGTCTAATTAGTGATTTAGTTGGAGATTAATGCTGTATTCTTTTATATTTACTTGGATAAGATTATTAGCATGCATTAGAGCTTAAAGGGAACTCTTATGCAGTTTGTAGTAATAGGAACATGAATACCTTTTTAAAGAGAAAGTAGGGTTATTACTTATTAATGAAATTAAATTGAAGAATGGTGGTGGTTGCTGTTTATGTTCCTGCTTCAGGGACCTCATTGGTTGTAAGCGGTTTCCTTCGAATTGGAGCTCCATTCCTGTGGTAACCAAACTCCCTTTGTAGATTGTTGACAAGGCTTACTAGTTGTTGTTATTGACGGCCCAACTGGAACTTTCGATTTCTATTGCATGGATGACGCTATTGTCATGTTAATTTTCTATTGTTATGACCATCACAGGTAGCAGATTACTTATCGACTAGCAGGGTGGGATGATAAGGCTATTAATAGTGTGCTTTTGATTATTTGATATACTTTGGTCAAGCTCATTCCATTTTCCGTGAATTAGGTTATCAAGGTGGTGTTAAAACTTGTATTTGTAGCGATTAATTGCAATTACGTTGGACTGTAAAAATACCTGGGAAATTCATTGTTTATTATCCGCAGCTGAAATTGACATGGCTCTTGATGACAGGGATATAAACATTTTATTTCAATAATAGCGGTGGCCATATATGTCTCATTTAATTTTTCTCTCTTTTCTTGTTTCCATAGCTATTTATTTTTGAATTAGTGAACAATTTAGGTAGATATTCATCATTTTTCTTGTATCTGTTACAGGTATTTCCATTTGGGTCAGTGCCCTTGAAGACCTATCTTCCTGATGGAGATATTGATTTGACAGCCTTTGGAGGCCTAAACTTTGAGGAGGCTCTGGCCAATAATGTATGTTCTGTCCTCGAAAGAGGAGACCATAACATAGCTGCAGAGTTTGTGGTGAAGGATGTCCAATTAATTCGGGCTGAGGTTTTTTAACTTCCTAATATGTTTCTACAGATCTTTGCTTAGTGAAATTATCTGTTTTCTGCATGTGTAAGACACTAACCTGTTTATATCAGGTTTACTTCATCCCTTATTTTTTGATGTAGAGTGAATGAAGTTAATCATATTATACATATTATGCTGCATCCATGGCCTTGTCAAAATTTGTGGTTCTTTTTCTAGGAAAGGAATTTACCACATGTTTTCTTTATCATCTCAGATTCGATTGGCAGGCATGGTGGAAATGATTGTATACTCATTTGATCTAGCATTATACGATATCCTCCTCATGGGCCATGGCTATAATTTGAGATGATTTATTGTTTTTACAATGTACATTTCAGAAATTGTTTGTTATCATATGTTTCTGTTCATCTTAAAATCTGGCTTCTCTGGTGGCAGGTAAAGCTTGTGAAGTGTCTAGTGCAGAACATTGTGGTAGACATCTCTTTTAATCAGTTAGGGGGGCTATGTACTTTGTGCTTTCTTGAGCAGGTAGGTTAAATTATAAGAATTTAGGAATGAAAGCCATCTACTATCAAGTTAATTGAGTTCATCTGCAAATAGAACCCAAAAGAAAAAGAAGAAGAAGAAATTGCTCCCCGTCTCTCTTTCTCATTAATTAGATGATAGTCAACTTCTTCCCTTTCCTGTGATCATGTGCTAACACTTGCAGGTCTGTGTTAAAATTTAGATATGGATATAAAGTCTCTAATTCTCTGTTATGGGTGTGGTTATATCATATTGGTATTAAGCAGAATGTGCCTTTTTTTCCTTTTTCAAGCTAACACTCCTGACCATGTTACAGGTTGATCGTCTTATTGGAAAAGATCATCTATTTAAACGCAGTATTATACTAATAAAGGCTTGGTGCTACTATGAGAGTCGTATTCTTGGGGCTCATCATGGCTTGATTTCTACCTATGCTTTGGAGACTTTGGTGCTGTACATTTTCCATCTTTTTCACTCATCACTAGATGGGCCTTTAGCGGTGAGTGCTGCAGGAATTTTGGCAAACTAATTGATCACATCAATGTAACTGATCTAATATGTTACAGGTTTTATATAAATTTTTGGATTACTTTAGCAAATTTGATTGGGAAAACTACTGCATAAGTTTGAATGGTCCAATCCATATATCGTCCCTGCCAGATTTCGTGGGTGAGCAACTTCATTTTTTCATTTCCCATTGTATTCTACTTGATACATGATTAAGTTGCTTATGTCATTGGTCCTTTTCTCTTCCCGTTTTTTCCTTCAGTTGAGACACCTGAAAATGGTGGGGGAGATTTACTTCTTAGCGATGATTTTCTCAAGGAATGTGTGGAAATGTTCTCTGTTCCGCCAAGAGGATTTGAGACTAATTCACGCACATTTCCACAGAAGCATCTAAATATAGTAGATCCTTTAAGAGAAAACAACAATCTTGGTCGTAGTGTGAGCAAAGGTAGAATCACTTTTCCTTGGCAAATTCCTGTATTCTTTGCATTTGGAACTCAAATCTATTGTCTTGAGGATGGCAGAAATAGTTCTAAAGATAACGTGACAGGGATATTCATGGTATCTTCTTTTAATGGTTGTTTAGTGATTCTTGAACGGATGGGGCTCGTATGAAAGGTCAATTATAGTTTACCCTTTTCCTTTGTAGGAAACTTTTATCGTATAAGAAGTGCTTTCACTTATGGGGCTCGGAAGCTAGAGCGCATTCTTTCCCAGGCAGAAGAAAGCATATCAGAAGAACTTCGTAAGTTTTTCTCAAACACTCTGGATAGGCATGGAAGTGGACAGAGGCCTGATGTTCAAGATCCCGCCCCGTTGTCCAGATTCTGTGGATTTGATGCGACATCATCAGTTTCAGGTGCAGATTTAGTTCAAGAAGATCAAACCTTTTATGAATCAGAATCTTTAAATTCAAATACCATGATTGAGAATTACAGATCTGATAATGAGGGATCATTGCACAAAGTCGGTAACGGTAATGTTTCTTGGATGGAAACAAATTTTAAGAGAACTCGTAATGAAATGAAAGGTTCTACAAATGCTACAAGTGTTTCAGGAATCCATCCCTCTGATGACGCTGAAGACCTGACAACCTCCATAATTCAAGGTCTTGTGATTTCAAATGATGCACATAAACTTTGCTCTCCAAATGCAGAGGGCAGCGTTTCTTCATCGGATAATGTATGGCATGCACCTCATCTCTATTTTTCTAGCTCATCTTTGGAGGATGGAGATATAAGAAATGGAAATGAAGAAAGCAAACAGCCAGAAAGTTCTGGCTTTTCTGAAAAGAACATGACTTCTGGTATTCTTCCAGCAACTTGTGAGATAGGTACTAATATACATGGTGATCACAGTGAGAAGCAGTTGGTTCATAGTCAAGGGGTTCAGTCCCCTGTCGGATCAAAGCACCATCCATTGAGTTCAAATTCTGCTTGGTCATCTGAGGATCTCTATCCTGTATATTCTGGTTATCCAACTTCCATTAGTGCTGCTGTCTTGTCAGATCTCTGTGGGGATTATGATTCTCACTTTAAAAGTTTGAATTATGGTCGGTGGTGCTATTATCACTACGCCTTAAGTGCATCTGTTCCTCCAATGCCCTCACCTTTGGTTTCCCAGTTCCAGAGCAACATTTCATGGGATGTAGTACGACAGTCAGTGCAGTTCAGGCAAAATGAAATTTCCCCGATGAACGCTAATGGTGTTGTTGCAAGGCAAGCCTACTCCCCTATGAACCCTCCAAAGCTACGTGGTGCAAGCTTTGGAATGGATGAAACGGCGAAGCCTCGAGGAATGGGGACATACTTTCCTAATCCCAACGTGGTATACTCATTTAAGCCTTGACTGGGCTTCTAAAAATTTTCTGAATAGTACCATTTTGCGGCGTCACTTCTTGTTGTGTGTGTGTGGGAGGGGGGGGGGGTAAATTTCATCGTTGGGCCTTGTCTGAAGGTCGTTTTATATTTAAATCTTATTGCAGAACCATTACAGGGATAGATCCTTGACATCAAGGGGAAGGAACCCTGCACCAGCAAGGTCCCCTCTTAACAATGGCCATGCCATTGCATCCCCAGAAACGAGCTCTCCAGAGAGAAGCAGCCATGAACTAGCACAAGCGCTGTCAGTAAATAAAGATGGTAAAAAATCCGGAACCTCGGAGCTTCGCCATTCTAGTTCTGAAAAGATGTTATCCCGTAGTTCCAGGGGCCCTATGCATCAGCCAGACAGGGTTGTAGAATTTGGGTCAATTGGGCCCCTACCATTGGATTCAGCTTCTCCTGAAAGCAGCAAACAACACAATCTGGGCTCTCCCCGTGCTCAAAATTCGAGTGCAAGTCGTCCACAAATAGGAATGCCAAGGCCAAAATCAGCTATAAGCATGGATCAGAACAGGTTTGAGAATTTAGAGTTTTGTAAGGAATCTTATGCTGCAGGTTATAAAACTGTCTGAGCTATTTCTCTTGTAACATGCAGGGTACTTGCACGATCATTTCATTTAAAGAATGAAGAAGATTTCCCACCTTTATCCATCTGATGAGTTAACACTAACTGACTAACAAAGGGCAGCCAGCCTGAGCTTCAGCCCTCAGCTTGTGTGAATACATGGTTCCTTTGATAGCCATTTCCAAAGGGCTTTTGTGTATGGAGTTGGATTGTGTGGTCCAAAAGGTGGCATCTGTACAATCTACTAATTTGATTCCTGGTTTAATCGTCCTCGTCGTTGTAGCTGATGTACTTTATTGTAGTGAGTTGTTAATGTATAGGGTATGTGGAATTATGCCTTTTGTTTTAAGTTATTTCTAATCCCAGGTTTCGCAATGTCTGATTCTACCACTACTGTTTTGGCAAAAAGTATAGACACAGATAGATTATGCTATTGCCGGTGATAGATGATGTAATGTATAGTTATACTGCAAAATAGTCGTCTTTTCGCACCTCTAACCCAATCCTATGGTGCCTTAATTCCGGCTTTCTAATATTCTGCGCATACAATTGTTTAGTTTTGTGTAACTTGATATTTTCTAGCTGGGAAATTATTATTGATTGATGAAAAAAAATAGTCTGGGTTAAATTTGGGGTTGGTGATTTAGTTTAGGGATTTATAATTTAAAATCTAAGGTTTAGAAGTTTGTAGGTAGTATGGTTAGGAATTTAGATTATAACCCTAAGCTCTAATCATAAAACATAAATTTTTAACACTTTAAACGTAACCCTTAAACTAAACATGAGGATAAAAATCTTCTACCCCTATGTACGTCTTTTGAGATAATACCATATAGAGAATCTTTCAGTTTTCCGGGAAATGGTTTTTGATGATCATATCAAAGTAGTGAAGCATGCGTGTAAATAAAATTATATGTTTTTTTTGTCCTCTACAAAATTTGAAGGCAAAATAATAAAATAGAATACAAAGCAATACAATGAATGAAGTATCAAAGAATGTTTTTTTTTTTTTTACACTTCTGATCTGACAGAATTAGTTTAATTTTACGTCTCATCCAACATTTACAAGTCGACCTTAAAAAAATGAAACGAATGGTTTCCAGCTATGGTGGCAACACGGTTCTGGATGCGCCAATGCTCGTGTCGTGTTCATCATCATTCAATGGTATCCAAACCAGCAGCCCATCTTCGCATAGCCCTCAGTAACGCAGCGGCCTTTTGTCGAGCTCTCGTCGTTCCCGTCCCCATCACTTCCCGTATAATCCTTTCCATCGACGGCACCGTTGCCAGTTCCGCCACAACCTCCGATCCTCCTTTTCTACAAATTGCAACCAAAGTAGCCGCTGCGCTTTCTCTTGCAGAATTCGAACCTTCTCTCAGTATAACACTTAGTTTCTTTATTGAATTATGAGAGGCTGCGATCGCCGCCGATCCACCTCTCTTCACCACCGCCTCGAGTATCGCCACCGCCTCTTCTGGCAGCAGGTTGATAACTCCGGTCACGAGTTCAACCACTCCCCCCTCCACTAACCGCCCAACGGTCTCCCTGTCTCCCGCCAAATTCAAAATTGTCACGAGTGCATCCCTTTTGGAGTTTGTGGGTCCGTCTTTCGCCAAACCCATCAATCCTTTTATGACGCGTGTATTCCTCCCTAGCCTTCTCCTGTACTCGCGCACATCTGATAAGCTGAAAATTGTAGCGGCCGCATTTCCTTTGGCTTCCCACGTGACACCCGAACGTAATACCTCGATAACACCGTTTAAAGCTCCGTCAATTTCCATGATCCTCGTTTTGTTTGCTTTTAGGATGGACAGATTAAGAATCGTTGTAACGGCATTGACTTGGAGATTTGGATGCTCGGAGTCGGAGCCTACACCCGAAGCTAAATATTTGACGAGTAGTGGAATTGTGCCAGCTTCGGCGATGAAGGCTCGGCTATCCGAGTCCATTTTAGCGAGGGCTCGAAGCTCATAAATGACGGCGTTAGCCGCCTCCATGGATGGGGAAACCGAGAGATTATTAACCAGAAACGACACCGTCATTTTTGTAGCTTCAAATGGGACTTTGGTGGCTTTAACGCTGTTAACTTTATCGTTACTTCCCGCCGTTTCAAACGGGACACTTTGTTGACGGCACCACATGGCTATAAGATTCCTGAGAGTGTGGTTAGGGATGAGGTTAGTGTGGGCCAGGGTCTGACCTGTCTTTGGACACGTGTTGTGTCCAGATTCAAACCACTTATTAATCGACTCCCGATCGTACGTCTGTCCGGAAGCCACGACTACTGGGTCCCGCATCAACTCTAAGCTTACCGGGCACCGGAGATCCATCGGAACAGTAATATCCGACATCGATTCCCGTCGAAGAAGGCCTGGTTTCTCCGTCGTTGAAGATCCAAACAGAACACACTTGGCGTAACGAACGAGACCGATCAAGGAAACAATCTCCGATTTGGATTTTTCATCGATTTGGTTCTGGATTTCTTGTTGGAGAGACTCGATTTCTTCTCTGCAACTTGAACTGTCGCGTAACCCTAAATTCTCCACGATCTGTTTGAGCTTTAAATGATCCGGGACGATCTCTTTCTTAATCAAATCGACAAAAGCTAAAACGTCTCGCCTGAGAAAATCATCTCTGGAATCTACCGATGGTTTCGATTCGGAGCATTGTTTTCTTACCAAAACCACGAGTTCCTCCACGTCCTGACTCAGATCAAACTCTTGGACAGGGAAAATGTCGAGGAGAGTGGATAATTCGAGGGTAAGCTCATGAAAACTGTTGGCCAGATGTGGGATTTGCATGAGCAGCCACATCTTGCTTCCATTGGAACAATCTTCGATCAAACCTTTTATTCTCCGTAAAACAATGTACATTTCTTCAAAGCAAAGGAGGGTTGAAGGAGAAAAGACATTAGAAACTGGGTCTCCAACAAGCTCTTCGAATACGATTGCAAGAAGCTTGGACTTGTTTATGGTGGAAAGGGACTTTCCTGTTAGAAGCCATTGAAGAGGTTTAAGGGCTGTGATTTCTTGAGACAAACAAAGAAGAGAATTCATCAGGTTCAAGTCTGCAAATGTCGGAGATGGTGAGGGCCGCCGCTTTCTTGGCGGGAGAACTCTCGGTGAAACGGCCATGGAAGATGAAATTTGGTAGCTTTTTTTGTCAAGTACTTGAATTGAAGAAGAAGAAGAAGCAGTAGTTGATTACAGTTTTGTTTCCTTTAAAATGATATTAGAGTTTATAAACTCTTATGGCAAATAAAGAGAGAATTGAATGGGTAGACCTAGACCGTTTACTAAGTAAGGACTAAGAAATCTATGAACAAAAAAAAAAAAATAAGGACTAAGGAGAATTATTAAACAAATATATAAAATTAGACCAAACTAAAAATTTGAATCAACTAGCTTGGTCTAATTTTGCACAACTTGCCGGCTGCAGGCTGCAGCCTCCTCCTTTGATCTTCCACCTCTTTAATTCCACGTGCCTAATAACATTTTGGGATATTAAACTTTTATATTAAATTCACTCCTGCCAATTTTAAGGTTAAAAATAATGATTATTATCTCATTAGTTTCTACAGCTAGTTTAGGGTTTTAGTTTAAATGTTACAAATTGAGGGTTTAGATTGCAAGATATTGAATTTAAAGTTTATGATTAAAATTTAGAGTTTATTATTCAGAAGTTTATGCTTAAGAATTTTAATTTTAAATTTTAGTACTGGATTAGGCACGTTTGTGTAAAAAAATTACATCTCCTGTATTTGGGATAATTGTCTAAAATTCAATTATCATTATAAAAAAAATTGTTGTTGAATTAAGTCTTACCCGCATCCAGTTGCTGGGCAGAAATATATAATAGAATGAATAAAATATTAGATTTATTTTAACTATAAATTCGAAAAAGTAGATCAAGTTTAGTAAATAATATAGCATAATTACCATTCGTATAAAAAACTAAATACATTTAATGAATTATGATAGAACACTATGTAGGCAAATGAGAAGAAAATTGGAGTAAAACAAATTAGGTTTCAAAACTGTTTTAAGATATAATTATGTTGATTAGGTTCCCAGTTGAATGCAAGCCGCTATTAGAATGAATCAAAGTCAAGTCTGGAGTTTGTGTTTTATAACATTAACAAAATTAGTCGCAAAATGAGTGCAGAAAGTGTCCGTTTTTAATATTCACTTGTTGATGATTATTTATATATTAATCAACAATTAAGGCTTCTGAAATAATTCCACAAATTACCTACCCTCTGTTAGGATAAGCTAGCCGGAGGTAGAAGATGAGAGAAAGAGATTCTAAGAAAAGAATAAAAGGGAAAATGTAGAGAAATTGAATAACAAAGAAAAGAATAAGTCTGAAAGATATTAATAGATTTGCTTAGCTTTGGCCCAATACAACAGATGGGTTTATATAGCCCATATACATTGATAACAGAAATAACCAAACGTTAAACTAACCTCTAACAACTTATAACAAACTCAGTTATTAAAACTTCTAATATTCTTCTGGTTTCCTTTATTAGAGAATACTCTAATATTTTCCTGGTTTCTCCTTCTGTTGTTGTATCTCATCATAAGAAACCACCCCAAGACGAGTTCTCATATTTGAAAAAAGAGCAGGAGGAATAGGTTTTGTAAGAACATCTGCAAGTTGTTCTAAACTAGGAATATAGTTCACCATTAATTGACCAGCAAGCACCCTTTCTCGAACAAAATGCAAATCAATTTCAACATGCTTAACTCGAGCATGATGTGTGGGATTAGCAGACATTGATACTGTAGAGGTGTTATCACACCAAACAGTGGGTTTCCCAACTGTAATCACTAATTTTGTCCGGGGTGTTAGACCCGATTTCTTTTGTTTTTAATAATGAGCTTTATTACTTTACATATATCGAATAGTTGAAAATAAAAAACGAGAAAAGAGAAAAACAATATATATTATCTATTATTACTATTATTATACTTGCCAATCATATTTTTACCTATTATTATTATCATACTATAAGTATTATTATTATTATGAGTATGATCTATTATATTATAGTATTATTATATTATTATTATTATTAAATCTGAAAACCCAAAAACATTAAATAAATAAAAGCTCATATCAATAAAAAATAAAAGCCCAGTTTATTAAGTTTAAAAGTCCATATTACAAAACTCAAAAACATTATACATATATTACATAGCCCAATTCGGGCCCAGATAATAAAAAAAAACCTAATCTAAACTAATGAAACCCTAACTCCCTCTTGTGTCTTTGATGCAGCCGCCACCCCCATCTCCACCGTTGGATCTGGAGAGGAGATCCAACGGCCCAGATCACTAGGACCAAAAAATCCTAGAGGAGCCTCTCCCGAGCTCCCGCGCCGCACAGTCTCAACCCTCAGATCCAGACCAGCATCAACGGACCAGATCGGAGCTTGGAAGTCTCCAGAACCTCCACGCGCCACACGCGCGACTCCCCAGCAGCCCACGCGCGGCGATACGACTCTCGACGCGCGCGTGCATCACACGCCCAAGCCTCTTCGAATTCCCCCAGCCGTCCAGATTCATCTCCGACGGTCTGGATTACTCCACGACGCCGGCCACGAACCGTGCCTATCTGGTCCCCCGTACGAACCTCGCATGCAAACAAATGACCATAACCGAAATGTCAGAAACAAATTCGCAACAAATTATAGAGTCAAAAATCAGAAATGCAACAGAGCTGCAGCGTGAATACAAACAAACGACAACAACAATTTACAGCATTTCATGTATTTAGAGGAAAAATAAAAATGTAATTTCGGGGCCTATAAAACCCGAGCGAAATGTAATGAGAGAGGAGGATTTTTCGGAGGGGATTATTCAGAGAGAAAGAAGGGATTCGAAAATTTCAGAGAAAAATTTGTAATCGGAAACTTCATTCAATACAAGCAAGACAGATTTTCAGAGGTATATATTTTATTTCAGCTTTCGCATGATAAAAATATAAAGTTTTTTTTACCTTTGCTGCTTTGGCTCCTTCATCCCCTTGCTTGCCGGCGACAAGCCCTTCGACCTCCATGAGGTCGTCTGTGGTGAGTCAGAAAAGCTAGTTTCGAAGAGGTTAGGGATCTGTGTTTTGGGTTTTAAAACAAAAAGGAAACGTTTTTTTGGGTTTTGATTTCATAAACGAAAGAGGCTCTCTGTTTTTTTGGGTTTCGAAGAAAGAAATAAAAGGGAACCTTTTTAGGGTTTCGGCGCCGGAAACGGCGACCGAAACCCCTTTGCGGCGCCGGAGAGGTGACAGAGGAGGGGAAGAGACTCTCTCGGTTTTTAGGGTTAGTAAAATAAAAGAAAGAGGCCAAATGTGTTTTTAAATTTGTATTTATAACATTTTCTTTGTTTAAAATACGGTTTAATCGCGTTTTAAGCCCTCCCGTGTCACTCTAATTACGCGGGGAGGGCTTCCGCGTTTGAAAACCTCTTCCCATGTCCCTCCATGTTTTCGATCTCTTGCATTTTCGTCCTGATTTTCATTTTAATTGATTTCCGGGCGGTAAAATTTCTGTTTTAGTCCCCTTGATTTTCTGCGTCCTTTTAACTTAACCCATATTTCGTGTTTTAATTTTTTTATGGGTTAATTACTGTTGCGGTCCCTGTCTGTTTGTATTTTACTTACATTGCATGTCATCTTTGTTATGTTATCATTCATGCCTTTTATTATGTGTTTGTATCGAATATATATATTTTTGCCATATTGTTTATGTAAGTTTATGCATAACTTTGTCATATATTTCATGCCTTTTTATGTATGTTCTTTAGCCTTTTTATGTCATTCGAATATGTGTTTCATGGCATGCATTTTAATTGTCATTGCATGTGATTTTTTAGCATTTCAATAAGCATGTTAATGAATTTTAATTCTAAAACGGAGATACCTATTAATTCGCGTATTCGGGTCGACTAGCCTAACTTATTGGATGTCCCGCGAATATTTGGATTAATTCGAATCGTCTAAAGGTAAATTCGAGATTAAAACGAACAAGACCATAGCATCATCCTTTAATTGCTTGCATCATGCATAAAGGTGACGTACGGGATCCGAACCCTAAACTAACACGGCAGTCAGTCTTATATGATGTCGGTTTAGTCTTTGGTCCGGTGTACCTTCATCCTTTTTAATTAAACGACGAATTAATTCGAAACCACTAATTTGAAGAAAGCTCGTACGATTAAAGTCCAGTTTTCAATTAGGAACCGCTAATTAAATTCATTTTAAATTTCAGATAATTTCCATCATTTAAAAGCAACAATTGTTTTGGTACCGATCTCCGGGCGTGAGTGGGGTGCTAACCCTTCCCCACACGTAACCAACTCCTGAACCCTTTCAAATGAATCTCTGGTTTTGTTTTTTACGGTGTCTGGCCTACCATAGTGGCCGGTGGCGACTCCAAACCGAGAAAAAGATTTTTTTAAAAGTTGTTTTCCCGAAACCCAAATTAATTTGTAAAATTCCCCCTATTTTAATTAGATAAATGTTTTCTTTCAAAAAGGGCGGGGGAACCCCTTTAGTAACAAGGACTACGAAAAAAAACCTCGTTACAGTCTGGCGAACTCCGCTGGGGACAAATTTTGTTTTCAAAACAAAAAGAGAGTTAGGCCAAGAAAATAATTGTGTCTTTTAATGATGGAAATTTTTGAAATTTAATTTGACTTTAGCGAGATGGTTCTTCCTCGAAAATAGAACTTGAATTATACGAGCTTCGATAATTGGTGGTCTTGAATTAATTCTTCATTTAATTTCAAAGGAATCACCGACATGTGTTGCATCAGACATTAAGCTTTATACCCGAGCTTCGTCCCTTAAGTGGGAGTGAAACGCCCATACCCACGTGAGTCTCCCTCCACGGGTCGGTAATTCACTTCCGGAATCCACGCCTTTGACATGTGAGTAGCCCTCCACGTCACTAGGTTGTGCTTTCCCCCGAATCGAAACCAATTCGCAAGCTTGTAATGGGCCAGAATTGGGGTTCTTGTTACCTTAGTAGGTGATAAGATAGGTTCGGGTACCCTTGTTAGAACCGAACCACATGAGTGAGAATTTAAGAAGCCTACCCCGATTAGAGCCATGCGGATAACCGTAGAATTAGAATTCATGCTATTAGGTCTTGCATCATTAATTTGTTTTGATGTGTTTCCCTATGATTTGTTTCATTCAAGTATTCATTATTGTTGATACTAACCCAGTTTCCTTTTTGCCTGGTTTGCTTATTTTTGCATACTCATCGCATTCTCATACGAGGTGTTGATTCGAGAACAGTCTGAAGTTGAAAACTTTCACAACGGGAGAAAGAGTCCATAAGCAATGGAGTTCTCGGGACCCTAATTTGAAGGAAAGGGAGGAGAAAAAAAAAGAAAAAATCGTACCATGTGTATCTATTTTCTTACCTCGTTGTAACGAGATTTGATCTCCGTTATGGAAAGTTGTTTAATGAGGATGTTCGTCGAATCAACATTTCTTTGCATTCGATTTTGTTTTTTAATTTGTTGCCTTCAATCATTTGTTTCAGTTATGCATACACATTTCATACATTACATCATTAAATCATGGAATTAATTGTTCGGGGTCATGGCAGCATTTGTGATTACCGAAGATTCCGCACCCACAATCTACCCGCCATCAAAGAAGGTAAATGGAGGAAAGTTTTGCTAAATTGGAAGCTGATTTGAGAGGTCAGTTAGAGCGAGCCCAGCAAGACTTGAAGGACACCATTATCAAGTCCCAAAATGATATGATGAACGAGATATCTCAGTTGTTGCAAGCCAATCTGAAAGGAAAGGGTGTTGTTGGAAACCCTAGTCAGGATAAGGGTGACCCTTCGTATTTCCCGGGTTTTGTCACCGATACCCCTAAGCCCTCGGAAGGAGCGACTACCCAAGGAGATGGGGCAACATCACACCAGGCGGGCGCCTCTACCCATGCTCTATCGGGTCTGATTTTTAATGTAGAAATGTTGGGGATAGTGTCCCGGATTTGGATGAGATTGAGAATTTGAACAAGGTCAAGGCCGAGTTCTCGAAGCAGCTAGAAGAAACCCGGAAAGACCTCGAGGAGAAGTTCCGTACAAAAGAAGGAGAAGATGGGGCATACGAGATGAATGCCAGAGACCTCAGCTTGGTTCCGGATCTGATAATCCCGCCCAAGTTCAAGACACCAGAGTTTGAGAAGTTTGATGAGACGACTTGCCCTACTGCTCATATAACCATGTTTTGTAGAAAGATGACGGGTTTCATCGACAATGAGAAGTTGCTAATTCACTGCTTCCAAGACAGCTTAGTGGGGCCCGCGGTGAGGTGGTACAATCAGTTGACTCGTGCTCATATCAGGTCGTGGAAGAATTTGGCCAAGGCTTTCACCGATCAGTATAGGCACATAACCGACATGGTTCCGAACCGACTCATGCTACAAGGTTTGGAGCAAAGGCACAATGAGAGACTACGTGAATACGCCCAGCGTTGGCGTGATGTCGCGGCACAGGTTCAACCCCCGCTCCGTGAGAATGAGATCTCCCCTAAGTTTGTCGATACCTTGAAAAGGACCCTCTATGACCGCCTGATAAGCAACTCTATCGATAACTTCTCAGATATGGTTATGACCGGTGAGCGGATCGAGGCAGCCATCAAGAGTGGTAGGATTGATGGAGGGGATAATGCCCGAAAGCAATTTAAGAAGAAAGATCACGAGGTGAACAACGTTGGTACCTACGAGGCTTCTAAGCACCTCACCATCTCACCGCCTCAAGACGCAATCGGGAATGCGCAAGGCTCAAACCGAAGAGAGAATAGGGCTCCCAAGAAGGAACAAGAGAGAATGACCTTCACCCCTCTACCTATATCGTACAAGGAGGTGTACAAGCACTTATACGAAGCCGATCTGGTTCGCCCGTATCATGTTACTCCCTTCCAGCCGCCTTACCCTGCATGGTACGATGAGAAGGCACACTGTGAGTACCATGGCGGAGTACCGGGACACACGATAGAAAATTACGCACCATTCAAGAAGCTCGTGCAAAACATGATTAACACTGGGGTCCTAGAGTTAGAGGAGCCCAATGTGACGACCAACCCACTTCCGAAACATGAAGGTCGGGGCGTGAATGCCCTCGAAGTGGTAGATACGAAGAAGGTGAGGATGGAGGCGTCAGAAATCAGGTCCCCTCTGAGTTGGGTGTACAAACAACTGTGTGCAGCGGGCTTAATTGAGAAGGGTCCGGATGGGGCATGTGACAACCATGGATCATTTTGCGAGTACCATCAGACTCTAGGGCATGAGATTCAGAATTGTTCGGAATTCAAAGAGTTGGTTCAAGAATTGATGGACAATCAAGAGGTTGAGTTCCTCGAGGGAGCTTAAAGGGGTGGGATGGACGGCCAACTTAGTTAAGAGTTTATGCATCCATGTTTGTTTGCTTTCATTTCATTGCATTCTAGTTTTTTTTCCTTGAAGTGATTTGTGGAATCCAGTTTGCTACCCTTTGCCCGAATGTAGCAAAGATCTTTTTGTAAGGGCCTCAGACTGCACTTTTTTAGTTTCAATGAAAGGATGCATTATGTTTCAATTGCCTTTTCATTTTATGTGTATATATTTGTCTATTGAGTCCCCGCATGTCAATTCCACAAGGGATATTGACATTGGCCCCAAAGGTTGACTTCGAGCCGCCTTTGTCTAGTTCGAAAGCTTTGAAGATGATGAATATGTGGCTTACACTCCGAGTTAATTTAGTCATCTAAATAAGTACACATAGAATTAGGGCCTTCGGGAGAATAACCGGAAACCTTCCGTGCTAAAAGAAGAAGAAAGAGAAGAAAGAGAAAAAAGAAAATGAATAAAAGAAAAAGGAAAAAAAGAAAGAGAAGAAAAAAGAGAAGAAAATGAATAAGAGAAAGAGAAAAAAGAGAAAAAGAAAATGAATAAAAGAAAAAGGAAAAAAAAGAAAGAGAAGAAGAAAGAGAAGAAAGAGAAGAAAAAAAAAAGAAAAAAAAAAGACAAGCGAGAGAGAATGATAAAAGCGTAACAAAAGCACTCCAATGTTCGAAGCCTGGTAATAGGCATCTTCGGATATGAGTGTGGAATTTTTGGGGCACTCCGCTGTAGCAAAAGACCAATAAGGTTGCTATGCACCATTCACCTTAACTACATGAGTGATGGTAATATTTTCAAATCATGACAATGCCGAGTAGCTCGGGGTTTTGTTGTTTGCTCCATCATTTATTTCGAGCCAAAGGAACGTGATGAGTTGACTTCCCCAAAATTATAAAGAAATGATAAAGGCGAAGCCTACAGAAGATAAGCCTAATTGATTAAAAGCCGAAATAACTTGGAGAGTATGTCACATTTTCAGACATCAGCTCAGCTTTCGAGGTCTCCTAGACACATGATGCTTGAGGCAATCCGTGGTGAGCCATAATAGTGTCGTTCGTGCACTTGATATTCGGGGATTTAATTTGACTTGATATATCCTTAATTTAAAAAGAAAGTATAGTTTTTGAAAATGCATCTCATGTTGAAATTAGAAGATGCAATCTACATCTTTTTTGAACACAAATTAATTTCCCTTTGCTTCAGGGATAAAGTTTAGAATGCAATGTCCTGAATACAAATGACAGCTTGTCAGTGGCTATGGTAAGGACGGTAGTAAGATTCCACATGCTACAGTTCAGGGGCTTGAAGCGAATTTTTGTCAGAATGCTTCGATTTCTTCAGAAGATGAGAAGTGGACCTCAATGAACTCGAGAGAAAAGTTCAGGGGCTTGGGGGCATGTGTTTCCCCTTATAGTTGAGGAAAGAGAAAAGTTGTCGCATTGAGTAAAGACGAAGAGTAATTGAGCACCCAGTTTGAGAATGGGGCAATATTTTGACGACAAGCACTACGAGAAGTGTTATGTCCAGTCTGACCAGTGGAAGTCAGCAGTCATTTTTTGAGAAGAGACCAAAAGATTGAGATTTGGCAGAGATGAGAAACAAGGTCAAGATGGACCAGTCCAAAGAGTGAAAGTGTTCAAGCACTTCAGAAAGTGAACTCCAGAAGAAGTTCAAGGACTTGGGGGCATGTGCTTCCCCTATTATTGAGAGAAGAGAAAAATCGCCGCATTGAGACGAAGAGAAAGGTTGAGCACCTAGTTTGAATAGGGGGCAATATTTTGAGAACAAGCCACGAGAAGTGTTACGTCCAGTCTGACCAGTGAAAGTCAGTAGTTATCTTTTGAGAAGAGACCGAAAGATTAAAATTTGGCAGAGATGAGAATGCCAAGAGAGATTAAGAAGAAGAAGAAGAAGGTCAAGATGGACCAACCCAAAGAGTGAAAGCCTCCGAGCAATTTTGATGTCATAATTCATGCATCACTTGTAGTTAGGCATCCCTAGGATTAGGGGCATGCTAACTCACAAAATCATATCATTTTTACCTATTTTCGACAGGTATTTTAAAGCTTTCTCCGTAAAAGGAAACCGGCCTATCCATTCAGCCTCTTGGAGAATGGAACCCGCCTATCCGTTCAGGCTCTTGGAGAATGGAACCTGCCTATCTGTTCGGGCTTTCGGAGAATAGAATCTGCCTATCCGTTCGGGCTTTCTGAGAATGGAACCTGCCTATCTGTTCGGGCTTTCGGAGAATGGAACCTGCCTATCTGTTCAGGCTTTCGGAGAATGGAACCTGCCTATCTATTCGGGCTTTCAGAGAATAGAATCCGCCTATCTGTTCGGGCTTTCGGAGAATGGAACCTGCCTATCTGTTCGGGCCTTCGGAGAATAGAACCTGCCTATCTGTTCGGGCTTTCGGAGAATAGAATATGCCTATCTGTTCGGGCTTTCAGAGAATAGAATACGCCTATCTGTTCGGGCTTTTAGAGAATAGAATCTGCCTATCCGTTCGGGCTTTCAGAGAATGGAATCCGCCTTTCCGTTCGGGCTTTCAGAGAATGGAATCCGCCTATCTGTTCGGGCTTTCAGAGAATAGAATCTGCCTATCCGTTCGGGCTTTCAGAGAATGGAACCTGCCTATCTATTCAAGTTTTCAAAGAATAGAATCCGCCTATCTGTTCGGGCTTTCGGAGAATGGAACCTGCCTATCTGTTCGGGCCTTCAGAGAATAGAACCTGCCTATTTGTTCGGGCTTTCGGAGAATAGAATCTGCCTATCCGTTCGGGCTTTCGGAGAATGGAACCCGCCTATCTGTTCAGGCTTTCGGAGAATAGAACCCGCCTATCAGTTCGGGCTTTCGGAGAATAGAATCCGCCTATCCGTTCGGGCACTTGGAGAATGGAGCTTCTGCTAATTATCTGTTTGATCGGACCTCGAAGGGTTGAAGAGTGTTGAAATGAGAAAAACAGCTTCAGGCCTCCGCGACCGTTGCATTTTCTCGTACCGACTTCTGAACCGCCAGTAGTTCAAGTGCATGGTGACTCGGAATCCAAACAGGGAAGTCGGACAAAATTTGTGCTTATGGTCTTTGCTTTATCCTTGTTCTACAAGTATAAGCAAAGGGGGGCAACTGTAATCACTAATTTTGTTCGGGGTGTTAGACCCGATTTCTTTTGTTTTTAATAATGGGCTTTATTACTTTACATATATCGAATAGTTGAAAATAAAAGCGAGAAAAGAGAAAAACAATATATATTATCTATTATTACTATTATTATACTTGCCAATCATATTTTTACCTATTATTATTATCATACTATAAGTATTATTATTATGAGTATGATCTATTATATTATTATTATTATTATTATTATTATTATTATTATTAAATCTGAAAACCCAAAAACATTAAATAAATAAAAGCCCATATTAATAAAAAATAAAAGCCCAGTTTATTAAGTTTAAAAGTCCATATTACAAAACCCAAAAACATTATACATATATTACATAGCCCAATTCGGGCCCAGATAATAAAAAAAACCTAATCTAATCTAATGAAACCCTAACTCCCTCTTGTGTCTTTGATGCAGCCGCCGCCCCCATCTCCACCGTTGGATCTGGAGAGGAGATCCAACGGCCCAGATCACCAGGACCAAAAAATCCTAGAGGAGCCTCTCCCGAGCTCCCGCGCCTCACAGTCTCAACCCTCGGATCCAGACCAGCATCAACGGACCAGATCGGAGCTTGGAAGTCTCCAGAACCTCCACGCGCCACACGCGCGACTCTCCAGCAGCCCACGCGCGGCGATACGACTCTCGACGCGCGCGTGCATCACACGCCCAAGCCTGTTCGAATTCCCCCAGCCCTCCAGATCCATCTCCGACGGTCTGGATTGCTCCACGACGCCGGCCACGTCCCGTGCCTCTCTGGTCCCCCGTACGAACCTCGCATGCAAACAAAGGACCATAACCGAAATGTCAGAAACAAATTCGCAACAAATTACAGAGTCAAAAATCAGAAATGCAACAGAGCTGCAGCGTGAATACAAACAAACGACAACAACAATTTACAGCATTTCATGTATTTAGAGGAAAAAGAAAAATGTAATTTCGGGGCCTATAAAACCCGAGCGAAATGTAATGAGAGAGGATGATTTTTCGGAGGGGATTATTCAGAGAGAAAGAAGGGATTCAAAAATTTCAGAGAAAAATTTGTAATCGGAAACTTCATTCAATACAAGCAAGACAGATTTTCAGAGGTATATATTTCATTTCAGCTTTCGCATGATAAAAATATAAAGTTTTTTTTACCTTTGCTGCTTTGGCTCCTTCATCCCCTTGCTTGCCGGCGACAAGCCCTTCGACCTCCATGAGGTAGTCTGTGGTGAGTCAGAAAAGCTAGTTTCGAAGAGGTTAGGGATCTGTGTTTTGGGTTTTAAAACAAAAAGGAAACGTTTTTTTGGGTTTTGATTTCATAAACGAAAGAGGCTCTCTGTTTTTTTGGGGTTCGAAGAAAGAAATAAAAGGGAACCTTTTTAGGGTTCCAACGCCGGAAACAGCGACCGGAACCCCTTTGCGGCGCCGGAGAGGTGACAGAGGAGGGGAAGAGACTCTCTCGATTTTTAGGGTTAGTAAAATAAAAGAAAGGGGCCAAATGTGTTTTTAAATTTTTATTTATAACATTTTCTTTGTTTAAAATACGGTTTAATCGCGTTTTAAGCCCTCCCGTGTCACTTTAATTACGCGGGGAGGGCTTCCGCATTTGAAAACCTCTTCCCAGGTCGCTCCATGTTTTCGATCTCTTGCATTTTCGTCCTGATTTTCATTTTAATTGATTTCCGGGCGGTAAAATTTCTGTTTTAGTCCCCTTGATTTTCTGCGTCCTTTTAACTTAACCCCTATTTCGTGTTTTAAATTTTTTTATGGGTTAATTACTGTTGCGGTCCCTGTCTGTTTGTATTTTACTTACATTGCATTTTATTTATATTGCATGTCATCTTTGTTATGTTATCATTCATGCCTTTTATTATGTGTTTGTATCGAATATATATATTTTTGCCTTATTGTTTATGTAAGTTTATGCATAGCTTTGTCATATATTCTATGCCTTTTTATGTGTGTTCTTTAGCCTTTTTATGTCATTCGAATATGTGTTTCATGGCATGCATTTTAATTGTCATTGCATGTGATTTTTTAGCATTTCAATAAGCATGTTAATGAATTTTAATTCTAAAACGGAGATACCTATTAATTCGCGTATTCGGGTCGACTAGCCTAACTTATTGGATGTCCCGCGAATATTTGGATTAATTCGAATCGTCTAAAGGTAAATTCGAGATTAAAACGAACAAGACCATAGCATCATCCTTTAATTGCTTGCATCATGCATAAAGGTGACGTACGGGATCCGAACCCTAAACTAACACGGCAGTCAGTCTTATATGATGTCGGTTTAGTCTTTGGTCCGGTGTACCTTCATCCTTTTTAATTAAACGACGAATTAATTCGAAACCACTAATTTGAAGAAAGCTCGTACGATTAAAGTCCAGTTTTCAATTAGGAACCGCTAATTAAATTCATTTTAAATTTCAGATAATTTCCATCATTTAAAAGCAACAATTGTTTTGGTACCGATCTCCGGGCGTGAGTGGGGTGCTAACCCTTCCCCACACGTAACCAACTCCCAAACCCTTTCAAATGAATCTCTGGTTTTGTTTTTTACGGTGTCTGGCCTACCATAGTGGCCGGTGGCGACTCCAAACCGAGAAAAAGATTTTTTTAAAAGGTTGTTTTCCCGAAACCCAAATTAATTTTTAAAATTCCCCCTGTTTTAATTAGATAAATGTTTTCTTTCAAAAAGGGTGGGGGAACCCCTTTAGTAACAAGGACTACGAAAAAAAAACCTCGTTACACCAACAAGAGAGAAACCAATTTCTGTGAGTAATTGTTCTATCCAAACTAACTCAGAGACTGCATTTGCTAAACTTCTGTATTCTGCCTCACAGGTGGATCTAGATACAACCTCTTACTTTTTAGAGCACCATGCAATAGGGTTCCCACCAAGATAAATACAATAGCCAGAGGTGGAACGTCTATCTTCCACAGACGAGGCCCAATCAGCATCAGTAAAGCATACGAGATTAGGTACTCCACCAGGTCTAAAGAATATCCCATGGTCAACAGTCCCACCAAGGTAACGAAGAATCCGTTTGACAGCTTTCCAGTGTAACACACAAGGAGAATTCATATATTGGCTGACCTTGTTGACAACATAAGCTATGTCAGGACGAGTGAGGCAGACATATTGAAGTCCTCCAACAACACTCCGATACAAGTGAATATCATCAAAAGCCTCACTATCACTTGCAGCTAGTTTGGGTGTTATAACCATATGAGTAGGTACAGAAGAAGACTTATTCAGGCCAGCTTTCAACAACAATTCATTAATATACTTCTTTTGATTGAGTAGTAACCCCTCTGAAGTTAACTGAACCTCCATGCCCAAGAAAAAGCCAAGACTACCCAAATATTTTAAGGAGAATTCCTTGTTAATCTGTTGAATCACTTCATCTATCTCAGTTGCATTGTCACCTGTGACAACTATATCATCTACATACACCATCAAAAGAAGCTTGGATGTTGTAGAAGTTCTAATAAACAGAGAAGAATCTGCTTTTGAGGCGACAAAGTTCAGCTGAGCAGTGAGAAAAGCTTTGAGTGTGTCAAACCATGCTCGAGTAGCCTGCTTCAAACCATATAGAGCCTTCTTAAGATGACAAACCAGCTTCTCTCCATTGGATCCACATTATTCAAACCCAGGTGGTTGACTCATGTATATATCTTCAATTAATGTACCATTCAAAATGGTATTATTAATATCAATTTGCCTTATGAACCAATGGTTTAAAACAGCAACATCCAACACAGTTCTAATAGTAGTTGACCTCACCACAGGGCTGAAAGTTTCATGAAAATCACACCCTTCAGCTTGAGAGAAACCTTTTGCAACCAAGCGTGCTTTGAACCGTTCAACTGAACCATCAGGGCATCTTTTTATCTTGAAAAGCCATTTACACCCAATAGCCTTTCAACCTAATGGCAAGGGTTGAAGCTCCCATGTACCAGTCTTAATCAAGGCCTCATATTCTTTTTGAACAACATTGTTCCAAGCAGGATCATGCAAGGCTTCAGCAATACTAGTTGGTTCTGTTGCATCAGATTCAACCAAGAGCACCTTTGGTTTGAAAATGCCTGCCTTCCCACGTGTAACCATATGATGTTGATTGTGAACAAAAGTAATAGGTGAAGATGGAATAGAAGATGATAGAGGTGAAATTTGATCTGCTGCGGTGGGCAACTGAAGTGATGGAGAAGAAATTTGATCAGCTGCAGTGGGCAACTGAAGTGATGGAGGAGAAATTTGATCAGCTGCAGTGGGCAACTGAAGTGATGGAGGAGAAATTTGATCAGCTGCAGTGGGCAACTGAAGTGATGAAGAAGAAATAGAATGATAGGGTGAAGCTGTAGTAGGTAAATGTGATGAGAGTGAAGAAGTAGATAAAGAAGGTGAAACAAGATGATCATGAAACGAAGTTGCAGTAGACAACTGGTGGGATGATGGAGATGCATGAACAGGAGAAGAAGGTGCAGTAGGCACTCTTTGTGATGAAATAGATGCATGTAGAATAGGGGAAGTTGTAGTAGGCAACTGTTGTGATGAAGAAGATGCATGAACAGGAGAAGAAGGTGCAGTAGGCACTCTTTGTGATGATGAAGATGCATGTTGAATAGGGGAAGTTGCAGTAGGCAACTGTTGTGATGAAGAAGATGCATGAACAGGAGAAGAAGTTGCAGTGGGCAACCTTTGTGATAATGGAGATGCAGAATCAGTAGACAAAGTTGCAGTGGGCAACTGTTGTGATGAAGGAGATGCATGTTGAACAGGGGAAGATGCATCAATAGGAGAAAAATGTTGATAAAAAACTTGACCTTTAAGAAAACTGGACAAACTTGCAGGTTTCTGCCTCTTGGAACAATGAACGCATGAGGAACTAGACAGAGAAGAGTTGAAGGCCTTAATAGATGCAAAGGAAAATAGATTTTCATCAAAGGTGACATGTCTAGAGATAAAAATCCTACCAGTATGATCTAAACATTTATAACCTTTATGAGAAAGAGAATATCCTAAGAAAACACAGGCTGAGGATCTAAACTGCAATTTATTTTTATTATAGGGACCTAGGAAAGGATAGAAAAGACACCCAAATATTCTCAAGAAACTATAATCAGGGCAGACTTTGAACAATTTTTCATAAGGAGACAGACCATCTAAAGCTTTAGAAGGTAACCTATTTATAAGAAATATAGAACTAATGAAAGCATCATTCCAGTAGGACAAAGGCATGGAAGACTGAGCAAGTAAAGTAAGACTTACTTCAACTATTTGCCTATGTTTTCGCTCTACAATCCCATTTTGTTCAGAGGTATAAGGGTAAGATAGTCTATGAATAATACCTTGAGAAGACAAGTAAGAGTGCAATCCAGCAAATTCTCCACCACCATCGGTTTGAAGAACCTTAAGCTTGCAGCCAAACTGACGCTCTACCTGTCTATGAAACTGAACAAAAGCATTGTGAACTCCAGACTTAAGTTTTAAAAAGTAAACCCAAGTATATCGAGAATAAACATCAGTGAATGCCACATAATATTTAAAACCATTAGAAAACAAGGGAGCTGGGCCCCATACATCTGCAACAACTAATTCTAGAGGATTAAAGTACTGTGTTGAAGAATGTGCAAAAGGCAACTTGTGGGACTTACCAAATTGACAGGCGGAACAAGAAAAGTCATTTTTATTCTTTGTAAAAGCAATATTACAATTTGTAAGAGCAGCAGTAAGAGTATCTTGAGCAGGATGCCCAAGCCTCTTATGCCAAACATCTAAGGACACTTTATTCCTAGTAGTAAGATGACATTTTCCATGAATAGACTGAAAACCATTAGAAAAATCTGTTTTATTTGCAGCAGAAAAATCAAATGGAACCTTGAGTTGATATAACCCTTCATGTTCAGCACCTTCAAGAAGCACTTGCCTAGTTGCTAAGTCTCGGACCTGACAGTGATGTGGGTGAAATTCAAGTAGAACTCTGTTGTCCTGTGTAAGCTTTGAAACAGACAATAAATTCTTAGTAATCCCAGGTACATATAAAATATTTTTTAAATTTAGAGACTTGGGATATGACAAAATAGAGGACTGACCAACAGTATGAACAGGGAGAAGTTGACCATTGCCAATCTTTACATTACCTGAACCTGGATGACAAGAGTCAGCTTGCAGGGTAGAGAGAGTGTTGGTCAAGTGGTGGGTAGCACCTGAGTCAGGGTACCATGCATTACCAGCAACTGCCTCAGGTGTAGCAAGGAGAGCATGAGACTGAACAGGAGCATGCTGCTGAATGTCAGCAGCCTGTTGAAAAGCAGCAGGAACAACAACAGGAGACATAAAAGGTTGACCAGAACCCTGAGAGTAATGAGAAGAAGGAGATAACACATAATTCTGAGTGACAATATGGGGAACAGAACTTGGAACTATAGCATTTGGAGAAGCATAGTAAACTGTGTTATAAGGACTGACAGCATGAGCTGCACCAGAGCCATAAACATATACACAAGTATTAGCCTGAGTACCAGGATGACCATAAAAACCTCCTCTATTAGCATAACCACCTCGATTAGCAAAACCACCTATATACGACCCTCCTGGCATAAACCTTGAAGAATCATTTTTGAAGTTCATGTCAAACCTGGAATAACACCTATCTGCTAAATGACCAAGTTTCCCGCAGATCTGGCACTGAGGTCTAGGTGATGAAAACCTAACCCTACTTCTGCCTCTATAGCCAAAAGAAACATGAGGATTCTGACCAGCTTCAGTAGTATCAAAGTTCTCATTATCTAGAGTATTAGAAGCATACTGAACAGAGCCAACAATATTATCAGGAGTAGAAGGACTAGAATGATGCATAGACACATGAGCAGAACCACTAATCTGACTCAAAAGACTCGTTTGCCTGGCCTCAACATCCAGTAAAATTGTGCTAACAGAAAAAAACATCAGAAGGAGTAGAACTAGCAGTTATTACAGTGATGACAGATTCATATTCTGGAGGTAATCCATTAAGAATTGCAGTTACATGTTCATGATCAGAAATTACTTCACCACAGCTAGCTAGACTATCACATATAGTTTTAATTTTTACAAGAAACTCTCTCATACTCATTTCACCCTTCCTTTGAGCATGCAGTAATTTCCTTAAAGACATTAACCTGGAAGTTGTTTTACCACTATAGAGTTGATGCAGAGTATTCCATATAGCAACAAAAGTGTTATGCCCAATTAAATGAGGTAAAACTTCCTCACTGACAGTAGATAAGAGCCAAGATGCTAAGGCACCATCTTGCTCTTCATAAAGTTCATACTCAGGATTGAGACTCGCAACTCCTTCCTTAGTAACATACTGTGACGGCCATGTGACATTCTTATCTATAAATTTTTGCAACCTATTAGTCTTAATCGTTAACAACACTTGTTGCTGCCAAAGAAGGTAATTATTGTCATCTAAGGTGACATTAATTTTCTTAGTTGAGAATATCCTAGTGGCATTAGACGACTGAGCAGACTGAGATTGAACAACCGTATTACTTTGATCCTCACCAGAACCAGCAACCTCACCAGAGTTAGTCATAACACACAAAAAACCAGCAACAATCAACCGAACCAAGCGAGCACAAAAGAACAATCAACAGATCCACGGACCAGAAGAAATAAAAAAATCTCAACAAAGAACAGATCAAACGAGGCAACATAGCAGAGACACAACAACCGAGCAGAAGGTCAAACAAAAAAATCCGATCAGGAGAAGGAAGCATAGACCATCGCACAAACATACGCAACATGAATCGAGCAACAATCCCCAGATATCAGCAACCAAACAATAAAGATAGAAGACGGAGCACACAGAACACAGAAACAAACCACAAAATAAGAGAGAGCAAGAGAGATGAACAGATCTCACCAAACACAAGCCCTAAAAACAGAATCACGCACGCGCAGCCACGAACGCTGGATCTCCAGGCGCAACCGCTGAGAACAAAATCAAACAGCTCCGATGATCACACCTCCGTCAATTGCCACCGATTAAGCAACATAACCTGGCTCTGATACCATGTTAGGATAAGCTAGCCGAAGGTAGAAGACGAGAGAAAGGGATTTTAGGAAAAGAATAAAAGGGAAAATGCAGAGAAATTGAATAACAAAGAAAAGAATAAGTTTGAAAGATATTATTAGATTTGCTTAGCTTTGGCCCAATACAACAGATGGGTTTATATAGCCCATATACATTGATAACAGAAATAACCAAATTTTAAACCAACCTCTAACAACTTATAACAAACTCAGTTATTAAAACTTCTAATATTCTTCTGGAAACCTCTTCTAATACCCTCGACTTTTCGCAAGGTTATCCTATTCCTCATACGATAACATTTCTAAGTAATTTAGAATTTTTTAACTTATTAATAAATTTCTTTAACAGAACAGAAAATTGAATTTATTAAAACTAAAGGGATTATTGCAAGATTACATCACACTACAAATTATGAATATTATTGAAAAAAAAATTATTTATTAAAACTCAAAGGACATAAAGGGTAACATTTGTCACTTTTCTGTAGACCTGACAAATTTGACCCAAAACTTGAGACTCGAACCGGTTTACCTGACTCGAGACTCGATATAGACCCGAACATAATGGTTTAAATTTGACTTGAATCTGAATCAAAACCGACCCAAATTTAGTTAAACCGAAAATTAACCCGAATTAAAATTAACCGAAACCGAAAGCAACCAGAACCGAAAAATAACCAAAACCGAAAGCATCCCCGAATTTAATTTCCTCAAATATTTATATTTCATTCTCATTTTGTGTTATATTACTAATTAACAACAACCTTTAGTAACAAATATGTATGTTTTATTCCTCAAATATGTTTCGTTTGTTTTTGTGCTTTGGTAGTATTTGTTGGTATGAGTAGGTACAGTGAAAGGCGATGTTTCGTTTTTGTTTGTATTTTCTTGGATGTTTAGTACTCTTTTCCTCTAATTAGGTGTAGAGAGGTTTTTAATGAGGCTCTCATCTAAGGTAGGTTCTTTAGATTTTAATAAAAAATTAAATTGTCGAGCAAAAAAAAATAACTACCTTTAGTAATAGTTTAATATCATTTTTTATCATTTAAAAGATCATTTTTATATATTGAGTCAAATTGAAAACTGACCGATCTGATATTAACTTGACCCGAAAAGCAACCGATGCGATACTGACCACCAATCCGATATAAATTTGACCCAAAAAGTCAACCGATACGATATTAACCCAACCCAATACTCGATCCGAAATAACATAGACCCGATCTAAATCTGAATCAGGCCCGATCCGACCCGAATCAAACCTAAACAAAAAGCAACCCAAACTGAAAATTAAATTGACTCGAAGTGGTCCGACCTGAACTCGATCCGAACGACCCGATTGTCACCTCTATTTTTCTATAAAAAAAGTTGCATGTCTTTCGATTGAAAGTCTAACAATCATCTACTTTGACCATAACACTACATGAATTATGCAAAGTTTCATCTCTAGATTTTGACACACCGACAAACTACGACAAAAAAGAATCAGAAGCATAATAAATCGTTGACCTTCTCTAATTAGAATTCTATTTAATACACGGACGCTAAACCGCCACAAAATCAAATTACAACTATCATAAAAGTAGATAAAAAAATTTACCTTAAAAGCAAAGGAAACAACTGACAAAAAACAAATATAATATTAATTCTGTCAAAGCAAAATATAAAACTATATAAAATAACAAAAGACACTCATCAGAAGAGATGATTCTTATTTTTATATAATGAAACTAAAAACAAAAGAGAAAGATAAATTAAAAAGGAAAAGAGAAGGTGCAAACAGCGGATGACCAAAGCCGCCATTGTTACCTTTAAACAATAAAATTTCTATAAAAAAAATACCCACTAAGAAAAGGAAATTGTAACAGAGAAAAAAATTACATTTTGTGAATATAACTTCAAATGAAATGGTTTGATTAAAATTAGTGTAGAAATTATGAAACATGTAAAATATAATTAGTGGATTCGACTCTTTGGCAAAGTAAGCTAATCTTGGCCTGACTTGAACATTTAATATTGAGTTTGGTATTATTACAAGCCCAATGACACAGACTCATCCTCAACAAATAATTAAGATGAAAAAATAGTGTGTGTAACTTGGCATTGGCTAATATGAGTTGGTACACATCAATCTCTAATGCTCAGGTTCAATTTTTTTTTTTTTTGCAGCAGATGTCTCTGGTCATTCTTCTTGTATTATATGGACTGCAAAGCCTTTTTACTGCTCCACCTAGCTTCATGGGGTGAAGCTATGGAGGGTGATCCTATGAGGAAATTATTTGCAAAGCTTTTTTTTTTTTACATATATTAGTTCTACTTTTAGGTAGAGGGGGAGAGAGAAACTATAGGAGAAGAAATTTCCCCTGCTGAGTCTTAAATTCGAAACTTAAAAAAAAGGAAATAGAGCATATGAGCAGCTCTGACCAACCGGCCATCAACATTTGCTAAATTATTTGCAAAAGCTTAAAAACGCTAAAACCTGTTTTGAGAAAGTTTAATAAAAATCATTTTGGGAAAATTTTTAGTAGAGTTCAGTGTAAAATAAGGGAACTAGAAGCTGCCCAGCCTGCCAATCTTTCTGTTGTACTTGTGTAACACCCTTATCAGTATTTAAACCCTAATACTGATCAGAGTGTCACATAATAAATTTCTAGCAAATCATAAAACTCATTTACCTAAAAATAACTATTTTCCCACTTATCCCTTTTATTGCGTAGAAAATTTATTAAATTTTTAATCACTGATAACGATCTCAAAAACTTGTTACATGATTTAAGTGCTACGCAGTGTAAGTATACAAGTCACAAGTAATAGTATAGATTAAGATTGTCTACACAAGAATTGATGAAATTAATTTTAGCTTCTCACACTAAAAAGAGGAATAAAATTAATGATGATGGATATGATATTAAGTAACTAGAATCAAATGAAATTTAAATGAAAAGAGGATACCAAGTTGATTGAGGTGGCCGAGTTAATGGGCGTTATGATGCTGTTGCCGACTGAATTGCTGTGGCGATTAATCGTATCTTCAATGTTTAACAAAGTTTTTTTTTTCCGATGCCTTCTAGTTATCCCTAATAAAAGAATTGATGAACAACATGCCTTGATAATACATCCATGTGTTATCCTTGGGTGATCATCATCGATTTGGTGAACTCCTTATAGTCATTGTAATTCTCTCCTTATCCCTAAGGTAAATTAACTTCCACTAACACTCGTTGGATGGAAACATGAATCTAATTTAAATTCGTGAACCTAGCTCTCGCGAGCCTAAGTAAATAAATTTATATCAAGCATTTATCCTTAAACTACTTGAATCACAATTAAAAACAATAACATTGTATAAATATCAAAATGGATTAAAAACCAAAATAATATATTATTCATTGACAAGCATCAATAACCCAATAGCACAAGCCAATTTAATTAGTTCATGGCTTGGTTTAAAAGAATCAATATAATATCAGACCCAGAAATTGAATTAATTAAGGAGAAGAAAAAGATAAAATGGAAAGATCGGATCCTATCATTGCGTCGTGGTCGATCTCCTCATGTTGATCGTGATTGTGGTGATGATGATCCCCCCCCCCCCCCCCCTTCCTTGAAGCTGCGATCACTCTTTAAAGGAGAGAAGAGCTCAATTTGAATTTTGAATTGTTTATCCTCTTTTCCTTATCTGCAGTAGCTTCCTAATTCAAATCTAGGTGTAACGGAATCAATTAAGATAAGGCTGACTCAAGAGATCTGTGACTTGTTGTGGCAACTCTTGGCAAGTGATTTAAACATTATCCTACAAAAATAGAACAAAAACAATAGAATTTCCCACACACAAAAAAAAAAAAAACACAAAGCAAAGACCACTAAACGAAAAATTACGAATTTATGCAAAAACATGTAAATATGTAATTAAAATGAGCTTAAATCTAAACAATAATCGAAGTAAAGAGGTATAAAATATACTATTTTTTCATACTTATCACTCGCCCTTAAACACCAAGTTAAAAGGTTTTTTGGGAGACCGAGGAGTGCTAATTGAGTTGAGCAGCTCGCAAGTAGCTCAAGTTTGACTCGGTCAAAATTCAGTCAGCGCTCAATTCGAATTAACTCGACTTGAGATCTTAACGAGTCGAGTTGAACAAAGTTTAACTCGACTCGATAAGTTAGCAAGCAACTCATTAATTTATTTTATAAATTTTAATAATTTTTTGGTGGCTACCTTAAAAAAAGCATGTTCCCAAAAATTTGAATGCTAGTTAAAAATTCTAAAAAAGTTCAATAATTTATTAAATAATTTACACATAAAAATTTGGGGTTCAAATTTTTAAAACTTTCTATGTTCATTGATATTTCAAAAGGTTAATTTGTATTCGTAAAAACTTATATTTTAATAATTAATCTTTCCTTCTTTTCAAGAATGGAGTGAAGAGACATTTATTGCCTATATATTTGTTAAACATTTTGTAAAACATATGTTTGATTTTGATATAACTAAGTATGTTAAGGATTAAATTGAAAACTTGAAATTGATTTCTAAGTCCCTTAAATGATTTATAAGTCACCAACACTTTAAACTAATTTGAAAAACTCAAACTCCAAATATATTCTAAGTGTTCCAAGGCCAAAGTATTGAAAAACGTCCAGGTGTATCGATACGCCTCCAGCCGTATCGATACCTTTTTGACAAAATTGGCTATTGAAAAGACGTGTTTCGATACGCTCTTAAGCGTATCGAAACAAATTCAATCTGTATCGATACACCCCTCTGTAAAAACTGAAGGAGTTTGAATGGTGTACCGATACGGCTTAACCCGTATCGATACGGTTTTAACGAAATTTTTAATTCAAAGTGTTTTAAATGTTTTCGACCGTTGGTGTCAGTCATTAGGTAACTAACATTTAAAGTGGCAGTTGTCCCGTATCGATATGGTGTTACCCGTATCGAAACGAAAACTTCCAGTGAGCTAAGTTGAGAAAAAGGTATCGATACGGTCTTATCCGTATCGAAACGGTCTCTGTCTCGTACCGATACGCTTACACGCGTTTCGATACGCCTTCTTTATTATGTGCAACGGCTCTTTCTGTTTTGAGACAGGTATCGATACGTGTCTTCGTGTACCGATACAGATAGCTGCAGAAGTGCATTTATGGTGGAAAGAGAGGGTCCCAACGGCTATAATCAATACCCTAACCACTCAAACGGCTAAAATTGATAGAGAATGTATAAATTGAAGCTTATTGAAGACCAGCAACAACTATTGCATCAAAGATAAACATCCAAGCAAAAATCTAACCTCATTGTGCTTATTTTTAAATTTTTTGTAAACCTCAAATTGTGTTGTATTCAATTCCTATCCTATCTCAAATTTGGGTTGAGTGTTTGTACTGAAAAGGGCAATATTGTATTTGAGAGATATCTTTCTTGGCTAATTTCTTCTTTGTTTCACTTGTGAGGGTTTGGTCAAATTTTGGGTAGAAAATTTAACTGGTTGTGTAAAGGTTACCTCCTAAGCCTTGAAAAGGGGAAGAACAAATTAGTGAATTGCTGGAAATCATTAGTGGTAGCTAAGGTAGTGGATGTAGAGTTCATTTGGAACTTGAACCACTATAAAATCATTTGTTCTTCATTTTTAGCTATCATTTTTCACCAACAAATTTTTAAAAGCTCAATTCACCTCCTCTTGGCATTGATCAATCCATTGATCCATTCAACACATTTTTTTAATAAAGGTTGTAATATGTCAGTTTAGTATATTTGTGGATTTATATTTTTTACTTTAGACTTCAGAATTGTTTTTCACATTATTTTTATTATTTTTTGTTAAATCATGTTTATATTAAGATCTAATAGTATTACTAGATTTTACATATATTAAAAAATAAGGTAAAAATTTTGATGAGTTTAACGAGTAACGAGTCGAGTCGAGCAACGAGTTTTTTTTTAACGTCCACGAGTCAAGCAATACTCAACTTACGATCGACTCGCTCGATAAGCACCCCTAGATTTACTGAATAAAAATCATTTCCCAACTTTTTTTATTTGATTTTTTAATAATTAATTTTCTTTAAATAAATTTTAATTTTATATTTTAAAATAAGTAATTTTATTACAAATAATTGTATTGCAAAAAAATACATTTTTACAGTTTATGGAATTAATAATTTTCAATAATAGTTATTTATGGTATAAAAAATTAATTACTATTATAGCTGTATATGTATATTCTAGTTATTACAATAACGAGTGGCTCGGGGTTCGGTGTCTTGCTAGAGTTTGTTGGTGCGAGAGTTGTGAGTGGTGGTTTTGAATCCTGATACGGTGTTTTGTTGTTGGTAGGTGTTGACAATTTTTAGTGTTGTTAGTTGATTCGTTTGCTTTACCTTGAATTGCTATGGCGCGCTCGTTTTTTCCTTTTAAATTGAAGGGGTTTTTTTTTTTATTGAGACATGTAGTCGTTTTGTAGGGTTTTTTGATAGCAAAGTCCTACTTTATTGAAAGAAAAAAATTGAATTGAAATAATGTTACTAAGTTAAGTGACACCAAATTGAATCACACGCTTAACAATATACACATTAAAAGAAAGAAAATAAATCAGTGTGTGGGTGGTAAAGGACATATAGAGAAGCTTTATCTCATGCGTGCGAAATGCGAATATCAAATATTGTATTTTAGTAATTTTATTTAATTATTGACATAATTCCAAAAAAAATGTCCTTAAAATGTGACTCAATAGTCACTTTAGCTCATATTCTTTTTTTAAGTAATTTAACTCTCATTATTTTATTTTGGATCAAAATGATCCCGATGTAGATAAAAATTGTTAGTCAACAAACGAACGATAAATGACGAGAAAAATTTACATGGTAGTTCACGCTTACATGACAGTATCATATAGACAAAGGTGTTACTTGAAAGAATGTCATATTAGTCAAAAACAATTTTATAAAATTATATAAAATATAAAATTATTTTTCTGATGACGTGTCATTTTGCCAAGTCATTTTAAGTTGTTTACTGTTAGTTGACTAATAATTTTCATCTGCAGTGAGTTCATTTTGTCTTAAAAATGAAACGTTAATGGTTAAAATACTTCAAAAAATATGGGCTAAAATGACTATTCAATCAAATGTTATGAGTATTTTTTTACTTTATAGCTTAAATATGTGTAAAAGTATGAAAAAAACAACAATATCGCTCTCAATAAGAGTGCCTTAATAATTTCTAAATGATATAACGTTGCGACATTAAACTCAAAATTTTAAAACTTAAAATCGAATTATGTAATAAAATGTAGTCAAAACCAAAGAATCCAAGACCAAAAAAGGAAAAACTGAATTTCACATCCGTGCTTGCTCGCCCTTGTTTGGCAGATTGAAGAAAAATGATTTTCCAACTTTTTTTATAATTTTATTTTAATTTCAACAATTTTAGTTTTCAAATAACGCCTCCACTTAGGTGTAGTAAGTTTCTCCATAATACTAATAGAAAAAAATGTCGCACAAGAAAGTGCCACGTATCTTTATTGCTTAATTACTTGATAGTTTTACGGATACAAAGGCACACCATTAACGAAGATGAACTTGAAATCAAGCTCCGGGCCAAACGCATTGCTTAGAAAATCATGTAAAGATTGTAAAGAAGAAGCACAGAATTTGGTCTCACCTTCAACAGCTTCATTTTCGCATGCTTGGAGTGTACTGAGAAGAAGATGAAAAAGGAATGGCGTCAGCCACTTCTTTAGGTAAGGAAGGAGGGTAAAGAGACTGGTTTTTGATAGGGAAAAAGCCTACACTAAAGCCACGTAGTTCATCGACAGTGAACAATCCTATTTCATCGTAATTATGGCCGTATTGTTTCCTTCCCAAGAATAAAACCTGAGTTTGTTTATCCTCCATATTCTTCGTCTTGCCGTCCGTATACAAGTGGAAATGAGCACGTTGTTTACCTTTTAAAGATATCATAACTATATGTACTGTAATTTTATCAAGTTGAAGTAACGGACTTGTATCAGAAAATGGACAACAAGCTTTTTGCTACTCTCGTATCTTCAAACATATGTAGGGGTGATTATAGTTAAAATTTGGTTATGTTTTCTCTCAGTACAGAGTTAGTCACCGATTTTAAAAAAACAACTAATAAGGTCACTTACGTTTTCGGGGCGTAAACTTTTGGTCACCCAGCCGTTTGTTGCCGTTAAACACTGACGGACTGCTGACATGACAATGAAAAATAAGGGTAAATTACTGCAATGACCATTAAAGTTTATCTCATGTACATTTTTGCTCCCCAATTTTAAAAAATAAACATTATAGTCACTAATAAAAATGTTTCTTTATAATTTCACCCTTTAATTTTTAAAAATTCATTTTCAACACTAAAACTTTACAATCAATTAGTACAATAATATTACAAATGCTTAGATGAAAAATAGGTGCCCAAAGTATACCCTTTTTAAACTTAGTTTCCCAAATTGCTCCTATTTAATAACTAAAGGGTAAGCTTTGGGCACCTATTTTTCATTTAAGCCTTTATAATATTATTATACTAATTGATTGTAAAGTTTTAGGGTTGAAAAATTAATTTTTAAAAACTCAAGGGTGAAATTATAAAGAAACATTTTCATTAGTGACTATAATGTTTATTTTTTTAAATTAGGGAGCAAAAAATGTATATAAGATAAACTTTAATGGTCATTGCAGTAATTTATCCTTATTTTTTCGTTGTCAGGTCAGCAATCCGTTGGTGTTTAACGGCAACAAACGGTTGAGTGACCAAAAGTTTACGCCCTGAAAATGTAAGTGACCTTATTGGTCGTTTTTCAAAATCGGTGACCAACTTTGTATTAGGGGAAAACATAAGTGACTATTCCAGTAGTTAACCCTAATTTTTATCTTAATTGATTTTTGACCGAGTACAATAACATAATTGATTTTAATTGAAAATCTAAGGGCTTATTTATTCTTTGAGAAAAAATAAAACATTATTAAAATTATTAAACTATTAAAATATTAAGTAAAATTAAAAATATCAGAATATATAAAATAACAAATTATAAATATAAAAAATACTTATAAAGTATTAAAAAATTTGAACACTTTTATCAAAATGAATATGGATGAGGCCTGCTCAATTGGTGAGAACCGTATCACGTGTGAGATGCTGCTGCGCAAATACATGGGGCAATGGCTCTTGGGGTTTAACAAATCTTTAGGTAATATGCTCTCCTATCATGGCAGAGATTTGGGGCGTGTTTCAGGGTATGTTATATGCATGGAATGGGGGATGGCCCAAAGTCATCTTCGAGATGGATAGCCTCGAGGCCCTATCATTAATTTTGGATTATCGGCAGGACCTCATGGATGGTGCTTTGCTGAAAAATATACGTATGATGCAATCACGGACTTGAACTATCTGTTTTCAGCATGTTCTACGATCTGGTAACATGGTGGCAGATACCCTTGTCAAGATGCATGATTCCACCTCACTCTCGGTACGGATTTTTCATTCAGCTCCTCCTTGCGTGGATGAGATGTTACAGGCGGACTCGATCGATGTTCTTAACTTACCTGGAGATTAGTCGGTCACTATAGCACATGCATGTTGTCTAGTTGTGTCATTATCTTTGTTTTTGATTCCTTATGACTTTAGTTATCTTGGTATTTCTCTTAGGTTTTTAGTTTTTTAACCTCCATCTTGTAATACAATTATGGGTACTATTTTCTTCCACTTAGGTTTAAGGAAGTTTCTAACAAGACTTATGTGCGTATCCTTATTTTACCAAAAATATTCAAATGCCTCTTATTAACCAAAGTTTACTACTATTCCTCAGATATATTTTTTTTCAATTAAATCAACCTTATTTAGGAGTAACAATAAAACTCAAATACTCCTCCAACTTTCTACGCTAAATTGGTGTTCATTAATATTATTTTAGATCTCAATAATCTTATTTTATTTTAGAGAAACTCAAATCAATTTGATCTTGTTGTATCGATTATATATGTGAAATCGAAATTAAAGATTCCAAATAAGACTCATGAATACTACGTTGGTGCAAATTTTATCCCATTATTTTTAAGTTATGGGATGAAATCGTAAAAGTTATTAGTACTCTAATATATTGTTGATTCCACTAAAAATATCTTCAATAATAAGAAATATTAGGCCAATTTGATCTTGTTGTATCGATTATATATGCAACGGGTGTGAGCCTATCCCTTGACACAACTACACTCACCTCGACAACCTAACGTTTTTTTTTTGAAGATGTCGGTTTACTCTTTTCCAATTCTTGAGCCTAACATTAATAGAGATTCAATATCGCTAAACCGAAAATATTGAGCTACCAATCTAACCGAACCGTATTATTTTTTTCTCCCTAAATTTTCTATTGCACAATTCGAATCCCCCTCCCCTGTATATAATTGAGGACCGGCTCCCTAATGCCCCACGAATGGCTTTACATGGCCATTTTGATTTCCCTTATTTGCTTGCCACGTAAGTGGCCATTTTTGCCACACTTCTCAAGCAAAGGCCGAGTGTCTCTTATGCGTGGAATTGCTCAAGCAATTCCTTCGTTTTGAAGGAATTGCGGCAATTTCTTTTTTACTAATAATAATAATAATAAAATATTTTAAATTAACTCGTATAATCTTTATTGTTTTAATTAAAATCAAATAAATTATACAATCGATATAAAATATCGGTCATCGGAACTTAATTCCGACTAAACCAGTTTTTGAGATGTAACAGCTGGGTTGGAATCAGGTCTATGAAGTGAATAATTGGCATGGGTACCGATACATGGGTAAGTGTATCGGTACGAGTTTTAGCTACTGAAAATTATATTTTGGCCATTTAAGCCTGGATACCAATACAACCCTTTGACGTATCGGTGCGGGCCTTGTGTTTTATGACTTCGATATCGGTACACGTGCTTCAGTATTGATACAGTCCTTGTGTATGAAGCCTGGTATCGGTACAAAATTTCGTGTATTGATACCGAAGGCTGTTATGTCAGTTATTTGACTGTTGAAATTGAGATTCTTCCATTTTAGTTCATGTTTCGTATGTATGCAATTGAATGTATTCGATCAATCCGTTTGTCCATGTAATTTTCTAAATTTGTAATTTGGTCCCTAAATTGTAAATTTGTATAATTGGATGTCGATTCGATGTCTGATTCAGTTATGAATTTAATCGTTGGCAATG
The DNA here is from genome assembly GCA_030270665.1 of Hibiscus trionum. Lineage (NCBI taxonomy): Eukaryota > Viridiplantae > Streptophyta > Magnoliopsida > Malvales > Malvaceae > Hibiscus > Hibiscus trionum. Next base: position 5,194,817 of record BSYR01000052.1, on the reverse strand, counting down.
TGTACACCCTAGATTTTAATTATGCATCTAGATAAGATAAAAAATAGACCCAATTCGAGATATTTGGTTCAGGTTTGCTACGGTAAACTTAATGTAGCTCGCTCGGTTCGTTCTAGCGCCTAGGTCGGGTCAGGGGGTTACATCGACTAAAGATATCCACAAGTATAACTTATTCTTTCCTATGAGTCTACAAACAATTCATTTTTAACTTGGTTCATTTATAGCCCTACATAAAAGCTCGAAAATAATGGCCCTGTTTGGCAATTAGCGGATAACTGATAGCGGATTATATTAGCTGATAGCTGATTGCATTAGCTGATTTAACTAGCAGATTGTATTAGCTTATTGTATAAAAGTGTTTGGTAAAATTAACTGATAGCTGATTGCATTAGCTGATTTGACTAGCGGATTGTATTAGCTTATTGTTTAAAAGTGTTTGGTAAAATTAACTGATAGCTGATAGCTATTAGATTATTTAAACGAGCAAAATGACATATAAGGACATGATTATATACAATACTTGTTTGAATAGTTTATTAGTTATCAATATTTTGTACCTAATTAATATTAATTAGATCTATAAAATTATTTTTAATATAACTTTTCTAAACATATTCAAATGATTTATATATTAATTTATTATTTATATAATTATTTTAATATAATTTAATTAATAAATAAATTTAAATAAACATATAAATATGTGATAATAAAAAAATGTAAATAGGATTAGCTTATAAATAGGGTGAGAAAATATTTAGTTTAGGTTATTTTGAGATTTTTGGTAACTGGTAAGGGCAAAAGAGTCTTTACAACTCTAATATCAAACCTCCAATCTCAAAAAGCTCATATTATGAGCTTTTTCAAAATTAGCGGTTTCACCCCAATTCGCTCTTTCAATCCGATGTTTATCAAACAACAATATTAGCGGATTTGACTGGTCAAACCTCTAATTATGCCTCAAACCTCTAATTTTTTCCCAAACCTCTCTTTACCAAACATGGCCAATATTAAATTATAAGAGAACACGAAAGCTTACTAAAAAATAAAAGTATATTTCAACTACTATTCTCGGTTTTGACGTCTTTTCTTTCTAAAACGCAAAATTTTCGGTTTTCAAAGTTAAAGACTCATAAACCTCTTAAGATTGAAGGTATATAATTTTTTTATTTTTGAAATTATTCATTTATTCCATATATATAGAAGTTTATTTCATTTATTATTTAAATTTTGTTCTACAAAATTTCAAGAGTCCAATACATTTTATTTTTTCTATTACACCTGTAGTAATACAAATAAGGATAGAATAATTAAATATTTAGTAAATTTATGTTTAACGTTTCATTTTTTAACTTATGGTTTTATGTTAGAGATTAAATTAATTGAGAGCATAAGTAGAAATATAACTTTAAGAATTAATATTTTTTTATACTAATTTTGTTGAATCAATTTAACAAAGGTATTCTTTTTCATCCTTACTTTTTTCTGATTGAATATAAATTGGTAACTGATACAAATTAAGTTGTTTTGAATTTGTTTTTGCCTTGTAGGTATTATATATCACATTGCTATGTAAATTTTAATTTAGAGATTTTTGATTCACTAATGTGTTTTAATGACTAGCATGAATCATATGTTTTCCTCACCTTTGTTATGTAGGATTGTACTCAATCCCTGCGACATAGGAAAGCAAATGTTTGTATATAATTGTTCACATCTTGAAAATGTTATATAGATCTGTCTCTTGTAGTTATATCCTAAGACATTGTTTTCTGCTTTTTATACAAACTTTAAATTATATACGTATTAATTACACTGGCGAGCTCATCATATAGTTAGGGTGTGCAAGTTATTTATCGTTGTTTTCTGATTTACTAATGTTTGTATAGATAACTTATTCACGTTGTAAATAAGCATTATTAACTTATTTACACCTAGTCGCTTTTTATGTTCGTGAATGTTAAACGAACATGTTCGCAAACGCTAAACGAACCGAACATGAACAAACTAAATAATAAACGAACTAAATTCGAACATAATATGAATGTACGTGTGTCCATCCTCAAAAATATTTCTAGATCTGACACTGTATTTATTTACCACTATATTATTACTTGATCCAGGTATGACTATTCTATGGAGCATCTACTGGGAAGGTACTCATCATTTCTATAATGCTGCATTGCTCTAATTGTAGTTGTTCCGGCGATGCATACGCAGGGATGATCATCTGCTACTTGAGCTATCATATTTGTGGTGTCTTTGCTAATTAATGTTTTTGTTTTATTGTTTCCAGCCAAGTGAATCAAACACTTACGGTGATATTAATGAGGCCGCGGTGTATATTTTGGGGTTTAACTATATATTTGTTGAGTTATTTTAAATTAGGACCTAATTAATAGAATGTATAAATTTTAAGACTAAAAGTATTATTATTCCATGACAGGTTACCATCTTCGTTAATTTTTTAACGTTTGGTGACTAAAATGGGTACTAGGAAGAATTTGTAAAATGATTACTCTTATTTAAGAACAAATATAAATAAGTTAAACAAATTAAAATTTAAAAAATAAAACATGGAAAATGATTTTATTGACAATGGACTGAGCCAATGAGATTGGTTCGGTTAGTAAAAAATAGAAAATTTGGTACAATGTTGCATCTAATTTAAAAGCATTGAGAGACTGCTTTTGGCTGCACCGTGTGAACCTAATCATTCTAGCGTTGTGTTGGTTGAATTTTTAGTTTTTACCCTTAATTAATCACCAAATCGACAAGTAGAAACAGACATTGATTTGCAATAAAATTGCCAAATGTTACACCAGAAATCACAACAACAACAACAACAACAACCTTTTTGCACTTGTTCCATGTTCAAAACCGCTAAGTGGGAAAAGAGATCAAAAGACCTCAATTTGCTTGAGAATCCGTGGAACCCCCAGTAAACAGCTGTTGATGAGAGTGTAATAACCCTTTCTGGCTCTGCAAATTCTTAAAATATGCATTGTCAAACGATGTTATCCAAAGGGGAAAGGTTGTTGTCCCCACCGGTGCTCGGACAACAAAGATGCAAAGGCGGAGTTGATGTTGGTTTCATTGTAGATTCGTGTCCGGAAAGTGGTGCACCTGAGAGGGCTACCATTTCTTTAGCTGTGAAACCTTTGTTTGAGAAAGCAGAGATGAGGCCACTAAGACTCAAAGTTGGCGCAGGGATGTTGGAATTAGCTGCACTCAAGCTTGCACTGGTTGAATCTCTTTTACCCAAAACAACTTTCCAACTAGGCCCTCCAAGCTTAAAAAAACTGGAAGCAGGTTTTAAATTCGATTAAAATTTAAATAGCAGCAACTAAGTAGCAGTAGCGGCACCGTCCGAAAACGCAGTCATGAAAAAGAGAATAGAAAAGACTTGCATTGGACACAGCAGAGTTGACTGCTGATTTAATGGTGGAGAGTGCTTTAGGACAGGTTGTAGCATAGAAGTTAGAGGATAATTGGGCAGAGGCCAGATTTATTACAAGTAATAAATACAATCCTAAGAGGAGTTTGAAGCTTTTGGATGCCATGAAAAAATAAGACAAGTATAGCAAAGCGAGGCTTCAAGTAGGGGTGTGAAAAACTGACCCGACCTGGTAACCTGCCTGAAACCCGATCGAGTCAGAACCTGGTTTAACCCGAGAATTTAAAGACCGAACCCGACCTGCACCCGACCGAAACAAACCCGAACCCGAATTTGACCTGTAACTGTAGAAACCGAACCCGAACTGCACCCGACCGAAGTGAACCCGAACCCGAATTTGACTTGTTACTGTAGTAACCGAACCCGACCTGCACCCGACCGAAACGAACCCGAACCCGAGACTAACCTGCCAGATAACCGATTTAACCCGACCTGTTTGGACCCGACCTGTTTTGAAACCGACCTGTTTTGAACCTGAACTGTTATTGACCTGAACTGTTATTGACCTGAACTGTTCTTGACCTGAACTGATATTGACCTGAACTGTTATTGACCTGAACTGTTCTTGACCTGAACTGATATTGACCTGAACTGATATTGACCTGAACTGATATTAACCTGAACTAATACTATTATTTGATTTGCTGATAATGATAATTATCTGACATTTGAAAGAAGTTATATTTAATGAATATAAAACAATGTAAGTATTGATAATGTAATCACTAATTTTGTCCTGATTTTTAATTTTATTTCTTTATGATTTTTGGGCTTGTATTGGGCTAAAATAATAATAATTAAAAATAAAAATAAAAATAAAAATCAACAAAGAATCAAAAAAAAGAAAAAAAAGAAAAAATATATATATATATATACATGTGTTACTATTAATATTGTTCCTATATATGTTATGGTATAATTTATTATCTTAATCTTATTAGTACTTAGTATAAACGTTATCATGTCATTTTTATTTTATGGTTACCATTATTATTATTACTATTTAACACTATTATATTATTATCATTGTTTATTATTACTACTTATACTATTATTATTAGCTTTGATTTCGTATTAATCTTATTATAATCCTATTTTTTGTTGCCGTTATTATTTATTATTACTTACAAATATAATTATTATCTTCATTAACTATTATTATTATAACTATGAGATACATTAACTTAAATAAAGCCCAATGTATATAAATAAAACTAATTATCAGCCCAGTAAATAAAAAAGTAAGCCCAAGGTCATCACATTTTAAAATAAAAATTATAATTACATACATGGCCCAACAAGGCCCACGAATAATAAAAAAACCTAATCACAAAAACCCTAATGTGTCTATTATTGTGTT